>OZ059788.1:3966649-4712737 GCA_964057025.1 Standfussiana lucernea | reverse complement strand
CCCCCGACGCACAAACGCTTACTACACATTCAGTAAGTACATCATTCTAAAATACAAAAATGTTTAATCGGTATTTTATGAGCAGCTAGCACCATAATTTGTGTGTCAAAAACCTCGATGTTTTGACATGTCGCTATATTAATACATAGCACAAGCAGTGATAGCCTAGTGGTGTGACCGTTGGACTGCCAAGTCATAGGTCTCGAGTTCGAACCCAGGACACGCAACTCTGATTTTTCGGAATCATGTGCGTATTGAATAATTATCACTTGCTTTGGTGAAGGAAAACATCGTGAGAATACCAGCATACCTGAGAGATATTTCTCGACGGCATGTGAAGCCAAGTCAGAGGCCCATGGGCGGCATAAAAACTCTGACACCAGGTTAGGCACTAACCACACGATAAAGAAGAATACATTGCGCCGGTGTGAAGCATGGACGTATCGATAGTTATATACCTATATTTGGGTACATAATGTGTATATTGTCACGCGTTTGTGATCAACAGGGTCAGAGGGACATCAACATTAGATTATGGACACCCGATGAAGTTACGATCGTGTTCGGCGTCTAGATACAAGTGAGATACATCAATTTGGATGTTCCACATAAGTTAGTATCTATAACTGAGTTATCTTCAATTGTAATGGGATCTACGAAATTATTAAGTCGCGTATTTGCTAAAGTGGTTTTTATTTCAATAACTATAGAGGTTTTATTTATATGCTTAACTTGGCCTGTATGGTTGTACCACAAGGCTCGTCCCTCTCTAACAACATGTTCAGTCTATTGCTCAGTGATGTACCTGTAGCAATAAGTGAGGCTTATGTCTTTATGTGCTTGCGAGCAGGTGTTGGCGTTTTTGTGTTTTTATTTTCTTTTAAATTCACTGCCAGAACAGATTTCCTGGAAGGTCGAGTGGTCTAAAGCGCGACTTTTTGCACGAGGTTCTGAGTTCCATTCCCGTAAGTGTTATTGGGTTTTTCCATCAGGTATCTCTCAGCAGCAGCCACAGAGTCTGGATTTGTGCCCGGTTGATGACAATAGGCTCGTTCCCTATTACATGAGACTTAAAACATAACTGGCGAATTGTGGGTGTACTAATAGGTACACTCCTCTCCTCTGTCTACCCCTTCTAAACTGGAAACGTTCGCCAAGTAATGACTATACGCAAACAAGTTGAGTCCTATCCCAGCCACCAGCAGCATTACGTCACCAACCGCAGCAACAGACTCTGACGGATACCCATATCTAATTTCTATCCAATAAATTACTTACAACTCTATTCAGCTTTAATTGTTTTGTATCCAGACAAAATTTATGACTGTGGTAGCAACATTTTCCGCGGCATTTCACTATTTCAATGGAAGTTTGATTTTATGGATATGTACAACGGTTTTCGAAATGAAAACGGCTCCATTTATATCGGAGAAATCACTATTTGAAGATTCAACAGCTACTTTGGATGGATGGTTCGCAACTTCTTTGTTCTTAGATTGTTTGACAATGTCTTTATCGATATTATTTTGACGAGAGTAAAGTACTTAGAGATTTCGACCGAAGTCCTGTTAACAATTATTTTAGAAACTTCTGTAAAGGGTCGGTCAAACCGGTATGGAACTGAGGACCACCTGGATACGGACACATCCATTCAAATACATAACATAACATCACACCTTATGATATATTCCCCGAAGGGTTAGGCAGAGGTGTACCCATTAGTACACCCACATTTCGCCAGTTATCTTTTAGCTCCATAAAATAGGGGGCGAGCCTATTGCAGTCAACCGACCCCAAATCTAGACTCCGGAGCTGCTACTGAGAAATTCCTGATGAAAAAACCCAGTAATACACCACCGACAATCGTCCACATTTCCCCTTTTTGCAGGTCAGCTGGCAAAAATTTCTTAAGAAATAAGCGGTACCTCTGTACTCAAATAATACCTATATGTTATTTTCCTGTGTTGTCTACTGTGTATACGTAAATAGTAAAATTAATAAAAAAACACTTTGCCCGACCCGGGAATTGAACCCAGGACCTCATGTTCAGATGCCGCACTTGCGACCAACGAGACAGTCCATACAAATACTACACAATACAAATGTTTTTAAGCTTAAATTTGCAGTTGTGCTATATCAAAATTAATAACCACATTGTTTTGAATAATACCTAAAGACTTAGGGCCAAAACACACAGTCATTTATGTACATATTTCAGTCTGATGTAGATTTATTGTAACTATTGTAGGTTAGATAATTTATTGCGTGTATGTGCATATTCATCATGACAATAATATTATTTTGTAGGTTTATTTAATAAGAAAACTAACAATTCGAATATTTATATATGAGAACAAACATCACATGAAATATGTATTGTTATCATTTAGTAATCCCCGAAGGTATAGGCAGAGGTGCACATCTACATTTCGACAGTTATGTTTTAGTCCCATGTAATAGGGGGCAAGCCTATTGTCATCAACCGGGATTGATAAAACTTCGAAATAATACTGACAACTCACTCAGTGATACGTACGTCTATATATTCTACATAATAATTATGAGTTGCTTATGTATTGTATAATTATCACTTGCATGCCGCAAAGGCATGCCTGAGAGATCAATTCTCGACGGCATTCAAAGCGAAGTCTGAGGCCCATGGGCGGCATAAAACTCTGACACAAGGTTAGGCACTAACCACACGATAAAGAATATCTATGCTAAGATTAGTCTGGGTATCTCTGGTCAAATGAAAAAAGACCCTGGTACAAAATGAGTTCAATTAGGTACTTTCGAAAAACTGTCAAATTGTTAACACCATTACCGAAGATTTCAAAACACGACATTTAAACACAAACCAGTGTTACACACTTTTTCGTAAATAAAAACTTCTCCGTCCAAAGTTTGTAAATGAGAGCCACTTCGGACCTTTGCCATGCCAAAGAAAATTATTTTAATATTGACCAAAGTTTTCTTCGGCGATTTCTTTATTTTTGTTCCGCAGTAAATGGTATATCGTTATAATTTAGTTAAGATTAACTTTCTGTTTTTTTTTCGGAGTACTTTGGCTCTCGAGGTTTTTAAACGACGATGGTTTTTTGTAACGTTTTCAGAAGCAAGGAAATATTCTGAAGTTTTGTTGTTCCGTTAATGAGTATTTTAATGTTAAAAAAGTCGATTTATATGTTTAAAAAGCGCCTGTTCAACGTAGTATAATATCGCCGTTGTATTTGCTTAAGGGCTCGGCAGAAGTTATGGCAAAAGAGCCTCCTGGCAAATTCATAGCAATTATAAGTAAGTAGTTAATAAAGTCAGTAAGAACCTTTGGTATGTGTCCAGGCCGTGAATCCGCGAACTAAAATTATCTAAAAAAACGCATGATGTCGATTTGTAGTCGATTCGTGTTCCGGCAGATAACGGTATCGCGCGGATCCACCTTCCAAAGGTTAGAAGTACCAAAGGTTAAATGATTAAGTTTAGTTTTTTTGTTCAGAGCCTAGGTAATTAGGTTCTTGTAAACTATGTAGCCTTAGATTCAGGGTCAGTGCTAAAATATCCAGTAATACTATGAAATAAACATTCTTAACGATGTTATTGTCTCTTTACTCAATCACACCTCATCCCGATTCTGTTCACAACTCAACACTGATAAAACTAGTTTGCTTTACAACGAAACTTTGTAAAGAAATGGTATAAAATACTTGCGCAACTTACCATGGCAAGTTCTGAAAACGGCACTTTTCTGTTAGCATAAATAAAGAAGGCATGTCTGTTGCAAGGATGAGCCAATTTCATATTCGCAGCTTTCGAGCGGTTTCTTGTAAAAGAAATCGTTTTAGTCAAAGAGTAAAAATAAATAGAGTAAAAAGAATGGTTCCACCAGAATGTTGGTTATGGTACCCAAAGGTTGACTGGTAGAGAATGCCTTGTAGCATTAAGTCCGCCTATGTACCACTATTGTACATGAAGTTTAAATAAATAAATAATGGTCAAGAGTTCCGTTCTTCTACGCTGGGTTATGAAGATATTTAACGTTACTTGCACAATGTACTGTTTAAGTTTGTGGACAACTAATCCTGCAGAAAGTTTACTTTAAACGCTCATGCTGGCTTTGTGATTGGCTGCCCGGCTAACAGCGTCTAATCGCAAGACACGACAATCAGGTGGCAATAAATTTAATGGAATAAACTTCTAAAAATCAGGGTCATAGAGGTTACCGTAATTTTTGACGACAGCTTGTGGTACATTTCATCATCCTCTTTAGCAGCTTTGTTTCATCCAATTATCATTATGGGCCTCTTTTGTGGCGTGCTTCCCTGGTGTACGCGAGTCGCAACCAGGTCTCATCTGCAATCTTCTTAATATCATCCACCTTCGGAAGTTCGCAAGGTTATAATTGCCACATTAGGTATGGCTATGCGAAAGACCAATCAAATTCAGAGCAAGCTTATCTTCTTGGAAGCCACCTACTTCACTCAGACTAATATACCTCCAATCCGCATATTCCACAGACAAACTACAGTCGTATCTCCTCTCTAAACTTAATCTATGGCGAGCGCAGTTTGAACGCTAGTCGCGGTTCGAGAGCTAAGTAAATAGAGAGCTCTCGCCAACTTATTCCGAACTTATGAATAGGTACCTTGCGATAGTTGCTTGCAATAAAATTTGCTTTTTATGCATATGTATGCATATGCTAAATTGTGTACTTTGGGAATTTGTTTTTGTAATTGCAGAAAACCGAAACTTAAAACTGTTATGGTTTTTATGCCAGTAGGTTTATGATTGAAGGAAAACATCGTGAAGAAATCTCCTTAAAGCCTAGTCAGTTACCTACACTTCAACCAACTTATCTGTGCGGCCGGGAAAACACAGAACTAAAATAAATGTACCAACCAAGTTTGAAATATCGATGCATTTTTCTTGACAAGTAGCGCCACCTTGAACTGCTAACTTAAAGTGGTCATACTGTGCGCTCACAGATGACTGCAATGGAAAGGTGAAAAAGTTGACATTACCACTTGACTAGACCCTCTTTAATTAATCGTCTAAGTAGAAAGTCACCAATCTGTCTTGAGCAAGCGTGGTGATCAATCGCTTATGCCTAGGGTAAGCCTAAGTCAGAAATAATGCCACGGGAACGTCTTTAAATATTACCTATGACAGTTGTGACTCCTCATTAGTGAAATATTTTTTGGAATTGGATCAGGAGTTCCGACTTACCCCTACATGCAAACTTTATAATATTAGTTTAGGTAATCAACGTACGTTTGTTATATTAATTTTAATATAACATTCATACGTTGACAATTTCGTTCCAGTTAATTGAGTAAGCAGGAAAAAATAAAAAAATAAAATAAAAAGGATATTGATTCCATTATCCTGCTAAAGTCATATACCTTACCATCCTTCAAACATAAATACGCCTAATTCCACGACAATTCCATGAAAATTTCTTCCATGTCAATTCATAATACCTCTGTAACAAGATAAAATCATAATTTCAATGTTCCATACACCTACACAGTACACTTACATTACGCGAACGTCAAATACCGAAAGAAACTCGCTGTGCCAATCTTGGGGAACATTACGATTTCGTTTTCACACCAATCTGAACCATACATCGTGAAGAAAAGGGTGAAATTTGCATGGTAAAGGTAAATATTTTGCGAGCCTAACAGACTAAAAACAATATTTAGAAACGCCGTAGTTCTAAGACAGAGAATGATTGTGACGCATGGCTCTTGCGACCCTCATTACTCGAAGAGAGAATCCAATTCAAAAGGCGCACCTTTTTACTTATTTTCCGAAATTGCGCTTCGTTATGTCAAGGCGCAATGGCCTGCATCGGTATGAAATTGAATTTTATTATCGGGCTATCAGTTTTTACGAATTGATGATAGAGATGAATGGGCTCGTTATTGGTCAATATTATTGTGTGAGGATTGAGTGGTTGGGCAGTTATATTACTATTATTAGTAGTTGAAAATTGATAATATTCTTCTTCTTCGTGTCGATGATTCTCAGTTATTTAATTAAATTTGTTTAGACCAGAACTCAGCTACATCGTCAGCGTTGATTGTGGCTTCGGACAGGTCCCTTAAAGTTTAAGAGTAGTCCGAAGGGGCGAAAAGGCGCAGGTTCAACGGCTTAACGTGTTCTCCGAAGCACGGGGGTATTATACCGCCAACTTTAAAATCTGAGCAAATGTAAATCAGTGCAATTAAATTCTTAGTGGAAAACCCAATAACGCTTGACCCGACCGGGGATAGGACGATAGTGTGAAAAAGTTAAGCGGTATCCTGATGGCAATATGATGAAAAAAAAAATTGCCCCTTAGGGGATAAATTTCCAAAAATCTATTCTTAGTGCACACTTATGTCATTTATGGAGCGTTGGTGCAAAATTTCATACTTCTAGACCCACCAATTTCAGCTGTACGTTGATCGATCAGTCAGTGAATCAGTCGGCCAGTCAGTTACTTACTTTATATGCTAGATACTAAAATAAACGAAGCTTTAGCAGAGAAAAGAAAGATCTAAGATTCTAAAGAAAGATCTCAATCGCCAAAAATGCAGCATACATCTTCATCTCATCAAACATTTATACGCCAAGTATAAAACCAAGCTTGTTTATTTGAACTAATCTCAAGATTCATTGGTAGGATTTTGATGTGGTTTTTATCACCGTATAAAAGTTTTATAGAGGAAGGCTTAGGTTTATTAATTAGGGAGTAACGGACAACGAGCATTGAAGAATGTGATGCTACTAGAATAGTTTCTCCCGTGTTTGTATGAAACACACGTCACTTCCATAATTTTGACAAAGGTTCGGTGAAAGAGTACGTGTAACTATTGGTGACATTGATAGGAAAGAAAACAAAAACAGAGAGCAAATCGAGAACGAATTCACATGGTTCCTAAATCGACTTTCTCTTGTTTAGTCCAATACTTATTCATTTGAAGTTGAGCAGAATCCTACGGTCTGGGAATAACAACGATGTACCAATCCATCAGTAAAACTTTATTTTGTGACAGCTCATTTCAACAATAGTAGCGAAAAACTAAAGCTAATTTTAAAGCTTGCAGGCTTGCGTTTGGCCTCAGTTCTCCTAATGTGAAGCTGACGCGGCCTGAGGTGAAGCACGCTTGCTTAGAAGAAAACGATTCAGTCAAACTTTGAGGAAATCTAGATTATAACGATCGGGAAACAATACCGGCAGTGAATTCCACAGACTGGCGGTTCGCACAATAAATGTTTCCACATTTATTGTGCATCTCGCTGTTATCGGACGCAAAAAACCTTACCATTGATGTTTCTTCAGCTCTAGCCAACCTTGTAACTGATCTCAGAACTCCCGGTCATAAGCCAAGCTTGCATCCCAAGACAATAAAGACATGTCGTGAAAATGAGTCTTCTCCAAACTCATGCGTACGCTTAGATACGCACAAAATTTGACTGATGAAAGGTCTCGAGAAAATGATTGATCGTGCATTTGAGAAAGGCTTTTGATTAAGAAAATTGTTATTGGTAATTTGTCTTTCATAACAAAGCCAGTCATGAGAGATATTGTCTTCGTGGAGATCATTTTATGGTGTTACTTCAGAAATTGAGATTTTGGTTCGCACATCCCGTTTTTTTATTGATCTAAAACAACGTAATACAGATTTATTGTTATAAACACGCTGTTTTCATAGCATGCCATGGTTTTAGATTTAACAGACACATTGTTTGTGGGGTACTAATTTGAACGTTACCAAATTAAACTAGTATTGAGTATGCCTTAGGTTCATAACATCGTTCCTGTAATCCACGAAGGATTAAACAAAGGTTTACCTAATAGTACACTCACATTTTGTCATGTAGTAGAGTCGAGTCCCATATAGTGAGGGGCGAGCTTATTGCCGACAACCACAAATCTAGGCTCCGTTGCTGCTACTGGGAAATTCCTGATGGCAAAAACCAATAACAATTTGCTTGATCTGTGAATTGAACCTAGGACTACATGCTCAGTAGTTGCGTTTGCAGTCATTACACCAACGAAACAGGCTTTAGGTTCATTTTAGCTAAAACGGATTTTAAAGCGGATTTTACAGTCATGTAAAAGTCGAATCAATTTATGGGAAGCTAGTGCCTGTAAGGATTATTCTGTCAGACTGACCATTTAGCTCGTAGTTATAACAAAAGTAGATCAAGTTGATGTCGTAAACGGGGAATGAATTGGACTGCATTGGATCAATAAAGTGATTCATCTTTCAGTTCATCCCGAATACAAATGGCTCTATTACTGAAACCGAATTCATGTCATTCATGCAGCGATTGTCAAATGGCAAAATTTTAAGATTTTAAATTATCTACTACTATTTTATTCTAATAATAGCTGACCTATTAGATTAGATATTTTCAAATAATACAATTCAGATAAGTGGGGTGTTATAAGCTTAATCAATTATAATTATAATCATAACAGCAGACTTCATGACAGTATTTTATAAAGAGTTAAACATTTTACATGTGCATCTAAAGGTTCGGAAGCTTTGCACTCGATGGATACCTCATGACATAACAAAGGACCAGAAAAATGACTGCGTGTCCAGTGGTTAATGGATGTTAATCCAGCCAGATGCTATTCCAGCATTGGATCAAGTTAAACTGAGGCACTTCTCCATTTCAAGGCTACGTCTGCTTCGATTGACGTGGTCAGTTCAAGACAGTTAGCTTCTGATCTCGCACATTTCATGAGAGAGCTAATACAGTTACAATAATCATTCGCTGTGGGAAAAAAAAACTGATATTTTCGTACGAACTATCCATTAAATTATGTAACAACCAGTCTACATAAGATTGCAGATTTCAACAATTTACAACCCTCTGTAGGAACAAACAAATGCAAGCAGGTGAGAAGTTACATAAATAACATTTTCGTAGCTGTCAGGTCCTTGATCTTGATAATACGTTAACATCCGGCAAAGCTCAGATTCCTTATCCATGGGAAGTGTGAGGCGGTGAGGTTGATGTAGGTAAATATAAGAACAATGTTACCATTTTAGAAAACTTCCAATTTTTGTGGAGTACTTATGTTTATTGATTTGGAGGAAAAAAGAGCTACAACCAAAACAAATAAAAATAAAATTATGATAGAATCTTGTACAGTATTGAACAAAAATAAAGATAAGAATAAATGGGTTAATAGTAGGTATATTTTAATCAGAAAAATCAATTTGAAATGTACATTATGTTATAGTGTTAGACCAATCGCATAAGACAGAAGTTTGGGGAGATTATAAACAGCAGCAACATATTTACTTTAAAATAGGATTAAAAAGTCGCAGCGAAAAGGATAACATAAGCCAAAATGGCGCATTCACAAACAATTAGTTTGTAAACATGACCATTGCTCCAAAAGTGTCCTACATGCCTCAATTGAACTGCCCTCAACAACAAAATTTCTGGCATTTTTACACATGGCAACATTGTGTAGTGGCTAGCAATACTGGTAGGCGTTGAGATATTTCCACCGGTAGCGGGCAGATATAAATAAATTATCAGTTGAGCCCTACCGCGAGAACCTTACGAAAATGCGTTACATCGTACTCTTCCATTTTTCAGTTTAGCTTGTATGTACTTAGCCTTTTATAGCACAGTTTTAAGTATCAAGTTGAGTTTGACGACCCCGTTTTTGAAAGGTTTTTTTTTTATTACAATTTCTACTTCATACAAAAACTTTTGTTTTAAAGTTAATTAAGTTTACTTATCGACAGCGCCTGGAAAAGCCAAAGCCAAGCCAAGGTCTATGAAGACGCTAATGAAGGGAGATCTGCCGATCTCCGTGAAGCGCAAACGTGCTCAGACCTGGGTCACTCCCCGAATGGTGTGCGGAGTGCTGAATTCTGGGTGTTAAGAGAACAGCTAAAATACGGAACACTGCGCTGCCCTCACAAATAGGAATTACAGACGTAGGCAAAAAGGCTGCCAGGTTCAAGTGGGATTGGATAGGTCACGTGAGCCACATGCACGATGACTGCAGCTGGGCAAAGGTATCAACGCGGTGGGTGCCTGAGGATGGAAGGCACCGCCCGAGGCCGCCCTAGAAAGAGATAGCGAGATGACCTAGACGCGCATCACGAAGGCTGGTCCAAGGTGGTGCTGGAGAAGAGTACCTGGAAGAATATAGGGAGGCCTTTGCCCAGCAGTGGGACATACATGACTATTAAAAAAAAAAGGTTTAGAAATGGTGGAAACTGATTAAAAAAAGTAAGTTACGCACATCCTAACAATCAAAAAATTGTGTAGAAATGTATTATTGATTAGTATTTCTCGTGTCATGCAATTTACCTACGCGAAAAACGTCATATCGTAGTTAAAAGTTTAGACAACGGTTGGTGGTCAGGTACTCAGTCGTGGAAATATTTTTTTCACACCACCTGCTCGTAAATTTCATATTATAAGTCATGCAAACCTAAAGTAAAGCAAGTCATTAATGCCCTTGGGCAGTATTATTGTACTGAATTTCATTACTGCCCGCTGGGCAATAATGTGATTTAAATTTGGAATTTTATTTTTTTAGTATCGAATTTGTTTCAGTGTAGGTATGCAATCGGCTTATTAAACGCAAGTTATTGTTAGAAATTAGTAATTCGGCTGTAAAATGTCTCATGAGTCCTTAAATTTTACCTTATTTTTTAGTATTGTAACTTTCTCCAAGGTTTTAATTTTTCCAAATTTTCCCCTAGAACGATTTGTTTCCCTAAAGGAAATATATCCTTAATCTCCCAACACTGGCGCTCCCCCAAGGTAGAATATCGGTGCGCAACGCCATATTTCGAAAATCGAATTGGTTTTTATTTCTTCGCAGCAGGTGTGAAAAGTAGAGTATGCTCGTCGGGGATAAAGGTCTCTTCGTCTTGGGCTAGCTTAAATCCCTCATTTCTCTCATGAATCTACTCGCTTCGCTCAGGAGTTAACTCAAAGCTCCCTCTCTACGCTCGGGAACCCTAGAATCCCTCGTTGCATTCGGGATTCAAAATAGTGCCCGTGACGTAAGACACTGCTTTATCCCCTTGGTGCATACTCTACTATTAAACGGTACTTTGTACAAAAAACGAACTATCGCTACAATTAATTATAAAATATTGTTAGATAATCCAAAATAATGAATGTAGTAACAGTATACATATTATTAAGTACAAAAATGTAAAATCAAATATCGCTTCACAAAAATAATATTGATGTACCACCCGCTGGTAACTTTAAAACGAATTTCGCAGAATAAATGCAACACAAATATTGCCAGCTAACAAAGTAGATTTATTACGAAAACATCAAATACAAACACTATTAACGCACTAAACGAATCCATAATAAAAGGCTCAACTATAAAACTAGATGATTTATAAGCATCGTAACTCAATTCTTGCATAAAAACTGTTATTTTCAAAATGCAGGTAAAAGTTAATTAGGGGAATGCGGGCGATCATAAATCTCAATCAATCTTTGTCAGACAACGCAATTTTGGTAATGTTGGACAGAAAACTTTCTTATCTGATATACGATGGACTATCACGAAATAAATAGGTTACAGAAGGGCCGGTTCTATACAACTAGCAAAATAATAAATTAAATAAATAATAAATTAATAAAGTAAATTTGGTGCCTTATTGACCTGCTCAAGCAAAGGACGGGGTACCTTCGGCATTGTGGAGTCTATGTGCTGGGCAGGGCTTTGTTCAAATGACCATAACTCTTAAAATAATTTGCGTCGAGTCAATATTTTGATATCATTTTGTAGGTTGATTCAAAAACTCCTAATTAAACATACGGAACATTTCGGGGAACATAATTTTGCACTAGAGTAGAAAATGTTGAAAAAATAAGAAATTTTTGTGTAAAATTTTGTAATTTCTTCTAGTTTTAGGTTCTTTTTGCTTATTTTTCAGGAAAATTTATTTAGTGATGCGATAGTCTCGGCATTTACCCTTGCAATAAAATCATTTGCACGCCTCTAAGTCTTGTAGATTAAAAAATAATTAGCATTTCATTGAACATACCCTATATGAGCCGAATAAAAAAACAAGATGGCTGCCATTCGCGGGATGTTGGGGAAGGAATTTTTATAAACGTGTATTTGTCTATAGAAATGAGAATATAATATGCCCTTAAGGTATCGGTAACCGAACCAAACACATTGTATACGGACCTCTAACAAATCATTCGCGAGTGAACTTGCACTCGCTGTTTACATATACGTATGTCTACATGCATGCATGGAGCATCACATACATGGAGCTGATCTTGACCAACGGCACATTAAGCCGCTCGCCCCGGCTGCCATTATATTAGTAGATCTTTGACAGTCGTTTCAAGTAGTCGGTGGCCCGAAAGATTGAGAACCAGTCTTCCAAGGTATTAACCAGTCACTGGTTATCCCAGTTACTGGGTCGTGGAAGTCAGATAGGCAGTGGCTCCATGTTAGGTACTGGTATTCAGCTGCATCTGGTTAGACTAGAAGCCGACCCCAACGCAATTGGGAAAAGGAAGATGTTGATGACATGGATCTGACCTTCTGATCTTTTACATTCTGTGGTATTGCTGAGTTAAAATTTCGAGATAATAGAGAACTGGTTCAGTGGGTCGTGCGTGAAAATTATAACAAAGCCATTGTTGGGCTGGAAGCTAACAATGTGGACTTTAAATGATGGTTTAACAAAATTAATTTAGGAATTTGGACAGAAATAAAACACTAATTAATGAGTTATTGGTAGGTGCATCATTTTCAGGTATGAAAATAGAGCTTCAGTTTTAGTGCACTGATAAACATTAAATATCTCCTAGTTGGAAAAGTTTACTAAAGGTTAAATGATGATAAGAATTAAAAGTGTCATAATCAAGAGTGTGCGCAGATTTGGTCACAAACTGTATCAGCTGTGGGCTTCTTTAGTTTTTGGCTACCCTACATCAATGGGAAAAAACAGTAAGTGTATGTGATGTACATATAGCCCAACGATAATGAAATAATGATTGCGCTCAGACACCGTAGTTTTCTAATTTTCGGTAAAATGAATTAAAAGTCATCATCTGCCTAGCCTTTTCTCAACTATGTCGGGTCGGCTTCCAGTCTTACAAGATGCAGCTGAATACATTATTTTACAGGGAGCGACTACCTATCTGAACTCCACAACCCAGTTAGTACTGGGTAATACGATACCCCTTGGTATGACTGGTTGTCAGACTTTCGGGCCACTGCGTAAGACAGACGTAATTGACTGACTCAAACTTCCTTCAATTATTATCAATACCTAATCAACAAAAAAAACCGACTTCCAAAAAAAACACAAAAAAGTGGAAAATAACTTTACTTTCGGAAGTCGGTGACTATTGTTTGTTTCATTGACTTTTTGCCACCGACTTCCGAAAGTAAAATTATTTTCCACTTTTTTAGTGTTTTTTTTGGAAGTCAGTTTTTTTTTTTGCAAAAAAGTTTTTATTTTACCCTTTTTAGTTA
This sequence comes from Standfussiana lucernea, assembly GCA_964057025.1. NCBI lineage: Eukaryota > Metazoa > Arthropoda > Insecta > Lepidoptera > Noctuidae > Standfussiana > Standfussiana lucernea. Next base: position 4,699,236 of record OZ059788.1, on the reverse strand, counting down.
TCGCATCACACACAAATCCTTGTCAAGTATCAATTTCGCAATTTCTTTTACTTGGATGACATATTTTTTCCAGCTATTTTGATTTCAAAACCAAAATGCTGAACCGATTTCGATGAAATTTCTATTGGACCAATCGAGAAGTAGATCCATTCAGATAAAAGAAGAATTTTTCAAATCGGTTCATAAATGACGAAGATATGAGGTAACAAAAAAAAAAAAAAAACATACAACCGAATTGAGAACCTCCTCCTTTTTTTGAAGTCGGTTAAAAAGGTTAATTTTCTTACACGTGGTCAGAATCGTAGGCGAAAACTAGTTCAAGCGAAAAGCGAGTTGTTTTCCTCCAAAAAATCTTGATTTGAAGGAAAACCTCCGGAGAATTAAACAATTTTCTTTTTTTCGTGAACCTACTCACAAATGTCCCGTATAGTTGAAATGACCACATTCCTCATTTGATGAGGTTAGTAAAAGTAAAGATTGGAAGAGATTGAGGTAGAAAATAACATCTTCCACTTTATTTTTCTTATAAAAGATTGTCTAAGAAAAAAAATGTTACTGAACTAAGCTATCTAATTAAATCGGTGTTTGTTTCCGTCGCTTTCAAAGATTTTTAATTAATTACCTAAACACATTTTCAATCCCTTTCACGAGCAATCACGGAATTGCGTTCAAATACGGAAAAACCAATGTTTTCTATTAAATTATTACCAAAAACCCTCTCACCAAATAAACAAAACGTCCGCCCACAGCCGGTCAAAAACAAAACCCTTCAAAGGAAAAAGTTTTTCTTAACAAATACATTCTGTCGAGAAAAGAAGGCTTTCAGGATTTACGCTTCCGTCAAAATTGAGCGCTAATCCCAAATAATCCTGCGATTATAATTTGTGTAAAAATAAGATGTTTTCCTTCGGTCCAGGCTTTTGTTTGAAAAAATGTAGCTACACAGATTTTCCGAGTGCCTCGGGTTTTTGACTTTTCTGCTCAAATATGTTAATACGTTTCAGTTATTTTTGAGGGTTCAAGTTTGGGTCTAAGATTGTGCGATCGAGGTTGTTCATTGTTTTTTTAGGAATGTAGAGATGGGGAATTAAATACTAGCACCGTAACATTATTTGTCGGTAATCTGTGTCAGTATGTCTCGTCAAACTTCGTCCGTGTGGGACACCAAGTTAAATGGAACGAAGACCTTAAAAATGTAGTTGTGACAGACAGAACGTGGAAGGCGGATGATGAAGCTATTTGATGCACCTTGAAAGAGGCCTTTGTCAGCAGCGGACTGTGATATACTGAGTGTATTGATTCAGTTGTGTCCCTACTCACATCTTCCAAGTACAACAATATAGGATATATTAGAATATTATGTGCCTGTCCCAAATCCTTCAATTAACCAAACACGAGGCAGCCTTCTAATAATAACCGCACCACTCAAATCTCAAACCTTTAAGAAATGCCAACGCCAAAACGCTTCATGTATGTATATTCCGTTCGATCCTTTGGTCTGCCACATATTGAGAAGGGTCAATATTACTATGTCGTCTGTTACACAAATATATTGACGTACCACAAAACGTTCGGAGTGCCGGTCATATTTTCGCAGCCGACGGGTTAAAGCTGGGATGGATAATCTTTTACATCTATGTGCTATTTTTAATTTGACCGTGATGCGTGTTGCCATACTTTGGTAAATGTGAAAGGAAAAATGATTTACATTTGAATGCTTTTTAAACGATTCAAAACATAGAACTTGAAATACAATTAATGGATTAAATATTTTAGATCTGTATATTTTGGCTGTAATGCCCTGAATGTCGGACTAAACCTACTTCTCATACAGAGAAGAAACGAGCTTGATCACCACGCTTGCTTAGTTGTTTGGTGATTATAGACCGACGTTCGGAGTTTTCTCGCGATGTTTCTGTTCACTGTTAGTCAGTGGTGTCGATGCAGAAACTATTTAGAAAGTACTATATATTGAAAAAGTCACATTGGTATTTGCTGGGTTGGAACTCGCAACTTGGGACGTAAGAATCGGATTAAATGAACAACGGGCCATCACGACATGTACATATATGTATTACCAATTTAAAAGATATTGAAAACAATTATGCGATATTAGTTTTGACGTATGTACCCAGAATTTTCTATCACTTGCTACCGGCGCGCGGCGGTAGCAAGTTCCATAGGTTCGGCACCCCTGGTTTAAACCGTTTGACAGCCATTTGATTAAGAGCAATAGCTTTTAATAAACAGGCAATTGTTTGCGAATCTAACGCGGATTCAATTATGTTTATCGTGTTGGTTTTGTACGTGTCGAGTTTGGTCAGTATTCGTGATGTGCATTAAGCTAAAACAATTATGAGCTCGCTGTAAACTGTACATTATTTTATTAGGCACGATGTATTGATCATAATTGGTGTTTTCTGTTTGTTTTGTATTTTTTCAACAGAAATTGAAGGGCAATATCCGTACGTACCTATTTAAAGACGTTTAAAATCAAGTTTTCAATCTCATCTCTGCGACAACCCTGTCAAAAATCTGGGTAAAAAAGACGTTTTTTAATATATCAAGACAGAGATTAGTGTCATTATTTTCTTAAATAATGTGAGTGAAATAACCCCGTAATTTCTATATTTTTTTTGTTTTGTTCTATACTAAAAGGTGAAAGTTCCAATATTTTACAAGTTTTTATTTCATTTTAATTCAAATAATTTTATTTGTAGAACATAGGTTAGTAGATGTCAATAATAATGAAATGATCGCTATGTCTTGCCGTCAACGGCGTACAAATATTCTCATTACAATTTAAAATTATTAAAAATAATTAAAACATTCAATATTAATAAATAAAATTCAATCATAACAATTAAAAATGCATAAGTAGGTACAATTACATTAATTACAGTAACAATAAATTTCATAATCAAATAATAGAACATTAACATTACCTAAATTAGATTAAGTAGAAAAGGGAAATAATTGAAAAAATTAAATATTAAATGAAAATAAAATAAAATGTCATTAAATTATAATTTGTCTTCTAGGTACTCATTGACTGTGTAGTCAGCTTTTTGGCCTAATAAATTAAAAAGAGCTTTTTTGAAATGGTGTATGCTGTCAAGATCTTTTATTGTATCGGGTAACTTATTATATAACTTTGGTGCCATTCCCAAAAAGCTTTTTGAATAGAACGCAGTCTTGTGGGATAGCACATAAACATACATATCTCTCTAATGCGTCGTTTCGATCTCAGTCTTTGAAATAAGTGCAAGTTTGTTTTTGCGAATACTGCCGTCTCGTAAATGTACATACAGGGCAAAGTAAGAATTTTATATTTATTAAATAATGGCATACAACTATCGTTTTTTTTCAGCTTAAACAATGCACGTACACACTTCTTTTGAGCTTTGAACGCAATGTTTTTATCAGTGGAATTTCCCCAATACATAATTCCAAAACATAACGTTGATGAGACATAAGCTTTGTGTGCTATCAAAACTACCGACTCATTTGATATTTTCGCAAGATTATGAAGTGCATATTATGAATATTAGTTTAGTTTTATACACACAGTTTCTACATGACATTTCCAATTAAGATGACTATCCAAGTGAAGTCCTAGAAATCTGGCACTGTTTGTTTCAGGTATTTTTTGGTCTTCGTATTTTATATTTAAATGTTGTTTTCTAGTTCTTTGTTGGAACGTCATAACCTGTGTTTTTTCTAAGTTTATTCTTACGTAACCAGTTTATAATACAATGAAAGGAATTATTTATTTGATACTCATATGATTCTAAGTTTTTACACGGTATAATAAGTGTAATATCATCGGCAAACAGGGCGGTTTGATAGTCGGTACATGTTGGCAAATCATTTATAAAAATGAGGAAAACTATAAATACAAGTATTTAATTTTATAACTTGACTTTAATTACCTCCGGGACCTAAGGGTCAATGCATCCATCTGCACAATGTTTTGAGTGCGTTACATTGAGTCCTGCCGTATGACCAAGAATTTTTTGTATCCATGATTTTTCACCCCAAAAAAATCGTTTTCCAACAATATTTTTCGCGTTGAGTTACTTAGTTTGATGTACAGTATGCTTGGTGGATGGCTTCGTGAACGATCCGTTTACACCTTTTATGTTCAACCTATGGTAATACATTTTAATTACACACATATAATATACAGTATTTACTTAACCTAGTAACTATGGTTGGTCAAAATAATTGACTTTTTTCAGCAAGTGAAAACAAGGTTAAAAGTACTAATAGGTACCAATAAAAGTGATATTTTTAACCAATGACAAAACGGCAAGAATCAAGCACACAATGCTTCTTTATTTACGTAGAAAGCGTTTCAAGTTATTCTTTACTAAATAGCAGGAAAAACGTTATTCAAAGACTTCCTTGCTTACGCCTTTTATGGGATTCTTTAAAAGGACTGAGCTAAGCTGTGGAAGGCAGATTAACTAATCCTTTGATTTTTGGCAGCTTTTTTGAATTCCGACACAGTATTTTTTTACGTTTCTTTACGACGTGAATAGACAGATTTTTCAAATGGTTGTACTTGTATAGGGATTTTTTTTTGGCTCTCAAAGACAATTGACTACCACAAAGGAAAAAAAAACCGTATAGTTACTCTTTCTATAATAATTGTGAAAGTATACTTGACTTTTTAATTACAATATCACTTTAAGTTTGAATGTCGCTTGCAGGTGGCCTACCATGACGGCTTAGTGCAGGAATGTTTTAGTACTATTCCATTGTGGGAAAGAGATGGCGCTAGACATCCTTTATAGCGCTGTCACTTTCCCACACTGGAATTGTATTAAAACATTCCTGCATTATGACTTCATGGTACCTAGGCCACCAGGAGGGTTACCATGATCCGTTAGTGCAGGAATGTTTTAATACTATTCTGAGAGTGGGAAAATGACAGCGCTAGACAGCTGTCTAGCGCCATCTCTTGTCCAGTCTCGGAATAGTACTAAAACATTCCTGCACTAACAGATCATAACCCCCCAGGATTTACAACAACAAGGTATTTGCCTATATGTCAGTCAAGATGGTTTAGATGTCGGTGAAAAAATGTATTGATTTGGTGTTTACAGCAATTACGAGATCGACTATGCCTACCCAAATAACGTTACGAAATATTTACGCCCAATAATTTCTGTGCCTATAATAACGTAATATAAATTGCTAAACGGAGCGTTTATTTAAACGACGCCTAAAGTACACACACAAACCTTGATTTAAAATTTCTCACTTTTAAACATGATCACACAGGCGTGATGTATGAAAAATTACACACAGTGCTGAACGCTACATTTTCTGTAGAGATTACTTGAAGAAAATGTTTCGTCTTCCATCTGAATCACATTTATAACCTACATACATTTTTAGAAACCGAGGGAAAAAATATTTTACGAAATTTATGTTAGTAGACAAAGAATTTCGTTCGGTAAAATTTCGATACATCTTTCGTTTGCGTTTATTTATTTTTTTCATTATTGGGTAACCGATGAGACACATTTTGGTGTGAATTTGAGTATAAAATATTTTGCTGTGAATGTGTCTCATGCGAAATTGTTGAACCAAAATATATATTATATATATTCAGGTTTATTGTAACGAAATAACGTATTGTATTGTTACCCCAAATTAAATAGTCATTCGAAAAACGTACAACTCTAATTACTCATTCCTCTCTTTATCAAAATTTAAATTTGAAAAACAAAATTTTAAACAAGCAGAGACGCGTCCCAAACTAACTTTGTTTTAAATAAATGAGAGACGACACTGGCCGTCTAAAATGTAGGCAACTTAGTTGTTTTTTCTTTTCAGAGAAAGAAAATTAGGGACCGATCAACTTTCAAACAAAGCCAACATCGAATTCGAGAGGAATCAGGGTCGCCAGCAGGCAAATTCTTATCTAAATAATATGATATTTCTGTAAATAGCATAGAAAAAAGAATATAGTCTATGTATTTGCTAGAGGTTGAACATTTTACAAGCAAAAGGCTATGCATGTAAATTATGATTGTACTGAATTTTGTAGACCCAAATTGTTATAGCATGTAGAGTTGCTAGAACATGATTCTGAATATAGACTTTAATTTGGTTTGGTTATTTTATATGCTTATTGAATTTATCAAAATAAATGATCAGCTCGACAATTCTCTCATTTCTATTTATTTAGACTACATACACCGTACTGGTGGCTCTCAATGCCATAAAGTAATCTCTAACAGTCGACCTTTGGGTAAAAAGGACGAAATTGGATCAGGTGTAAAAAAAACACACTTATTATATTGTGTATGTCATTTACCTATAAAATGTCATTACCACAACCTACTATGTTTACTACCTAGGCACCAAAACACAGGGTTATCACAGCACCTTAGCCTCACCGCACCCTCCATTTCCTGGCATTTTCTACCCATTATCTTAGCATTTTTCACTCCCTGATCTGTCAACCCTAAAGGCACCGTAACTTTCCTCTTTCGCGTGGGTTGGTACTTGCCTTTCTTTTACCAGAGCTTATCAGGATTCTACGGTATTTATGATCTGTAACGGTGCGAGGAGGGTTACCTAAGCATTAGCGGTAAGCCTTCGACTTTATCTTTCCTATATTTTTTTTAACACATCCATCATTTTTATAGAACACTAGCTTTTGAACGCGATTTCGTACGCGTGGTACTTAGAATTATAGAAGAAAATTAAAAGAAAAAAAAAACAGTCCTGTGGTAAAATGTAGCCTATATTTTAAGTTAGGCATCTAGCAGTAGAGCGGTGAAAACTGTTTTCAAATCCATGCAGTAGTTTTTGCGTGATGTACAGACCGAAAGACAGACAGACAAAAATCATAAAACTGTTGTTTTGGCTTCTGTTGCTCTAATAAATATCTGTACAATGAAGATTTTGAAAAAAAAATATATGGGGAGTCCCATTTTTTTTTCAATAATTTCAATGTACAGACATCGGCCTGTTACAATTTTAATATATGTAAATATAGATGCTATGTTTTGAAGTTTTTGTTTTGAAAATGTATTGGGATTATTGAGTTTTGTTTGGGCGATCTATCAAAAGTGATGTGATTAGTTTTGCTTGGATCTAAGTGCTGAATTCTTTTATTCAGTGGGTTCCCTCAATATTTCTAAGAAATACAAACGTAATACATCACACCACACCTTGTAAAAATCTCGTTACAAGTGAGTTTGTCTCCGTTTGTTTGTGGCTTTTATAAGTGCGTTTTACAATTAGCGCTATCTATAGTTAGTGCAATACATAGACAGTAGGTTTACAGGTATTACCTCCAAGTAGCACAGCAACTTCAATGTTACCAACCTTCTGCGTAGACATGTTAAAATAAGAATGACGCTACTATTTTCTGAGTTATGATATTTTTATTACCTTCGCCTTTTACGAGATTTAATTTATTTTTTAGGACGTACAAAGAAGAGCGGATGATTGAAACCCTAGGGACTGACGCAGCAATTGTAGATAAACTCACGGATTTACGATTCGTTCTGACCTTTTCATAAATTAGGTTCATCATGCCAATTTATATAATATAAGGCTCAAGCGTGTTCGTTAATAAATAGCGATCTATATTCAGACTATGGACGGAGAAATAATTAATATTGTCATGCGCAAACGGTAGCGAAAGTTTAAATCATAGATAGAAGTAAGTGTTTTGGTTTAATGGGGAACTTATCGTAGTTTTTTTTTTTTAAATATAATAATGATTTTTTTAGACTACTGAATGGAAGGGAAATCGTCATGCAACCTGTTTTACCATTAATTCAGTACGTGATTCTGAAAACCCTCATCGTAGATTTTTTTCGTCACTGCGGTGTCGAGAATTAAATACTGAATTCATGGTAACTTTGCCAAGTCAGAGGCCCATGGGCGGCATAAAAACTCTGACACCAGGTTGGGGACTAACCATACGATAAAGAAGAAAGATGGTAACATTGGCGGTAACGATTTCAGGTACACTATATATATATGATAGCAAGTTGGTACGAGTTTAGAAAATCATTTTGCTTTTTAGTTTATTCCGTTAAATATTAGTACCCCGACACCTACTTTAATTACATACTGTATTATTACAACAGCATGAACTGTTCATACACAAACAATCTACCAAAAAAAAAATGATTCACTTCTCCAAAAGAAAGTCATAATTAATCATAATCCTCGCAAACACAACTGATATCACACATTACCTTTAAAGCAGTCGTACTGTTTCTAATTTACATAACACGGTGGATTTCCTTTCAAAGGTGCGTCTTTTGTCAGAGTCAGAGAGAAAACAAAGGCGAGCACATACACCTCGGTTGTAACAAAAAGGTCGAATTGTACAGAGTTAAGAGTAACGAGATACGAAGCCAAATGTGTGGGGCAGGGAGCGAAGAAGGAAGATGTGACGTCACGGTAAATTGGTGTTGATACTGATGCTGTCGGATTGGATGTAGGTACCTTTTTGTATCACACTACAAATATTTTTGTGGGCCGAAAATAAAATATTTTTACGGATTCTTGTAGACTGAATACTTAAATCTACTCTTCTACTTGCAAAAGTAAAAATAAATCATCTTAATTATATTTTTTTCAACCTTTTTTTATATTTACTCTTACAGAGACCAGCACTGGGAACAATATTGTCTGACTATGCTATGATTTTGAGCAATATATAAAAGTACATTCTGCCCTTGCACGAGGGGGTAAAAACCATACACTTTTCTACACAAATTATTTTGGAACTGTGTAAGTAATTAAGGACACATTGAAATCTGAATAATAAAAGCCCTATTTTTCGATGATGAATAATAACAAAGGACAGTCTAAAAAATTGCGTCTATCAATATCAATATTATTAATAATTCCTATAATATGATCATTTTGACCATAATGAACCGACATGCCGTAACTCATATTTCTGAAATCTGTACGAAAATTATCGCGAGGTAGTCTTACCCCGCGGCAACTGTCGCTTTGTGTAAGGGTTGTTTTGTTTCTATAAATTTGATATGTGTAATTATAATGTTTGTCATTTTTGAATTAGGCATGTAATGTGACGTACTTTGTTAAAGGTTGTGTTGCTATAGGCACAATTATAGAATCAGGCATCTGAGGGGCTAGACAAAGTGAATTTCTATTAGCGATAAAGCATATGGAAATTTCAAAAATGTATGAGTTCAACAAGTTTCGAAAAGGAATGTCAATGCCATTGAAAGTCGTTGTAGAAATAGACTTTGAAAGTGATTGCCACATATTAGACCGGAGTAGTCGAACAATTCCGAAGATGAAAAGGCGATGTTGATAATCCCATATTAACCTTTCAACTCTGTTTCTGGAATACCATACTTTTCAATAAATCTGATGTTATTGTTGATACAGATAAATAAAATGAATCCGGTAAGTAATTACCTGATTTGATTTTTAACGAACCAAAAGGTAAGGCAAACTTATTTCATTAGAATGCCATAGCAGCCAAATTGATTAAATTACGGTACTGGAAAAATAAGCATGAATGCAACGCTGCCGCTGAATAAAATTAGTGTAAATAGTTTTCGGTAATTTCTCTTCCTAGCTAATTAGATTCTAAATGTGAAATGATTGTTAACTATAATAAAAATCAGAAACCAAGCCCACGATCGCAAATTCCCAAAAGACAAATTATGAATAAATCTATTGCTGATCTACGCAACAACAAACAGTCCTAAGTCGATTTACTTTATTGCGGCTTACATTCTTACGCGGTGTTACAAATATGTTTTCCTTCTATTACAAGATAAGTACTCTCTGTGAAATATTGGGCACTATAGTACGTACTTGTATGATTAATTGTGTTTACTTTCTTAGCGGTTGCGTGTGGACTCGGCTATAGTTATTTTCATTGCGAGAGAGTGTACACCAATGTCTAGCTAGGTATACGTTATTATAATTTCACTAACATCGCTTAGTTTTGTTTTGTTTTGGGAATAGGTCATGCTGTCATAAAGATTGACTACTTGGACACCAAGTTTCTAAAATCGGCAGATGGTAGAATATACCCCTTTTCCTCAAAAAGTTAAGCTTACAGAGGTGTACCTAGTACAGTACATCCACATTGCGTTAGTTTTGTTTAATATCCAATAGAGAGTCTTTTGCCAACAACCGGGCACAAATCCGGGCTTCTGGCTGCTACTGAGAAGTTCCTAAAGGAAAAACCCATTAACAAATTGAACCCTCGAGCTCGCCAGTAGTGTTTGCGTTCGTTAGACCGGCGCTATCGGTGGTTTTTTAAATAGTCGCTAACGAAACTACTCGCAAACTAGTAAGAAAAAAAAATGCCCGAACCACTGCAATGGCGCCGGCCGTCGAATAAGATAAATTGAATGTATTTTTTCAGTATTATTGCTACAAAATAAAATATGATTCTATTACTTAAAATTGATCAGGTATTATGCTAAGTAACATGAACTTATCATTACGCCTGTAATCCTCGAAGGGGTAGGCACAGGTGTACCTACACAGTCCACAGTAGTGTAAAGTACACCCACATTTTGCCAGTTATGCGCACGGCGATACTATTGCCATCAACTGGGCACAAATCCAAACTCCGTGGCTGCTACTGAGAAATTCCTAATGGAAAAATACAATTTATTTGCCCGTCCCGGGAATCAAATCTAGGACTTCATGCTCAGCAGTCGTAATTGCGACCACTAGACTAACAAAGCAGACCAACTACTAAGTAACAAGATAATTATTACGAAATATGATTCTATTACTTAGTAGTTGATACCAGCAGCTCTTTCCTTTCCCACCAAAAAGAAAGAGATGTCAATAAACCACTATCTGTGGAAGTCAAGCCATCCGTACAAAATCAACCACCGGCAGTCGGCAACTTAGCTAAAATATCATCAGATCAAACTCAAACGATGGTACTCAACAAAATGACTGCGATTAACTGAAAAGCTATTTTGCCAAGTTTAAATGGCGTGCCTTGAAGTTCGCCGATTGTATTTCAGAACGAATTGAGGTCTTGCATTGTACCTGCTTTCAGTTCGAACTTTTCATTTAATATTAGTTTTGCCGTTTATAAGATAATGTGTTCATTGTTCGTATTCTAGTGGTTCGGGAGTCATTAGGTTTGAATTGGATTCTGTGTATTGAGGAAATCTGTGAAGATCTGCAGTCTGATTGTTTGGGTCGGCTTCAAAATTAACATTTTCAAAGAAGCTTATGATATCACAAGACAAGTGGTAATTATTTTCAAAGCTTTTTAACTTTTATTAGCTTCAACTGTTACAAACTATGTAAAAAAATCTTAGAAGTTAAATTTGATCCACTTTCCGGTTTCCGCTTGAGCTGAAATTTGTCATACATGTTTATATTTGAATGACAATGTATGGCTAGCTAAGTGGCGTTATTCTAAATTCAATATGGCAGACTCCCAACTATGGTGGCTTAGTTATTTTTGTATGCATTCTCGTGATATGGGTATCCAATGAAAGAGTTTGTTGAGAAAAACACGAGAAATAAAATGACGCCACTCTAAAGCGGGTTTTTTTTTTAAACAATATTGTTGTATTTTCATTCAACAGGATTGACATAAGCTAGCTTATATCAATTCAATATATTTTTGACATTTTCATCATCACTATGATAGAATCTCATATTTGTCGGGGTCTAGCTACATATTTAGATGATTAGAAGGCGCTTTTAAGGGGGCTGAGATTTATTACTTGTAGATGCACAAGGCAAAGATCAGGGTGGTGTGGCAATACTTGGGAGACACCTATGTCAGACAATGGACTACGATTTGATTGACTGATTACAAAACTAATTTACGTACATACGTTGGAAGGGACACCGACACCACGTATCCACATAGAATTTTTCCGTTGGTTATTTAAAAAAAAAACAGTCTACACCTTGCATTAAGCTCCAAGGCTTGATGGTATAAATAAATGTTTTTCCACGAACGGCTATTTCTATGAAAGTCAATACAAGCATCGGTTTTTAATTAAACTGAAAGAAAATAGTATTATTGAATATTTGCATCCTTAACTATGTTTATTAGATTCCGATATTACCCATTTTCTATGAACATTATTAGATTCTTTGTCACGAGGTTTTTGTTTGTACGATTCCTTTCACAAGTACGACCAATTTTGAACTCTACCCTTCAACAGATCTGGCATCATTTTCTTTGTCTTTAGGGGTAAAGTTGTTAACGTTGAGTTAGTGGGAAATAAGGCTACATAAGTGTTTGTTTAGTCTGTAGACCTTGCGGGAACTAAAAAGGATTGAATCAATTTTTCACAAAAACTGTCCTATACAGTCTAGCTTTATGGACGATTTAATTTTGTAAATAATGTCTGCAACTGTGCGTTATTTGAGTTTCGCTCAATAATTTAAGATCAATAATTGACACCTTGCAGGTTAAGGCCCGTTCAGGCTAGCCTTGCTAGCATGCAACGGTTACCACATATTCACTACATCATTCTGACACCCCCCACTTAGAAAATTTTCGTCGGTAATTAAATAAGGGGAGGGGGGGGTCGTGGTAACCGTTTTAGCGTCGGTGTCCCTTCCACCATGTATAGTCTTCCTGGTCCTTAGTAATATATAAATAATGAACGTTTTCAAACAAACGTACTTTCTAGTGTCCACACTGGGACCTGGTGGCTTTGAAGCTCTCAAGTACTTAGAACTAAGTAGATACAGCTTCAAAACACAATGGTTCAGTCGCAGAATGTATCTTTCGCAAAATGCACCCCATACGCAAAACGTACCTTTCTCAAAATGCACCGTTCTCATAATGCACCCTTCTCATAATTTATTATTCTCATAACAGCTGTAATGAAAAGGCTAATTAGGGATTGATTTTATTAATACTCAAATCATAATTGAAATAACATCACAAAAGTCGAATGAAAGCATTTCTTTTTACTGTAGCACTGTAAAAAAGTTAATGTTGAAAAAAGGTGCGTTTTGCGAAAGGTGCATTATGATAAAGGTACATTATGAGAAAGGTGCATTAAGAGGAAGGTGCATTTTGAGAAAGGTACGTTTTGCGTATGGGGTGCATTTTGCGAAAGGTACATTCTGCAACTGAACCAACACAATCAGTGTACTCTATTTGGATCTTACAAGGTTTCTCCGTTACTTGACACTAAACCAAGATCCCACAGATGAGTGTCACTTCCACCAAGCAAATCTTAGATATCCCACCTTACAAAGCCCGTATTCTTTGCATTTTTCAACGGTTAAAAAAACTGTCGCTACTGTTTTATTCCCTTTTTTAAAACTGAATTTATAATGCAAAGTGTGAAGTTAATAGCTAAGAGTGCAGGGTGTAATGTCTAGCTATAAAATGCAGGTTGGAATCCAGCGCTGAATGGATTTGTCTGCTGTTTGACGGAGCTTACAGTTTCACTTGGGTTGAAATTGTTTTAAAACGAACCCGTCTCGTCTTTGTCTTACGTTTTTGATATAAAGGTTTTAAAACTGATGTGTAGTGGATTTAGTTATTGCGACATGGTATAAGGTTATGGCAATTTTATTATGAAACTAGCGACTTGTCCCTGCTTCGTACGGTTAAATGACTAAACCAAACTCGGAGATTTCTCAACTAGACATTTGTTAAATATCAATGTAATTTTTATCCCACTTCTGAGCAAAGCCTCCCCCACTCCTTCCACTTCTCTCTATGGTGTGCTTTTCTCGCCAATTCGTGAGGTAGCCATCCAAGGCGTCTCGCCATCTTCTCCACGGTCTGCTGCGACTCCGCCAAGCTGTCTCAGGGCTCCAGTCTTGCGATATTCGACAGACATGGCCTACCCAGCCCCATTTTAGTCTCGCAGATTTATAAGCTTGTTCGGCATTTTGCGTTCTGGAGCGCCGTGTGCTATTTCGTCCGGTCACTTATTTTAACATTCAGTATGCTGCGCTCCATCGCTAAATGTATTGTAGGTACACAAACGTACCGGAATACATTTTCTAGATGATGTTTTAAACCGCCACAAAATCAGTTGTGGACTGTAAAAGAACAACACAGAAACTTCACAAACGACGACTTTAATTTATAATATGTGGAGACATTACGAGGAAGCTATAATGCCACAAGATTTTATTTCTAAGTTTGTTGCTTATAACAGTGTCTTTTACACATGACAAAATTAAGCCACTTGATATTATTACAGCCGCTTCCGCGATAATTCCGGCAAAAAGTGAGAAAACACACACATTCACATTAGACCAACGTTCAAAGTAACGTTCTAATAATACAGCCCAAACTCCAACTCAAATAACATTACTAGAAGGTATAGGATCTGTCTCACCGTCGGCGAGAAGCGACTACTCATCGACGATTTACTTCGAACAAAACGTACGAAAGATTGTACCCACAACGACCAATCATGTTGTACAAAACCAGTTTATGCCGATGTCTCATTGTACGGGGAATCTATACAAAGCGAGGCCATGTTATACTGGTAAAGTATAGGTTGATGTGTCGCCGTGTGTAGGTACAGTCCTTTTGCAGATTAACTTCTGGCAGCTGCAGTCCAACAGCAACCTTATGTTTACCAAAATTAAATGGGTTAGTCCCTGAGTACCCCGATCCCTGAGGCACCCGTACCGGAGTACCCCGAATTCGATAAATATGATTACATTTCTTTCATTTGTTTTTTCGATTGTTTTCAACTTGTACGGTCGACATAAAAAGTGCTTAAATGTATGTGTTTGAAATACATAAGAAGAAAGTAATTTATTTGAAAGAAGATCGGAATTTTGGGGCCCTTTTAATTTCAAAAGCGTTCTTCAATGAAAGTATGTACATTATATGAAGCAATTACGGGGCTTTTCTTTCCATATACTATCTTTTTTTTAATAAGCTGCACAAAGTAAAAAAAGAAAAAACAAATATTTTGCTTAAGCTGAACATCTAAACGAAGTCATTTGCAACATCAAAACGTAAAAATAGTGACGTCCCATCAAATCTAAGCCATTTGCGGTAAGACTCCTCCTATCTTTGGAAGCCCACGAGTTCTTTGATTCTAAGTCAGCCTCTTTTTCGATTCGTAACGTGTTTCATGTTACTAAATAATCATGTTATTAAATGAATTATTACCTGCTGTTATTAAAAATGTAAAGTACGAACGTAACGTTTTTTTTTGGAGAGAGGAACCTCCTAACAATACGAGCCGTGTCCAGGAGTACCGCCTTCTTAATCAAGCCCTTGATCCAGCTGTCTAACGAGAGCCTCCTCAGGTATTGGTCGAGGCTCTTGGCAATTAAGCCATTGGCAATGATAACTGAGTTCACATCCCACCCATGTCGACAACCTCGCGAGCCAAATCAAGATATTTAAATATTGCTTATCTATCTTGGCTTTCACGAGGTTCTCGTCATGCGGGACTGTTATGTCAACAATCACTGCGCGCCGCTCTGATCAATCCATCACCACTATATCAGGCTTATTAGCTACAATAGCCCTGTCAGTGATGATGGATTGATCCCAGTACAATGTTAAATTGCCATTTTCGAGAATTGGTTCGGGCACCTATAGTAGGACCTATAGTGCGGCACTTCTGTTTTTGCGTATTTTTTAAATTATGTTAATATTGGAACATGTTAATGTTCCATGTAGGGTAGGTAGTCATTTTGATTTTCGGTATTGAAAATGTAACTATTGTGATAATAATTAAAACCTGTGATTGCTCTACGAGACTCTATATTGTATTCTCTAATTATAATATTTACCTTAACCAAGCAAGACTTACGTAATAAAATTTTATTTAACATTTCATCTGCCGACGGTACTTTTAAGCTAAACTGACTTTTGATTGACTTTCTCAAGATAAAAATAAATCGGGGTACTCCGGTACGGGTGCCTCAGGGATCGGGGTACTCAGGGACTAACCCAATTAAATACCTATCACTATGGTTTGACAGCCTTGTCAGCGCAAGCAAAATGAGTGAGAATAAAGATTGCTGTAATTGTACAATAAGGTAAAATAATAAGTATCTTACCACTGTCTTTAATTTAATTTCACAGTTACTTTGAAAGGACTGTGGGTCTCGTGTGACTAAAAGACATACATATATTTTGAGTTGATTCCTGACTATTCAAAGCGATGACGAGAACTATTATATTTATGATTTTTAATGCTGTTTTTTTTTTACAGTTTTTACTATTATTCGATCACTTTTATAATTTATAGTTGTCTATGGGTGTTTTTCTGACATAAAACATAATTTATTTATTTATAACTAAAAATAACTCTTCTCGCTAATAGTGAGACAGGTGCCTTCGATCCACCGTGAATACAGTAGGGTACAAGGAGCGATATGTTGAAATTCGCTCGGAAAGCTAAGAACGACTCGGTTGAATTTATATGACGATGCCTATAAAATGAGAATGGTGTAGACGACAGTCTGATATCTGAGCCACGAGCCATGAGCCACTTCTCTTACGTAACGTTAGTCACGTAAAAATAGGACAGAGGTGCGGAGTTATGTGAGTGAGGAAAATATTTAGCCTCTTTGGCTGGAAGCGCTACTCCTGAGCATGAGGTCTTAGGTTTGATCCCCAGGGCGTGCAAAGGGTTTATGGGGTTTTTACCATCACGGATTCTTCAGTGGCAGCCACGGACTCTAGGTTTGTGCTCGCTTGATTTCACTAGACTAGCGCCCTAATACATTTGACTTTACCAAAACTGGCAAACTGTGTGTACTTTATATAAAAACCCTTTTTATATTATAACTCTGATACGAATGCCAATAACTCTCAAAACAAACCAAAAACAAAGATAAACCAACTAATAAAATATCAACCTCAAAACTAATTAAATTAATCAACATATTTCAAAGGCAGGCGGGCAACTTTCCCTATTAAATAAAAACAGGCAAGTTCGTTACCAACATTACGGCAAGATAGAGCGAAATATTTACGTTGGGTATCCAACGTCTTATAATTAGTTCAGTGTTTACGTTGCTGTTGCCTACAGGTTGTGAAGACGGCCAGTAAACTGTGTACTTTAGACCAGACTTGGAATAGAGTGGAATCGGAGTTATAGGGGCGAGTGATGAGTGATTTTGGAGGCCGTCAATTTAATATTGAGCATTAAGTGTTTTTACAAACATAATAAAAAATATGGTAATTTTTAAAAGACGCGAAGATGCTTCTAAGGCATTGTTTTACCAAAGAAAATTGAATAGCGAAATAGTGAGAATGTGGCGGTGGGCTGCTAAAAGCTACAAGCTATGCTACGGCGTAGCTAACAATGTGCTACGCGCCAAGCTACGGCGTCTACGATTGCGTAGTCTTCACGTTATTCGGACGATTTCGGATGATATTTTTTATTAGCAAACTACTAATCGAAGGAGGCCAAATTAACATTAACGTTGATAAACAAAATTTTTGACAAAAATAAACACTGTAGTACAGGTAATTATAATCTCTTACAGGTAAGAGATTATAATTTAGAGAAAAATGCATGTAACACTTCATTCCCTACTTACTCCATGAGACAAGCCTTGTTGTTTTACTAGGGCTGCATTATACCATAGCCGTTTAAACAGGTCTTTTGTTTGAATACCTTAATTTAAATAATAAATTTCGTGTGTTGAACAGGTAATTTTCGGTGAACTTCAACGTGATTAGGTTAGGTTTATATTTTTTATGGCTAATTGTTTTCGGGAATTGGATGTCAGGTTACGAGGAAATAAACAAATGAAGTGTGAAGAATAAAACAAAACAACAATCATATGAAGCTATACACGTACTGGTGTAGCTATATTTTGCCATATGCCTAATAACTTCTGGCACATATAAACGTTTTACATCTGCATGATAATATTCCGGGTAGATTTTTCCCCAACTTCTCCCCAGCGCAGCGGGGCCTGTCATAAGTAATTTTTGTGGTTTAAAATTGGTCATATTGGTCCCGTAAAAACCCTACAATGGAAAAACATATGCTGATAATTATCATTAATATAAATCATTTTAAGTTATACTTAAGTTAACAAAATTATAAAAAATAGTACATAAGAGGTAGTCTGAAAGTGGCGCTGGTGGCTGAAAAGCGGCGTGGCTTGGTATGTGCATGTGATGCGGTATTATAAAATTATGGAAGAAGAAGACATGTTGCACCGACCCTAAATCGGGTATATGTATATAATAATGTTCTTCCACCTGTTAGACACAATACCGCCTTTGCTGAACACCAGTTTTTGTATCTGAGCCAAAAGATTTACACCTTAATTTACACCAATGCAAAAGCGCGGTTAAAACGTGGTTGATGAAAAAAAGCTACGACGAAATAGAAAATTTACTATTCACCCCTACTCGTTAGCCCTAAGCCCAAAACGAACATTTTACATGCACTTTACACTCCATCAACACATACACAAAGACACACACACACCCTCTCACAACACATGCACTTCATGTTTCTATAATTGTGATTCGTACTTAATAATCTGTTCAAGAAATTTGTTTATTTTTGTTATTTTTTCATTTTACTTTTTTTCGTTACATTATTGGTTACCTATGAGGCTATGACATACATAAGCCTTTTCTAATGAAGAAACACTGTCTCCCAAGTCACAGGTGAAAACCTAGTTTGGGAGCCAGGGGACCTATCTGTGGGACATAATGTCAGTATGTTATAATCTAAGATGTCTGTAACAATGTTGTCACTGTATGGAAATAAAAAAAAAACTTTTTTTTTTTTAATAAATTGGGATAAGGGCAGAAGAATGATGACTTAAATTATCAAATTAAAGAAAATATAATCTCTGCTGTCAACACACGATAATTATTAAAATAACAGATTTTGAATAAACTAAAGTTACCAAATTCAAATTAATTATCTCGATGAAAGTGCGATTTATTTGCTGGACCATAATTATTCTAGTTGTAACGTAAATTATAACGTTAGAATAATTATGTTATCAAATATGGCTCTAAAATATTAAAGCGTAATTACTTAATTGTAATTGTTCATTTACAAAGGTAGTTAACCTTTGAGATTCCTTTGAGATTGCCATTCGTTTTTAATATAATAGATCTCTCTACTGAAGTATAAATGTAACATTAAAACTATTATAATAGATAGACAGAATACATGTTATTATATACCAAAATAATTGTTACACATGCAGCACTTTTCTAATATTCTTACATCTATGGGTACAATGGGATACCTACAACAAAATAGGTGAGATTTGTTTTAGATCATAAATAAAACAAAAAATTTGGTAAGGATAGTTTTGTAAAAACAATATTACCCTCTTTCAGGGTCAGTCGGATAAAAACATAAACTTTCTAAGCAGTTGGTTATAAAACATCGTATGAAAAATCATTAAAAAAGGTTTTTTGTTAATATTCCTACTAATTACAAGCATTCTATTTAGAACTTAAATAGAATGCTTGCAATAAGTAGGAATTTGGGTTTAAAGAGTCAACAAAAAGTAAAAAAATAAAATTATATCTTTATGTAAATGATAATGTAGCGACACTACAAACAGTACTACAGCAACATAGAACAAAAAATACTACAGCGCCATCTATAACAAATATGAAGAACTAACATCCAATTCCTAAATCGCGCAAGCAAAGTTATCCGCGACCTAAGAGTATAGTATAGTAAATCCCGACAACAACTGTCGGGCAGTGGCCCACCAGACACAACACCCGTCTTCGATCTTCCCTTTTCGACGGAGTATCAAGGAACTTTACATCCTGTTCCTCATACACCTAAAATAACAAGACTACCAAGTTGTAACTCTAGCAAATTCCAAACTGTATTTTTCCTTCTTATAATTTTCAATAATTGCGTCTCTTTCATGAATTACCTATTTATTAATGACTCGCCAGACCGGATTTAGTTTTGAATAGCCGTTCACAACGAATGCAAAAGTGTTTTACAATTTCTATTTACCTATATACGAAACAACTATCAACTTGGTAAGTCTAGCAATTTATAAATTGTAAGTACCACGTACAGAAACCAGTGATATTGATGCACCTCATGTACGAACCACTTGGGATTTGTATGCTCCGTATTTGAGAATCGCTTGCAGTAACAGAACCGTAGTTAGAATATGTTTATGTTCAGTCATTCTGTGCTCCAGTGTTTGGTATTTTTACGAGACTGGTAGTGGAAAAGATAGTGTCTGTTACTAGTCAGTTAGGTGGAGATCCATAGATGACTTTGCTTTGGAGTGTATAGCTTATGTGGTGTTGTCCACCAAACGATGGCTCACTTCATATCGTGTCCTACATGTCCTGTTGTCGGCACGTTACCGGACGCCACCAAGGCCAGATTTGTTGGAAAAAAAAAATGCGTAAATTATGGCTTATTTCATATTTATTATCAAGATGTAAAAGTAAGTCTAAGGTATTAATAGAGCATGTAATTAACACACAATGTGAAGGTATGGGATGTGTTAATTATGAATACACCCACACACATAGCGTGTGGGTGTACAAGGTACACCTCTGTCTAACCCTTCTTGAATTACAGGCATGATGTGTTATTTAGATCACTGACAATCATCGGAACATGTAGGTATACCGAAGGTTTGCAGCCAACAGCTGCGTTACTGAAAAGTACTTGATTTAGAAAAGTATAGTTATGAAACAGTTTTATTTTAGACACTTGGCAGTGTTTGACATGCAAACCCAAAAGTATGTCAATAATCAAACCATTTGCGTTTGCAGATTCCTACTTTTGCATTGTTGGTGGTTATCACAAAGTTGCTCTTCTTAATTTCAACATCAACCTACATAAGCACGTTGTCGACATCATTGCAAAACCCAGGAAATAAAAGAACAACCTGTACCTCTTTGAAAAATACGAGAGAAGGTAAGACGTTTCCTCTTATTTTTCACCGGGGTTAAAACAACTTGTGCTGAAAACATACGGCTAGTACGAGAACTAAACGATAACGTCTCCCGAGGCATTGTGGGCGCATACGTTATCTTAATGCGGCGTCTTAATTCGTATGAAAACGTCGGGAAATAGCGTTAGAAGTTTCTTAAAGTGGCGTGTTTGTGTCAGGAAAATTTTCGATATGGTTGTTGGTTGCAGGGGTGGAATTGGGTTAACAAGTGTTCCAAAGATAAAGTCATCTTTCTAACTTTACTAAGATGGTTTATTCAAAAAATATCATTTTCGACCTTTAAAGGGTCTACAGGGTGTAACGCAAAAAGCACAAACCTCTTAGGTGGTGACTGGACCACATTCCTTATGGAAAAAGGGTGAAAAAAAAATTTTTTCATACTACCTGAGTCACTCCTTAGGGAAAGTTGTCCAGCTTGATGGTCTGAATCTTAACAGGTATTGCGCTTTTTGCGTTACACCTTGTATAAGGCTAGGGTGTCTCCTGAAAGCGTCATCCCTTTCATATGGCGTCTTGCAATACATTGCGTTGCGATGGTCGCTATGAAAATGATGTGGCTTTTAAAAAAAAATGATTGCAGTATAAAATACGTGCGACGTTTACGCTGACGCGGGTCTTTGCAAGAAGCGTTTAATAAGAAACCGGACCCTAACAGCTTATTCACACGACTTCCGTCATTGACGATCCGTCATAAACGCGAGTCGTCCTGACGGATGGACGTTCACATTGCATACGGAATCGTGTTTTATAACGATCCGGCAAAAAAAACGAATTGGTGTTCACATTAGTTCCGTGATTTTTCGAGTGCGAGCGCATCAGCGAATCCGTCACAAAAAAATCACGATCCGTGTTTTTTGACGTTTTTAAAAGACGTTACGTGATTTAAAATGTGTACGTCATTTTTCACGATTCGTGATGCGTGTGAACACGGGCATTTAAAAAACATTGCCGCTGTAACAAAAATTGACGGATCGTAAAAAAAGGCGATACGTCAAAAAACACGGATCGTCGTCGTGTGAACGGGCTGTAAATGATGATTTTTGATGTACGAACCGGATGAAAGTTATTTGATTCATCAGCCATTCGCGTACCCTATTTCTTTTATAAAAGAAACGCAGCATAAATCATCTCGGTTTTATCCATCGCAAGCAAACATGGCTATTTAAGGTTCACAGTTCATAACAGCCATAACATTTTCCTATCTCACCAATAATTTCGGGGTCAATGAATCCAATAAAGTACTAATTATACCATCTCAAACCATCTCCCACCAAAATCTGTATACAGAATTGTGTGGTAACAAGCAAAGGTATTTGATCGTAAAGCTAAATGTTCTACACTTGTACCTTAATTAGGCAAGTTAAATTAATAATGTCTTTAACATGTATACTGATAAACTCAAGACTTCATTAAAGAGACTGCGTAAAAGATTTTGTAGGTAAGGGGGAAATTATTTCGTTGTGGGAATGTACTAATTTCAAGTAATTAAGAATTTGTTTGTAAAGGATTGATGCAAACGTTTTATTTAATAGGCAGTGTGAGGATATTTTATTAAACGTTCGTTGACTATAAGGGTGTAAGTAGACCCTTAACTAAGCCAAAAGGCACTTGCCCTCCCAGTCATTGCGTTTTTTTTTATCTTGAACATATCTGGAAACCTTCTTTCTAGTTACGCAGATATTGGAGGTAAAAAAAAAACTAGTTTTAAGCTTATAACTTTACTTTGAATACCGCCATGATCCGTTTACTATTAATTACAATTTTTTGAATGTGTTCCATTGGAATATTTCTCAAAAAAAAACTTTTTTGCAAAAAAAAACCGACTTCCAAATAAAAACACTCAAAAAGTGGAAAATAACTTTACTTTCGGAAGTCGGTGACTAATGTTTGTTTCATTGACGTTTTTGCCACCGACTTCCGAAAGTAAAGTTATTTTCCACTTTTTGAGTGTTTTTATTTGGAAGTCGGTTTTTTTTTTGCAAAAAAGTTTTTATTTTACCCTTTTTATTAGTTATCGTATCACACACAAATCCTTGTCAAGTATCAATTTCGCAATTTCTTTTACTGGGATGACGTTTTTTTCCAGCTATTTTGATTTCAAAACCAAACTGCTGAACCGATTTTGATGAAATTTCTATGGGACTAATCGGGAAGTAGATTCATTCAGATAAAAGACGAATTTTTCAAATCGGTTCATAAATGGCGGAGATATGAGGTAACAAACACAAAAAAAAAAAACATACAACTATACGTATAATACATACTATACGTTAAAAAAAAAGTAATTTCCCAGCAATAATTTTCATTCATTCGTGTGTTTTTTTCAGTGTTTACAGCTAGTCAGAAAAGTAAAAAACAACCAGACTTCCCAAGGGGTATCGCTTTCCTCAATAGCTTATAATTGCATAAATAGGTTGTGGGGTGGGGTATAGGCAGTCACTCCATGTAAAATACAGGTAATCAGTTGCATTCGGTGAGACTGGAAGCCGACCTCAAATAGTTCGAAAAAGGGTAGGCAGATGGTGGTGACCTTTTACAGTCGTGAGTTAACATTTACTTTTAAAGTATAACCTTACGTCCTTTGGCCTAAATAATTTAATTTATGTATGTTAAATTGATAATATTATATCTTATGACAAATAGGTATAAAACTATCTTTACTCACCAAGATTTTCTTTTGAACGGAACTAAATTAAATATGACTTAAAAATACTACTAATAGGTGTTATACCTACTCACTTTTACAAAAATCGTTTGGCTTGCATTGAAAATAAAAACAACGTATCATACGTAATCAGTACAAAAAGTTTTGAAAACTTAATAAAAGAAAACAATAAGAAAGTCTTAAGTATCGATACAATGAAACGAGACGGGCTGATGACATGAATACTTTGTAATACGTAAAGCCGTACCAGACACTTCACTCTTTATCATTGTCACTGAAAACGAGATATTTACCATTTTTACTACATTTTTACATTCTTTTCGAGTTCCCGATATTTTGGCGCTGTTGCAAGCACCATGATCACGGATAAACATGATAACTATCCCAATTTCAGTATTAATGATATTGTTAGTGACCATGTCAGTTTGAAAATTTACTTCACTGTTTGTTTATTTTTCTCTTTCATTTGGCATCCTTCACTCGATGTGAATACTAAACGGAATCAAAAGTGAAAAAAATATATTAAAAAACCAATGATGTTGGTATTCGAAATTCGATCTTGACGTTCAAAAAATTACACGAAAGGAGTAGATGAACTTTTTTGTCGTAGTCGTGTGAACGTGGCCAGAAACAAAAATAAACCTTCACTCGAGTGAATACTCACTCGAAGCGTCTCATATTGGCTTTAGAGTTTCATCTGCATACAAAAGTTTTAACAAAGGTTGGCGCGGTCACCTTCAATATAAAGCAAGGAGGTCTATTCTGATACTAAGCAAATTGAAATTCCAAAATACCATACGACATTGGTGATAACTGTAAATATAATGTATTAAATGTGATAATTTCTTTAAAAAATACCTTTTGCTAATTAATTTTTCCCTAAATGTTGAATAAAAAACGTGTTCGATTTGGGATCAATGTCCTAATGCTTACTATTAAGACCTTGTTGAATTGATTCGTTTTACTAGCTAGAATAACAATGCTATGTAAGTAGATGAAAAGAAAGAATGCACTTGTGTTTGAGCATGCACTTGTACATTTCTTACTACGATGGCTAATATCCGTTGAAGTGGGCAGTTATGAACTTATGACCTAAAACCACACATATAGATATACCTAGATATCGCGAGTA
The DNA here is from genome assembly GCA_964057025.1 of Standfussiana lucernea. Lineage (NCBI taxonomy): Eukaryota > Metazoa > Arthropoda > Insecta > Lepidoptera > Noctuidae > Standfussiana > Standfussiana lucernea. The sequence goes on along the minus strand of OZ059788.1, from coordinate 4,674,529 downwards.
TCACGATCCGAGTATGAAAACCAAGCGTGCCATTTTTTGAATACCCACTATGACGTCATATTAAGCACTATTTAGCTACTATACAAACAAGTTACTATTCAAAATAGACCACGTTTTTGTTCTTTAAATGTCTAGAATTAGGTTCTTGACGGTAACATTGTTGTTTTAAACAAATTAGCTTGCTGCAACGGTTTATTCCCAGGAGGTCCAAATCTATTGTTCTCCATACAACTTCTTTTTATACATTGATTCCCAAGAGCTCCATAATGTTATTAGTTAAAATAAAAAAAATAAAAATTGTTCCTAGCGGCACATATTGCTTTTTTAATTTGGAACCGCCGGGAATAAAATTATGGAGTGCCTGGGAATAAGCCGCTGCGACAGTAGCCACGTTAAGCATGTGAATGCGAAGTAGGTGCTCTTGCGTTAATTAGGTATATCTACATCTGCCTAAAACGGTCAGGAGGTCTTTCATGAATTTATCTAAACAGCACATGATAAAAAGTAGTTATTTTTAAGCCAAGCTTAACTCTACCTGGACCTAAGAACTAAATTCAGAATCCCGAAACAGGACTAAACACTCGTTACCAAAACATATCAAAGTAGTCTTGTATTTCGTCCAACTTTAATAGAAGTAGACCTCTAGACACACGATGTTACAAGACATTTGTGATAGATAAGGCAACAATAAGAGCAATCAGGCTGTCTGGCCCGCAGAAAAGCGATTAGTGCGACTGATAAGATATGTACCAACATTACGTTGAATTAAATGGTCGTATAAGCCAATTTCGTCGTAAAAGGTACGGATATACAGAAAAGTATTATTCATCTGACGTCGACACACGTCTTTGTATGTACAAATTAATAGGATACCATACAAAAATAATTTATTGGGAATACGTTCTTTTAAACTAGACTGTATACCTATACCTACCTGGGTAAAGTAAGGGAAATATTTTTACTGACTATACTTGACTGTATTTGATTCTAACTTAAATAAATTCCGTATTATTCAAATGCCAGCTGTCGTTCTTTGGCAGATGTTTGAAATTGCTGTGGCAGTGAATTGGCATAGTGTGTCAGTTAGATAAACAAAGATAAAACTTACGACTCATTCTTAAACCACATTGTGTACGTTGTGATTTTTTTATTGCCTGAATAACAAACAACACCGTCATGTTATTTATGATATATTTTATATGAAAGAGAATATCTCATCCATTTTAAAGTCACATTTAATTTGTAAAGGAACCAGTATTATCTCAAGCCCACTCTCATCACATCAGGTTATCCGTAATAGAAAATAAAGTTTGACTAAAAAAATATAAAATCCACGCGCCACAGTGTAGAGTTGTACACATAAATCTAATTAAAAATTCTCTGAGTGACGCTGGTAATGTAATTACAATGTTCATTGCACGAACCTAACTAGCTAGTTACGGTGTGATAAACTTTTTTTATGTGTGCCTTTTGCATACATGGCATTTTGTGACGATAAACTTTTTTAAGTTTTTTTTTTCCGATGATCACCAAAATTATCTAGTTTTGTCACGTTTGAGCAAATATTACAGGGATGTAGTTTTGTTTGGAATATATGTATACGTAGGTATCCATATTAATATGACGGCACGGTTGACAAAGTGGCTGAGTGGGTTCGATAAACACACTCACGACAGGAGAATTTGAGAAGTTTGTGGCAAAGTTTTTTAAAAAAGAAAAGTAAAAAGAACATTATAAATGTGAAACTAATTCTGTCGGTCTGTCTGTAACTATTTCTCGCCTAAAGAGCTGAACCACAGATTAATTAATAGTTCCTTACGGAACAGATACTTCACTCCGTAGGAAAAAATAGGTACCTAACACTATAATTACTTACAAATATATTTCAGGCCTTCGTGCGCGCTAAAATACTGTACACCTTACGCGCCCGCCCGAGAGTATTTCTCTCTCACCTAGTAACTTTAAAAAGTACTCCATAGGAAAACATGTATGTACACACAACGTCAGTATGTGCTAAACCCTCAAGCTTTAAATGTTACACTGCTACAATATTGATCGTTATCAATAATCTAAAGAGTACTTCAAAAAGAGTTCATTGTTTAGACTTGGATTCGAACCATCGCATCACCAAACGTCGTCATACCGGCAGTTTGACGAAGTAGCCAGCGAGCCCAAATATTGCGTTGAAATTGGTATCTAGTATCGTCCGAGTAACCTTATCTTTATGTCTCTGTCTAACCGATAGATGTTATAATTTGAGGGTATCCATTAATTTTATTTACTTACGTTTTCTTTATAAAATTAATCCATACCCTCAAGTTATAACTACAATGCTCGATATTTACGTTCTCGTTTGTGTCAGTTGGCAAAATAAGTATATTATGATAACTGTAAGTTATCAAATCAAATTGTAAAATATAAATCTTTGTAGTAAAAAACTTTTTTGCCCTTTTTAGTTATCGTATCACACACAAATCCTTGTCAAGTATCAATTTCGCATTTTTTTTACTTGGATGACATTTTTTGCAGTTATTATGATTTCAAAACCAAACTGCTGAACCGATTTTGATGAAATTTCTATGGAACCAATCGGGAAGTAGATCCATTCAGATAAAAGAAGAATTTCACAAAAAAAAAACATACAACCGAATTGAGAACCTCCTCCTTTTTTTGAAGTCGGTTAAAAAAAGAACAAACTTTTGTCAAATAATAGCAATTGCAATAATAAATAGTATTAAATGATTTTTAATGTATTCTATTTTTCATGATTTTTAAGTTCATATTACTAAGACAAAATAGAAAAATACTTTAAATTAAAAAAATATAATTCATGACAAAAAGCACACTTCGTGCCTAGGATTTGAACCTCCAATCTTATGCACGGCGAGCGGTCTTGAAACCTTCGGTCTATTTAAACGTTGAACAACATTTCGTAAATGTTAACCCTAATATTGCTGGTCGTTATACACAATTATAAAAGTTTTAACGTTTTGTTGAAAATAAAGCAATATTAAAAATAAACTTAAAAAATACTAACCACTTATTTATTCACTAAAACAATACATTAAATTACAATAAAATGTTTTAGCAAAATACAAAACCAGCTTGGGCCTATCACCAGATCTGGTTCATCTTTTGGGGGGTAAGCACTTAATGGAGCTGTGTGTACATAAATGTGTTAATTTCACTTCCTTTGGCATGCTTCCTGACCGGCTAGTTAATGTTATATCAAAATTATTTAATAAATAATTAATGAATGTTAATGTGTTAAGGTAATTTAAAAAAAGATAAACTTTAGTTGAGTAAGATAGTTTTATTTTGACAGTCTGCATTACAATTTGCATGAGATTTAGCCATTTATCAATGGCGAGCGGGTGCGGTATGTAGGTACGTGCTCGAGCGGGCGAGTGGCAAATAACTGGATTTTGTTCGCCCGGGCGTACGCGAGCCATAGGTACTCAAGTGGATGACTTCGAAGGAGTGAAGGAGGCCTGGCTGAATGGATTTCTATGACATTATGCACGCCGATAGACCTGGGGCATAGGACACTTTTATGAGAGTACTTGTAAAAGAAGAAGTCTATTAGGAAAGTTCGTCTCCATAGGTGCTGGATATGAACTTTGTTATTTCGTTCGTATTTATATTCACGTGGGATAATTGCTACGCTTCTTGATACATACATTTGTCTAACTTGTACAAACAGACCTAAGATATAATTATGGACCTTTGAATAATAAAAATCAGTACTTATTCTAAATTAAGTCTGGAGGCCAAGGTCGTCTCTATTTCTGTTCGTGATAAGTGCCCATCAATATTAATAACTCCTCAGCAGCGAATAATTTACTGTGCTTACTAAAATATTTATTTATTAATGTTTAGTTTCAAAAGTGATCACAACAAACGCTCGAAATATCATCATCAATCTCCTGCCCTTATCCCAATTTATTTGGGGTCGGTGTAGCATGTCTTCTTCTTCCATACTTCTCTATTTCTCGTCTTCTCATCAGACACTTCCTTTCATGCCCATCACACAATCCATCCATAGTTTCTTTGGTCTTCCTCTACCCTTATACCCATCCACTTTCGCAAACGCGCGAAGTAATCGTAAGGTGTATTCGAACAATTTTTAGTCGAAAATATAACAATCCTATAGCATTTTTATTAACACTTTTGCAAAAAACTCGCAAGTACATAATATGAATGTACAACATAAACAGGAATTTAAAATCTTTTGTATTCACGTTATGTTTATTCGCGAAATCGTGCTAGACCAACTGCAGTTATTGACTTGCCGACATCGACTGAAGTTACAAATTAGCCTTTATTTTAATGTGGGTGTAAAGATCAACAACAAGTGAAGATCTATAGGGACGCTGAGAAAAGTAACTGAAAAAAAAACTACAACACAAAATCTAAATTCATCATCCATTACGTTTTTATGTGTGGTCTCAAATAAGGGCCGCTAAAGAAACAAAGACATATACTGCGTGAAAAGTTTCACGAATTTCAGTTGCAGATTCAACAGAACAATTTTTTTCGATTCGACCGCAAGTACGTATGTATCTGGACTACTACGGATCGATGGGTTCTCCCTAACTTCGCCATAAATCCACAGGATCAGGGATCGACGACAAGTTTTAATTTAAAACGACTTACCGCTCGATTGCTGACGGGCGGCGGAGGCAGGATTAAAAGTTGTTCTACGGGATGTATCGCCTTCAGCTACCTGAATATCATGATCAAAGGAAGAAAAGCAAATAAAGAAGTCGCCAAGTCAAACTTGGGCCTCCACGAGTTTATTTTTAATTTCCGTCATCAACTGTTGCGTAGGAAGGATTCAATGTTTATTTGTTTAGCCTAGAAAAAACGTCTGACGTTCTATTTTAAGGGAAAATATTTAAAGTAATTTGCGTTAGAACAATACAATAAGATGTTGTCTTGAAAAGGTATTCATTAGTAATAAGAAAGCGTACCTCCGTCTTTAAATGGAATATTAGAAAATTTCGCGTTGTGATATTATTATAAGATACTTGAATATTTTATGAAGTCTGCGAAAATATTAAATAATAATATTATGCAGTCATCTAAGATATTTTATTAATTTTATATTTAGCCGTAATGTAGCAGATTGCAAACATATGGCAGGTTTTCTATATAATTATTATTAGATGGATAAAAAATGTATTTTCTATACACAAATAATATTGTTGAATTACATCATTATATCACGCCTTTAATCCGCGAAGGGTTAGGCAGATGTGTACCTAATAGTACACCCCCATTAAGTTTAAGTCCCATGTAATAGGGGATCGAGCCTGCTACTGAGAAATTCTTGATGAAAAAACCCAATAACCATTTGCCTGACCCGGGAATCGAACTCATGCCGGGGACCTCATGCCAAGCAGTGGCGATTACGACCACTAGACCGACGAGACAGTCAGTGATGAATTAAATTAAATTGAAATTGCATTAAGTCTCTAAGCCCGATACCTCACTCAGCAAGGTCATTGGCACTAAGCGTCATTTCATTACAACTTAGAAAATAATACGTTAAAGACATAAAGGACAAAAGACGGGGCAAAGGAAACAAGATTAAGGCAAATAAAATCAAATACCCTGGCGAGACTGAATACCGTTGCAAACAGTCTGACACACCACCAAAAGAATCCCTATTTCTAAAGGTTTCTTATCTGTTAAAATATTGAACCGTATCAATAGTTCTCCAGCAAGTTTTAATCCGAGGAGCGACTTCTAAGTCCTTTTAAATTAAACCTACCTCGGACATGTCACAATTGCGGATTTGTTGGGATTTCAAGAAAACAATTCGAGGATGTCTGGCTTCGATGTTTTTGCAAGGAATGTCAATGAAGATTCACTGATATTGTTGACAAAGTAATTTAATTGTGAATAGGGTTTGTTTTTGTTTGTTGTTGTAGGATTTATGTGGTGTTTTCAGAACGGAATTAGGGACTGATTAGTCATTGTTCGAAGTTTTTTGAGTTAAGTTTCTATTTTGTGCTTTGATATCACGTTGGTATTAAAGTACCATCTTCTATATCTGTACATAAATATAAATTAAAGTCGCTTTTCGTGACTGTCTGTATGATCATGTTGTTCTTTTAAACTCCACAACAAATTTTTGGGATCCCTTCTTTTCGCATAATGTTCTTTGTCCTAATATACTTCGGCATAACGATTTTGGCACAATTTGTTTTGGCATAATTTTTTTAGGCATACATTTTATGTTGGCATAATCATCTTAAAGACTAATTTGTTTTGGCATAAATTTGATTCGCATAACGTTAGTGCCTAATGCCTTAAAAATTTAATATGCTGTGCAACAAAAATTTGTGACAGAACCGAATTGCTGCAAAACCGACTCCACGTAGTCTTGTTTGCCCTACCCCTAGAGTGTAATTTAAAATCGCGTAGGCGCATAGGGGCGAGGCGGCCCGCGGGCTGAGGAGCAGGCGGCTGCGAGCGAGCCGCCGCGGCTGAGGCTGGGCGGCGAAGCCGGCCAACAAGCCGAAGCTGCGGTGGTGAGCGAAAGCCGTCTGCGACGATTAACACGCGCGGGGCCGCCGGAGGCCCGCAGCGCCGGAGCCGTGACAGAAACCCTGCCTGCTGCATGTTGCATGGTCGCTTGAATGCTGCATGCTGCATGCTGCATGCTTGCTTGCAAGCTGCATGCTTGCTTGCATGCTGCATGCTTGCTTGCATGCTTGCTTGCATGCTGTATGCTTGCTTGCATGCTGTATGCTTATTGCTTGCATGCTGTATGCTATGTTTTAATATCATTATGCGTAAATAAATTTATGCTTTAGGATATTATGCTTAATCATTATTATGGCTAGAGAAATTATGCTTAAAAAAATTATGCGTAAGCTGTTATGCGTAATTATATTATGCGAAAATATAATTATGCCAAACAAAATTATGCTAAGTTATATTAGGTCTTAAAATTTTATGCAAATGGATAGGGAACCCAAATTTTTATGCGGTTTTCACAATAATCTATGAAATTCATTCTGAAAGTTTTTTTTGTATCACACATTAATATTTAACTTGCAGAGCATATGAAACTCGCGTTGTTTTGCCAAATTATAAAAACCGCACTAAATAGGACAAAGTCACAGTTTTACGTAAAATAAATAAAATTTCAAAATAAAACTACATTTACAAACATGGCATTCCACCATAATGACATTACTATTTTCCTACTCCATAAGCTGGTTCAATAACGTTTCCCGAAGGAGTCATGCCGCAAAAAATATTAAAATTACGCAACACATGTGCGGAGATGTTATACGGATATTTATAAATATTAAACAGCAAAATATTTTGAAAGAATGGCGAACGTTCACACGACAGGGCTGCCCCGCTGCGCTTTGTGTCTGCACACTTGTTCCCGCTAAAATAACTCAACTCCACAGCCTGCAACCATTTCGAACAACCAACTAAACCTACTGCTATTTTTCATGAAAATATAGTTCGTGTTTTCTTACTCTGTGAAAAATAATATGGGTGTGGTTATCTGTAATGTACGAGGACCAAGCAGTCCTGCCTCTGGTATAACATTTACATAATGTACTTAGCGCAGAGAGCCGCATACAAAGGCTCTCCACAGAAAGTGATGAGATAAGTACGCGTCAAAGAAAAATGAATTCTTTCACATACGATTTTAAACTTACGTTTCTTTGTTGTAAAATTATTTTACTAGTATTAAATTACTACACGGTATTTTACTCGTGAGAGCGTAACTAGAGTTTTCGGTTGCGGTTCTAAACTTATATTGTTTTCTAAGTGTCTAATAGAATAGAAACTACGTAATATGCGAGGTGACTGTCCACTCGATAAATTTGACTAAAGTTTTAGCTAAACTTGTCTCTAGTTTGCATTCTTGATTTATAGTGAATTTTAAATTCTAGAATATAAAATATAAGCTTATAGTGGTTTGCTGCAAGAAAAAATTGGTAGGTATTCCATAGAAAGTTATTTATGCAAATAGTTATTAAAATAAACATGTTTTTTTGGTTAATGTAACCAAAAAAAAGGTATCTTCCATAGCTTGCGACCAAGAATTGAATTTTAAATAGTTGGAGTTCTGAACCACAAAAAGTAAGTAAATCTTTTTCTAACTCATAGCCCAGTACCTACTGATAATAAATGCATTTTTCCCGCTACAGTTCAATTAATCCTATTTTTCTTAAATAAGGCGTTAAATATTCGTTTGTCCGCACAGCCGGGCGCTCGTCTTTCGGAACACAGCTCCAACCTCCGACTGGGAACCAAATTGAATAACGCTTGAGGAAGCGTTGGTATCATCTTTAAGGGTGCCGGCCGCTTTTACACCGTGGACGAATTGAATTGATTTTTTTTCGATGTGTCCTCGGGTTCTCTAACACACGTATCCATAGTCAAGTTAAAGTAATTATTTGAGCTTAAGTAATTACTTGGGCAAATTTGTTTACGCAATAGACAAGAATTTAAACGAAGCAAGAACTGTCAAAAAAAGCAAAGCTAAGAATCCTAACTTTTCACAGTTCTTTCTAACTTCAAGCAATTACTAAACTACTTATTAAAAATCGTATCTTAAATAATTACATTTACTCAAGTAAACACTTTGACTTGTTTATAGATACAGGTGCGACATTGGTACAGAAATAAGAGAAAATGTTTTCCGGGTAGATACACCAATTTAGAGTTTTGTAAATACTATTTCATTAGATAAATATTGCTAATCATTTGTGACAATGTTGTTTTACCGATACACATGATGACACAGCGGTAAAAAACAGCTGTTTCACCTATGCGACAGATTATGAAGATAAATAGTACAATAATGTGGCTACTTTAGTTTTATTGAAAAAAAATAACCAATATAATATTATAAGGTTTCAGATTGGGAGGCAGACGGTCGATTGGTTGTTGCGGGGCAGCTTGGGACAGTTATAATAATATGTCCAGCAGTGAACTGAGTTAGGCTGTTTTTATTGATTGATGGAATCAACATCCCAAACAACATCCCAATCAACATCCCAATCAACATCCCAATCAACATCCCAATGAACATCTCAATGAACATCCCAAACAACATCCCAACCAACATCCCAATCAACATCCCAATCAACATCCCAACCAACATCCCAATCAACATCCCAATCAACATCCCAATCAACATCCCAAACAACATCCCAAACAACATCCCAGTCAACATCCCAATCAACTTCCCAATCAACATCCCAATCAATATCCCAATCAACATCCCAATCAACTTCCCAATCAACATCCCAATCAACTTCCCAAACATCATCCCAATCAACATCCCAATCAACATCCCAATCAACATCCCAATCAACATCCCAATCAACATCCCAATCAACATCCCAATCAACATCCCAATCAACATCCCAATCAACATCCCAATCAACATCCCAATGAACATCCCAATCAACATCCCAATCAACATCCCAATCAATATCCCAATCAACATCCCAAACAACATCCCAAACAACATCCCAATCAACATCCCAATCAATATCCCAATCAACATCCCAATCAACATCTCAACCCATATCCTAATGAACATCCCAAACAACATCCCAGTCAACATCCCAATCAACATCCCAACCAACATCCTAATGAACACCCCAATCAACATGCCAACCAACATCCCAATCAACATCCCATCACAATCACGACTTAGGTTCATAATGAGTTCTCTCAGTTGGTTTTGTACAAAAATAAATCATATATAATATCTGGTATTTAACGTCCAGTTCGGTGTAAACGAAACTATTATGCAAGACCGGCACCGGATCGGACTGGCTTAAGTTTCATTGTACAGTTGAGCTGGTTTTAGACTGACGGTAAATCTTCAACGATTTTACGGTTACTGTGAAGCTAGACGTACTTGTATCATAATAAAGCAGACGAATTTACATAGAACAAGACTTTACTGTTTGAAATTTCAAATTTGGTCCCCTTGGTTTCGGATTTTAGTGGTGGTTTCGTTTACTTTTTGGGATCGCAGTTTTTGTGCGCGTATGTCTTCGGACGGTTTTTACAATTTGACTAAAATTAAGATTTTTTTAAATTAAAATAAGGGTATGCAAGAATTCAGCCCAAGATTCAAAATATTAGATTGACTACGCATTTCAATCGTTAAGTTAGTAATACACTTTTGTAATAATATGAAACAGCTGATTTTTTTTGTCTACAATGTACCTAGGTATTATATCACAACCATGACGGAATAAATCCTCTTAGTGATAGTTAAAACAAAATAAAAAATACCTAACTTAAAGTTTGTTATTATAGTCGTATCGTTAAATGAGTAAAAAATAATGCATATTCAATACGTGGTGTATTTAATAATGCATATTTTTTTTCTCATTTCAACACCACTATTTAAATACTCCACAAAATAATGATACACATACGTATAAAACATTAATTTCGTATCCAGTTAATTCTATCCGAGATCAAAGGCGCTACAGTCGCTATGTGTATCGACGCAATTTAAACGTACTGGTAGTCTCGAAATAATTGCATTGCAAGCTGGCGATATTGACATTATACATGGTGTGAGATGACAATAATTAACAAGGGATACGTAGCAGACTTGATTAAAATATGAGACGGAAATATGAACTGGAAATGATTGGGGAGTTATAGGAATAAATGTCTCGAAAAACAACATTAAAAATATAATAACCTGTGTTTGGTCATATTTTACAATTGATTTAAATTAAGGTTTAGTCAAAGTTATCAATGTAGATAAATAATAATAATAATATCACTGGACATTACACACAGCGCCATCTAGTGCCACACTAAGCAACGAGGCTTGTGTCGTGGACACTAGATAGTTGATATACTACATAGATACTTTTTGTTTGTAAATACATACTTATTATACATATAAACATCCATGACTCGGTAACAAATGTCTATGCTTATCACACAAACACTTGCTCCTACCGGGATTCGAACCCGGAACCCTATGAACGTAAGGCAGCCTCACTACCGCTGCGCCATTCGGGTCGTCAAAGAAAAAAGATATCAATAGATACCGTCTTTCTAACTGAGTGATTAGTTATAGTTAGGATATGAGTTCGAAAGCTAACATTATCGACGCTCGACGAATACTAGTGATTAAAAGGACACCATTTTTCTTCTTAGCGTTTCGATGCCATCCTCTACTGAGTCGGCCCAGTACGTAACTGTGAGTTCGCCACCCTGTATAATAAAAAATTCCCTGTTTTCTCAAATCGTAAATTTTATGACAATCAGGACCGGGTCTCTAGTTTTTCATCAACAAATCACAATTATAACTATTACACCGAACAAAATTCTCACATTCGCATTGTAACGCGTCATATTTATACTCAGTTATGTTTGCAATAGTAAACTCGAGATATGAATCGACTCCCACTCGGAAGCCCGTCAAGTGATAACGTAGGTATACTTATTATTTAAAAAAAAACCGCAATCAAACTTTAATCAAATTCATAGGGTTTCGTGCAAAAAAAAATAAAGCCCCTGAAATTATTAACAGAATCGGATTCAAATTGTGAAGTAATATTTTTACAATAATTTCACTCGGACAAAGGTCGCCGGTAACAGCAGTAATAAATATCTTCATTCCTCATAAATAAATTCAATGGTACTTTTACACTAAAAAGCGTTTTTATTTTACCCTTTTTAGTTATCGTATCACACACAAATCCTTGCCAAGTATCAATTTCGCAATTTCTTTTACTTGGATGACATATTTTTTCCAGCTATTTTGATTTAAAAACCAAACTGCTGAACCGATTTTGATGAAATTTCTATGGGACCAATCGGGAAGCAGATCCATTCAGATAATAGAAGAATTTTTCAATTCGGTTCATAAATGACGCAGATATGAGGTAACAAACACAAAAAAAAAACATACAACCGAATTGAGAACCTCCTCCTTTTTTTGAAGTCGGTTAAAAACAATTGGCATTGTAACATGTCACCTTCATACTTCATCTTCATAGCAAGGTACTATGCAACAGTAAACTCGAGAACTCGAGATATGAATCGATTCCCGCGCGGAATCCGGTCAAGTGTTAACGTATATTACACGTCTCTGTAATTGGCTGGCGGTAATGAAGTTGTAGCGACGAGGCGTAGTGATGGGGAAGCGAGTAACTGCATCAATTTTATAGGTGAACGATATTTAGATAAGTCAAATTCAAGGAGGTAACTATGCTAATGATTCTCGACCCGAATCAATAATAAAATGGGTAGGTAATTTTTTTTTTTTAAGTATCGGTAAGTGTACACCACACGTATTAAAACGCGGGCCGTCTACTACTAGCCCTATAACCGCGCTTTCACACACACAAAAACAAACGCATACGTTTATACGATAAACGGGTGATTATCCTCTTTTGAGAAGGGCTTCATTCTGAAATAGTGTCAAATTAAAACAATTAAAAAAAGCAACGTTAATTATTATTGACCAGGCACCGTAATTTATATTGATTACTTACGTCTTCTATGACAACCTCCCAAATTTAGACGAGGTTGCAAAACTACACCTTGTATACCTACAGGATACAAAAGACCCTTCACGAAGTCGTAAGCTAAGCATTTTGTACATAAAACTATGTGAAATTGTGCATTTTTTTTTGCTGGGAAACAACTTTTTTTTGGTGTAAAAATAACGGTTTTCGGTAGCGCTCAATGTATCGCACTCAAAACTTTGCGCTTATGGATGCATTGAATATTGCAGGGGTCGTGGAGGTATTTTATGTACACTACAACATTCAAAACTTGTATTAAAAAAAAAACCGGCGAAATGATTGGAACTTACCTTCAATACCTTCGTAACGAGAAGGTTCCTAGAGATGTTTCGAACAAAAAAAATACCGCAATGACGCGACGAGCGACGATAAGAACAAGTACCTCTCGGTTTTGTTACAGGAGTTTTTACACTCTTTAATTTCTAAACGTTCTAATAATTAGTGATTAATAATTATTATCTTGTCAATAAGTACCCATATCCTTACAGTCAGTTTTGTCATTCACAATAATTAGTTATATGATGTTAGTATTTATTTTTATATAAACATAAATATAATATTTTATCCGTTCAATAACCGTAAATCGTACCAGAACTAAATTAAGTTTAAAATGTTTTAAACTCCATTCGAAGCTTAAATACCGCCCATAAATCCGCTACAAACCGTTACAATCTCATTAAATCGACTAACTATCAATGCACTCGATTCCGAAAACTCGATTAATCGACTATTTGGTCACAGCACTAAAAATTATAGGCGGAATTAACTTCAGTCGAGCAGGTGTTTCTGTCACTTCTCTACTTTACCTTTCATTTAATATAGGTTCTCTTTCAACTTGGTTACTTTGTTTAAGTTTATGATATGCAATATGTAGAATTGTAGACTTCAGTTTTAATTAATTCAAGTGCTGATTGTTCGGAGTTTTGATACATTGTATGGTGAGATAATTGGGTCGGTGGCTCGAGTTTCAGAGTTTCAAGTCAATTTCTGTTGTAATATTTAGTCGATAACTTAAGCCTGTAAAAGAACACATATTTACTTAAAGACAAAAAAAGCAATATAGTCGGTTCAGTAAAACCCGAACAATCCAATAAGGCCGTCTTTTCCAGTGATCTTCATCATTGGTCTTCATTCCCTGTGATAATATGCATCACTTTTGTGCTAAAGGTGTGTCCAGAGCTAGCGAATGCGCCGCGCGCGAGCCTCTTGGGACCTGCGCGCCCGCTGCTCGCGTGCGGTTACTGCCTACGTCCGGTGCGCCTCTAAATGTACGCGCGCAGTTCGCAAGTGGTTCACTAGATCTGGATACACCTTTACATGCGGCCATCACACCGCATTTCTAAATTAGGCAACTGACAACCTTGCTCTAATTCAAGTCAGTACGCCTCATATACTCCCAAGTCGGATATTCAGTCTGGCCAGACACGATATTCCAAAGGTCTCGGTCATCCCGCATGTGAGATTAACCACGAATACACTGCGATAACAACACAAACAGCGGTGATAAATCCGTTCTTAGTTCCGTCCCGCTCCGCTCCGCTTGCTCACGGCACAAGCTGTTAATTTCCGCTAGCTTGTATCGGCTGAGCGTGGCGTCGGCGGTATTATTACGCCTTCCCAGCAGTTTGCGACCTGTTACATAACATTTATTAGGTTGAGGTTAGGTTGGGGAGAGCGGGTGATGAAATATTAAAGATCCATGAAGAGAGTCCATGGAGTTTCTTGCCCATTCTTCTCCATAGAGATCTACGCTTTGGATTGGGCAACTACAGTACTTTCACAGTTATTATGTCTTGTGACTGTGACTGTACTTCATTTTTTATTACCGTCTTTGTTTCGACAATTTAAAAAGTGCCTGTAATTGGCCTCCTTGAAATAAATGCTTTGATTTTGATTTTTTTGATTTTGATCATAATTTTAATTTATTTTCGAAAAATATTTTGGATGGTAAAAAACTAAAGCGAGACGGTTGACAGGGGAGAATGACAAAAAAAACATTTTGAGAAGTCCTCGTAGAAGGAAAATGCTAAAGATGGTTTTGGTTGATTCACCAGCATTGGTAATACGTATCACATTGGTTGGACATCACGTTACGGTTACTAACAGGCCGGGTACGATGCTCTGTTGTCCCAACACTTGACGCCTCTATTTTTTATTGACTATTATGCGGCTACATTGAGTAGCGCCCTTTGAGCGTTACAATACTTGATTTTAGGGAATATTTTATATTTGCTGGTTTATAGGACACCTGACACATGAAATGGTTTAGCTAAGTACATTGTTTACTCGACAATATAGCGGAATTATTTAATGTGTGAGTGTTTACTTCTGATAATAAATTCTTAAAATAATGGTACCCAAGTTGGCAAAACCACTGACGATGACTTGTGTAGGTATAATGTGCAAGTTGCCAAAAATTTTAGAAGATCTATTTCTAAGTTTTGAACTTCATATTAATTGAATAAAATTAGAAAAAAAAATTAAAATATGTGTTAATTAGATTTTTATAGATAATCAACATGTTTCACAAAACTAATATACTTACCTACATTAGAAAAACACAGTAGAAAAGCTTAGTTAGAGTAAAAATACTACGAGCTATTTAAAAAAACTATTAATTCGTATTTTATTCACTTAATAATCAATAAAAATATTAATACAAAAAATAAGAACTTTTGAACATCACAAGCTATAAGTATTAAAGAATGGAATATTATTTTAATTATCTCTAGAATTCTACAATCGTGTAGGCGGCGCGCGTCATCTTTCAATTCGCAGACGACTTCGTTTTCTCTCTTCATCAGCAAATATTTAGCATTATTATACGTGCCATACTTCGCCAGGATCGCCCTTAACATAAATCACCACAAAACAACAAAGTAAGAAATGTTCACACTTGATGCGCGCTTCGTTGTTAATCACAAAAACTTATAAAACACTACCTATTATGAGTAGTGTCTTTACGAAAGCCACTTCAAACAAAGTGATCATCAATTTGATGTCCACTAAGCTTAACCAATCGCAATATAATATCGATACGAAAGCCTCTGTCATAATGAGTTACGGTGACCATCAGCGACGCTGGGCACCTATGACGTCATACTAGATGATCACTGGTGACAGCCAATATAAGAAATTAACCTTTTGACAGTTAATCGCTGAACACTCAGCCAAGTGATCATCACTATGAACTATCAACAGAGATACGCAATAGCCCTACAGTTTGTTATCACGGCTTAAATTATCAATAGACCTATATATTCTGTTCAGTCAGTCAGGACCATAACTATTACATCCTATAGGCTAGTGCGACTGCCTATCCGACATCCACAACCATTGTCAGACTTTCAGGCCACTGACTACCTGTAACGAATGTCAAAGATCTACAAACGTCAGCCGGGACCAATGGCTTAACGTGCTTTCCGAGGCATGGAGGAAACTCAGTATGTAATGGGCGGTCACCCATCCACGGACCAGCCTACGCAAGTGCAGTTTTACCTGAAGATTGACCCGAGCGACCGTTATCATTTAACCACGAGCTCTTCGAAAAAAGGTAGAAGTCTGGATCCCGATAAAAATAAGTTTTGAAATAAACTTCGCTTGGGCAAACAGTTGCAGACATTTAACTTCATCCATCTACCTCACTTTCTTATTCCTTACGATTTTCATAGACCTTGTGCTCTGTGAGAAGCGATGCCGTTGCATCAAGTATTGAAGGTCGATCATCAATACTAAATGCACTGGCCTCACTCAAAGTAACGTGCCACAGTAACCGACTAAGTTAACGATCTGCGCTAAATAAATAAATGGTTTGCAGTTTTAACAGCAAAAAGTGGCGTGTGTGGCTGAAATGTTTGTGCTGAAGAGATCGCTTTTTTAATCGACTTAAAAATAACACTAAATAGTGGAAAATAATTTTACTTCCGGAAGTCGGTGGCAAAAATGTCCATCAAACGGTTAAAAGTCATCGACTTCCAGACGTAAAGTTACTTGGAAGTCGGTTACTTTTATTGCTAAAATGTTTTTTTAGATAAAACTTTGAATGTTACTCACGAGTACACAGCTGAGGAGTTTCCAATTTTAAGTAGGCCGGGTGCATTGAAAGCAGAACGGATGGCTGATGGGGTGAGAAAATTTTAGAGTGGCGATTACGTACCAGAAGGCAAAGCGTTGGTAGACCTCCCCCCACAAACAAGTCGTGCTGATAGCCTGGTGATGGCCGCGAGATTTACTCGTATCTAGCGAGTAGCATAGGACCAGGAGATATAGCAACATAGTCCCCGAAGGGTTGGGCAGAGGTGTACCTAAAAGTACACCTACATTTCGGCGGCAATGTTTAAGTCTCATGTAATAGAGGGCGAAATCGAAACCAGAACTACCGGGGCATCAAACCCAGGACCTTGTGCTTACCAGTCGCACTAGTCTAGTCGGTCTCAACGAGGCGGTGAAATAAGCGAAGCATTATTGAAAGCAAAAATTGGGAGGGTTGTAAAAAGTTGGGATTTTTTTTTGTTTGTTTTTTTTTTGTTGTTATTGTAGTAATGCTTATCTTGCCTTTCTTAACGATGCGCCTAGAAAGTTTTCCGTTAAAATTTTCCACTCTTTGATATCACAAAATATAAATCGCTACTCGCTCCTCTTATGGCGGTACTATGAGCCTAATCTAACGTTCATAGGCCGCACTGGTTGGATATTGAGGAAATGACACAGATGTTTCGGATCACATGTAATTCTAGGTATGTACTCGGATCTTATGGTGCATCCAGTTGCTGAGGTTATTATCAGGGCTTAGTGGGACAGAAGTTCGGAAGACTATTGTATGAAGTTTGTTATTTACGGATGACCAGAGAGAAGGTTTTATGTCACTGTAGAAGTACAAAAAGATTATGGTTTTGTTTATTGACTAGGTTGCGTAATGTTTTTGTTTACAGTAGACCTTTTAGAGTTGTGAATATATGAATCCTTTGGTAACGTGGTCAAATCGGAAGTGACTCCGCCGTTTGGTTTTTTCAAAACTTTTTCATGAAGCGTCCATAAATATTTACCAACACGGCCCTTCAAAGGCTAAAAGATTATTTCAGCATTATGCTTGTTCTCGTATGTGTGACCTAGAAGAGGTTTGAAAAGAATTTAAAAATGAATTTAATTGCTTACTTTTTGAAACCAAACTGAATGAAACTGAACCCTTTTAATTCGAGACCATCAAAGCGAATATAACATCACATTTGATACAAAATGAAGTTACAAGAACTTTATTGTACTTCTGAAGTAATAGACCTAACTTGTATCTCGAGTAGTTGAAATCTTGAAGTTTTCTTTGTTATATTTGAATACTCCGACCCTTTAACAATATTCCCCGAAAGGACTCATCCCAGACAGTCATGACACGTGTACCCAGCATTCGTTTAAAGATTTTAGGAAACGTAAAGGCGTAAGTAGAGTACCTACTACTAAAATAGAGTACCTTTATGTTCAAAATATATACTTTTATAAAGAAACCTTAGCATAATATCACGTCTGAAAATTCCCCGAAGGTAGTTTAAGGTCAAAGGTATTTAACGAAGGATGTAGGTAAAGCCATGTTTATCCAGTTGTGCTTGAAGTCCAGGTAACACTAGCCTTTTGCATGAGCCGAACGCACGTCCAGACTCCGGATGGCTACTGAGAAATTAATATTACCATACCGATTACCAATCGTTCTTTCCGATTACCGTATTTAGATTTACTGAGAATTTTTCAGAGGAAATAAAAACAGTTATGGCAGGTGGAGTAGAGCCTTTACTAAACAGTTAAAAGATTAGTTACTGTTACTGTTAGCCTGCATCATCCTACTGCTGGGCAAAGGCCTCTCCCCATGACTTTCAGTTGTTTCGATCCAGGGCCAATGTGGACCACTGCTCGCTGGTCTTGTCTAGCTCGTCCCGCCATCTTCTACGAGGTCTTCTACGAGGCTGTGACAAGGCTCCAGAAAGTGGTTATTTTGGCCCACAGCTCATTGGGCATGCGGCAGACGTGGCCAATCTAGTCCCACTTCAGCTTAGCGGCTTTTCGAACAGCGTCAGTAATTTGTGTTTTGGAGCGTAGTGTGGTGTTGCGTACATGGCCGGTTAGTTTGACGCCTAGAATGCTGCGCTCCATTGCACGTTGGCAGACTTTGAGTTTGGACTTTTGAATGTTTGTCAAAGACCAAGTCTGGGATCCATAGGTCAAAGGGTTAATACGATTGTGATATTTTTCACTTACACGGGCGTTAGTTGCGAGTACACACGTACTTGTCCTTTCTGAATAACATTACCAATAATGTACAGAGTAACTAGGAGTGTCTTTCTAGGGTGTTGTACATACTGTAGATCCCGGTGTTCTTTTTTACAACTACCTTCTAAATTGCCATATTTTGTAACTGGCCTATCACTAATCCTTTCAACATGACTAAGCATACTCTAACGGTAGAAAACCATTGGGATTCGATAATAGTCTTAATTACATAACATCCCGCCTCTAATCCCCGAAGGGCTAACCTACTAGTACACCTTTACTAGTAGGTACACCTAATAGTACACCTCCCCTTCCGTCCCATATAAAAAGGGGTGAGCTTATTGCTGGCACAAATCCAGGCTCCGTGTCTGCTACTGAGAAACTCCTGATGGAAAAACCCAATAACACTTTGCCCGACCTGGGAATCGAACCCAGGAGCTCATGCTACTAGCTAACTAGGGAGTTATCCAATAGACCATTGAGGCCTAATGGTAGTGATATTATGAACGATTATGTCAATACATCCTCAACTTTCAGACGTATTGACCAGTTCTACGAGTATTTGGCAAGTGTGGTAGGCCATTTATCTTTTATAGTTTTCATCATAGTATATACGGGTACTTGTGGCTAAATAATAACAGCCGCACGGGTCAATCTTCAAGGTTAAGCCGCGCTTGCCTATGTCGGTCCTCGGATAAGTGACCTTCCATTACACAGCGAATTTCCTCCGTGCCTTGGAAAGCACGTTAAGCCGTTGGTCCCGGCTGTTATTAGTAGATCTAGACAGCTGTTACTAGAAGTCGGAAAGTATCCCAAAAGTCTGACAAGCGGTCTTACCAAGGGATATCGTATCATCCAGTAGGTACTAACTGGGTTGTGGAGGTCAGATAGGTAGTGTAGTCGCTCCATGTAAAATACTGGTATTCAGCTGCATCCAGTTCAGACAGACTCAGTTCAGTTCAGACTGCAGGGGAGTATTTGCTGGAGAGTTCGACCCGCCAAATCTTTCCAGCTAAAACACTAGGAATTGGCGAAGGGCGGGCGTTTCAGAGGACTGTCTCTTTTCAATTTGTCGTTCAAAAATGCTGCTTTATATAATTAATCAGCCTAATTTGAATAAATGAATATTGATTTGGAATACTAGAAGATGACACCAATACAATTTGAAAAAGGCTAGATAACTGCTGATGACTTTCATCTTTTTTGTTTGTCTAATGCGACTAATTTTGTACACTTTAAATGGCAAAACATGCTATCTCATTAATTATAAGACCTTTATACCATACTCATGTTTTACAAAATAAATAAATCTAATCTAATCATCATAGTAGGTCAAATAATCTTGAATAGCACGTCTTACTTGTGTGTTAACTGCCTTATTCATATTATGTCTGACAGTATCACAAAAGTACTTCAGACATCAGAACTTATATAAGTACCCTTGTTTAATAAACACAAAATATGACGCTTTGTTAAAAACTCGTAAAATAATTTAATTGTGAAGGGAATTTATAGAATGAACGAAGAATGAATTTTGAAGTTAATGAAAATTGTTGTGGACTTAGATTTATTTTATGTTGTGTTTGTGGAGAAATACCTTTGATACGGTTGGCGTGGGTTGGGCAAAGCATGGTAGATGATATCATTATCTACTATAATCAGAAATGTAGTTGATATGAACAGAGTGCTGTTTCGAGCAGATTTGAATTGTTCACAATATTTATGACTTAGGTTTTTTTACATTGTACTGATGCCCTAGCACGAGCGAGCGTAACGTAGATACGTCGATTTTAACATTAACATTACTCGTTTCACAAAATATTTTCATAATCCTAAGAACTTAGTCATATCTTTGGATGATACAGATTGTATAATTGTGTTGTTGCAAACGATTTCAACTAAATGATATGAGATAATTTGCATTCAATAAAAAAATCAACGTATTGCCGTTACGTTCACACCAAGCGCTCGTACTAGGCCCTCTGATTATAAACACCACTGGTCTGTTATTTAATTATTCTTAAGTTATAGATGTTGAGCGGTTAAACTCTGAAGCATTTTAGTACGTCATTATTCGCTGACCTCCAATGTTCGCCTAAAAAACTCGTTTTCACTTTTTCCATCTACAAACACAATAAAAAAGATTCATAGTCTCAATCAAAAACATCTAATCTGTAACTTATCGACGAATCAAACAAAAGAATAAGAAAAACCTTCGAGCAGCGATAAAAAAGAACACAAATTGTCAATCCAGAGCAATCACGATTCATCTTGAATATCTCGATTCGATATCGAATAGACTCGATTCATCCGCCGTTTAAATCAATCGATACTCGATTCCAGCCATTGATATCATTTCCTACCATTTTTCCGCCTGTTTCAATATTTACCTAGTACCATTAGTATTCCCGTTTTAGATTTGACGTTCCGTTTATGGTGTTAGTTATTCTGCAAGATTTGTGATCGTTTTACGATTTTATCACAAGTAACTTTAAAAATGGCCTTCGTGTAGTCATCTATGGATAATATAGTTGGTTTTGAATTTTTCCGATTTTTTCGTCATGTCGGTTCCTGTCTTAAAACAAAATGTTTCTTGTATAGAATGCATGATGAGCTTTGTTGATATATTTTTACAGATTACCTTAATGCTTCATGAAGCCGAAGAAGTTTCAGTATCAAGTTACTTTGCCATATTGGTTAGTATCTGACTACAGTGACTTCCTCTAGCTCTCTTGTAAAAACACACAACAAAAACAGTTACTTACAGATATATTTTTATGCAAATTACTGCGAAAATATCTTGATGTAATACAAAATGTTTCGTGGAAATCATAAAATGAGTTTCGTACGTAAAAACATACAAGGCTTCACACTGATACTCAAAATGGAAATGTGAAATTACAATATGGCATTCTGAGAAGAAAATAATTATATAATTTACTGAATCTTAATGATTTGTAGGACCAATGAACTGTGCGGTTTTCAGCACGGAATAATGTCCTCTTTTTGGGACTTCGTTCCACGAAGCTAACTGCGAAAATGAAGGAACTTCTTTGCCAAGATGATTCAATAGTGGTGAAGTATGTCCTTTTTTTTTTTTTGAGAAGTATGTCCTGGATTTTAAATTAAACCTTATAAAACTCAATTACACAAAGAATCTTTGAGTAAGTAAATCCAGTAATAACTTCTACAAAAAGCAAGACCATGAAAATCATAACGGTAGCAAAATCAAATATTTCCATCGTTTCACTAAATCCGTTCCCAAAGTCGACGTCCGTCTTCTTTTCAACTTTTATTTCCTACCTGACTGTTTCTGCGGCGACAAGACTATTGGGGGACCGTGCAAGTTGTAAACTTTAGTAGCAGGAGAGGGTTGAGTCATTTTGGTTTTACGATGACGTAAACGTCAAATATGGCGGCGACGAACGCCGTCGGTGAGTGACGATCGAACGTTCGAAATTCAATTGTGAGGTGAACACAAATGAATAGAGAGGTTTGTTGGAAGTATTTGGCATGTGCAGAAATTTCATCTCAGGACTTGACAGACTTTTTTGGGTCGACACATTAAAGTCGGTACTCGTTCAATAATCATGCCGCGTTGAACATTTAATTTTGTGTGCGGCACCTCTGACAATATATAGAAACCTAGTCGTAAACTCGTTAGCTCTGACGCATTTATTTATAAAAAAAAATCCATTGCTTTAAATTTAAATCTTTTTGCCTTTTGTCTGTCTAAATGCGTCATCACGAGAGTATATTTTGCTTTGCATAAAAAACCGATTTGTCACCCTATAACTTGCGCCAATCTCAACAAAACATTGCGATCAAGAAGTTTAAAATCCCTTTGTGGAAACATCAATCTTGCTTTACATCCAGTTTACACCCATTTTGTATTTATCTTATTCGGTACGACAAATAATTTGCTGGGGCGGATGCAATTTGAATAGGACCTTGAATTCCGAACTAGTTCATCATCTGGCTTAGCCTAGCCTTTTCCCAACTATATTTGTGTCGGCTTCCAGTCTAACTGGATGCAGCTGAATACCAGTATTTTACACGGAGCGACTGCCTAATGAATGAATTCCGCACTAGTTAACAATTAAAAATATTACCATCCCCTTGATCTGAGTCACAGGCAATCGTTTTGTTACTTTTAAAGAGTTTTATTTCTATTTTCACATCAGATGAATTTTGTTGCATAATCCTAATATGTGTGGAAACCACATAAAAGAAAACCGTAGCATGTCTTAAAAAAAAAACCAAGCCACCCTATTTGGCAATCATGTCACAAAATTGTGTTATATAAACTTTCATATGTAATTAACACGTTCAGACTGGCGTGTACCACCGGTGGAGCACGGAGTATTTGCTGACACGGCGAGGTGTACCACCGGTGGCCACGTCACACTATACTTTCAATATACTAAGAAATTCGCGCCGCTTTGAGAGAAGGTGGCTATTATTTCGAAAAGTAAGCAAAAATCAATGTTGAAAAATTGTATTTGGGTTCATGGGGCGGTGATGTACCACCGGTGACCATATGAAGATTTGCGCCGTAGGATACCAAGTACCTACTCATGAGGTGCCGGTCTGAACGTGTTAAAAGTACACAAACATACATAAACCCACGCCTATTTGCCATGGAGTAGACAGAAACCACAGAACGCCACTTGCTACGATCCTTACATACTCCTTTTGCCTCGTCCACGTTCATACATCTGGCCATGCACGCACGCCGGTTGCGAGTACTACGCACCTGACCTTTCTGAAGAACCTCACCAATAAGGTCAGTGTATGTCCTTCTAGGGCGTCCCCTCCCGGCGTTGCCACTCACATCTGCCTTGTAAATACCTTTTGTTCGTCGCTTGTCACTCATCCTCTCCACATGCCGAAACCATCTAAGCATTCTCTTTTCAATCATCATCTTTTTTTATAACCTCATCATTATTGTTATTAAATGTGTGTTTGTATTTAATTCATGTTTACTATAAAATCTTGTAAAAACACGTAGATAAAGGTCTCAAGTCTATACATAATTCGGCTAAGAGGGTTGTCTTATAAGCAAATTGATCGAAGCGCACAGCATATTCATTAAAGCATTATTCTTACGCAACCTTCAAAACAAACACTAATGCGAATAGCATTCTGACCTTTTCCGATCAATTAAAGCAAAACAAACGGCAAACATCAACACTATTTGCATTTCATCCCAGTTTTCCCCACCCAGGTGTAATATGTACGGAGCTATTTGAGCCAATTAATTGCCTATTCCATGTAATAATTGGAAGCAATAGTAAAGATGTACTATCTAAATTGAATAACAAAAAAACTATGTAATTGTCCATGTCTAAAAAAACAAAATGAGACTCAGACGTCAAAGCACGTACTCCTCTACATCGTTGTCCTCTGGAATTGTCCCCAGAAGACTGGCAAGATAGCTGAATGCTTTATATGTCAAACTTCAAAATTATTCATACAAAACTAAAAGCTTACCAGCTCTAATACATGCCATTCTTCAATAAAAACAAAGAAATATAGATCAATACTGTATAGATACGATGTACGGAAGAAGAAGACATGCTGCGCCGATCCCAAATAAATTGGGATAAGGACAGGAGAATTATGACACCTATGACTCCATTGATTCGATTTCTCTGCAATAAAATAACTGTCCAGAATATCAATCTCCTGCCCTCACTGCAATGTATTTTCTGAACTTCAAAGGAATTTATAATCTTTGCTGAGCTATTAGCCGTCGGGGCCAGACTCTCCCATCTACCCACGTATTCTAAATATGAATAGTATTTATCTCACCATAATTATAGTGCATATGACTTATGAAAAATACTCGTAGAGGTTGATTTACAAGTTAAAGGATAGATGATTATTTTGTAAATAGATTTTTACAAAATAACTATTTATATATTATTAAATATGAAGTCTTTCGACTCTCATCGAAGTTGTTCTCCATGTTCTTGTCGGCGTGGATTTTCGGGTATAGAGGAGGTGTTCCAATAAAATAGCAATTGGCACAGTTACTCTATTTATAGATATTGACAGTACAATCAAATGTTTCACAAAATAATTATAGATCACTTAGATTTAATGAAGTATAACGTCCATCGAGTACGTGGTTGCGTGCGCTTCCTTGTGATCCAAAGCTAATTGACAGTTTTTTTTTTTTTATAAAATGGCCGCCTCCCCAGTACCCGGTGTTCGTTTTTGACGTTGACAAGATGTCAATTGACAGTCCAGAAAAGAGGTCGCGCCGACATATATTTATGTAAAATTTGCACGCCGAAATAAATGGCAGAATAAGAGATCACTATAACTATCTTTAAGAACCTTCTGTACCTTAATTTCGAAAATAAATGATTTTGATTGTTTTTCTTTTATACAACACAGTTTTACACGTCAAATATTTTTTCAATAGACTTCCTCGAAAACTGTCTCTTGTCGCACTACAATTAGGTTCAACATGCAATGTATAGTATTTTACACTCGTGGATTTTTTTATTTATCACACATGAGGGTTTTATTTTTACTGATTTTGCCACAGATACACTATACAACTGTTCAATTCCCTATAGTCGGCGATGATTGCTTTTTTTTTTTACAGCAAAGAGGCGCATGTTTTTAAGGCCTTCATATTTAAAGCAAATTTAAATTGTTTTAATGAACAGAATATCGCAAATAAACATTATTATTTATAAAATAATTTGCATTTATCAACCAATTAACATTTATTTGTGTTCTGGATTAAAAAGTATTTGAATTTTCTATTTTCATATTAGACTGTTTAGCGGCTTCATACCTTTGCCTTTCCTTCAACCTGGCGAAAGCAAAGCGCGGGAAAAAACCAAATCATTTAATTTCCTAATAGTTCATGACAAAAATACTTTTCGTTCTAATATTATTATATTTCTTCGAAAGTGTATTAGAGACGATCGTTTGATACACGTGGGCATTTACTACTGCAGTTCGCGGCTCCATAACACCCTCGCCTGGTGGCTCGTGTGTGTATTCCACCTCGCTCGCAATAACAAACTTTCCCCACTTATATCAAAATGTAATATTTCAAACTAGATTGGGCCGATGTTTCCTATCTGACTAATATTCTGAGAAGAAACAACCGAAACAAACTAAGAGGTTATAGTCTCTTTTAAAGTCCAGGCTTAATCTTGGTCAAGTCACACGAGGACCATGCAGATTAGTGTCTGAGCTGATGATGATGAACTAGTTTTATGCAGAATGAACCATACAGATATGAGTGGACCCGTCCAGTGTATAAATATAACGTCTACTACTGTAGACGTTATATTTATACACTGGACCAATGAAATTAATGACAGGCACAATTTTAGAAGGTATTCACCGCTGAAGCCATTTACCTACCCATTCAAGTCAACCTTCTCTAATTGCGAGTGTTTAAAAATGTGTAATCAAAATTGTGGGACTCCTCAAATTGTGCTATAAACCTAAATACTCACGGACGTTCCACATTATATTGGAAAATACTTCATATTTTAATTCAATGCCCACAGAACGCCGACAAAGCTTAATATGATAGAACATCATAACTTTATTTCGTTGCAGCACGCGATAAATTTAATAACTTGTAACATGAGTGAAATGTAAGCTAACCATAACCCGTTTCCACTAACACTAAATAAGTAAGTTAGTGTGCTAATGGATTTTCTACTATCAGCGCTAAGCGGAACATTATAAATCCAACAGCACGTTTTTGTTTAGTTCATTTAGGTGTCTCCTAATGTCTGTGAAAATAGAAACTAGTCTAGCCATGTAGCCTTATACTCGTAGTAACTTGTACCGGTAGCTAAAGGTAGGATCACATTATTCAAGAGTCGTGTTCATAAGTGAACGTCAAAGCGTGTATTCATGCCTTTATTAGAACGTCAGGCTTTGAATCACGATCGTTGAGTTATTTCCTAAAAGATGACCGGGCTTGGAGTAATTATTAGAATATGGATCTTCTTTACAAAAGCAGTAAGGTGGAAGATGGTTTAACTTCTCAATAATGTTAAAAACAACATTTTTGTTGTACCCGTAAGTAGGTAAGCCGTGAAGTTGAATGCATTTAAACAGATATTTCTTTAGTTTGCTTATTGATAGGCCTAGAGTGGGAAAGACAGCTGTCTAGCGCCATCTCTTTTCTACCCTCGGAATAGACTAAAACATTCCTGCGTTAAGAAATCATAGTATCCTCACAGATCTCAATATGACAGCGGGATGTAAAGATAATGTTCGTTAATCCACACTAATGAAGCTTTAATCAATATTAATGATCAAAATAACTATGAAAAACTTTACTTTTTTAAATCTTGTTTTATTGTTAGGTTACCATTTTGTTTTGTCCAGTGCGAGACTAATAAATACTTTTTCTTTCTTTCTTTCTACAAAAAGAAAACAAAATCGATAATGTTTCACTTCAAACACTTTTTGCAACAAAATCTGAAAAATATTTACAAGAAACGTAACATAGCTTAAACTTAATAATCATATCGATCTAAATTCAAGGGCACACTGAAATTACCCACAGATTAGCTATGAAATTATACCTTATACGTTACTGTTGGAAACCTGCCACAGTGATTTGTTCGGCCTTGACTTTGTTTCGTAGCACGTGATCATCTAATACGGCTAAGAATACCCTTTCAGTAACAGTCTGCTGCTACCGGCTTGCTTCGCCTTAATGGCGTCGATTTTGATGGTTTATGGGGAAACTGAAATTATCTTTTGTTTTGTTTATGGGTAAAAAAGTAGGTTAGTCTTTATTGTTTTTTTTAAGCGGTGTGGTGTGAGGTAGGCCTTGGAGTCTAACCTTGTTAAAAAGATTTACTTCACTTACTATATTTTTTTTCTCGTTGAATTAGTAAAGATAGTATTTGTTTCTTAGTTTCATCATATCATGACATTACATCACGCTTGTAATACCTACCCCAAGTGTTCGACGGAGCAACCTACCTATTCATAGTACCCACATTACTTTGTTATGTTATGTCCCATGTATTAGGGGGCAAGAGAATGCGCGATGCAAGTGAAATCCTGCGTAAAATCGGGTTAACTGTCTTAATATTCGACTGTAAACGAAAAGTCATTTCCCAGCAAAACTATACTAACATTATATAGAGGTAAAATTTGTTTGTAAGTTTGTATGAAGCAGGTAATCTTCGAAACTCCTGATCCGATTCCGAAAATTCTTTCACTAACAGGGAGCCACATTATTCCCGAGTGTCAAAGGCTACATTTAAAACGTTCCCGATGGTTAATTTCCGTACATAACGGAAGCAAAGCCGCGAGCAAAAGCTACTTTTCAATAGTTTCATTTGAAAGTTTCAGCCGCGAAAGTACAGCTTTGGTTTCCTTTACTTTTCCAAGACACAGAAGAACAAATACAACACACGGATTTAAATATGATCACAGTATCTTTCCTCAAATATCGACTATCCACTATATCATACGAGAATGACAATGCACGGGAGGGAATACCCCACAGGCAGACGTACAGCGCTGACTGCTGATCGAATGGTTGTACACTCAAATCCGATTCCGTTTGACTATTGCGTCCAATTCCCAGGAGCTGATCTGAGCTTCTGTGGCTAAGACTCCGTCCGACGATCGATTTTTGGACGGACTGACGGTTGGTCGATGGAAATTCGTTCGTTGATAGTGTTGTTGCAGTTGGTTGACTCGATTAGAGGTACGTTTTGCTGAAATCTACGTCTATAATAATGTTAATATGATGAAGACCAGCATGTTTTTTCGGGATTTTGATGAAATTGGGTACATAGGTGGACAGTGAAAATGACTTGTAGTAGGAAATAGGAAACTTTCTAACATAACCTCGGGTACGTGAAGTCGCAAGCAAAAGCTAGTATTACATAAACATAACATAAACATAACATAAACATAACATAAACATAACATGAACATAACATGAACATAACATAAACATAACATAAACATAACATGAACATAACATGAACATAACATGAACATAACATAAACATAACATAACATAAACAGCATAACATAAAGTCTGTAATCCCCGAAGGGTTAGGCAGAGGTTTACCTAATAATACACCCACATTTCACCATTTATATTCTAGTCCCAAGTAATAGGGGCGGGCCTATTGCCGACCCGGGAATCAAACCCAGGACCTCTTGCTCAGCAACCACTAGTCCAACGGAGCAACGAGGAAGCTAGTATTTGCGTAAATAAAAGTAAAACATTTTTTTCTGTTCCGTTTGATTCTGATCTTGTTTCTTGATTCATTATTATAATGGTGTATAGACTAATTCAGCCTTATTAGAAAAACAAGATCAAACATGTAACTTGTAAAGCCGATGCGAGATTTGAAATTCCAAACGTACAAATAAAATTAATTAACTGTGGATTTGCAGGCTTGGGCTCGGATCAAACAAGGTTCCCTAGCAAAGTCAATAAAAATTCGCGGGAAATACCCCCCGCCACTCCCCTGTTTGAAACAGTTTTAGCGGTTTGCGAGAGATTTTAATTAATTTTGAATATTCACGGGTAATTTGTAATGTTTTGATCGTATTTGGTAATGAAAGAAAAACAGAGCAACGGATATAAAATTAGGGAAATGTTTGGATGTTTAATATGAAGAGGATCTGCAGCTTGCCAAATGCTTTACTAAAGTGGTCATTGCGGAATTATCATCGGTTAATTGTTCAGGGCCTTTGGTAATGGTGCCTATCTTTTTATGCCAAAAATCTGAATAAAAAAAACGTCTTCGATCAATTTTACATAGATTTACTAAAACAACTTAAAGACGTCCATTTGGTTCAAAAAAGTCTAGTTTTGTCTTACTTACGTTACTTAACTTTTTATAATTTATTAATTCTCAAACATGATGATTTTGCTGTCTAATGTAATCGGTCAATATTTACGAAACAAAAAACAATTAAAGTAGTGTTGTTCTCTAAAAGTAAGAGCATCTCAAAAACAAAATATCTACGTATATAACTGTGGGGTGTCTATCAACAGCTCTTAAAAAAAGATATCGACGTTTCTTAAATACTTTTTAGGGTTCCGTTGCCAAATGGCAAAAACAGAACCCCTATAGGTTCGGTCTGTCCGTCTGTCCGTATGTCACAGCCATTGTACTCCGAGACTATAGGCACGACACAATTAAAATTTGGAGAGTAGATGCCTTCTATAAACAGCTACAAAAGTATGATGTAAAATTATGAAAAAAATAACAATAGGTGGGGCCACATGCCCATACACATGCCTGCACACATGTAACTGAGGGTTAAAAAAAATATGAACGTATATAACTGTGTGGGGTGTTTATCGATAGCTCTTAAAAAATGATATCGAAATTTCTTAAATACTTTTTTCTTAAGTCTATGGTTGATGAGATATTTGCTTCTAAAGTCGGGAAAATTGTTTCTCCCCTCCCCCTCTACTTTCTAAAGTAAGAGGAGGAAAATTCTGAAAAAAATTAGGTTTGTAAACTTTCAACGAATGTCGGTTTTAACAAGATTTGATAATTAGTTTTTAAGATATGGGACTTTTTCGTCAAACTGCAGCAGTAACTTAAAACAAATTTAGTTTTGCTGTTGAATGTAAAATTAGATATGAAGGAGCGATAAAAATATTGTTATTATATTATTTGGTGCTACGGAACAATGTGTCCGGTTCTTCATTTGTTAAATCTGAGATGTCACTCATTTCATTCTTTTATAGTCCTTTTTAAAAAGATAGCATTTGTGATTATGATAGAGTAATAATAAAAAATTAAATCGGGGCTTTCGAAAAATCAATATTAATTAATTTTAAATATAAAACTAATATTATTACCTCCCAAATTTCAAGTTTGTAGCACAAAAAATGAAGGACTTTTATACAAACGTGTGAGAGCTCTTAGACCTTCTTAATCCGGCCCTGTCGCAAAATCCGTTCTTAGCGGACGTCTACTAACTTTAAACTACCTCCCTGCCAAAGGACATTGCTCAGCGCCCATACATTGTTCGCCCTGGAACCAAGAGCATCGGAAAATTATCTGTTGTATTGTCGATCATTAGAAAACTCCTATATGATCTTATTTTAATAGCGGACTAGCTGCAGAATAGATTTATTTTAAAAAAAGTATCAGATTTTGAGGTTATAATCGAACCGTATCAAATTAAAAACGAATATTAGGTAGGTATAGTTTTTCATAGCCAAGTCGTAAAATGCAATATAGTCCCGAAAGTCATCAAAACACACCGATACAATACAAAGAGCAAGCGGCGCTAATGTAATTACAATGAGAGCACAGGCAAAGCACAGGCGACTGACAACGACAACAAGTGACCATTTAGTGACGTCAAAAATAGGCATGACAAAAACGAAACAATTTATCGATGATTTACGCCATACGTTACAGACTATAACGTCAACTTTTGTCAAACCATAATAGAAGATAATACCAATATGACAAAGTTACTTATAATAATAACACTCTTCTGTACTTGTAACATAAAAACATCTATATCTAGTCAGCAATATTGTTTTTTTAGAGAAAACATTTACCTACAATGTATTCAGTAACAATAAGTATTTTTTACCCGACTGGGGCGAAGCCCAAAAGAAGGGTTATTTTTATTAAATTGTCGTAAATAATCGTTTAGTTAGGAGTAAACCACACACACGAAAAAAACGATTATTAAAAAACCCTGAAAAATGATTCTGATAAAATATATAGCTTTTGTTCACTTCAGCATTATTCTAACTTCTTTTTCGAATCGAGTATGACCTCATGAATAAAGTATATTTAGTAGGTTTTTTTTTAAATTATACTTAAGAAATACAACAGTTCATTAAAAATTCAATCGATCGATTGCAATCGATTGGGCATCCCTAATCTTTAGCGACACGACATGACGTTTGGCGAAGATGGCGGCGATTAATGTTATAGTCGCGTAAAATACTTTTAATGTTCATTTTGGCATACAGCTAGTCCGTGTTACAAAAGTATTTGCAAGTAATATAATAAAATAGTCAAATAATTATCGTGTACTTCTATCTATTCTAATTATTGTATACTTCTTGTTGGCCAGGGCCATTCTGGACATTCTCCTTTCATCTTTATACGTCAAGCGGTTTTCGATATTTCGTGATGAGTGAGTCAGTGGCCTTTCGCTTTTATATTATTTAGATTAGATGGATAGATGAAGCCCACAAAACCATTAGACAGCATTTTCATTATTTTCCGTTGACAACTTTACATGTCAAATATGCATAACACTAAAACTATGTATCTATCTCCATTTTCCTTTGTAACAAGCTATTTGATATCATTTTCCAACAAATCATAAACTGCCAAAGCTTAAAATTGTTTGCCAAGACACTTTTTTGCCTTTTGTTATAACTTTGCGAGTTCGAGAGTGTTAGCACAGATTAAATAATCTTATCATGCCTTAACCCGCCATTCTATGTTCCAAATTCAAGTCCTTAGAACTATGCCACTAGGTAAAAGTCCCAGTAAACTAACAACGTACAAACCTCAAGAAGCACTTTCTTTACCAAAGCAACTTCAACTCAAGGTAGAACTTAATAACATTTCCCTATCCAATAACACGAAAATTAAACTCAAACGGAGGTAATTCCAGCCAAACTGTAGGTATTCAGGCGGAATATCTACGTTTCAGCAAGACGGAGCGTCACAGAGCTTATTAAACGAAGATCTGGTAGTCAGACGACAATGAAGCTAGTTAGAGTTTCAATCAATTTGCTCGACGTGTCTCGCTGTCTTTAGCTGTCGATTGTTTTCGAAACAAATAATTCAGGTGTGTCTTGGGAAACTGTATGAATTGACAGTTCTGTTTGCTATTGTCAAAACGAGCTAGTATAAGAAGTTTTTTGTGTTTTTTTTGGAAGTCAGTTATTCTTTTGCAAAAACTTTTTATTTTAACCTTTTTAGTTATCGCATCACACACAAATCCTTGTCAAATATCAATTTCACAATTTCTTTTACTTGGATGACATATTTTTTCGAGCTATTTTGATTTAAAAACCAAACTGCTAAACCGATTTTCATGAAATTTCTATGGGACCAACCAGAAAGTGTATCCATTCAGATAAAAGAAGAATTTTTCAAATCGGTTCATAAATGACGAAGATATGAGGTAACAAACACAAAAAAAATACAACCGAATTCAGAACCTCCTCCTTTTTTGGA
Organism: Standfussiana lucernea; assembly: GCA_964057025.1. Classification (NCBI taxonomy): domain Eukaryota; kingdom Metazoa; phylum Arthropoda; class Insecta; order Lepidoptera; family Noctuidae; genus Standfussiana; species Standfussiana lucernea. The sequence goes on along the minus strand of OZ059788.1, from coordinate 4,641,501 downwards.
AGTCGGTTAAAAATAGCCAGTCAGTAACATAAATAAGCATCACCAGTGGGGGTGCTAAACTATACCAAAATTTAATTAATCATTTGCAAGCTTTATTCTCTTTTCAAGCAGAAGAAGTCTCTTCAACAGAGTATAATAACAACCAACAAAAAATATGGTTAGTTTTGTGGTACTGTGATTATTTCATTCAAGTATGGTCTTCGTAATCTTGCATACGGACCGCGTGTTATTATTGTTGACTAATTTACTCTAAATAGCACTAAACCAGTTTCAGGGGTGAAGTAATCTATTAAATTATCCATAACGGACGGATGGATTATCCCTGTAACACAGGTTTTACCTAGCATGGGGGTCATTGATATTTTATTTGCAATTTGTACGCTTAAATTAAGTTTCACTCTGTTATCTGCGTACTTTTTTATGTCAAATAAATATTCTTATATGATGCTGATTATTATTTAAACCTAAAGCTCAGCTTACCTACTCAAATGCAAATTAACAGTCAGCCTCTAGTCTACTACTACTACTGTACTAACCAAAATAGATATACCAATAAAAACCAAAGCATCACCTTCAATCAATTTTTATACTATAAATAAACTTCAATATTGCCATCATTGCCATAAAATAAATTAGTGACATAATGGCCTTTAATTTCTTTTTTATTGCCTATAATAACATCGCGACCCTATACTTAGCTGGCTGTCTAGGGCTCAGTAAAAACATTAAGTTGGGCAGATTGATGTACCCGTGTAATAACAATTCTATTAAACGAATTTCTATTGGGTATTATTTTTATATTAGCCGCTGCCATCATACTATTTCTTACTTGGCTGGAGATACAAATAGGGTGTAAGACCTAACACACAGCCGCCATTTAAGGATTCTGTACATCAAAGCAAGTATGCACACAAAGTAATGTGCTCATGGGTGCATGCAATGATACAAGTATCCTCGAAAAACCTTAAAAATCTAAGTTTCCCGATAAATTCAAGTATAAACCATGATTTCAATGATGGCAAAAAAGTGACTTTTGGCCTTTTTACACCGATATTTCCTGGCTGGAACTTGTGCCGCTGGAACTCCAGACAGGTTAAAACTCGAGTTTTGGATTCGAGCGCCGCGGCGCCGCAGATTCCACACCTACAATTCGCCGTCACTCAGGACGCGCACTAATATACGTTCACTGTCCGACTATGCGCACGAGCGCCGCTCACCGCCACTTCGCGCGGCGCACCGCCAGTACATTCGCTTCGCCGCCTCCGCCCGACCGCACAGACGTGATGTGTCGTGTGGCAATCGCCTTTTTTTTTTTTTTTTTTTTTTTTTTTTTTTTACGCTGGGAAAAAATGCATTACGCATATCCTCCCGTCGGGGGACGGGAGGGGTATGTGGGACTCCCCGGGCGGACCCGGTATACCCACTAAAACGACCCAGCGCATTCCCGCTTCGTCAGAGTGGCGGGGGACTGGGAAACCGGCACAGCCTTTACTTCCAGTCCTCCGCCGACGATTGCTAGGCGGACCCCCTCACACCCTCACGGGTGTGGGGGGTCGGGAATGACCGACGAAGGTGACGGGTGCAATGCGGGCGAAGGCACCCCCGCGCCTGTCGCCCGCCCGTCACCATGAGGAGGGAGGGCACGACGCCTTCTCCCCCTTCTTCGTCTGCGGAGCGGCGCAGCGAGAGGGTCGTCCTCCCGCGCGCGCTCCGCCTCCTCCTTTTGCGACATCACGTCCTCGCAAAAGGAGGCTACCGCCGACCAGGCCTGCTCACTCCCCAGCATGGCGTCGACCACGCCGGGAAGCGAGAGGTCCGGTCCGACCACCGCGGTCAGACCGCGGCGCAGCTCGGACCACGCCGGGCACACCTCGAGGGTGTGCTGCGCCGTGTCTTCCGCCGCGCCGCAGTCGTGGCACTCCGGGGTCTCCTCCCTCCCGATCCGGTGCAGGTGCGATCCGAAACAGCCGTGTCCGGATAACACCTGCACCAGACGGAAAGAGAGGAAACCGTGGGACCGCTCGAGCCAGCCCTTCAGGACCGGACCGAGCGCGTCCAACGTCCGGCGGCCAAAGGCGGCGCTGGCGAGGTCCTCCGTCCAATGGAGGACGATGGCGTCCTTCGCCTCTCGCCGCACCGCCTCCCGCTCTTCGCCCGTGGGGCGCTCCCCGAGCGCCTTTCGGCGCGCCGTCCACTCGTACACTCTGGCGAGCACCCACGCCTCCAGCTCCCAAGGAGGGGTGCTGGCCAGAGCGCACGCCGCCGAAAAGCCCACTGAGCGGTAGGCCCTCGCCACCCGCTGTGCAATAGCCCGCTGGGGCCTGCGGATGGCGGTAGCATTCTCCCTCCTATGGAGGGAGTCCGCCCAGATGGGTGCCCCGTAGAGGGCCATGCTCCGCAAAATGCCGGCATAGAGGCGCCGGCACTTTGCTTTGGGCCCCCCCAGGTTTGGGAGGAGCCATGAGAGGGCGTCCGCGGCCTTCAACAGGCGCGTCGACAGCCCGCTGAAATGCGGGCCGAAGCGCCACCGGTCGTCCAGCACCAGCCCCAGATATTTCATCTGGGGCTGGACCCCTATACGGACGCCCTCCACGACGATGTGGGCGTCGGCAGGGCAGCGCTGCCGGGGACCGCGAAAGAACACGGCCTCCGTTTTGTGCAGCGCCACCCTCAATCCCAGGCGGCGGATCCTTTCTGCCACCAAGGACCCGCCAGCCGAGGCCAGAATGGCCGCGTCGGCAAAGTTCCTCCCCCGGGCAGTGAGCAGAGTGTCATCCGCGTAGCAGATGACACTCGTGCCCGGGAGGAGGGCACCCCGCAGCAGCCAGTTGAACCCGATGTTCCACAAGGGGGGGCCTAGCACCGACCCCTGTGGAACACCGGACTCTGCGCCGTACCGCCTCACCGTGGCCGACTTGTCCACGAGGAGGACCTCTCGGCCCTCCAAGTAGTCGGCCAGGAGGTCCCGCAGGTATTGGGGCACTCCGTGATACCGGAGCGCCTCCAATATCGTCGAGTGGGGGACGGAGTTGAAGGCGTTGGCAATGTCGAATGACACCGCCAGCACTCCGTCCCCCGCCTCCACCGCCTCCTTCACCTGGCCCTTGAGTAGGGCCAGCGCGTCGATCGTCGAACGCCCACGACGGAACCCGAATTGGGCGTCCGACAGATCCGGCCCTACCCCCCGCAGGTGGCTGTCCAGCCTCCCGGCGACGATCCCCTCGAACAGTTTACCGACCTCATCGAGCAGAACGATGGGCCGGTATGCCGAGGGGGAGTCCACCGGGCGACCCTCCTTTCGGAGCAGGCAAAGCTGCCCCTCCTTCCACAGTTTCGGGAACCTCCCAGCCGTAAAACACGCGCTGAAGAGGTCCCGAAACCTGTCCTCCATTTGGGTGGCGGCGATCGCCACCACCCGTGCGGGGACGCCGTCCGGTCCGGGGGCGGTCTTCTTCGCGCGGAGGCTCAGAACCCCCGCGTAGAATTCCGCCGCCGTGACCGGGGGCACCTCTGCCTCCGGCGGAGCCGCCCCTTGCGGGGGATCCATCGCTGGAGGGGTGAAGTCGGTCCTGCGCGGAAACAGGGACCGGACCACCCCATCCAGCAACGCTGGCTCGAGGGTCTCAGACAGTGGGGGACCGTAGGGGCGGAGCTGGTTCCGCGCCGCCTTATATGGCCTCCCATAGGGATCTCTGTCGAGACCCTCCAGCATCTCGGCCCTCGCCGAGTCTTGCGCAGCGCCCATCGCAGACTTGAGGGCCACCGTAGCCTCTCGGTAAGAGGCGTACAGGCGGTCCTCCTCTGCCCGGACTCGGTTTTGGGCGCTGCGCCGTCGGCTCCGCGCGTAGGCCCTTCTGGCCGCCACGCAGGTGGCCCGGAGCCCCGCCAGCTCCCCCGTCCACCAGTACACGGCGCGACGGGGAGGCGGACGGCGAGACCGAGGCATGCTGGAGTTGCACACCTCGGTCAAGGACCCCCGCAGCCTGACCGCTGCGGCGTCCACGTCCGGGACCTCCTCGACAGGGGGAGGCGACAGCCAGTCCTGGAGGAAGGCGGCCTCCTTGGCTGCCTCCCGGTCCAGGCGGGTGAGCGCCCACCGCGGGAAGGGAGATTGCCCAGCGCGGGCCGTCCCCGCTCCCCGCTGTGTGGAGATGTCGAACCGCACATGTGTGGCAATCGCCTATCCCAACATAACATAACATACCGTCTGTTCCCGGAAACGTTAAACAGAGGTATACGTATAGTATACACATTTTGCTAGTTATGTTTAAGCCTCATGTAATAGACCTACCCTCAAAAAATGGGGCTGACAAACACCATGACATATTTTGTTACTTGACTTCAGGAATAATCAACTTGTTGTCCTATATAATAATCAAGGACATGATCTGTAAAACTGTCAGATATCAAAATCAATAAAAAACAGCCGTTTGCGCGTGATTGAGTTGTAAACACATTCCCAGATTTCAAATGGATACTAATACATATTAACAATTTGAGAGTGATTCTTACTGCATCAAACAGACCTTTTCAGGTTTTAACAGCTCAATGTGTTTCAGCAAATTGGCGAAAATCGTGTTACTGGCAAACGTTCTCCTTGAAAAATTCTATACAATGGTTTATATCTTATTACTATTGGTTACCCAGAAAACATTAATTGGTTACAAAGATAAGATTTTAACTTCGGTGTCCAAGTCATCTATTTAAGTCAACAATTCCGGACGGACTGCAAATTGACAACAGTAGTATTAATAGCCAAGATTCTCCATTAAAAGCTTTTTCCAATTATGTATATTTTATGGTTCGGGACCTTGGGGCAAATTTCTATACTTCAAGGCATATTGTCCTTTGACTAACCTAACCTGGGTTAGAATTTATCCCGATAGAACCTTCTTGTTGGATAATTTCTGATGTCTATGCGGGTAGCAGCTTGTAATTTATAATAATAAGTTAGAAACTATGGAATATGCCCAATAAAGAGTGGGGAAGATTTTTGTATGAAGCGTGGCCTACCTAATTTACACCATTTTAATTTTGGAATTGGAAGTTAAGCAGGCCAAATAATTCATTGTAGTGATTATGAAGAATACCATAAGGTATGGTAACATACCATGAAACACACCTTAATTACAAAAATGTATCAAAAGCACATAAGGAAATGCAATTATGTAGATCGTCCCACTGCGCAATGTGGCGAAAAACAACAAACATTTTTACTCACCCGCAACTATAGTCCGGTGAAAGATATCCCTTTAGTTAATTTACACCCCTCCTTAAGGGGCTCGTTAGCACTTTCGGGGAAAAAGTGAGATACGTTTCGTGCCCCCACGTAATCACATTAGCCCGGTATGAGACGAAAATATATGCTTTTACATTTATTTTCAAAGCTTATTCGAGTCTCCGAGATATCTTTGAGGGATAAAAGAATCGTTTTCTTTTGGTTAAAGGATGGGGTAAATATGTGGATCCCCATGAATTTAAGTGATGAAATTATGTGGGTTTCGAGGTATTTTGATGTGTTACATATTTATGGGAATGTTGAGATGAAATGGATATATCAAGTCTGAGTTCGATGTCGTTTTTATGATTTTTGCCAATTGAACAACGCTGAAATTATCTTATCTTGCCTTTATGTAAATCGAATTCAGGACCCGAAAGACTGGTTTTTAAAGAAAAAAGTGACTGAACGTTTTCTAGAAGAATCACCTCCCACCAATCAGCGTTTCCAACGAAATGACCTTATATTTTAGACGGAGTAGAATTAATTAATTCTTAAAATAATGAAGACGATACTAATTTTTCATGAATACAATTAAATAAAAGAAAATAGTGCTTCCTAGAAATTCACTGTTTTGAACAAACCACACACAATTATATTCGCCTACGAGAATTCGTAGCCGCGTAGACGCGTAGCAAATGTGCTAAATAATTGTTCGTAGCATAATGTAGCTTTGAATTACTACCGAGATGTATCCAAGAAAAGGTTATTTAGTATTCTACATTTCAAATATCCTTTGTCATGTCAGTTTAGTACGTAATACGTATAAATTGCCCGCTGGAGACAGTCCAATATTCTGTATTCAGAGTAAGCAAACAATATTATTATTAAACACGGTTTAAGTCTCTGATCTAAACGTAAATTATTATTGGCAAGCTGTTTTGTGCTCGACCAGAAATAAGCTAAGCATTAAAAATATACAGTGAATTTCTTCGCTAACAACTGAGGTAATAAATATGGAAAGTAGGAGTCGTAAAATTATTGCTAGCTTCGAAATTTAAAGCAGGTCTTTTTCGCAAAATGTTAACTTACAATCGTTTGAGAAACTGAAAAGTATTGATTCCAGGTATTTATTTGTATAACAAATTGAATTTTGTTCTCCTCAACAATACAGCTGTATTTACAAATAAACGAAATCCTATAGAGTAAAATCCGCAAATCCCCAGTTTCAAAATTAAGTTTTCCGACCCACGATTGGTAACGTGAAATTAATCCTTTTAAAGCTAGCAAATAGTTCAAAATCAAATAAGTTCGACACAGACGGGTAACACTTTTTTAAGCGAGTTGACTCGTTTGAATGTGTAAAGTGATTTATTTTTAGATTTTGTTTTTTTTTAGTTCTTTATTCACTTGTTTCATTAAAATAATAATAAAAATACGTAAAAAGATAAAAAGGGCTTCAAAAAATTTGTCCACATCGCTGTCAACAGGATAAGTTCCCAAAAAGCTTGGACCTTGGTTCGTTATCAGTACTAAATATAACTAAAATGTATCTTCACAAAGTGAACGGATTTTATTGAAATGTTACTATGTGTGTGATGCCATTAGAAACTAATTAAATAAGACCACGCTTGTGTTATTAAATTTGATTTTCACAGGGTCTCAGTGAGATATAAAACATGAAACAAAACATCACAAGGCAACTATTTGTATCCCTTCTGCATCCCGTCACTCTCCCGTTTGGCTGAATCCAGAACCACCGTGCGTAAGTACTCACTAGGGTTTGGAGGTCAATGTTAAATGAAAGGTTACAAAACAAGTTTACGTGAAATTGCTTCAGAAAGCGCTCGATACTAGCTTACATGATGTTTGGTAAGAGTAAAGTCTGTTGTGGAACTTTGTTAATAGGCTGAACCTATTAATAAAGCGATCGTGTTTTCGATTGATCAGAAAATAATCGTCAATTTTGTGTGTTAATTATATTGTTAAAATGATGTATGTTATAACAATCATATTTCATTCAGATCATAATTTTTGTTTAAATATTGCCATACCTAAAGCCCCAGTACTGTACATTGCGATGTTGGAAAACATACACACATAAACATCACGTCTCTAATCCGCAAAGGGTTAGGTAGAGGTGTAAGTTATACACCCTCATTTCGCCGGTTATGTTTATGTCCCATGTTATAGGGAGCGAGTTTATTGCCATCAACGGGGCACTAATACAGACTCCGTAGCTGCTACAGAGAATTTTTTTATGGAAAAACCCAATCTCGGGAATCAAACCCAGGATCTCTTGCTCAGCAGTCTAGCTTAGCACCGCTAGACCAACGAAGTAACAATGGAAAAATAAGAAATACGCTGGAATGGCATAAAATGGTCCATGTGAACCTTGTGTAAATCCCATAAAAATCGTTGTAGGAATGTGGAACATTCGAAATCAAAATCAAAGCATTTATTTCAAGTAGGCCAATTACTGGCACTTTTGAATTGTCGAAACAAAGACAACAATAAAAAATGAAGCTACAGTCCCAGTCACAAGACATAATAACTGTGAAAGTACTGTAGTTGGCCATTCCAAAGCGTAGATCTCTATGGCGAAGAATGGGCAAGAAACTCCATGAACACTCTTTTAAATCATAATGTTTTTACATTTTGAAAACAATCGCCACTTATCGAGACCTTCTGGTAACACTAGGCTGAGTTGCTGTTGTTTATACCATAGCATGACCCAATCTTTGAATAATGAGTGTAAATGTACCCTCAACGAAGCCGAAAGCCACTTATTTTCCCCGCCATTGCGATATTTTTCTTTTGTCCTGCACTATACCTGGAAACCTTCTAGTTAAAGAGATATTGGGGGTGAAAGTTTCAAACTTTTTACAGTTTTTTTTTTAAATAAAAGTTTTTAATGTTATAACTTTTGCTTTAAATACCTCCACGGCTCCCGTACGATTCAATGCATCCACCAGCACAATTTTTTGCTGGGAGTTTCTTAGTTTGATGTACTTACAGAATGCTTGGTTGACGGCTTCGTGAAGGGTCCGTTTACACCTTGTATAATAATTATATTGTTTAAAAGAATGCAAAGTAACTTACCACCAATGAATGTACATAGTTTCCTCCCCTAAGACAGCTAATAATTCATTTTTAACACTGTATAAATTTCTGGAAGACTTTCTCCCATTGATCATGAACCATCCCCCAACAACTCACAGCTCTACGAACACAAGATCACTTTCCTTCATTAATTATTGTTCTCTAAGCACTTAACATCGCTAATCAGCTGCAACCTACTTAGCATCAAACAATAAACACGTGTGTGAGTGAATACGCATATCCTTGAAGGGCCTTTCCCTTTGCGAAAGAAAGGGATGGAGCATGCCAGTGGGTTATCCTTCTGCGGAAGTACGACAAAGGATGTGTAAAATACACATCCTCGGTGTGCTTGTAAATAAAAGCTAACTTACTCTTTCAGCTTCAGGAGATTATTTTCTGAAGATCAATACTTCCACAATGTTGACTAAAGACAGCAAGATCATTATAAAATAAGACTTGTTCCAGTTCATCGATTTCAGGAGAGTGCAGACATTTTAAAGACTTCCGTTACTTACCAAATACCATCTGTACATACTGTATAACTCACATTACTTAAACCAGGTCAATGACAAATAGTACAATAGGAAAACTTTCTACTTAACACGTTTATCAACCGAATTTCGGCACCTATAGAAAACCGACCCTTTTCAGCAGTCATTTTCGCCACCATCATTAAAAATAAAAATCAAAAACGTCCCGACCAACACCCTTAACTACCTTTCCTCATCTTTTCAACTTCACAATTGAAAAGTGTAGGCGTGCCGCGAACAAAAAATATATTATAATAAGTACCCAAAGTACTTTGGAATTTCACATTCAAGAAAAAGTTAAATTATGTATACAATACAGATACATCATTTTACTAAGAAAATCGAACGGATGCGAGAGAATGGTCCTTTATGAATTCCAATATGTCTTACTTCGAACGCAGGTGTCAACTCAAAACGGGGAAAATGTATAGTACATATACGTTTTACGTATAGCACCTTAACATTTTATACAGGGTACATGTATACGAAAAATGTGGTTGTGTGTTTTAGAATGATGAGAATTTGTTACTGACGTTCTTATCCTAAAAGGGTAGGCATGTTGACAGATACAAGTTTGGAATGATTTGTGATTCAGTTTTATTTTAAGGATGTTTTGGATGGAACACTTTTACGTGGGACGTTGGAAGTTTTTTATTTGGAGGACTGTGAAAATAAAATATTAAAAGTCGCAGAGAGTCTACCATTTGACATACATGATATGTGAGAGGTTTTCGTTGGTATCAGTGATTATATTAAATTGTTAGTGTTTTTTTTCCGCCATAGGGTTGTTTACATAGTAGGTACGGGCAAGGAAAGTTCTTACGTTCATAATAATTTCCAAGAAACTTGTTATCCGTCGTTCTTATCTAACGAGGACAACGAACATGTTGTGATAACATTCGATCATTAAATAGCGTAACAGTAAACAAATATTGTATTTATGTAGAATAAAAGGCTCGATAAAAAAGAACACGAGTATTTAAAATTATCAGCTCAAAAAGCTGCCACACCAAATCTACTGACGTCACTTGTCAAAACATATCCCAAAAGTCCAGTTACGTGTTTATAAATTTTTAATAAACAAATTCCGCGAAGCTATAAGCTAATAACATGAGAAAAATCACTATTATTTCGAATATCCAGCCCGTATAATGATAACAAGCTTGCAAATAGCGAAGCTGAGGCTCCATCGAGTCTTTGAAACGTCCCGATCTAACTAACTCGCCTGCAGGCATCTAGATCCGTTTTTTCTTCCACGTACTACCCTTACAGCGCATACTTTATTTCTATTTGCCTGTACTGCGAGGTAACCGGGGAGGGGTGAGGGTGAGGGGCTAGGCACGCGCGGTAGCGTCGCCCCAGCCAGTAGAGGCTGCGACGAGCGAGGGAGCGCCTGTACGCGTCGCACCCCGACAAAACAGAACTGGTGACCCTATATAGTGTCTGTGACGTGTTTCAGTGTCAGCACATGCGTGGAAATGACCATATCGATGATTGTGAACAAATGTTTGTGACTTGTGATTAAGTGCTTGCGTGCGACTAAGTAAGTGAGTTGGGTGCGAGTTCGTGTGGTTGCTTTGCATAGGTACCGCCGGTAAGTACTGGTGTTTTCTGCAATAAAATTAGCATAGTAACAGGATTGGTACGATTGAGCCACATGCTCAGTTCGTATTGCCGGTTCCTCTATAACTAATCATTTTTTATTTGGACCAGCAAACGTGGCCAATAAATTAATGTTCTTATTATAGGGCAACGTTCACGATGTGTGCGGGCGAATTTGAATGCGATGGGTTTTGATAAAACCGAGCTGTTGATTTCAGCATGCATGGAGCGGTCGCAGTGCCGTTGGTGCGTTATGAATAGTAATTTGCGTTCAAACTGTTTAATTTTGTATAAAACCGAAAGTAAATTGAATTTTAATGCTACTGTATTAATTTATGCGGTCGTGGTCAATCGGTTCTGATGAAAGATTTGGATTACACATTAAATACGACATTATAATATCACTATTAAAAATTCATTTAATTAACACATTAAATAATAATTAGTGCTCCGTGAATTAACAGAAAAATAATAGCATGCGTCCAAATAATTGCAATAAATAGTGGACTTTTAATTCCCATTCTAAAAAAGTCTTATAAATAACCTTTTCAGCAATTAAAAATTAAATAACCATTTTTAAGTGCTATTAATTGCCATATTAAACTAAATTATAGCGCCTTCCTTGTGTATCCTGACCTTTGTGAATAAATAATAAAGTTAACCCTTTAAAATATGAATAATGTACTTTAGCGAGAACAGTCGGCCGGCAATAGTTTTGAAACGAAATTATATACAAAACCATTTAATATACATGAAGCTTCTTCAAGTAAATGTGCGGAGCTCTGCAGATATCATTGTGAAGCAGGAATACTTCTTTGCTTTAAGACATATACTATTTATAATGTGACTGTCGAGTTTTCAAATAGGACAAGTTATCTCTGGATATTCTAGTTCTACTTTATGCCCTGTCTTCTTTTCACGCTATTTTAGTCTCGTAGAAAGAGATGCAACACTTTTAGAATTCATCATGTGAATATATACCAAATATAATACCTTAGATGTTATTCCTACGTCGGATATCTTGAGCTGAGAAATAACGTTCAACAAAACTATCAAACTTGAATTTTATTCCACGAAAAAAAAAATCTGACGTTAGAAAAATCATTCTGTCTAATGTCGTATCCATACATTTTAGCTGCAGCATAGCATACCAGTTACTACCTGAATTAATCCTCAAAAACGGCTCCAAACATTGTATCTAACTTAAAAAAAAAAAACGAAAAAATACTGACCATGCTCTTTTCAGAATTGAATCCGGCCTGACGAACTTTGACCTTTGCCTAAAAAATGCAGTGTTTCGGTTAAAACTTTATAAAAATGTTTGGAAAACTTTTCAACTGAGAGCTTTTAGAGGTAATGATTCAATGAACAGTTCATGTAAAGGTGCCAGTGCGATATGGGAGTGGCAACTGTGTCCGTGTCGGAGGGATATAGCGCCACCCGGGAAAATTGTGTATGCAGTATTGTGCCTCTTTGATTTACCGTCGCAATTTGCAAATGCAGCAATAGCGGATGGCTAATTTAATTAATTAACATCTGCATCTAATAATGGATGTAGACAGAAACGTGTTACATTTGGACTAAATATTTTTGGTCGCATGTCGGGTCTGCATCTAAGTTAACATTCATAGTTCATATTTCACATGGTTTTCAAAACAAATTTTGAAGTTTTCTGTGCCTAATTCAACTGTTGTTTGGTTTTTGAAACGGTCTACCGCACCGTGTTGAAGTATTTGAGTAATACAAGCGACATCTCCATGGATATTTTCACAATAGCCGTTTTAGAACTTTGCACCAAATCGATTAAAAACCCAGCCATCGAATGAAAGTCTCTATTTATGCAAAATTCGTTTCGGTAATATTGCTAATGACGTCATAGAAATTGCGCAATGGAGCAAGGAACGGAAATTTCATGTTTCGTATTTTTATAATAAAAATGGTCGGTTCATTAAGAAAAGGCCTTGCTTTGAAATTCCTATAACCTGTTATGTTTTTGATCTTTAACCTTTCGACGTTGGGTAGGCAGAACTAAGGGCCGACGGGAGGGACCTCTTGTATGTAGATCGTTCTAATTTCAGTTTTGTTCATGTAATTTACCATATTTAGCGCAGTTTGTGTAAACTGCCCTGACTTTAGTGATGTTTGTAGCTTCCACCCATGTGGGGGAGAGACTATTGCTATAACTGATGAATACGTTTCCATGAATTGACGAATACGATAACAGCATACCCTTTGCGATACGAATAGAACTCGCTTTTCTTAAGCTCTATATTAAATTTCTAAAATGAGCAATCGAACATATTAAAACTAATTCAACGAATTACAAACTTGAATAAGAAACTTCGACCTAAAGTCTATTATAGGTTTAAATACAATGAAGAATAGTATTTTCTTTACAGTTTTTTTTTAGTGATAAACTATTTTTAAAAGGAGTTTCTCACTAAGAGGCTTACTGTCGCATGGATACTCCGCATTACATGCATGCAAGAATCCAGTCAACTTGTTGTAAGAATCCTAAATTGTAATCACTTTTGCTAGTTGTAATTAAAACTGCAAATGGTAATGCTTTCGTCCTCGTGGAAGGATATAAATTACTGGGCGTGCAGGGATCTTGGGATTTACTTTGGCATATTTACAACAGAGATTTAATTGGTCAGTGGTCTGTATGTACATATACAAGTATATTCCACTGAATGGCCATTTTAGCCGTTTCCAGTTTGTTTTATTTTGTATTTCTTATTATTCATTAATGAAGCTATGGTTTAATAGATAATATATGCATTATACTGACAAATATGGGAGTATTCCGGCCTAGTATACGTGCGAGTATGTATGATCGATTGAACGCAAACGGTAAAGTTAAAAGGTGTATGTAAGAATGGTAGCAACTAGTGTTCTATAGCTTTTCTTTACCTCAGTGAGTAAACGGCAGGGGTTTTTGCACGTGTGTGTACATACACACACGTGCAAAAACTCCTGCCGTTTTGTATGTACACATGTATGTACATACAAAACACACAGTCATAAATCAACAACGCTCTAGAAAACCTAGGTTTTCTTGAAAATCTTACGAGCGGATGCTGTACATCATCGATTATAATTCTTGAGACAAACTATCATGAATAATATCGCGGATATTGGAAGATCAATCTTTTCGCCATGATTATATTACCGAGACTATGTAACTATTGCTCATGGAAAACAATAAGATATCACCAATTAAAAATATTGTCTACGCCTTTGAGCTTTCCCATTTTTTTATATTTCATTCGCCACTTCGAATATCAAATGTTGTGCCAAGGCCTTGCCGAACCTGTGTGCGGATACATTTATTTTTCAGATCCATGTGCTTGGCATATATCGGCATCATATACCGAGCCTGGCGCCGTAGTGCGGACGAAGCTTCAAAGTTATACATCAATATTATAATGCTTTGATATTGGGAACTTAACGAGAACGGAAACGTAAACTTTTAAGGGTGAAATTCACCAGTGAAATTGAACACGATCACTAAGCTAACTGCGTTCATGAACTGTCAATGTCATCATTGCTATGGAATATTGACACGACCAGCTACTGAAGGTGGTTGAGGAGCGCTGATCGCGATCAGGTTCACTGGTGAAATCCGCACTAAATTACTGCGCGAAGGGTGAGCGTTTTGGGGGACTGTCTCTTGTAAACTTTGACGTTTAAAAAGTGCTGATTATCAGCCTAATTTGACTAAATTACTTTGATTTTGCTCAAAAACATGGTTTCGATTATCAGTTCAACCCGGTAAAACTAGAAAAAATACTAGTAACTTACACATGCAAATCTTTTTCTCTTGGGAGCAGGATATGAAAAGAGTATTAATTGCCAAAGGCTAGCGGCAAAAATGAGGGAAGTTACCCCTTTTACTGTTACTTCCCTCATTTTCACATTTCTTTTTATAGGAAAATTTTGCCTGGACCTGAATCGAAATTTCTTTTTAGGTTTGGGAGTGATTTAGCTAACGACGTTTTCGTGAGGCAGTTTTATTGCTTCAAGGAGATAAATAGTTATTGGTTTAGATAAAACATTGCAAATTATACGATGTAAGAATCGTTTTTTTTTGGGGAGAACCATCATTCTAGCAAAGGTACATAAATCGTGTTGATTTAGTTACTTTTCTTTTTATTAAATCAAACAATTGAAATTTGATTGAAACACTTATTAATCAGTTTCTAACAAAGACCTTTTTTACAGAATTAGGAGAGTAACTATTCGATAAATTTAAACGATGAAACATTTCCACATTTTTTATTTTATTTTAGCTGATCCAACGTGGACTATAATAGTAACAAAAAATGTAAACGTGTTATCTGGTCCGCATTTAAGATGAGTATTCAACTTTATTTCTAATTTCAGTTACAAGTCAAAGTCGAGTACAATAAAAATGCGACAAGACCTCGACACACCCACTTTAATTCATCGTCGGCATGTTACTGTTAATCCCCTTTGATTGAAACCAGTTGAGTCTCTTCAGTCTTTACGAATAGGAATCGATCAGATTCAAGTTTGAATATTTGAATAAATTTAAAGGCTAGTCCGGGAGTATTGATTCTATGTAAAAATAACACGGTACATTGGTTATTTGATTCAGTATGAATATAAATCAGTTTAAAATAGGTGATTGTGGTTTTTTTTTGTTTTGTTTCATCCATTGTCTGCAATTTTGTTGTTTGTTGATGAAAATTGCGGTCCCGTTTTTATTTGTTTTCGATTATAATTTTAGTTTACTATTTTTATGTTACTTGAACATATTTAAAATGATTTTTTGGAGTTGTTTTGTAAGCTTGACAACCAGTATTACCAAGAGGTTTCGTATTACTCAGTACTAACTTGGTTGTGGAGGTCAGATAGGCAGTCGCTCCTTGAAAAATTTTGGTATTCAGCCGCATGCGGCTGGGGAGAAGCCGACACCAACATAGTTGGGAAAAGGCTACGCAGATGATGTTTGGAGTGGTTTTCGCTGGATAATATATATTTTATTTTAGCAACTTATCTCCTTACGGTTAATTTCTGCAAAAGGCTAGAAATTTTAAGGGAAATGTTTGGAATTTGTTTACATGGTAATTTTATTTTATTTGTTTATGTGTTTCAGAATTCTATTCCCATTTCACCACATGCTTGATTTCTGACGTAAAGTGATTGCAATCGTGTACATCGTATCGATGGCTTCGACTCTATCCGATACACAATCATAATATCTAGTTTTTAAACGAATTTCATATCGCCTGATAAATCCTTTCAATTAATTTCTAAACTACGTTCGCGTTTACAACGTCGTGTGTTAATAACTTGTTTTATTGCATTTTTAACATGCACAAAAATGCGTGACATCTTTACGATTCTTCTTCTTAGCGTGACGATGACACTCTAAATTGCCCAGAACTGAGTCACTAGTTTGGCTCATTCAGTAGCGTCCATCAGCTCCTATAATAACCAAACAACAGGACACGTGGGACACGATACTATCTGTCAAACGAAGCACGGGAACATCTTTACTAATTTATGTTTCGACAAACCTGTATATTAATTTGAAATTAGGAAGATAGGAAAGCAGGATTTATCATTATTTACAAATAATCTTCTTAGCTGTTTTGGTCCCTTGTTAAGTCGTCTTCCTATTAATAAATGGGTCCAATAAATTGCAGCATTGTACTGGTTGGAAACAGGCCCGTTCCCTGTGAGAGCAAGTAAGCCGTAAGGATCGCCCTGTCCATGGCCACCCGGGCCCAGAGAGGGTTGGTGCATATATAACATGTTTTCAAACTTTTGATTCTAGGATATTCGTTTTCTTGCAATGTTTTCCTGCACCATTTTGAGGAACTGATGATAACATAAATAACACAAAGTAAAATGCCTGGGTTCGAATCAAACTCTCGTAAGTGGTGGTCAACTGGTATCAACATTAAAGATGGAGATCTTTAATGTTTTAAGTATATGGTAAGGCTGGTTATAATACCTATATCGAATCAATATTTAAGTTATTATAATGGCTCGACCTACTTAAACGGCCGCCGCTGCATGAACAAAATTAAAACTCGCCATATCTAGTGTTGGTGTGCTCTAAATATCTGGCATAGATGCAGTAATTATACAGCATGAATTTATCGCGATTAGGATTTTAGTTCCATAGAGAAAGTTGTTCAGTTTGATGGTCTATCTATAACCTTTAAATATGAAACCTTTTTGATACATGCTGTGTAAGTAGGATACCAAGCACTTATAGGAAAGCTTTGCTTAGAAGGGTAAGCAGTGCTACTCACTGGTTTGGGTCGTCAAGAATTAATGTAGATTTACATCATTATTGCTCAGCTAAAATTGTGCCGCCGAGCCCACACAAACATGATTCGTTGATAGTAGATTCCAAACGGAGTTTGACGGTCGGCATGAGCCGAATGAAAGATATATGTATGCCTTTATGTCTCTTATTTTAAGCCATCTTTCTATACGAAAAAAAAAACCGACTTCCAAGAAAAAAACAAAAAAAATATGGAAAATAGCTTTACTTTTGGTAGTTGGTGACTATTGTTTGTTTAATTGACTTTTTTGGTTAATTTATTTGCAAAAAAGTTTTAATTTAACCCTTTTTATTTATCGTATCACACACACACAAATCCTTGTCAAGAATCAATTTGAATGAAATTTCGAATGAAAATATGAGGTAACAAACAAAAAAACAACCTAATTGAGAACCTGCTCCTCATTTTGAAGGCAGTTACAAAATTAATGTGTCACCGGTAATTATCGCGCATGAAAATGGTTTTTATTAGGTTCAGTCCGACATGTAAACGATGACACTCACACACTTGACGCAATCATCATTGATTAAGTGTCACTCAATATGAAACATAATTATGTGATGTACCTACTTGACATTAATGTACTTAAGCATTATAATATTTCTGAACATTAGGACGTACTATACAAGTGGCGCCATCTGTGAAGGACTATTCCGAAAGTTTGAGTTATTTTCATCAGTCGGTGAGGCGCTATGTATCTAATCTAAATCTATACAAGGTGTTGCTTTGCATCCTCGACAAATTCAAGGCGGTAACTATGATAATGATTCTCGACCCGAATCAATAATAAAATGGGTCGGTAATTTTTTATATATTTTTCTTAATTCACCCGTATTAAAACGCGGCCCGTCTAATGCTAGCCCTATACCCTCGCTTTCACACACACAAACAAACGCAGACGATTTGATTCGATAAATGGGTGGTTCTGCTCTTTTGAGAAGAGCTTCATTCTGAAATAATCTCAAATTAAAACAACTAAAAAAGCAGCGTTTGTTATTATTGACCAGGTACCGTAATTTATATTGATTATTTACGTCTTAGAAGACGTAAAACATATATAGATGACAACCTCCTGAATTTTAACGAGGTTGCAAAACTACAACTTGAATACTTGTACAGTAAAGTCGCGTACGTCTGTGCAACTACGCTGTGTTTCAAACTAAAAAACGAATTTTGTTGCAGTTTTCACCTTCATCTAAAAAATGCTTTCCGGAAGGGTGTGTATAATAGAAAAAAAGCGGTTTTTATTGAATAATAATAAAAACCGTAAACCGTAATAGTTAAAATAAAAACCGTGGGTAGCAAGGGCAGGTCGCTAGTACACGTAGTACATAATATCCCAGTTTCCCAAATGCAATTTTTCGTAAATCTGGCACTTTAAGTAGTTTCCGGAAAAATTACAAAATATCTTGTAATAACACCTATATATTACTCTTCACTGCACGCCTTCCGTTTCAGACAGTTGCAAGCAATATTTCAGTACTGAAATGAATTGAACATGAGTGTCAGTCAACTTGACTGCTGATTGACAACTTGACATGTTCATGTGAAGCTTGTTTCCGCACACGGCATGCAGGTGCTGCCATCTATGGCTACTATTATCAATAGAAGGCAGCACCTGAATTTGTAACTAAATTTTACTTGGGTTTTTTACCATCAATCGGACAGGTTTTTAATTGGTGGTGGGTAAAAAGTGACATAAATAACATAACGCTTGTAAAGGCAGTGGTGTACTCAGTAGTACACTCATACTCGTATAGTCACAAAAAGTGACTAAATGCACAAAATATAGACACCTAGAATCTGTTGTGAGAAGAATTTCATCTTTCTGCATCTTTCTTCTTCTTCTGAATCTTTTTTATATAGATAAACTTTATTGTGATAAATGAGGTTACGTCAATGTACTGTGATTCAGGTAGCAACAATTTTACAGATTCCTTCGTATATTTACATTACAATTGAAAATACTATTAGAAACCAAAGCTAACTACGACCATTAACCACCCCAAGCGTCAGCAAATAAAAAGAACTGCATTAATAATGCACTCAGTCCACTGGCAATAAAATTATACGTGAGTGATAAAATAATATTGTGCCGTACAAACATGGGACTTTATTGGAGAGCGTTGTTTGTGGAAGACAGGCCGTAATAACACGGGTGCATGGTTGGCGTACTCGTACAATGATAATATTTGTAATAAGCCACTTGCTTTGCCACCTAGTGGGGCTATATCCATGTGGCTGGGTGACTATATTGATACGGGAAGTCAAATAGATGAGGGACGTAATATAAAGATAACGGTAATTGGTTACCCACCTTTATAGAATGCTTTTAAATTCTCTTTTGTGAATAGTATAATGGCGCTATGTGGCCGATTGGTTATATTGATATGGGAAATTAAATAGGGGAAGGAATTAACTGTTTACACTACTGCCTTTTCTTTATGGAGGTTGCAGTTGGCGAGAAAGGTTGTGTGGGATGGGCGGTAGACTACTATGGCATGAATAGACAGTGATATAGCGTCAAAAAAATTAAAAGTTTATTTCTTTGTTAAAGAGATTCGAACAATATTGACTCGCTCACTGATACTGAAAACAGTAATGATACTGTATTCTGTATCAATGAGCAGAGTGACCTCACACAACCCGTAGGAAACAAATGATCGTTTCCTACAGCTTGTGTGAGGTCACTCTTCTTAGTGTGAACCCTTTTCTCTCGAACTAAATTCGGCGAAGGCACATCTAACGATGTTGAATAGTCACATTTTTATATAAAGGTGTGTCCAGATCTGGCGAATGCGCCGTGAATGCTCGTGAGCCACTTGCGACCTGCGCGCGTGCTTTTAGAGGCGCACCAAACGTAGGCAGTAACCGCACGCGAGCAGCGGGCGCGCATGTCGCAAATGGCTCGCGCGCGGCGCATTCGCAGCGTATTCGCCAGATCTGGACACACCTTTAAATGACCAAAATTTCTTACAGATGGTGCTAGTGTGTATTTGACTTAGCTAGTCAAATACATACTAGCACCTTATTACATTGACTATGATTTTAAATCATCGAGCCAATTTCCAGGTCAAACAAGTAGAGTACATTATTGAATAATTAAATCGACACTTCTTTTCAGGAAACCTTATTACCTTGACGACGGTTGTTTCAGATAATTTTATATCACAATATTATGTAAAACTTTTTACAGATAAAAGTGTTCATTATGCAAAAGGAACATTTCGCAAATTATCAAAAGAACGTAAAATGAATTTACAGCGAGACAATTTGAATTAATACAGAAATGCAAATTATATTCCCATAATGGTCGCGATAACGACCCATCCGTTTGTTTTTTTGTAATTTTGTTACTTTTTAAAGCGACGTTAATTTGTTGCGCAATTTTTAAAAGTTTTGCGGTTAATCGGTAGGTATCAGTTATATCCAAATCTTATTTTTAATAAATAAACAGGACTTAATTCTGAACACATGATATACATATAATGTACTGAAGTATTTGTTAGTGTCTGGTATCCACAGCCGCGTCCGCAATTTTTTCGTACCGTTTTGACAAAACCTCTAACTATGGTACTTGTTTGATCTGTGGCCCTACTATGACGCCTTAATGCAGGAATGTTTTCGATCTATTTCGACTCTCCTCTACTCTTGGCCCCTGATCAAGTATTCACTAAAAAAGGCCTTGAACATTGAAAACGAAAAGTAAATCAAAGGTTATTTCTATTTATTTAACAGTTTATGTACACACTAAATTTAATACGGAAAAGAAGAAATGAACGGAAAAAAAATAGTTATAATATATGATTATGAAGAAAACTACTTATCCGGCTTCCCCGGACAGGACCAGCTACAAAAAAACAAATTGTTTTAGTAACGTAAATGTTCTGGTACCTATCTAGCTACTAATGTTACACTACCCATTTCGGAGTGTAAGCGATCTTATTATTTCTGCGAAATTAGGTCATATACATTTTTAATTACGGTATAATTTTCACTGTAGCAGTTGGACAACTTCGTATTTCTACGTTTAATCAAATAAAATGTTATTTTAATTATAACAATATACCTAATTGTACTTGACTTTGTGAATTTACTGTGTTTAAAATTACGGGTAACTAGGCTACAATGCCTTGACAAAATTTTTAGATATTTTATGAACAGTTTTCTCTAAAATTCACGAAAACAGTAGTTTTCCCTATTATTCCGCCAAAAATTGAAGAAGAGAGTTATCACATATTACCACACTAAGTTATGACTACCCACTGTTTGCGAACTTAATGGTTCATTAAAAACTCTACGATCTAGCTTTCGTAAACTTTATACACTGCTCACAAAATAAATACACAATATCATGAGTTACAAAAAATACAGCAGAAACAAAAATACAGTTACAACTGTATTTTAAGGTTAAAATTTGTCCCGAGTTTGACCCACAGAAAACTATAAAGTAAGTCCACATTAAACCTAGCGACCAGCATTCCTTACATAACTATTTCATTTAGATTCAAAACATATTACAATAAACAACGATAATAATCTAGGTCAACTATTTTGTTCGTATACAATATACGTACAACCATTTAATTCGGTGGACCTTTACTAGCGTAGCCGCATGCCGAGACCTTCACACGGTAAAGGCTCGGCCACATGCCATGAATACACGCGCAGATTGTGACAAAGTTTGCGCAAAGAACCTGATTGCGTCACACACATGCACATTATTGCAAACCGTTTTCGCTTTTTTAAACATCTTGCATACACCAACTTTACGAGCATGCTTGTTTGTCTAGCTATAGTTTACACGGTATATCGTTTGATTGTCTTAATATCACTTGCTATCTTGTACAAATTGGTAATATGGAGCGTGTAGCCGTGCCTTAACACAAGTAACCTTTAGCCAATTAGCCCAGTAATTATCGTCGAAACGTGATTAATTCTCTTTCGCGATAATCTTTCAGAATTTCGGTATCGAAATACATAATTGCCGGTAAAGCTTAAGCGGAAATCTTCCACGAATTTTGTGAGGAAAAGGAATTTCGTACTAAAAACACAATACCGGTTATAAAGTGTGTAGGTTCGTAATTTCGTTGGCCAAATTCGTTGAATAAAGTTTCAATTTTCTTTTTTCCTTTCCCACCGTTGTGTTTTACTTGAAGAAAAAGCTATTTTATTTTCGAGTGTGACGGAATTCGCCTGTCTTTTTCACAAAATGTGTCGATTTGAGAGTAAGTTATTTGACTCGAAATTTGTGATTGAGGGTATTAATTCAGTTCAAATAGAAATACCATAAAGTTTTTCAAAATTTTCCATTCTAACTAATTTATTACCTAATGGATGATCCATTAAGTGATAAATTATGTTGAAAAATAATGGTCCATAACATTAGTTCTTCATTCCTTTTACCTGGTTATCTCCTTTTGTAAAACGTTTATCTATCTACACTTAAGGTAGTACGCGAATATACGCAATATAATAGCTTCCTCCATCTTACCCCAACAAAACAATACCATAATATAACCAAACTTATAAAGTACTCACACAAGATCACGCGTACGTATCTCCAATTGGAATCTAGAAACGAATTTGGTACCAGGAATTCAGAAGCTGGTTGGAAATTGTACACATAATATGTTTGTGGTATTCAAAGCGAGCTTGCGACCTATGGCCGAATGCCAATTGCCCGAATTATTAGCAGGAGGTGCTCTTTGTAACTGTTGTGCAGTATTGTGTAGTGATATGACGTCAGAGGTTTGGTATTATAGTTGTGGTATTATTGGGACGGAGTGCTTGAAAAGTCGTGCCAAATTCGTAAAAGCGCATTTTCTCTGAAATATGTGTAAGTGTTCTGGACCGAAAAATATCGCCACGTCCGAATAAAAGCAAGTCTATTGATGCAACTGACTATTTACAATTTGTTCATCTAATCACAGCACTTTTCGCGTGCAATGATGCTTGGTAATGAACTTTTGGATTGGTTTTAGTTTTGGAAACCAAACTGGTTTCATGTCAGGTTTTATGAAAATTAACTTTTGGTTGTACTTGAGATCGCTTAAATAACTACGAGTTTCTTAAAAATGGGACAGATTCACAGGCCTATTATTTATGTGGGCCATCCATAAATCAGTGGTTCGTGGCGCTGAAGCCAAACATCCATCTGATGCGCCAGTCAAACCGTCAGTACAGTAAGCAGTAGTTACTCAGCCTTCATCACATAAATCCTTGCGACTATCGTTGGGAAACTTTACGACTACATCTCTACCTACCCTCAGGGCTCACAAGCGTGACGTTTATGTTGCAAAAGATAACAAATAGGGTTCATACCCAAGTTATAAAAGTGAGGGGAACGGCCCAGTTAACGAGACCCATAGGCGATGGGCCTGCAAATTACCCTTACCAGGCAGTATCAAAATCACTGCAGAAATAAAGGACCTTCAAAGTTACTTATAAAGATCGTATTGCAGGGTATTAAGTGGTGGTGTTACTTTTGCACTGTTGACTTCCGGTAATCATCTTTCCTTGTATAGCGGTATTAGTCCCGGATTTGTTAGGGTTCGCATAATAAGGACCTCTACCCTATTTTCTAAGGGTTTAGTGGAATATAAATGGCAGTGATTTTTAGAATTATCTTTGTTAATTTGATGCACAATTAATTGTTATTTCCATAGTTTGAAATAGCCAGATTAAAGATTTATCTCTGGACAAATTGCGAAGGCAGCTCTGGCCGAGGACACTTCCATCCAAATACTTTTGATGTATCTGTTGGTATCTGGTACCAGCGCCCGGTCTGTAAGTAACAGCTTGACTGACACTGAGTTAGGCTTATCTTGAACGCAGAATATAATCAAAAGAGTTGATAACAAAGTAAACAGTAATATAAAATATTGTATTATTTCCAAGTAATACACACAGACATCGTTCAAAACAAGGTGGCAAAATACAATAAGCATATAGCTTTTTTGTGTACAAGAAGGTTTAGGTCCACAAAATGTCCATGCATAAAAAAAATATGAACACTGTCTCTTAAACTAGAAGGCCTGTACCTATCTTAAGAGACAGTGATCTGTCAAAAATTGAAATTTAATTAACTGAAGTTAACAGAAGAGAAAGTGTAAATAAACAAAATAAAATAAAAAAAACGTTTTTGCAAAAAAAATAACCGACTTCCAAAAAAAACACAAAAAAAAGTGGAAAATAACTTTACTTTCGGAAGTCGGTGACTATGGTTTGTTTCATTGACTTTTTTGCCACCGACTTCCGAAAGTAAAGTTATTTTCCACTTTTTTTTGTGTTTTTTTTGGAAGTCTGTTATTTTTTTTGCAAAAACGTTTTTATTTTACCCTTTTTAGTTATCGCATCACACATAAATCCTTGTCAAGTATCAATTTCGCAATTTCTTTTACTTGGATGACATATTTTTTACAGCTATTTTGATTTAAAAACCAAACTGCTGAACCGATTTTGATGAAATTTCTATGGGACCAATCGGGAAGCAGATCCATTCAGATAAAAGAAGAATTTTTCAAATCGGTTCATAAATGAGTAGATATGAGGTAACAAACACAAAAAAAAAACATAAAAAAAACATACAACCGAATTGAGAACCTCCTCCTTTTTTGAAGTCGGTTAAAAAGCAAAGTAAAGTAAAGCTACGTTAGTAAAACTGAAATTGAAAGAATTCACACAAGATCGGTAGCAAAACAAGTGCGTTTGTGTCCTAAGATCCCTATTACTTGATCAAATCTACGTTCGGAATTATCATAATGATACAAGAAGCATCGGAAAGTACTCGTATTACTTCGTTTTCTTCTTTTATGTAATTCGTATAGCTTGAGGGGTTTCTTCAATTATAATACTTTGCTTATTTATCCGTGCAATGACGACGAAAAGCGAGTTCGGTAATAATCAGAAAAGTTTTTTTTTTCTCATAATAATATTACGAGCCAGTGACGAGTTGGTTTGGATATATTTTCCGTCTTTAGACATACTTCAATAAAGATTTTTATGGGTAGCAACGGATTGATACCTAGTTAAAAGTTTAGGATTATCGTCGGCGTCGTGTTATTGATTTATTTTCGTGAAGTACGACGCGAAGTAGGTTTTGGTTATATAATTTTTAAATATTAATTATCATATTTTAATTTATAATTTCAAAATAGTCACCTTTAAAGGTTTGTAAATTATCTAGGCGTAAAAAGCAAAAACATTTCATTAATAAAATTAGTAAATTATCCTGAATTATGTTTTGGCCCAAGGAATTCGCGTGAGCGCTAATTAATTATAATTTCCTGTAATTAATATTCTTTTTACGTAACATCACTTCTTTGTGATATTTTTTGCGTCAAGGTATCTACTTACTTTTTTACAAATTAGGCAAAAAGTCTTTGACATAAAACATTAAGGAATTCATAGTAGATTACACGGCTTTTAGTTAATCTGTTGGCACAGCTGAACAGAATAAGGTCGAAGCACAGTTAATTCCTTGCAGTCGTGAAACTGGGGACAGTATAAAGTAGTTAAGATGCGCAAATTGTTCCACTCCCAAAGCGCACTGTCTATTATTGGTTTTAACTTCCCATAGCAAGATGACACGCCTCTTAGCAACAGATTCTCGGAACATTGCCACACTGAACCATAAACGGTTCCTCACAATACCCATAGGAGCCACTTCTTGCTACGGAACGCTTAGAAAAACATACTACCAACTAATAAGTTTTCTAGAGCTAACAACGTAGATTCCAACATTTATCACCCTATTTTCAGAAAGAGAAAACCTCCTTTTGAGACTAGAAC
The DNA here is from genome assembly GCA_964057025.1 of Standfussiana lucernea. NCBI lineage: Eukaryota > Metazoa > Arthropoda > Insecta > Lepidoptera > Noctuidae > Standfussiana > Standfussiana lucernea. The sequence goes on along the minus strand of OZ059788.1, from coordinate 4,615,930 downwards.
TCTTTTACAAAAAGAAACATTCAACGTACGACAGCAGCATTGTGCTCACAGAACTGAAGATTTATTGGTACAAAACCGCTATTTTGTGAATTAAAAGAAAATACGAACCAAAATGCGAAATTGCCAGGCGCGGTGACCGCGGACAAACTGCCTGCCGTTTCCGAACGCCCCCAGAATTCTAATAAAGAAAGCAAATTGGAAAATCGAACAGGTATTCGCACCGTTGGATGACGTTGAATCGCTGAATCGGTGTTCCGTCTCACGTGATTAACAATAGCTCGGAAAATGTTACGTTTCACGTAATAAATTAATGTCTACGTTATCAAGATGTAGTTGTCCCATTTTTGTCGGGTATGGTAACGACCGTTTGTTGGCCCATCACATATTCAAGTAGGACGGATGTGTCGACTGATGTATGTATATATGTATTCATAAACCACTTGCTTACTCGAATAAAGAATTTGCTAAGAATTTTATGAAAATTATTCTTGTAGAAAATGGTGGAGGAATTTTAAGTCCACCGCGCTGACGGTAATTTTATGTTTTAAATTATGTTTGCTAATTATTATGTAGGTGGTTCCTGAAAAGTTTAAGTCACTACAAACATTTTAATTATTATGAGTCTTAGTTTAATCTTAATGAAGTCCAAATAAACACGCATCTCTGTGTAGATCATGAACTTTGGAATTTCCACTAACGCATAGGCAGGCCCGGACACTAAAATTTTACATACAAAAGATGTAATAAAGAGCGTATATTAGTACTAAACAGGCTTGGTCCGGTCGAATAAAATGTTCTAGAGTTGTGCGAGTTACATGACCCCTGGGTACCGTAACATTCACACAATGCTTGCGTTCCAGCACATTTCAAATAAAACCGTATTTACGACTTCCTGCCCCGACTGCGATCCTGGTACCCTGGCTAAATACTTGTGCGCTTTTGTCTGTGCTTTTTTATTTATTTAACGAAACATTTCACATTCAGGTACTTAAAAAATGCCATAAAAGGGGTCGTTGGAAAGTCGTCCGAATACTTTTTTAACATTTTTATGCCAAAATGCAAAACAATGATACGTAAAATGGCTTATTTCTTCTTGGTTCTCCAGTTTCAGGAGTGGATGCAGATATTTCAGTGCATTTTCACTTAAACTTTTATCATTTAACGTAAGGAAAACGTCTTAGTTTTCCTTCTAAATTGATATTTCTACCAGCTTACGTTAGATAGAAAGATATTATACACTTTATTGTAGGTACACCAAATTTACTTTTCAGCTCTTGATTACGCTGCTAGTTCATTATCTCTTTCATCAATTAATACTGTAGAGAATTACTTCATAGACTTCTACTTGCCGATATTAAACAAACGTTTTACATCGTTTCTACCGCTTAAAGGTGAACTTTGTGAGAGGTTTTACTGTCCATCTTCGTGATTGAATTGTCTTCAACGATATCTAATTTGCCTTTAACTTACCTAAAAGACGAGGTTTATTGTAACAATATAATTTATTGATGGAATTTAATTTGACCTTTGTCAACAGTAAGATACTTCCTCCAATGATGTTTTATTATCCATTCACTCATTTTGTGATATCATCAACATCATTATTTAAGCTGTCGCCATTAGTTAAATGCTTAGCAGTCATGACTGCTAACCCTCTGCACCCTCTGCCAACTTCATGAAGTTGGTAGAGGGTGCACTACACAATACTCTCATATTTATCCTGTTCTAGGACAAGGAAAAAATCAAAGACATGACCGTGACACTCACTTGCCTTCGTGGTGGACATGATCCGCCTCCTTTCACAAAGAAGAGACTTGTGTTCCATCAATGATAGCATTATAGGCTCATGATGTTACCCAATTGGCCTGTAATTTTCATACTGCTGGGACTCCTACACGTGGTCTGTTTAAGGAAGTGTTCATGATCCACCATTTGGGCCCAGTGCAGGTAAGTTGTTAGAAGTAAAGGTGTTTAGGATGTTAACCTAAACAGTCCCTAAACAGCAACCTAACAAAGCCCTTATAACTTGTATGTCTTTACTTGTGTGTCTTGTCTTTTGGCTTTTAACTAAGCAGTAATACTGATAGCCTAGTGGTGTGACCTTCGGACTGCCAAGTCATAGGTCCCAAGTTCGAACCCAAAACATGCACCTCTTTTTTTCGGATTCATGTGCGTATTGTATAATTAAAACCTACTCCGGTGAAGGAAAACATCGTGAGGAAACCAGCATGTCTGAGAGATATTTTTGACAACATGAAAAGCCAAGTCAGAAGCTTATGGGTGGCATAAAAATCTATGACACCAGGTTAGTGACTAACCACACGATAAAGAAGAAGTCTTTATAACTCAGGTTTACATCGAAGGTATCAACAAGCTCGTTTCGCTTAATTACCTAACCAAGTTAACCCTGACATTTTACAACAGATTTTAAAGATATTGTTAGAAACAATGTTAGTGCTGTAAAACAGCGGTTTATGTTAGCTTTACAGGTCACTTTAGATAATTTGAAACCTCGGTGCTGAAGTAAACTATAGGGCTCCGAACAAAGTTATATCAAGGTTGCTTTAAATTGAATGGATGCAGAACATGAAACGCTATTAGAACCGGGAAAGTTGGAAAATGCTTGCAATTTTTAGCTTCTACCTCTGTGATAATCTAGCAGTGTGTCTGTCTGTCATAGAACCGATATTTAATAAAGCCAGGAATACACAATAAGTTAGTAGATTTCACAAAAAAATTAGTGACACTGGGACACTCATGTTATCATCAAGATATTTTGGCATGGAATGGAACGTACTTGATTACGTGTATTGTATGTGTATTCCTAGCTTAAGCATAATGATTAAAGTCACGACTGCAATTTAGTATCGAATTATCATACTTTTTCTGAAAATTGTTAGCTATCCGAAGAAATCGACACATGATTAGAAACTTAAACATACAGGATGTTCCCATTAAGAAAACAGAATGATGTCACTTATAGAATTAACAAGCACGATAATTACAGAATGATTAATTAAGTCATCACTATCATATTATAGTTCTCCTGCCCTTATACCAGTCCATTTGCGGTCGGCGCAGCTTGTTTTCTTCTTCCATACTTCTCTATTACTTGTCTTCTCATCAGACACCTCCTTTTTAGGCATATCAGCCTTCACTCAGTCCATCCATCGTTTCTTTGGTCTTGAAATGATTAATAAAAGTAAATTCCAATAGACCTCTTCGTTCCTTAGCAAAACTTGTGAAGAAATTTTCCTTTGGCGTACCAAATTGCTCAGGTAGATATTGATGGGGCTATTTAATAATTCAATGGCACGAGGCAACCATTTGATGACTGGGCAATTAAATTGCTCTTTGTGATTATTGTTATACCGTTGTATGATACTTTTCGTATATAATAATAGGTCTTTCGTGACCTTTGGCGTTGTCTAAAATAAGGTTTACTATCCGTATGGATTTGAAACCTGTAATTTACTTCTGTACATAACTAAGTGTATTCTACCTATTTATCTATCTAAGTATGATTCCTATAGTATGTTTTTAAATACTAATCGCGTAATAATTCTATTGCAAGTTTTTTTTTTGTAAATGAGTACGCAACCATTTATATGTTTCTGTTGGCTTTACTGCTAATTTAAGTGCATTATGTTGGCAATACTTTTTTTCTCTCTCGGCCATCTTATTGTTCTGTGTAAACCTTACTAATAAAATACGTTCCTGCCTATTTTCGAGTTCTACAGTTATTTTGATGATTTCATCCCAAAATTTCATTGAAAATTATATGTTAATATTTATAATTTTCTTAAGTGTGTTTCTTTGGGAAAGGCAATGTTCTGTAGTCTACCATGGTCCACGAGGAACCGCCGCGGATTAGTTGAAGTCACATCTTTTCATATATGTATATTATTAGGTTCTAGATTATTTCGAACTGTTTTATTAAGTTTATTTTTGTTATTGTTTTAATAATCAATTATTAATTTTGCATGCCTTAAAGGCAGAATGTTCCAACTTAACTCAAACGGTAGATAATTATGTATTGAATCATTTAATGTCAGGAATGCTACATACAAGACTTAAATTAACTCTATCATGTTAATAGTTATTGTTATACTTCTTTATATTATTATGTTGCATGTGATTCTAATACTGCATGACATAGTATTGTAGAAATGTTTTATAAATGTAACATGTTATGTTTTGGGTAATAAATGGCTTCGTTATTGTTATTAAAGGCAGAATGTACAAGGACTCTCTTATCATTGTAGCACCTGAACTGTAAACTTACTTAAATTCTATGCAAATAAAGCATTCTATTCTATTCTATTTTAGGGCATAGCAGTCTCCTCCACTGATCACTGTACTTGCTCAACAATGCTAGCTTACCTACTCATCCTGCTCCTGGCCTTAACTCAATTTATTTAGGGTCGGAGCAGCATGTCTTCTTCTTCCATACTTCTCCATTACTCGTATCATCCTTCAGAAAGTCCATGCATTGTTTTTTTGGTCTTCCTCTACCACCAAATAAAACTATCGAACTATTCACATATTCCATGCATAAAAAAAGTTTTTACACATCAAATCACCTATTGTTCGTAGCACATGGCCGTCGGATTCAATGAAAGTGGAAGGTAGTCACGCGATGTGATAACGTAATGTGACTCTATTGAAAATCAATGCCTAGGGTTAATGATATGATTGACTTGCCGACTGACCTTTTTGATAAAAGAATTGTGGAGTAAAAGGGGTTAAAGAGTAGTGAAAATACTTTTGTGTCATGGAAATCTAGATTTTTTTTTTCTGTGTTTTGGATCAAATTCTATCTTTATGGCAGGAGCTCGCAAAACATTGAAGGTTCAGATTCTTCGCTATAAAACTGCAGGCATGTCATAAAACCCAAACTAATAGTATACGTATTTACCCGCACTGGACTGCCTCATCGGTCTAGTGGTCAAAATCGCGACTGTCTAACAAGAGGTCTTGGGTTCGATGCAATTTTTTATCGGGTTTTTCCATCAGGAATTTTTCAGGAGCAGCCACGGGGCAGCCACGGGGTCTGGATTTGGGGCCGGTTGATGGCAATAAGCTTGCCTTCAAACGCGACTGCTGAACATGAGGGCCTGGGTCTATTCCTAGGTTGGGCAAAGTGGTATTGGATTTTTCCATCAGGAATTACTCAGTAATTACTCGTCAATAGACTTGCCCCGATTACATGGGCCTTAAACATAACGGGCGAAATGTGGGTGTACTTAAAAAAAAAACAAAAAAATCAAAAAACATTCATTTCTTCAGCAAAGTAACATAAACAGAATTGTGATTGGAGCCTCCCTTTAAGCAAAGTAATGCCTGTATTGGGAGACTCCGCTCTTTCATATCAACTTTCAATATTTTATATTTACAAACTATATTTGTGTTTGTGTGTGTGTGTGAGTATATGTTTGTGTAATTGTGTATATGTGTGAATGTGTAAAGTAAGTGTGCCTACATGTGATGTGAGATGAGTGCGATCCACCGCACTTCCACTATCCCAACAAAACTTAAACTGTTGCTCTCAATTGCAAGCAAAGCAACCGTTCAAGTGGTCAGAACAAGCATCATGATACAAGGTACACTTTTAGGTACAGGTCTGCCTTACCCTTCGGGGATTACTGGCTTGATGATATGTTATTAACCCGCACTGCCCGCTTCGTAGATGATGAGCTGTTCCCTTTCACAGTGAACAGGCTTTGTCTTAGCAGTGGGAACTTTACAGGCGGACTACGCCATAATAATATCTTAAAACCGGCACAAAGTTAGCTTTGATAGTTGCTACGGGGTAGTTAAAAACTTTGAAGTCCGACAGTCTTAAAAAGGGTATCATATTGGGTCCTGGGTTGTCGAGTCCGAAATGACAGTATATGTAAATTATTTTCTCTGTTGTTCAACTGCTTCCAGTTAGCCTAAAAACCGACCCCAATTTAGTTAGGACAAGGCGAGGCAGATTTTGATGTAGGAGTGTAATAACAGAAACATCAAATTAATTAACAAGAGACCTTGGAAAAATCCTTTCATAAATAATAAAACTAATACTAAACACTCGAGAACACTTACACTTACTTTAGAACCAGAATATTAAACGGGGTGGTGGGCACACCGACACGAAAACGGAAACCACATACTCAGTACCTACATCATTCTAAACCCCCATAGATTTTTTTTGTCGGTTATTAAAAAAAAAAAACAACTCTTCCATACATTTTGACCGTGTAGGTATTGCACTTTTGTAGGAAACCGCTGTTTTTTTTTAAAAACCGACGAAAAATTTATATGTGGAAGGGGTTCAGAATGGTGTACTGAGTATGTGGTTTCCGTTTCCGCGTTGGTTTCCCTTCCACCCCGTATTTACCCACCACACCACCCTCTAACATAAAATGAAACAACCTCGACGACAATGATTCATCCTACTTCCAAATCCCACAACGTAATTACGTAATAGTTACCAATTTGCATTGCGAACAAAGATACCGTCTTATACATATATCTATCTGTATCTTTGTCTATCTGTTTCTACATCTATGATTGTCGGTATCTACACAAATATCTATGTATAGTATAAACAAAGTCGCTTTGCGAGGCGATGTTACTGCTCTGATTTTCACAATGGAAATCGATGCAGTTTTAACGAACTTATAGAGCATTCACATAACATAACACCTGTAATCCCTGAAGGGTTAGGCACAAGTGTACCTAATAGTTAACCCACATTACGCCCGTTTTAAGTCCCATGTAATAGGGGCGAGTCTATTGCCGAGTAATTCCTGATGGAAAAACCCAATACCACTTTGCCCAACCTGGGAATCAAACCCAGGACCTCGTGTTCAACAGTCGCGCTCACGACTACTGGACTTTTATGGTATTTAGCACAGGATTCTCGATGTTTTGTCACCATTACATCCTGTATTAAGTAGGCGCAGCCGGGTAATTGCGTAACACCCACACAATCGAAACGCTTATCGAACAATGCAAAAATACTCATTACGTTATCGTTGTCTTGCAAACGAATGTTGCATAAACGGGCTGAAATCACCAACGTGAAAACGGAAACCACATACTCAAACAAAATCAGCTGTTCGATACAGTTTGACCGTGTAGATATTGCACTTTTGTAGGAAACAGCAGATTTTTTTTTTAATAACCGTCGAAAAATTTCTATGTGGAGGTGTTTAGAATGATGTACTGAGTATTTGGTTTCCGTTTTCGAGTCGGTGTCCCTTCCACCCCGTATAGCAAGTAATGCAACACAAACTTTGCAAAATCTTTCAGAAGTTATAGTTAATGTGTTTCGCAATAGAACGCCAGTGATAAATAAATTAGTGTGCATCATTATGGGCGCGAAGATTAAAACCAGGTTCAATATTCATTGCGTTGATAACGTTGAAATGAAATCAACTAATCTAACACAAAAAGCAATGTTTCACGAATTTCCTTTAAAACCCTTCAGATTGTGATAGAAAATGTGTTACGAAATTGGGGTACAGGTCGCTACTGATGAATAAATTAGTTTGCGTCATTATGGGCGCGAGCATTTACGCCAAGTCATTGTGTGGTGCGTAACGTTACGCGACTACACAAGCCTTCTTAATTATTCTGCTCTTGTTTACGGGAAATTGTTGCAGACTTTCAGGTAATTGGTTCTTTGACTTATTTGTATGTCTTGTGTTTTGATCGTTTAGTATAAGTGTTTGTTGTCGCTTTAGTGGTAAGGGAGAGAGTTGTTTGCATGATTTTGATTTGGTTTTTGTGTGTTTTCACCTATTCTTATTGTGTCGATGACAATTTAGATTGAGTCAGCCCAAAATTTGGCGACAAGTTTGGCACTTTCAGTAGCGTCCATCAGCTCCGGTTATATGCAAGCAACAGAACAGGCAGAGCACGACCTCAAGTGTCCCATCGTTTGTGGGAAACACCACTTTTACAACCCAGGGCAGAGTCATCTATGAATCTACAGTTGAACAGGTAGACTCCGGACACAGGTTGGCAGAAGCAAGGAAAACCCAACCGAAGTGAATTAATAGTGTCTAAGTTTGATGTGAGCGAGTGATGTAAACAAACATATTGTATATAATGTACTTTCACTTTTATGAAAGGAAGAACGAATGAAAGAAAGAAAGAAAAGTATATGCATTTATTTGCGCTAAACATGTCGTATAACAAAAGCAAAATACTTAAGCACAAAAACATAAAAAGATAAGTAGCTCTGCTGTCAATGTTTATCCTACCTCTCGTTTCTTGGCACGAAGTACACGAGCGTAGTTCATGCTGCAAAAAATCCCCTTTGCTACCGAATACGTGGAGGTCCAGGGGATCTTTCAAGGAACCCCGTTTCGTTATTAAAAACAAGCCAAACTTTATAATAAAAGACCTAATCCTTTTTTACGATCAGGATAATCTCTTCGCTCAGCTCAAAACACCTACAGTAAACTCAGACAGTTTAATTACATTTTTGACGCAAACTTGTCGAACCTTAAAAAGGTCTATTTGCAGAATATTTACTGTTTATAAAACGGCCGTGTAAACATTGTCTAAGAAAACGAAACAATGTTTTAAAGACACCGCTTCTATTTGGACGAGATTTCTACAAGTTAATCCTCAAGTAACTGAGCATAACCAAATAAAATTAACATAATTAAACTTTCTGGCAGTAAATCAGCGGCTCTGGATTCTGCGAGATTTTAAGAACATAATATAAAAATAACTTGATAAAGTTTTTGCTGACGAAAATTTTTGAAGACTTCGAGTTACGGATATTAAAAATATTCTTCGCTTTTTATAGTTTTTCTTCCTAATAGTGGCTTATGAAAGTGACTGGGAAAAATTGTTTGCCTAGGACGCTGAAAATTATAAAGAATATCAGCGATTTTCAACAATTTTCCGAGCGCCTTAAATATAACTGTCACAAAAATAATTATGCAAGTGTATTTTTATGTAAAAGTATGTAAATACATAATATCACAACACACCATACAAGACATGAAAAATAAAATTCAGCTTACATTCAAACAAAGTCTTTTGACAGACACAATACGTTTATGACGCAGCAATAAATTCGAATAAAATGCACATACGAGGACATTACAAGACACACATAAAACTTGGTTTCTTTTAAACAACCTTGACGATACTTGTTCCCTGGTACCTAAGTTGCAATTGAGTCGAAGCAAAGTGACCTTTTAGATAAAAAGAACATTTCAGAAAATAATTTATCTATTCTAAACCACAATGCTATCATTGTATACAAATATTTAACAGAAATGAGACATTATAAACGAGCCAACAGTTTCTTATTTGATTGGGACTGCTTTATTTTCGTAACATTACCACCATTTTATAAGCGACCAATCAGCTTTTTTAACATGATGTTACTTCCATGTACAAATAATAATATTTTTACTTCAATGTAGATGTAAAAATATGAATAATGGGAATATTTATCTAGCATTTCTTATTAATTTTGGTTTCAATTTGCAGTTATGTTACCTGTGTTTAAAATCACAAGGTCTGTGAATAACTGTACAGAAAAACCAGATATGTTATTTTTTTTTTCAAACAGAATTCATGCCAAACAAGAGATAAATCTATTAATAAAATGCAATTGCCAAAACAACATAGCAAATCAACCGCAGTCACGCTAAAACAAAGCTCCCACCTATTACTCTAACTTACCTAATATTTCAGTGGCGTTGTTACACCGCACGGTTCGATAACGCTGCTGTGACGCAGCGTTTTCGCAGCGTAAAACGAATGAAAGCGAACTGGCAAAACGCAGAGTCATCCCTTTGCAGCAACTCGGTTTTTTACATAACCACACTCGCGTTGGCGTTATATTGAGTACTAAGTTCGGCTGAGGACAAGAGTGTAGTACAGTGTAGTAGTAACTTTCCTTGTAATTCATCAATAGTTACTTAAAGGATAGGGTTGTAAGTACATAGGTTGGTACTGGATTTGTTGACAAAAAGCAAAGATATTAGACGAAAAATGAGATTTTTTCAAGGTATGCGTGATTTTTTGGACTATATAGATAGTAGGCCATTAAAGCAAAATTTCATTTGAGTATCTTGCACACTATGTACTACTGGTACATCTAAAAAGTAATGTTTATACAGTGTTTTTTCTTGAAAAGTCAATTAAAGAGCCTATAGAGTAAATTGAATGCCAAGACTTCGAAATTGTGCTTCAAAACAATTAACCTTCAACTTTAAGTGTTAGATAACGTTGCGTAACTTTTAAGGACGTGTTATTTAATTAAAAGCGTTTTCTAGTAACTTTCCTTTAAGCAAAACTTCAGTTCTGATTAACTTCATAATTATAAAGACCTAAAACTTCGAGTTACCAAACACGAACGAAATTATATAACATTAAAAATATGTAATAAGTCGAGCCTATAAAATGGCGGAGTTGATAAATTCCTCGGATATTTTCTTCTGGAGAAAATTACGTAAGCTCCCTCGCAACGTTCCAGTTCAGTGCACACAGCACACAACGTTGATTAGATTACCACAAGGGAACGACAGTAACTTTCTAATATGTAGTAATCGTTAAAACGTGATCTTTATTGCCATAATTACAGATGCGAAACTCCTTTGAACTTATTTCGGGTTACCAATTACTTACCTTCGTACGCGTCTTCGTTCATGTAAGATGGTCGCCTGAATAAGGAACTAGGGTTGTCGTTTAGTGTGATTGTGATAATTAACATTCGCTTTTATGACTTGTAAGTAAGCAATTAATTTGCAGCTTACATTGGTTTAGGTCTACGCTACACCTTAATGGCAACTTGGTAAACACAATTATTTTGTTGAATATAGCCAAGAAGGGCTAAAAGTGAAGGTGACATTACCCTAAATATGTTTTTAGGTTAACTTTAGCATTATTTTCTTCATCCCTTAGCCAAATTAATTTAGTTAAGGGTAGCAGCAAGAAAGTCGGACAAAAAGCAGGAGCCCAAAACATAATACCACCCTTTTCAGAAAATAAAGAACCCCACTAAATAATAATATAATTCTATTACATAAAGTCTCATCAAATTAATAGTCTCCCAGACTTAATAAAACGTTAGCTATTACAAAAATGGATGGCACTCTATACAGCCATAATTATGGTATTAATCAAAAGAATAATTTATTTGGGGAAGTCACACCAGCCTTTATAAAATATTCTCCCAGGCAATTATATTGAGTGAAAGATTCTCTGCACAGTTATTTGTCTATCCCTCTGTAAAGGGTGAGGCATTTAGGATTATGTCGAGGTGTTATGCAGGGATGTTTAACCGAGTATAATCTGCCATGGCATTTTTCGGTCCATTGCTCACATTTGATGTGGGTTGAATATATTAATTATGCGCTACAGCCAGTAAATGGGGCTTACGCGAAGCTTTTGTATTGGTTGAAAATAATTGACGAATTTGAAGACTCGGCTTCATATTGATAATGGAAACATGTAGGTCGAGTGATTAATGATTCGGTGCATATGATGATGACGTGTTTATTGACACTTAAAACGGGAAGTGTAATGACATGAATACTGTTATGTAGGTATGCTCTTGTTTTTGCATAATAAGCAATTCCAACACAACGTTTAATTAATTGTAATTAACATAAAGTCAGCAAATTGCTTCGCGTTCTCCTAAGAAAAGTAAATGAAAGAACTTTTATTTTCATTATGTACACAACATCAAGAACATTCTAATAAAACTTAACGACAACACACAAATGGTTGCAATCAAGCCATAAATTATCAATTCAGCACAATCCAGTATAATGTCGCATAAAATATGACTAAATAACTCATAAAGTATTCACTGAAGCATAAAAGCTTTGCAATAGTAATGTGGGACGTAATGTGACACATTTTGTTTTAAGTGGCAGTTACAGCTCAAGGCGAATTCGACATCGTAAGGAATAATGCGCAAAATATGCATAGTGTTTAAGTAGATTCGACGGCGCCTGAACCATGTTCCCGGGCAGTAATGACACGGTTTACCGATGTTTGGGTTAACACTCGTGTTAGTCTGTCTGATTCTGTGTGAATTCATTAGTCCCTGGATTAGGAAGCGCCATCTATCGCATTGCGCATACACTATAAGGTCGTTCCATTAGTACGGGCCTCGGATATTTAACGAGGTTCCTACCAAACGGCACGAAAGTTAACATTGAAACAAGACAACTTTTACATTTTGATAAGTACTTACTGAAGTAGATACTTAGCTTTGAAACGTTTGAGGTCGTTTTGAACCAAATTCAAAAGTTTAAAGTTACCCCTCAATTTACTTGCGAAATGTCAAATGTTAATGTTTAGAGCGTAATTGTTATGATTTTAGAACCACTCTACTTTTACGGTAGACTTCACTAAGTGGTACAAATTATTTCTAATTGAAATTTTTAATTGCCGAACCATTTGAAATACAAAGTAAATTCGTAAACATTGTTTTAAGCTTTCACGGTTTATAACTAAACTTTCACTATCACTTATGGGATAACTTCCGCGAAAAAACAAAGAAAGAGGGTAGACAGATTTGTCTGCACTTAACAAGTTTCTACCATCCACCCGCATTCTCCAGTTATCTCGTGATATTGACGCTTGCAACAGCGTCGAAATATTGGGAGCTCAATATAAACATTAATCGCGGAAGATATCCTGTAAGTGATAGTGAAAGTTTATGTTAGAAGTAGTTTATAGCAAGTACGATTTAAATTATTCATAGTTTAAATAAACTATGAATAATTTAACTGTTACTAAAGAATCGATAGCTAGAAATCCAAAGTCAGGTAAAGTCGTAGACAGCGAAACAATTTCTGTCGTAAATACGGAGTGTACTCAGCCATATAATCGATGAGCACCCTAAAAAGAAAATGAGCTAAAACGTTGAACCGTTAGCAGAAACAATGTGTTATATGAAGTATGTATATTGCTCATGAAATTCAGCTTAAGGAAATTGCTCCTCCTCGTAGGAACCCTTGAACGCGTTCAGAGGGGAAAATTTGATAGCTTATAGCTTTGATAGCGCTAGCACAAGAGTGACGACGAAAATGTTTTTAAAGTTAAAAGAAAAATGGTTTTTGTGTAGGACGATTTTTTAGAGACGCAGTGATTCTTTGACTAGGGTAATTGGATGTTGGGTTTTGACGTAAATGCTCAAATTTTACTTTGTGGATACATAAGTACTAGACTGACGTAAAGATTTTTCAACGAGTTTCTGTTACGAAATTAGTTTTCTGTGAAGAATAATGTGGAACTAAATATATGGGTAAAGTCCAATCAAAAGACAAATGCAAAGCTTTCCTGAACTTGAGATTGGTATTATATCCGGCCTAGTTGATTGATTGGTTGAGCTAGTTACTGATAGAGAGGATTGCTGACTCTAATTAATTATGGTAGTGTTTATGTTCAGTTTGTTCTAAGACATTTTAAGTGTTACAGCACCATGCTGCATTTTAGCCTCGTACAGGACCAATTTTAGTTAAAGGTATGAATGTCTTATTCTTAAGTTTTTCTTAAAATAAATTAAACTGCGTATACCTCATGAAGTTCCCAGTCTCCGTACAAAAAATCATTCCAATATATCCAGTAGTTTAATCACAGGAAATTATTTTTCATATTCGGAATTTTCTACACGATGTAGATTAATAGGCTAACACTGACAGGTTAACGACTCCCGCATCGGCATAAACACTAAACACATGTTGCCACCTCTCTATTTCAAAAACTTTTGCCAAATTCGTTCCTTGAATGTTATTTCCAGACGCGAATTAGTACAAATTATACCTAAAGTTAGTAAACCAATATTTATGAATGGTGTTGTATTATATTTCGTAAACAGTTTTATGCTATTTAGTTTGTTTAAAAAAAAATTCGATGCTAGGATTTTTTTGTTAAAAATATTCACATGAACTAGTATTATCAGTGTTTTCATTTAGTGCTGTATTGTCGGCGCCATCCTGTATATTTTGTTTTGTTTTTTATTTTAATAATTTTGTTTTGTCCTGTGCTAGACAAATAAATACTTTTCTTTCTGTCTTCTTCTTTTTCTTATTTCCTATTACTGACCTAAATTCACAGTTAAGTTTACCAACATCATGTTTCAGATTGCAATGTCCATCATAATGAGCCTTAACATCATAAAAATCCATAGTAGGTTAGCACTCTTGTTTAATACAATATTGTCTTACAAAATTACTGGCACATGACACGACATAAAGTGTAGCGCTCACGGCATCCATTAACTCTGATTACTAATCACTGTTAATGGAATATTTCGGTAAAATTGAAAGCTACGAGTAAAAAATGTCCGAAGTTTTATAGTGTGTGTCCGCCCTTTGAAGCTTACATGCAATTTGTACAAAGTAATCATAGGGTTGTGACAGTTGAGAAAGATAGACCACAAGGTTTCTTTATGGTTGGTTTTATTTTTTTAAATAACATAACCGAAACGAAAACTTGTGAAGCTTTGGCATTGATTTCGAGTAAATAATGTGCTAAGTATAAGAGTAGAGGAAGACCAAAGAAACGATAGATGGACTGTGTGAAGGATGATACGGAAAGAAAGGAGGTGTCTGATGAGATGACAAGTAATAGAGACGTATGGAAGAGGAAGGAATGCTGCGTCGACCCCAAATAAATAGGGATAAGGGCAGGATAATGATGATGATGATGGACTGTCTCCTATAAAAAACGTAGTAATAATAGTGAATGTTTCTTTTCCATTACTATAGAGACCATTATGCAGTATCAGTGCATCTTACACAATCATCTCCAAATTATATTGTCAAAGTAGTAACACATAATATATTTCCCGGCAGGTACAACTGTTTGATTTAGACACAAAAAATATTCCCAATTTCATACATATAACAAAATGTTGACTTATATTCGAAGGCATACTGGGTAACACGGCTGTAAGTTAAACCATAAATATGAAACTTTGCCCATGTAGCTGATTTGATGGAATTCCGCACCAAGATCAAGAACGGTTCGTTAACTTCCTTTCCCAGTAACTCAGTTACATAAGTAAAGAGATGGATCCAACCCTTATATAAGGTTGCCACAGCAACAAGGTAGTATAAAATTACAAGAGGTAATGCCCCTTATCAAATTTGGAAAAATAATTATATTTAGAATAAAAAATATTAAAAGATGGACTTTTCATCAAGGAATTAGGTTATAAGAACATAAAACCAACACCTAATTTCAAACTTCATGAAATATGACATCTCGTTGTAAAGTTCAAGAGATATACAGTTACAGCACTCAGATCTCACGATACAAAAAAACATTTGAGATTCAAGAAAATTTTATTATTGAAGAAATTCTAGAAGTCCAAAATCACAGTATTGTTAAAAGGATTCAGTGAAATAAGTCCGTTATCAATATTGCGATCAAAGCTTTATACTAGAAGAAGAAAATAATTTCAAAGACGGGTTTCAAAGACGCCTCCAAAGTGGATTTGTGTTGAAAGGGTAGAAGCCTTTACAAACTGTTCAACTAGGGCGTCTCCTTACACTGTCGAGTAAATATTTGCTGTGAGATGAGTTGACACAGTAGGCTCGCACACAGTCAACTAGGAAAAGTATGGATGGACCGGACCCACTTTCGGAAAAAAACATTCTTCTTAATAGTTATCGGAAATGCGGGGGCGTTGTTGGAGATTTAGTCAATAAAATGGCAGAGAGCATAGAACAGGGTTTTCTATTCTATATTAGAACAGATTTTTATAATATCTCCGAATTCGCAGGCTGACCAATGACCTAATTAAGATTCATATGACCGCTTCGTGGGTCTGGTGGTCGCAAGTCCGAGTGAGGCGGCATGATGTCCTGGGTTCCGGGCAAATGATTATTGGGGTTTTTCCATCAGGAATTTCTCAGTAGCAGCCATGGAGTCTGGATTTGTGCCCGGTTGATAGCAGTAGGCTCGCACCCTATTACATGGGACTAAAACATAACTGGCGCAACGTGTGTGTGCTATTGGGCACACCTCTGCCTAACCCTTCAGCTTCGGGGATTACAGGCATGATGATATATGATTAATATATCAATATTCATATGACTTCGATGCACGATGACATTGGGTATTCCTAGAATGGGTTCGACTATTCGTACCACGCTAAAATATTTGCACAATACAAAAAGTTATAGACCTCACTTGCCAAACGGTAAACAGTTTCATATTTGCACACACTATAAAAGTACCGAGAGGTTTACCGTGTTTGCAGAATATAAGATTAAGATTTATAGACAAATAAGTTAACTACGGTCAGATATATAAGAAAGTTATCGTAGACGTAAACTTATACATAGAGATGGGCTATTTATGGCTATCGTAAATGATATTATTGCTGTCCATTCTCGTATACATATTTTAGGGACCATTTGCTGCGTAGTGATAATTACAGAGATGGTGGACGGAGTGACCTCAATTCATAAAATATTTGATTGGTCAGATGTGATTTGTGGGCATTTATTGAATTTCGTACCGTGAGTGTAGGTAGGTAATAGAAACCTAATCTCACAAAGTACTTAAATTTTTCTATGGGTAAATAAAGTATACCTACAAACGAAAATATATTGTG
Source organism: Standfussiana lucernea (assembly GCA_964057025.1). Lineage (NCBI taxonomy): Eukaryota > Metazoa > Arthropoda > Insecta > Lepidoptera > Noctuidae > Standfussiana > Standfussiana lucernea. The sequence goes on along the minus strand of OZ059788.1, from coordinate 4,599,330 downwards.
AATTACTGTTACTGTTAGCCTGTGGTTTCGAAGTGGAGAGCGAAGGATTTGGAAGGGGTATGACTTCCAAATCCTTCGATCTAGGGTTAATGTGGACCACTGGTCATTGGTTCTGTCCAGCTCATCCCGCCGCGCCATCTCCTGCGAGGTCTACCGGCGGCGGTGTCAGGGCTCCACATCGTGGTTATTTTTATTGTTGTAAATTAACTAAATTAAATTGACAGATCATTTGAACCAATACAATTAGGAATAGATTTAATCTGTCAAGATAAACAAATCTTGGTAAATTCAGCATTTTAAATAGCACAAAAGGCTAAACACGAAAGTAAGGGACTAGGTAACGTTTCTCAACTCAGTAATTGTGGAGCAACACAAGGAGAACGTGCAGTGCTTAAAAACGAGGTTCAGTTTCAAGTTTCTTCTCTTCTATTAGCTCTTATAAAGTACTATCTGACTCGCGCAACTTCGTCGGCATAATATTTTTTATTGATGCTCCGCTCCTATTGGTGGCAGCGTGATGTTATATATAGCCTAAAGCCTTCCTCGATAAACAGGCTATCAAACACTTAAAGATTTTTTTCAATTCGAACCAGTAGTTCCTGAGATTAGCGCCAAACAAACAAACTCTTCAGGTTTATAATATTAGTATAGATTATTAGATTTTTCATGCATTGTGTATTTTTCTTATATTATTATTTTATAAGATTTTAAATGCATTGATGTTGTTAAGTTAGAATCGATGAGTCAAGTGCCGTGCATTAACTATGGGTACATACCCAAGTAAACTGTTAGCTTACTACTGTCAACTACCTGAAAATATTCATTACTTTCACAAAATATTTTTTTTTTGTTATATCATGCATGACTGTTATTTTCTTGTTTTTTTTTTTATTTTATTTTGTATGTTATATGTATAGATTACACATACCAAGGTAACCCATACCTTATTCCCAAGGGTATAGGTTCATTCTAAATCTTCTTCATCCTTCATTTGATATTGTCTCTATGTTTTCAATAGGTAAGCTGCTATTGCTTTATGTGTAAGAGTTATATAATGCAAACATTTCACGGTTCGAGAGTTGGTTCAATATCTGCATGACATGTGTGGCATCGCACTTAGTGTGGGCAATAGTCCAAGTTGTATTGATGCTACGGTTTGACGCTTCTTGAAACACAAACATAACACCATGCCCGTAATCCTTGAAGAGTTTGATCGATTTTTCAAACTGATCGCAAACTTTTTTTGATTTGTGTATGCGCGTCCACTGCGTTGCCTGCGGCGGGCACCGCACAACGCGCCGCCCGTCGCGCCGCGTCTCCGTAAAAGAGCCCTTAAGCAGAGGTGTACCTAATAGGACACCCACATTTCACCAGTTATGTTTAAGTCCTATGTTATAGGGGGCGAACCTATTGCCAACCGGGCACAAATCCAGGCTCCGTGGCTGCTACTGAGAAATTCTTGATGGGAAAACCCAATAGCACTTTGCATGACCTGGGAATCAAACCCAGAACGTCATGCTCAGCAGTACACTTACGACCACTAGACCAAAGAGGCAGTTAGAAACACAAACAGGAAGCAGAATTATGAGTTTGAAGATTGGAAAATGATGTATCATAGTCACGTATTAGATGAGAATATTTCGGAGGCCATTATCAGAGTTATCTCAGGTCCACTACTAACTGCTTTTTCAAATTCGTCGTGCATAATGATGTCGAGTGCCTTTTTAACCGACTTCAAAAAAAGGAGGAGGTTCCCAATTCGGTTGTAAGTTTTTTTTTTTTTTTTGTGTTTGTTACCTCATATCTCCGTCATTTATGAACCGATTTGAAAAATTCTTCTTTTATCTGAATGGATTTACTTTCCGATTGGTCCCATAGAAATTTCATCAAAATCGGTTCAGCAGTTTGGTTTTGAAATCAAAATAGCTGGAAAAAAAGCCATCCAAGTAAAAGAAATTGCGAAATTGATACTTGACAAGGATTTGTGTGTGATACGATAACTAAAAAGGGTAAAATAAAAACTTTTTTGCAAAAAAACACCGACTTCCAAAAAAAAACATTAAATGAAGTCGGTTAAAAAGTGGAAAATAACTTTACTTTCGGAAGTCGGTGGCAAAAAAGTCAATGAAACAAACAATAGTCACCGACTTTCGAAAGTAAAGTTATTTTCCACTTTTTTTGTGTTTTTTTTGGAAGTCGGTTTTTTTTTTGCAAAAAAGTTTTTTGTAAACACAACTACTCAAAACAAGTTAGTTTTGTCCGGAAATCGTTATCGGACAGAAAACTGTTCTCGTTAGTGCAACCTGAAAATGTGTTTCATACATTTTTAAATTCACGTTTCAGCTTTCAGTTAAAATGATTCAACTTTAAAGGGAAACACGCTCAAAGAAAATGGTATGTGAGGAAGTTGTAAGATATTTATATCCCTCATGCTTTATGGCATAAAATATTTATATATTAAGAGCAGTCTTGTCATACTTATTTAAAATTCAGAGTCTGACTTTGAAATATTATTTTACCAACTGTCGTCAGCGGTTTGCATGGTTTATCTTTTTCTTTAAGGTCTAGTCTTGATTTCCATGCTAATCCAAGACATTATGATGGAAATGAAGTCTAAAACTTTCGGCAAATATGATTTACAATGTAATGCTTCCAAAAATATGATCTTATTTCATCCGCAGGTAGAGATTTCGTCGAAATTACAAATCACGTTATGTAAAGTACCCTTGCTGACTCATGACCGAAATAAGGGTCTGTGATATTTCTCGGTCCACTTCACCTACCCTAAGATATTTTCCCCTCTCAAGATTTACAACTATCAGCTCACTATTTTGCATTCAGATCGACTACAAAACTTTTATTTTACACATACGTTTTCTGCGACTATTGTGTAGTTTCTAAAAATATTCGCTATTTGGGCAACGGCTGGTCTCCATATTTCAGAGGGTACCCATTCGGGATGAATCTAAATCTCTGTATCTTTGGCTCTACGCCCGGTACAGCAATGTTAGGTCACCAGAGCAACGACCTCTTATACTGAAAGGGTGGTTGGGTAACCGTAATTCTTGAAGTTGTTGTAGGTTTTAATGATCATTCTTGATATTTTCTTTGGAAAATATTACTTCAAAATAACTGACGTAGGTTACTCAAAAAATACAATGGCAAACGTTACAATTTAATTCAAATTACATAATACTAAATACATTCCTACACTTAAAATGAATGAAACAGGAACTTCCCCTGCAGTATTTTATTAATGTAATGACCATTAACAATGATTTTAATACCTATATCCGTGACCTACTACCAACTATTTAATTACTAAAGTAGTGGTATGAATGCTTGGCTTTTTCCTTCTCGTTTCTTAATAACATGTGATGAAAGCGGACATACAAAATAAAATAAGGTAGTACACAGTGAAAAGGAAATACAATGCTTCATTGTGTTTTGCCCTCACTGCTTAAATGCCTGAGGTTATAGCCATAGTTCAAGGTTACTAATAACGTAATATTTTTTCTATGTTTTTTTGTTAATATTCTTTTAAATAGCAATGTACCAAAAATGCTTTCGTTTTATGTTCAGGGCAATTGAAAATAGAAGCCGTAAAAGATGAGGTGAGTCTTGTCGTTGGTATTGTTTCTATTAATGTTTAAAAAGTAGGTATTGACGGAGTAAGATTTGGCTAATCTCCTTCGGGCAAATTGCGGACTGGCTGTGCACACCAGATTGCTGTGGATATTGGCACAAGAAAAAAGAGGCCCTTCACCAGCACTGCTTGAATTCAGACTGTGAATGATGGTGACGATGTGGACACCAGACACAGACAAATGCTTTAGTGTGGAACCTGACCGAATCCCGTGTTCGGAACCGCGTCCGGCTTTTGTACGTGTCAGTTTGACCAGGCCTTGTAATATTCTAATCTATTATTATTCCGCATAAAGTTATATTCACTAAATACTATTTGAATGTAGAAAGTTGCTCCTTTCTTTTAAACCACATGACATATTTATTTGCGTCTGTTGGACTTTACCCAAAATTCTCTGCGGTTTGTGGCAACGTCTCTACAGACGTAGACTGCTCTAGTAGTCTGACATTATATGTAGTACCTAGTCTACAATATAAAATACACAAGAGAAAACCGGTCAACATCAGATTCTGTTCAAGAACATTTTCAGACTAGTCGAAGTTTCCAGACGCACTGCCTACGCTCTACGGTCTTACTGTCGCAAATGTGGCTGCTGAGTCTCGTACTCAGCAGTCCTGGATCCAATTGTAAAGATGGCCAAAGCGTTATTAGATTTTTTCATCAGAAATTTCTCATTAGCAGCCACGTAGTCTGGATTATATGCCTTTTTGATAGCAATAGGCTCGCCCACGCGTAAATGGGTCTCAAACATAACTGGCAAAATATGAGTGTATAAATATATAGAGTACTTCTGCCTAACCCCACGGGGGTGACAGGCGTGACGTTATGTAGTCTACACTAATATACAAAGGAGAGCCAATCAATATCAGATTTTATTCTAGAACATTTCCAGACTGTTTTATAATAATTAGCCCAAGTTTCTAGACGTTTTTAACACAGTATTACGCTATTAGGTTTACGTAGGTTTGGAATAGTTTCGCAGCTATACCGCATTCAATTCTCTGCATGGAGTACCAACCAGTTATTACAATAATTAACACCATTATTAAGTACACGCGATACTGATTAACTCTTTCAGCTTGCGGCGAATACTTCAATGTTTTGCTTTCTTTTTTGAGTTATAAAGCGGTCTTTCTCTTGTAAAGTTTAAATAACACTTTGTTAGAATGCGAAAAGCGATGGGAATTCATGAATTAGGCACCTAAACAATTGGGGAAGAAATTAGGTCGACTATATTAAGTACGCCGATTTTCTGTCTTGTAATTTTCAATACGTGAATCACTACGATGGACGAGCCGCCGCTGGTAAAATTTGGCCACAGAACACTGTTACATCAGGATGTATTTGTATGGTAATGTCCATGACTAGAGCCTCGTCCGCAACTTGACCGTATCAGTTTGAACAAAGTCTTATAATATAGAGCCTACTAAATAGGATGACACAAGATTCTTAACTTTTCTAGACTTTTCTGTCATAACAATTGTCATTCAACAGACAACTGACAAACCTCATTTCTAAAGGTCTCTTTTTACCGTCACAAAAAGCTCTCGTAAATTCAATGGTAGGGAAATTCTAGAAAACTTGACACAAATAAAAAAATACCAAGGAGAATCCTTGGTATTTTTTGACAAAGGTTTGTTATACAGAATTCTAACTGACAAGAAAAGTATACCGTAAAATCGTTTTGTCCTTCCCATAGGTCCTTCCCAGCTGTCAAACGAAAATGGAACGAAAATAGGGGTTTATGAAAGCGAATAGGAAAATTATGTGAGTGACAGTTTTGTAAAGGTCCGTTGAACAGATATAGAAAAATAGAAATACCGAATTTTAAATAATATTGTAAGGAAAAACTCTCTTTCTATTATGGCAAAGAAAAAATATTGATCACCGCGTTTAGTTTGATTTTATATGGCGTAAGTACTAAACTTTATATGTAAAACTCTGGTAAACAGGTTTGCACCGTTAACCTACACATTGCCTCATACTTTATAAGACACCCATGGGAGGTGCGGGATGGTGCTTTTCTTAACCCTGGATCACAAGACTAAGGGAGGGCGTTGCTCGGCAGTGGAACGACAGGCTTATAATAGGACACTTCAATAACGATCAAGCGATCGATCAATGAGTCTGCAGGTGATTATTGGGTGGAATTCTAATTTATAATCCAAAGATTCGTGTTGACTTGTTGACAGATAAAATCAGTCTGATAGCACTCATTCCACTTATTTCTCTAAGCTGCACGACATCATCATTATCACTGGCCCTTTTCTCAATATTTATTTGAGGTTTGCACTGCATAATCAACCTTTAATGTGCTACTGGGTCGGCGCAGCATTGTCTTCTTTTCCATAATTACTTCTTTATTAGTCGTCAACCTACGTCTAGCAGTTTGATCAATATTCCATCCATCATTTCTTTTGTATTTCCCTAGTCTCATCTACAACAAAGATCAAAATAACCACACAGTACTCCCAAAAAAATCCATAATCAACTAACAGCAAACCTCATTACTTGAACATTTTAAAACAACTCGCCCGAAATCGTTCGCTAATTAATCCGAACCCATTAAGCAAAGGCCAACTCATTTATACCTCAACAATAATAAATAATTAAAATTGATGCCGACACGTTAGGACTCCGGTCTGTTATGATAAAGCCTTTATATAGATGGAAAATAACGGTAATTTAACACCCCACAGGGAGTGTAAATCGTAAGTAATTTATATTAATAGCTTTAGATTTATGTTAGTTTTGGCTCGAGGTGTCGTTTGGGGACCGATCGTATTGCTAACTAGACAACACTAGATCATAACGAATTATTATGTTTTCACTGTTATTATTGTGTTAATACTGTTTATTACGTTTAGTGTCCTTGGAATCCGCTACGAGTAATTAGAAAACCATTATTCTGATGTCGTCTTTCCGCGGGATAAACACATTACATTACCTATGTCAAATACTGGTATTCAGCTGCATCCGGATAAACTGAAAGCCGACCCCAACATAGTTGGGAAAAGGTATGATATGATGATTTTAATTCTCTAACCATGTGTAGGCATCACAAAGCACGAAGATCGTTTAAGAGTATGAGGAACAGAGGGCAAAGTTCCTCATCCTTTATTGTAAAGGGAGCATCCTTGGGTGTTGTGGCTGGTGGGCTACTGTTCAGCAGCAGTTGTCGGGTTCTTGTATATACACTTAGCGTGCGGATAATCATGATTGCGCGATGTAAGAATCTGATTTTAGTTCTTTATGTATGTCATAGGTGGCGCTGGAGTACTTTTTTCTTTGGTTGGCATTGTGAACATTTCTATAGAAATCAAACGATGACACCGTTTATTTGTACTACGACACAAATAACGTAAAGAAACTTTAAATGCTGACAGACATACATGATGGCTTTGAATGGCTGTCCGAAAAACTCGTGGAAAACGACAAAATAATCACTTTGGTTGAAATCCTAATTGTGTTGTCTCATCGCTCTTGTAATTGGTTAAATCTTGCAAGTTTCTGCGCCACCAGTACACTCCTCTCCACTTTAGTGCAAACCGGGCCTAAACGCTCCCGACGCACGAAGCGACTCCGTGATCCGTGGTGTGTACCCTCTGTTATCAGTTCACATTACACATACAAATCACAAGCACAAACATTGAGATACTGAGCAAACATTTATTGACCATACGGTTCGTGCATTGTGGTAAGCAATTGTGTTTGTCCTATTGACCGGGTTGTGGAATTCGGACCTTTGAACATGAGCTGGGATAGTTTATGTTCGGTAACTATGATAAAATGGATTCTAAATCTGTTCGTGCTTACGTAACTATTACCGTAATTAAATATTGATTTTAATGGGTTAAAATATTTACTATATATAATATAACATAAACATCATGCCTGTATCCTGCATCCATTAGAAGGCAGAGGTGTACAATAATAGTACACCCATAATTCGCCAGTTATATTTAAACTCAATTAACCTGGGCGAAAATGATTGGCAACTTACTTAATAAACATTCCCAGAAAATTTCGAAGTCAAAAACGTAGTTTTTTGAGTTTAAAAATAACAAACATCATCCCTTTATATTTCTCCAAGAAAATTAAATCCCATTTTCCACCAACCTTCAGACACAACAAAATATGAAAAGCGCTTTACTCCTTCAACAATACTTTCGCAGTGCATCAAAAATATAAAGCAACTCAATTTTGCTTTAAACTCATCCGGTTAATCCTTTTAACTGTCTTTTGAGAGTACCCCTTTAATTAACAAAGTTATTTGAGTGGCTTACGTCGCATTAGATTTTCTGTAAAGCTTCAAAAATCCAAATAAATCTCGAATAAAATGCCAAAACATTGCCAGATGCGAAAAATTTAAGTTTAAATTTGAACGTGGCGGAGTTTATTTGTTGGGTTCCGAGATGATGTTTTGTATACTGTTTTTCTGGCTCGTTTTAATATAATAACAAACAAGACAAAAATATTCCACCTCTTAAAGACATTTATGTCTTTTCTTTTAAAATGTAAAGCTATTTTTCATGTAGCAGATACTGATAACCAATTGTTCCAATTCCAATATGAAAAAAAATCTCAAGATTTATTTTTGATTGGATACTTATTTACTCGATAAAAAACTTTTCGTGCTTCGAATTTCAAATTTCATTGCTTTCATGCTTATTTAATCTTAGTGATGATGTATTGGTTGCAGGATTAAAATACGAGTAATACAGTGTTGAATAAGAATTTTGGTAACCTCCAAATATGCATTGAGTTGATTTAAAAAATCCAAAAATAGATTTTGCTAACCATGCTTTTATTTTCCAAAAATAAACGAACCCCGCGCAACACAGCGCAGGCTGGCAAAATCGACGAATTATACAAAACTCGTAATCTCCGTACGAGACCCAAAAAAATGCGAGTCTTTTTGAAAAATCACAGCCATTTTGTAGACGCCTCGACGCCACCCAACGGGCGTAATCTTCGAGTTATTGCGTTTGTATTAACGAGTAGAATAAACATAGGAATATTTTAGTATAATGAGACAGTTTGTGGGGTTTGTGACGGAATTAGTTTAACTTGATGCCTATCACTGTTATTTTGCATGAGAATTGTGGATTAGAGAACGTATTTTGGAGACAAGTATTAGTTTTAGGTTGATTTACGTTTGTGAGTTCGTAGATTGATTGTATGCGTTTAAAATGTGTTCGTGCCGCGGCTTTCATCTCAGCGACAGCCATTTTGTTGTAAAATATATATAATATGTCCTAACCCAAGTCTTGATCTACCATCCAAATTCGTTCAGTCGTTAAGGTGTGCAAAAGTAACCGACAGGCCGACGGTGACGGACCAATGAGGTACTTTTGCATTTATAATATGAAGAAGTTTCTATATAGGGGTAATGAAAAACAGGATGTGAACTCCTTTATCCTCCATAAAAAAGAGAGGATCTTCCGACCATTCGTTATGGTGTCTGGTGGGCTACTGCCCGACAGTTGTTGTCGGGTTTTTCTATATTTATTTAAGAGTTCATTTCGGCCAAAAACCTATAGTTAGTCTTATTTGAATTTGTTCTTAAGTTTACTTTTTTTAATCTTGTTTTATTGTTAAGTTACCATTTTGTTTTGTCCAGTGCGAGACCAATAAATATTTTTTCTTTTTTTTTCTTTCTATACACACGCTCTATGCTCTATAAGCGCTTAGTTCGTGGATAACTTTACCATGTTTTGTACCATGTTGCTGTAGTAGCTTTTATCAGCACGAAATAAGACGTCAGTTAGACAGGTGATATCGAGAAGTGTCATAATAGGTAGATTATCTTGTGCATGAATTTATCGTGAAACCCAATGAACTATTTATAACAGATGAAATAAATGGTATGTGGCGCGAGGACAATATGAAGACAAAGAAGACATAAAACTATTTAAGGGAATCCTTTAACCTCCAATGTTGATTGTAGAATTCACCTCAATTCAAACCACAATTAAGTTACTTTAGTAATTTTCCGAAATAACACAAAACTTTTGTAACGAGACCCATTGCCCAAAATAAAAAACCTTCAGAATTTTTCTAGAAAGTTGTTCCAACTTCCAAGAAATCTTCAGCCCCTTAACGTACACGAATAATTCCCAAAACATTACTCTTAGAAGTGAAACATTATAATTATTCCGTATCTCCCCGTCACTCGTGTTTGGGTAATATGAGCCTGGGTAATATAAGCACAGACGATGTCACATCAAGCGGTGTCACGAGTCTCCGTGACACTGAGATGTCACTTTGATCTTGTATCTTGTTGCTTTTCGGGAAATAATCCGTTCTAGAACGAAATGTTTATAAACTAGAAAGACATTTATGTTTATTTAGAGAATATTGAAAGTTGGATGTTACGATGCTTAAAATAGTTAACTACTAAAAATACAAAAAATGATACAACATTAAAATCTATCTCTATGTTTATTATGCACTGGTTTATGCCCGTAGCCTCGCCCGCGTGGAGTTCGGAATGGAATCGTACTTCCGAGATAAAAATCCTATGGACTATTCCAGATTATAATCTATCTCTGTTCCAAATTTCATCCGGATCCGTTTAGCCGTTCTAGCATGATTTAGTAACAAACATCCGTCCATCTATTCAAACTTTCCTATTTATAAAGTAAGAATAAAAGCCTATCTCAACAAGTTGTTTTGAGGTCATAATTTTTTATCCCGAATAAAAATTCAAACCAGATAGACTAACTACTATAATAAATTCAAAACGAAGACATAAGTATAACATTCGCCGACCCACATTCGACCCGCATGGTGGATTACAACCCACTCTCTCACAGAACGGACATTCCTCCCAGAATTGCAAGCTAATCATGATGTCAACCATCAACATCACAGCTTTAATCCAACTCACACTTCCGCAAAATCAACCCCAAAAACTTCCGCAGTTTCCATTCTGAAGACATAAAACATCTCACAAGATGCGTTAATCAAACCGACGGACTTGAAGCTCCAGACTGCTGCCATGGCGACATTTAGGTCATCAATCGATACCTTAGTTGACGCCGCAGTCACTTTAGTGCCCGCAAAAAATCTAACGATGTCGTGAAGAAGTGTGGCTATTGATAAAAACGGTTCTCGGGGTTGGTTGGTGCATTTGCTTGTTCGTAATAGATTCGAGGCCTTTGCGGAAACACAAAAGAATCTTAATATCGATGACAAATAGAGTATTTTGTTAATTAATAAGTAAATAGGTTAAGTGCGACATTTTTATTGAACGCAGGTAATGTGGAAACACTGCAGGTCAAGTCTTGAAGTACCTATTTGTTGTTTTGTTTGAATAATTTATTGTTTGAGTATAATTTCTATAAGTATTTAATTCTATATTTGATTATTTAATGTGACTGTGTGTGTATAATTATTTAATTTAATGAGTCTGTGAAACTTGAAATAAAAGTATTATTATTTGTAAAACCATTTGTAAGATTGGTGTTCCCGCAAGCGCCTACAGCAATTCGTATATCATAATGTTGAGGCTACGTGGATTATGGCCAATCGTTTTATTTTATAATGCTTCTCGACCGCCTACCTACATTTGTGATTATTTCAGAATAAAATTGCACATTCAATCAAGCAACGCATTTTTTCACTCTTCCCGAAATTATACCTGGATCAACCCCGCACATGGTCCTTCGACGCCTGGATGTGGAGATTTGAAGAATATTTACTCCGATCAGCGAATTATTATAAAGGGATTGAAGAATTGGTGTACATCAAAAAATTATAGTCGACGCCCGGCGTGGCCGGTGAATTCTGCTACGTCATTCAAAGGATTATTGGAATTTACGTGGTCTGGATACTTAATAGCTGAGAAAAGGCGTATTTATTATTAAATTTGTGTACCCAACACTCTATTTAACAGGTATAATTAGTGTAAGTCAGCCGTTAATAGCCAGGTTAGTACGAAATACCTATTGTCATTTTTCTTTGTTCTGTGAGTGGTTACAAATTGTAATATAATTATTAACTGATCAGTAATTATTGTTCAGTTTTGTTATTTACACATTGTTAAAGAGTAGTTCTTTATAGTAACTGCATTATTTTGCTTTACGGTGTAATAATTTTACAGTTATTGAGACAGTTATGTAATCATATTAGTTAGCACAGGTAGACAATAGAAATCATTGCAATTGCAGTGTTATTATTAAAGTTTAGTACAATATAACCGTCAAGACGCATGGTTTATTATAAATTCTAAATTATTATTTATGTAAATTCACTCTAAAGTTAGTGTATTTTAATCATGTACGTATTTCAGGCTGCTTCATTAATTGAAACGTTGCTATATCTTTATTTATATACATTCCAGGTTGATTGCACCAGCTTACGCAATGCCAAAGGATAAGGAATTAAATAAGGACAATAAAGATCTCGTTAGGAAACGAGCGAGTTGCAAAGGAAAGGTGACAATGTTCTCAAACTATTTCAATTCTTTGAATCCTTCTTCCTTGAGCCCTACTGAGGTAAGCGAGTTGCAATTACGTTTTACTAGACTCGAGGCATTGTATGCGCAATATGATGAGGTGCAATTAATGCTGGAGTGTAGTACAGATGACTTGGATGGTCAGATGTCGGAACGCGAGGAGTTTGAATCTCTTTATTACAAAACCCTATCTAAAGCTCAACAAATGTTGGACGATAATAGGAAAGGAGATTCTAATGATAATTGTGATGTAATGTCGCGTTCTAGCAATCATAAGTTTGTTAAATTACCGACTATTCAGTTGCCGAAATTCAGTGGTTCTTATACTAACTGGTTAGAGTTTCACGACACATTTGTTAGTCTCATCCACTCAAACGACGATATGGATGAAATAAATAAATTTCACTATTTGAGGTCATCCCTGGAAGGGTCTGCTGCTGTGGTGATCAACTCAATTCAGTTTTCTTCTGCAAATTATTCGGTAGCGTGGAATCTTCTCTGCGAGCGGTTTGATAACAAACACCTGCTTATCCAACATCATGTTTCTGCATTATTTCAAATCGACACCCTTCAAAAGGAGTCTTCAGTTAATTTAAAGGGTTTACTTGATGTTGTTAACAAAAACATACGTGCCCTAGAATCCTTAAATGAACCTGTTAATCATTGGGATACTTTACTCATTCATATTGTCACACATAAATTAGATAGCAAAACTTATCGTGAATGGGGTGAGTATAAGGGCCGCCTGGACAAGAATTCTAAAGTTACGTTTGAACTATTTATGACTTTTATTAAAAACCGTGCTGAGATATTAGAAACGTTCGAAATGGAAGCTTCTACGAATACTAAACACTCACACACAGTTAAAAATTCAAACAAGGTTCGGTCAATGTTAGTACAGGATTCTAATAAAAATAATTCAGGTGAAAGTTCTAGTAAACAGGATGATGGTGTTTCGAATAAGCCTAAGAATTGTGTTATGTGTAACGGTGATCATAAGTTAAGTAGTTGTTCTCAGTTTTTATCGTTGAGCAATGAAGCTCGTTTGGAGTTATTACCTAAATACAAAGTTTGTTACAACTGTTTTAATCTGGGACATTATGCAAACAATTGCAAAAAGCCAGGTTGTAAAATATGCCGTCGTAAACACAACACTATTGTTCACGTTGATAAATCCTTGAAGTCAGACGCTAGTGGTGCTTCTGCTAGCAGTGTTGTTATTGATAAAAATGGCAGTGCGACTGTCTCCACTCATCCCACTACTATAGGTATAGGTACCGGTGTGTCGCTGTCCGCGAGTGTGGAACACGGCGACGTGTTATTGTCCACTGCACTCGTCAAGGTCATGAGTATTAATGGTCAGCAGTATGTTGCTCGTGCTGTGCTTGACAGTGGCAGCACGTCATGTCTCATGACTGAGAGGTTATACCACCAGCTAGGTTTGACTGCCAAGACTGTAAACAATTCTATTATAGGTGTCAACAACTCGTCATCTTTTATCAACAAAATGTGTGCTTTATCAATAAAATCTTTAAATAACAATTTTAGCATGGATATTAATTGTTTTGTTCTCCCATCCATCACTGATAAGATTCCAAGTAAGCAAGTTAACTTGTTAAAAATTAAGATTCCGTCTGATGTTTGTCTCGCAGATCCCAACTTTTACTCACCGGCGCCTGTCGATATGTTGCTGGGTGCTGACATCTTTTGGGATTTATTGGAATCTCAACGAATTAAGTTGGGTGATGGGCAACCAATTCTTTGTGAGACTAAATTGGGTTGGTTGGTCTCCGGCCCAATTAACAGTTGTATTTCTTCTAAAATTTTAAAATGTAATTTTATAAAGGTGTGTTCAGACTGTGACGATGAATTAAATTTTAATGTTGATCAACAACTCACAAAGTTTTGGCAACTTGAAGAAGTGTGTACTTCGTCTCCGTATTCCCCAGAGGAGAAGCTATGCGAGGAGCATTTTATGAAAAACACTACTCGTTTGGAAAATGGTCAATTTTGTGTTAGGATTCCTTTAAAATGTTCCCCGGACAATTTAGGCGAATCTTTGTCAAGAGCCAAACATTGTTTTGCTTCTTTGGAACGTAGATTTAAATCTAAAACTCAATTTTGTAATATGTACAAAGAGTTCATTATGGAATATGAAACTTTAGGTCATATGTCTAGATGTAAAACTATTGATAATCAAGCGTTTTACATTCCGCATCACGGAGTTCTGCGCGAAAGCAGCGCCACCACTAAGTTAAGGGTGGTCTTTAATGCAAGTAGTTCAACCAACACTGGTATTTCTATTAATAACATCCAGATGATTGGACCCGTGGTACAGGATGACCTTTTATCGATCCTGTTGCGTTTTAGACAACATAAGTACATCATAGCTGCTGATGTTGAGAAAATGTACCGGCAGATAGTTGTTCATCCAAATGATAGGTATCTTCAACAAATTATTTGGCGTGATAATCCGTCAACTCCATTGCACGCTTATCAACTTAATACCGTGACCTACGGCACGGCCAGCGCTCCTTACCTAGCAACCCGGTGTCTTCGGCAGTTAGGGCTAGAGTGTGTTGATAAGGAGATTGGTGACGTCATCCTCCACGACTTTTACGTGGATGACTTGCTCACCGGAGGAGATGACATCAATAAGGTCAAAGAGTTGCGTCATAAAGTTACTTCAACTCTCGCTTCAGCGCAGATGAATCTAAGAAAGTGGAAGTCGAATGACATACAATTGGTAATTGGTTCTGACTTTCCCCAGTCTTCACTGGATTTGAATGTTGGTGGATTTGAGTCAACCAAAACCTTAGGCCTAGGTTGGCAGCCACTGTCAGATTACCTTTGTTTTCCAATAAGTCAGTCAGTTAATTTTAATAACACAAAACGTGACATGCTTTCGATTGTTTCACAAGTTTTTGATCCTCTTGGATTATTGGCTCCGTGTGTAATTGTTATGAAAATATACCTTCAGAAGTTATGGTTAAAAAAAATTATCTTGGGATGAACAGCTATCACCGGACATTAGTAAGCTTTGGAATGAAATGATTATTAAATTACCTAAATTAAAAGAAATTCATATTCCACGTCGAGTTTTAATTGATTGTTATGAGTTTTTAGAATTTCACATTTTTACTGATGCGTCTGAACGCGCCTACGGCGCTTGTCTGTATGTAAGAAGCGTTGATAAGCAGGGACAGGTTTTAGTGCGTTTATTGTTAGCCAAAAGCAGAGTTGCGCCACTCAAGCCGACGACCATACCCAGACTTGAGCTATGCGGTGCTCTTGTAGGTGTTCGCATCTTTGAAAAGGTTGTAGCAGCATTACGAGTCAGCGCGCGACGCACTTTCTTTTGGACTGACTCCACTATTGTTTTAGGGTGGCTAAAAATGTTACCAAATAAATTACAGCCGTTCGTTCGTAACAGGGTTGCCGAGATTTTAGATAAGACTGGTGGCTGTGAGTGGAGACATGTTCCAACTGACCAAAACCCTGCTGATCATTTGTCTCGTGGAGTAGACATTAATTTATTACCTAATTTAGATGATTGGTGGTCCGGTCCTAGTTTTTTAATGAATGAAATTTCTTATTGGCCTTCCAAATTAATGAATTTTAATGATGAAATTTTGCCTGAAATGAAATTAGATGTCACCTTGCATGTTTTATTCAATAACAATAAATTTGATGAATTGATTAATTTTACACGGTTTTCAAACTTTTTAAGACTTCAGCGAACAGTCGCCTATGTTTTACGTTTTATTGACGCATGTAGAGAACAACCTATTCGCGGTCCTCTTTCTGTGCATGAACTAGAAAGGGCTTTAAACTTTATTATATGTTTATCTCAAAGGCAATCTTTTAAAGACTATAAATTACTACTTAATAATAAATCGTTACCCAAGAAAAGTGAATTAAATAAGTTTAACGTTTTTCTAGACGAGAATAATATAATGCGAATTCGAGGTAGATTACAACATTCAGATTTTCCTTATGATAAAAAGCACCCGATTCTTATTCAATCTAGCCATCATTTTTCTAAGTTACTTTTTAATTATGAGCATAAAAGATTATTTCACGCTGGACCCCAGTTATTGTTGGCGTCGATACGAGATACCTACTGGCCCATACGAGGTCGCAATTTAGCTAGGATGAGCTGTAAACAATGTGTTCGTTGTTGCCGATTTAGAGGTAAAACTGTAAGTCCTATTATGGGAGATTTACCACAGCAGCGACTTCTACCAGGTTTTCCTTTTGAAAATATAGGCTTGGACTATGCAGGTCCTATTCAGTCAGCTGTTCGACAAGGTCGTGGCTGTAAATTAGTAAAAGTTTATATAGCTATTTTCGTTTGTTTTTCTACAAAATCAAATCATCTTGAATTAGTCGGTGATTTAACAAGCAATACTTTCATTATGGCATTAGAGAGGTTCATCTCACGTAGAGGAAAGCCGACAAATATCTACTCAGATAATGGCACCTCATTTGTTGGTGCATCTAATGACCTTTCTAGGTTTCTTAGGGCGAGTTGCGATTCGCTATCTGAGGAAATGGCTAAGGAAGGAATTAAATTTCACTTTATTCCTGCATATTCCCCTCATTTCGCTGGCCTTGCGGAGGCTGGTGTTAAATCAACCAAGCATCACTTAGTCAGAGTGCTGGGCCTTTGTAACCTTACCTACGAAGAGCTATACACCATGATGGTTCAGGTTGAAGCAATTTTGAACTCCAGACCACTGACGCCGTTATCATCGAACCCCGAGGATCTGACGCCGCTCACACCCGGACACTTTTTGATTGGACGTCCTATGACATCGCTGCCGTCACCTGATTATCGAGACCAGTCCATCAATTCTCTGAATCGATTTGAGCGTATTGAGCTTCTCCGACAACATTTTTGGAGTAGATGGAGCAAGGAATACATATCGGAACTCCCAACTTCGCACGAAATGGCGAGCATGCAAGGGCTCCTTGAAGCTGAATTCTTTGGTCCTGTTAAAGGAAGACAACCTCCCCCCACTCAAGTGGAAAATGGGTCGGATCGTTGCTACGTATCCAGGGACAGACGGCGTAGTCAGAGTGGCAGACGTCAAGACTTGTAGTGGTCTGTTACGCAGATCATTCAGCAAGATTTGTCCGTTGCCTATAGATCCGGAGTCTGAGGATTCTTAGTGGTTGAAAGGCAGGCTTTCAACGCCCGGGGGTATGTTCCCGCAAGCGCCTACAGCAATTCGTATATCATAATGTTGAGGCTACGTGGATTATGGCCAATCGTTTTATTTTATAATGCTTCTCGACCGCCTACCTACATTTGTGATTATTTCAGAATAAAATTGCACATTCAATCAAGCAACGCATTTTTTCACTCTTCCCGAAATTATACCTGGATCAACCCCGCACAATTGGAAATAAAGGCTAATCAAAAAAATTGAAATCTTATGGCAGATCCTTATTAGAAACATAACTAATACTTATATAATCTAAGGTTCTTTAAGACAAACACTGCTTCTACTTGTTCATATTATCTAAAGACACTAACGAACGTTTACAAATTAACGTGAAAACTAAATGAATTTATCTGTCTGTTACCTTTTTTAAACTACCTGCTAAACCGATTTTGCTGAAATACACAAATAGACTTTGGGTTAGGGCTCAAGATACTTTTTATCAAAGTAGCATGTTCTCGTGGGATAATTTCTGCCCACCACGCGGGCAAAAGCGAGTTTTGAGGTCATAGAATTCCAAAAACTTAAAAAAAAAACATAAAGGCGCACACAACACACAATTACAGACACACACAATAACACACCCAAAACACATAATATATACATACATATATGGTGCACATAATTATCTAAAAACACGTTACTGGTATAAAGATAAAGATAAAGATAAAGATAATTTTATTTTGCAAATATGGGTAACATTAAATGGTGACAAAAAAACATTGAAAGTTCAGCCATATTTTACCACGTAGGCATGCAAAAGATATAATAAAACATCAACTTATAACTAAAGAGTACAATTTAAAAATAAAAAAAAAAATACACGAAAAGTAGGTACACAAAAAAAATAAACATTATTCTAACTTAAAAAATCTTTCTCAGTAAGGTATTCACTTAAATTATAATAAGCTTTCACCACTAAAAAGCTACGAAGTCTTTTTTTAAATAATTTGACTGGAAGCTCTTTCCAACTCTTAGGCAAGTGATTATAAATAACTGGAGCCATGCAGTAGACACTTTTGCGCATGAGTGCTGTCTTAGCTGGCTCCTGACAAAGCAAGCTATTGTCGCGTCTATTGCGGGGAAACACGTCAGCTAGACGTCTGAAACGACTCGGGTTTGCCTTCACAAACACAGCTACTTCTAGTATGTACAGACAAGGTAATGTTAATATCTTATAACTTTTAAAATATGGTTCACAACTATCAGTGGGTTTAATTTTAAACATCGATCGAATGCATCTTTTTTGCGCCTTGAAGGCGGTTTCTTTTTCAGTAGAGTTTCCCCAAAAGATGATCCCATACCGTAAATGTGATTCTACTATGCCATAATAAGCAGTAAGAAGAGCATCTGTGTTAATTATAGGTGATAATGTATGTAGAGCGTATGCAGACTTACTCATCTTCTTACATAAGGTATCAATGTGTGATTTCCAATTTAATTTGCTATCTATTTTGAGACCCAAGAATTTTGTACTTTCAACTTCTTCTATGGTATCATTATTGTAGTGTATATTTAAATTAATAGTAGAGGTCTGTTGTCTAAAATGGATAACTTTAGTTTTACTTAAATTTATTTTTAAATTATTCACGTCTAGCCAGGTTACCATCTGTTGTAAACTATTATTTATGTCATTCTCATAATTATCTATCCTTTTACAATGTAAACACACATACACACATACACATACATACACATACATTGGAATACATTGTAAATGAAAATATGTATCTGAATTTACACATACAACATGTAATATTAGTAAATCCAGATATTTTCCCCAACATTATATTACATAACATGTTATTTAACAAAATAAACTCGTACTACATATATATAAACCTTCAACATAGATTAGATATTCTCCGAATTCCTCCCGAATATAAATTTCCTTTTTATATATAACTCATATCAATACTACGAGAATATTCGTCGGGTGTACAATAGCGTTTGATATTCCGTGTATGTATCCTGCTCTGATTCCGAGTGAACATTGGCTTGTCACGTATTGAGCAACTACGGGACACGACTTCACACACATCCTGTTTAAATGTACTTTTTCTTGCCAATTGATTGTGTATTGTGATTGTTTAATGTGCTTGTTTTGTTAAAAAGAAAAAGTATCTACATAACATTGTTGTGGTGTAATGGACGTTATCAGGCTTGGACAAAGTATGAAAAACTTTCAATTCTTATACCGATTTTCACTGACAGTTCGTCTACATCTAAATTAATGTTAGATTTTCAACGATCGACTCAGCGTGCAGAGCCGAGAGTTGAAATACCGCGCAATAATTATTTTTTGGGCACTAATTTGGTTGGCATCTTGTGCACCTAAATTAAAACAGATATTAGTTTTTTTTTTAAACTAAAGCATCGCCCTTTGTACATTTTTTGACAATATTATTATTTAACAAGATTATTAATTCAAATAAATGTTAGTTTCCCGCGATTGTCGTTAAAGTAGCCTTCTTCACTTTTAATTCGTATATGTATAGCTCAGAAATATGAATATGTATTTACAGGTATTTATTAAAGAAACCACACCTCTCCATTCTTTCTGACGTTTATTTTCATTCCATACTCGTATACTAACACTTCTAAACCCACAAGGACACACACACTACCAACATGCGTGAAAAGGAATGTATCTTCTCATGATAAATGACAGCTCCTCTGTATGCATGGCTCACGCGTTTTTTTTTTCATTCGGGGTGAGAACGGAAGGCACTTGCCACAAGTAGTTCGTTATGTTTATACAAACATGTGTCGGGTGAATGCTTGCCATATAAGGAATGTGTAGATGAGTGGAGGGGAATATATCGCACGTATTTGCAACTTAAATTCAACGATAATTTTCTTTTTATTGAAAATCCAACTATCCCGTAGCAGTTTGATATGAATCTATTTTTTTTTCTCGTTAGTCTGAATTGTCCCTCTCCTGGGCAAAGGCCTCCCCAATTCCTTCCACTTCTCGATGTTGCGCTTCTTTTTACCAATTAACGAGAAAGCCATCCAAGGCGTCCCAACGCCATTTCCTCTTTGGTCTGCCGCGACCCCGTCTAGCTGTCTCAGGACTCCAGTTTTGTGATAATTATGTGGGCCCACAGCTTTGCCAGCATTCGGCAGACGTGTTTGGCAGCTATAAATCTTTATCATTCATATAATAAAAATCGGCATGTAAATCCAAGTCTGAAGCCCATGGGCGGCATAAAACTCTGACACCAGGTTAGGCACTAACCACACGATAAAGAAAGAAGATTCATATAATTATATCGATTTTTACGTAGGAGTGTCTATTTACTTTTTTTAGTTTATCCGTTTCCACATTTGTGATGTAGGCGTTAAATGGTACGCTTTTATCGTTTTGTAAATTTAAACATTGCTTACACACGTTGAAAATAAAAATAAGATACACAAAAGGGAGACTCCATAAAAAGCCAGCGTATGGAATAGTACATTTTGATACAAGTGGGTACACTTTGCCATTGCAGCTGAGGTGTTGTGGAGCCGAGAACTGCAGTGACAAAATGTCCATGTGTATTAAACGGCGTTTTTAAATACTCTTACGAAGAAATAAAATAACAGAATGAAAAGTACTTTGGCCATTATTATGAACCTATGAAATAATTTGCATTTTTACCGTGATTTGCCTTCGCTGGTTGAAAAAAAAGCAAATGTATGAAGCCGCAAAATAGCCTAATATTAAAAATAGATCGAATAAATGACGGGCATGAGCTAGTACTTGTGTACTTGAACTACCTGCGCTCATGCGAAAAGGGCGTGAGTAAAACTTAAAACTGAATCCTAATACACATTTTATTTTTATTAGCCTTGTATGTCCCACTGCTGAGCAAAGGCCTCCCCCATATCCTTCCAGGTACTCTTCTCCTGCGTCACCTCCAACCGCCTCCGTGATGTGCGTCAAGATCATCTCGCCATCTCTTTCTAGGCCGGCCTCGGCGGCGACGTCCATCCTCAAGCACCCATCGTGTTGAGACCTTTGCCCAGCGGTCGTCATGCATGCGGCTCACGTGACCCGCCCAATCCCATTTGAGCCTGGCAGCCTTTTTGCCTACGTCTGCAATTCCTAATTTTGAGCGCAGCGCAGTGTTCCGTATTTTGTCTGTTCTTTTTACACCCACATACGATCCCAAAATTGCTCAACATTAAAATACAAATTAGAAAATAATTCATAATATTTGCCATTACTTTGACATTTTTTAGTGTGAACGACTTAATGAGCTGCTGTCTCGTTGTTTTAATAGACGTTTTGAAGTAATAAAAGCAAGTTCGTCCTTTGAAGAAGAGGCAAAGTTTATGCCAAACACACACCAGGTTCATGTTTTCCTATAGGCAAAGTTATAATGAGTTACAATGTTCTTATTTGTTTGTGTAAGTTTTCGTGACTTTTCTTCCTTTAGAAATATTACTTTGTAATAAGTAGTGAATTCAGCAGAATTACTGCAGTTTTGGTTTGTAATAAAGTTTGTTATGATGTGACGGGGAACGTTGGCACTAGTATATTACATTTTAAACTTAAATTACGTTTTATTTTCGCTGAAAACAAGTTTGTATTGTTATTTACGTCATCGTTATTTTTCTCAAGGTTTGAAAAGTCCGAGTCATAGATAGTTATTTCTTCATTTCGTATTGTCGTGACATCTATGTTATACTGTTTTCTCCCACAGATGGATTCCTTTAAACTAAAACTCTTTACATTTAACTAATCAAAATATTATATTTACATTGAAAAAAAAAAAGTCACACGCGATAGAGAGATTTATAAAGTTCTTTCCGAGTATTTCATGGCTTAGTGGTTAATATAACGAATTAATATACTTTTATTCATCTATATCATAATTGTACAGGAACCTAGTTTTTCTGCAAGTAGGATGGTGTCAGCTTCCAGTCTAACAAAACATGGTGGAAGGGACGCCGACGCGAAAAAGTTTCGTTGTCATCATTCTGAGCCCCCCACATAGAAATTTTTCATTAGTTATTAAAAAAACGGCTGTACCGTACATTTTGACTGTGTAGGTATTGCACTTTAATAGGAAACAGCTGCTTTTTTTAATGAATGATGAAAATTTTCTATATGGAGGAGCTTAGAATGATGTTCTTAATACGTGATAACCTTTCTCGAGTCGGTGTCCTATCCACCCTGTATATCTCAATACCAGTATTTTGTATGGAGCGACTGTACATAACTGTACTGTACAGGTACATTTACGTAAAATAAAAACGCCTCGTGTTTCTTCATCCATACCCAAGGCTTCGTTTACCTCATTAGGGTAACCGTGAGCGACATGCAGAACTGCGGAAGTCAAGTCCTTATTTCATTAACGCAGAATGAATATTGACGTATGGAATGCTGGAGTTTTCCAAAAAATATCTCCGGCCTTTTATTATTCAGTAGTGTTAGTCTGGGGCTTCATTCTTTGGCCGTGAGTGTAAAAGTGTCTTGCCAATTTAGTATGCAATGCAACGTAATGCAATCATAGAAGCTATAGCAAGATAGTGCTAAATGTGATAATGGGCAAAAATTGCAGAGTAGGGACACTATGACAATGACACAATTTACATTAGTTTCGATTCCCGGGTCTGGCAAATTGTTATTGGGTGTTTCTATCAAGAATTTAGCAGTAGCAGCAACGGAATCTGGATTTGTGCCCAATTGATGGCAATAGGCTCGCTCCCTAATACATGAGACTTAAACATAACTGGTGAAATGTGGGTACACCTCTGAATAACCCTTCGTGAATTACAGGCGTGAAGTCATGTTATAAATTGAGCAAGAAGTCCTGTACAATTTATATTCATGTTCCACTTCTTCTTCTTAGCGTATCGATGGCAAATAAGTTTAAAATATTATGTTTAGCCCAAAACTCAGCTTCTAAATTAACTTGAAGGTAAATTCATGAAGATAGCTAGCAGAAGTTTTTTCTGTCCAAAAGTTTGAGCAGCTCCGGTCTAGTTTTATGATGTTTCGATCGGACGGAACTAAACGTCCATGACAAAAAGTTATATATAAAAGTTGGGAAAATAAGACACAAAGCAGCCAATACCTAGAACCTTCTTTTGTAGAAATATATTTTGTTTCTCAACTTTAACGAAGAACCGAATGGAAAGATGAATTTGCTGAGAGTAAATTAAACAAAAGAGAAGCGAGACAAGATTTTCAATTACTAAGAGTTTAAACAAAAGAAGAACGAGACAAGACAAAAAGCTAACAATGAATAAAGCGTATAAACGATACATCTCATACATTTCAAAACCGTACCCCGACCGCACAAAATCAAACCTCTTAACAAGCCCCATCCAACTAAGGATATTGCCCACCATAAATTCACTTAGTTGGTGGAACATCGTAAACTTTTTACATCGCCCACAACTTACGGTGTTATAATGTAAATGAGTTCTCTAACTCTTCTGTCCCTAAATCTCCGCCATTTTCGCGAGAAACGTGACAGACTTAATCTTAGTTGATCGCGATCAGGGGAAACTTGTAAATAATGTGTGGTTAGGCTCATAAATACTGGTAAACAAGACAGTTCAAATCTAAATCCCGAAGTTTTGGAAGAAAAATTTCGCAAAACGATCGAAGTTGTTTCGGTTTAACATTATAAGATTGTAAGATTAGTTGAGCCTTTAAAATTGGATATATTACGGAGACAGATTTATTCAGAAAATTGTAAACTGTTTTGAATATAAAAATCTTTACAGCTTCATACTTAGTTAGACATTTTATGACTCCTTTGAGTCCGCAAAGTTACACAAAATATAGAACTATCAATCACTTACAGGATATCAACACTTGAAGCAGCCGATATTTTGGAAATACTGTTACGAGAACACTGTCATTCATCATTGTCACCTTCCACTGAAACATTACTATAGCAAAAAATATCGCTATAGGCAATTTAATCTCACTTGAAATGGACTCTTATTTATAAACCTTTCATATTTGCTAGTTCTTGTCTTTCTTTTTAACAAAAGTCGTCATCATCATCTTCCGCCTAGGTTTTTCCCAACCATGTTGGAGTCAGCCCGCAGTCTAATTAGATGCAGCTAAATACCAGTGTTTTACATGGATCCCCAACACGATAAAATGAAGAAAATACTTCCGTATGAAAAGTATTTTCTTCATTTTGCTCATCAAAATTTACTGTAAACAGCGTGGATCCACTATAAAGTACACGACAAACCCCATTATCTTCAATAGTGATGATAACGTTAAAGGTCCTGCAGGCCTTAGTAGTTTTAATGCTCTCTAAATTGTCCCAGTTTATCCGTTGGGAATAAACTTGTACGTGGCACGTCACAAACAACTTTTGAGAATTATTCCGGTGCAAGGATTTGCTTTATGACGTAAACTTTTCTACTTTGTCCGGTCTCATGCATTCTTAGTGTTGTTCCCATCTGAAGTTGTACAAGGCGAGTCACTGCTTATGCACCGTGACTTACTCGTGGCATGGAATGTTCATGTTATAAATCAAAATTATTATTTTAGAAATTCTTTGCATTAGAAATATTTTTGTGCTGTAGGATGTCCTTGGTCTTCAACTGCGTATTGTATGAAATGTTCCACTTAAAACTGAGGGCCATTTCCTGTGTTTTACAAACGTTTGAAATATTGTCACTTTCTGTATTTGTCAAAATTGCCTCGACCGATGGATCCGTCTTGTGGTGTAAAAAAATCAAACCTTGAGATATTTTGTTGCCATTAATTGTTGCTGAGACGAGATTGCGGCTACATTTTGAATGTTTGCAATTACGGAAATTGGCTTTCAGACTTCGAATATTCAAAAGTGGTCATGTTTTGTTTTACCTAGTTCATGAAGGTTCATTTTGCCTCAGATCAATATCATTAGTCATTCCATTTAGCAAACAAACGCGATAATAGTCTATTCCATTTGTATGAAGCCATCAAAGTAACCGCTGTTTTACCTTCATCGAATAATCACATGTATCGCATTACATTTGTTGGGAAACGTTTTGAAGTATCACATAAAATCGCTTTTATTGTCAATACAAGACTCATTTTTATAGTCTGTTTATATGGGCCCGAGTGAAGAATGGATAGGTTTATGGAAGGATGTTGGCGATTTTATATTTATTGTTGGTAAAATGACATATATGGAAAATATTATTGAGGTATTTTCCCTTTTTTTATACACGTGGGTGTTGGGAAACACCAAGTGATATAAATAAATGGATTTTTTATTTATGTAACGGTGTGGATTTTATTTTTATATCTGCTGTTTTTGAATAATTAATGCTGTTTCGAAATGTTCTCGGTATTCACGTCGAATATGAACGGCGTCGCGGCGGTTCGGTGTCGGTCGGACACCCAAGGTTTGCCGATTTCCAATTTCAGGCTTGCATCGAATTCGTTTTTTGTGGTGTTTTCGTTGTTCTATCCAAGGTGATGCTGAAAATAGCCTACACAACCATGGATCTAGATTGGTACTTTATGTAGGTCTAGTTATATTATGTGTTTTTTTTTCTTACTCAATAATATAAGGACACCTCTCTCCTTAGCTATAATTGGCTTTAGACAAAATAATCCAAAAATACTTCATTCTGTTTTTAGAATCTGGTTTCCATTTTTATCAACGTCACGTTTATTATACTTTTCACAAAGAACATTATATATTTTGGCTTTGATTACGATGTGTGAACATAATTCAATTTTCTTTTGATATTTTTATATATTTACCGACATTAGGCTCGGTAAGTTAAGTAAGGCAGAGCCCGAAGTGAACGAAATCTTGTTTCGTCAGCATTAACATTAAGACAAATTGGAAAAAAGATTGTAGGCCGAAGAAATGATAGGATTTGCCTGTCTCTTTGAGTAATCACAAACTCCCTTTTATTTCCTTTTCCAGAATAATTTTTATTACTTCATTAGGATTAGCTAAATTGCAAACTCGCTTTTAAGTAAACAGTCCGATATTATTATAGGCGTTTTGTGTGTTTCCAGATTAAAAACTATGTCATTAAGATAATTTTTCGTTCATAGAAAAAAAATGTGAAAACCTTTTTATCATTTTACACTCAAAAGCACAACACACATCAGGAGGGCTTAAATTATTGCTAAGACAAAATATTGTAATCTTCCAAAATAACAAACTGGTATGAACTCCTGATCTCTTTAAAACGTAATTACTTACAAAAAGAGAACTTCCACTACGAAGCACGTACAATCTAAAAGCGCAAAGAAAAACAAAATCACTCAACTCGTTACCCCTCAAAATACAGGTGCACTCTCGCAGGCACCCATTCCAGTACGTTTCCACTTCATTAACAACAACTAAAACAGTACAAGCGGAACGTAAGAAACCTTGTATAGGTGACAGCGACAAAGAACAGATAGAAGAGACACACATAGGTAGCGTGCCGTTTCTGTGGTACCTACATAAAGCGTTGGAACACAATACAATTTCTGCCTCGGACGCCTCTAACAATACACGTCGTCCTTTTCAGGTCACTTCCAGTTGTAACATGTTCAACAAATAATTATGCTCCGTTCGCGTATTGTGTGAAAAAACGTTTGTGTAACGCCTGGTAAACGAGGTTATTGAATGTTGGAATTCGTAATTCATTTTTTTTGGTTTAAGTTCTTTGTAGTTATTATTTATAAGTTTGGCAAATCGACCATTATCTCTCAGACTCCGGACCACAGACTTTGACAGATTATCTACCTAACCTTTTCCCAACTTTGTTGGAGTCGGCTTCCAGACTAATCGGTTGCAGCTGAATACGCCAGTATTTTATATGGAGCGATCGCCTATCTGGCCTCCACAACCCAATTAATACTTGGTAATACGATACCCCTTGGTAAGACTGGATGTTAGACTTTTGGGCCACTGACTACCTGTGAAGACTGTCAAAGATCCATAAATGACGGCCGGGACCAACGGCTTAACATGCTTTCTAAGGCACGGAGGAAACTCGGTATGTAATGGGTGGTCACCCATCCACGGATTGACCTAGGCAATCATGGCTTAACCTAAAGATCGACCCAAGCGATTGTAATTATTTAGCCACGAACTCCTTTTCAGACTTTGACCGATGATGTACTGAAATATCTGTCAAGGTCCACTGTCCGCAGCCAGTCCGGAGTCCAGTCCAATCGATTTGACCACACCTATATAGATTCTTGTAAATATTGAGTTTATTTAATAGTTTGGTCTATTGATTTAAGTTTTTAAATTGACATAGTCACTAACATCATTTGATTATTCATTTGATTTTTTTTCTTGATTTTTTGGTCATTTGGTCTATTTGCGACTGAAAGTTTATAAAGATTTTACCATAGTTTGTTTTTTTATACACGTCACACTGTTTATATTTGGTTGTGATTTTTTATGCGGTAATAGTCGACATAGGTACAGACACAATTTACATAGCAATAAAGTGAAATGGGCCTCACGAAAATAGCGGAAGAACAATGTTGCCCGCACCCTTTTTCTATTGACCCAAAGCTGTGGCATGAAAACTGCAACATAAATATGTTTTTATGATACGCAACCTAATATTTGGTTTGTTTTTTAAGATTTTTTACTTGTTTCTAGTATCATGAAGAGTTTTTTCCGTACCAGATGAAGCCATGTTTATACAAATACTAGCATTTTCCCGCGACTTCGTACGTATGGTACTTAGAATATAAAAAAAAGATAATTTCTGCGGTAGAATGTAGCTTATATTTTAAGTTAGGCATCTAGCAGAGCGGTGAAAACTGCGTTCAAATCCATGAAGTTGTTTTTGCGTGATGCGCGTACGTACAAACATACAGACAGATAGACAAAAATTCTAAAAACTGTTGTATTGGCTTCTGTTGCTCTAATAAAGACCCCCCATATATTTTTTTTTTGTTTATCTTTAATGTACAGGCATGAACCTGTTACAATTTTTATATATGTTTAGATTATACGTAGTTTAAAAAGAAATTCAGTGAAAAATATAGACGTTTCCTATATTTTAAGAAAATATAAATGTAAAAAAAATCAGAATATGATTTTACATGATGTTAGGTTTTTACATTTTGCTAAAATAAATCATAGTCTGAAAAATAAGTTACAAACGATATAATAACACAGGATGGTATTATTTTATTTGTAGTCTACACTTTAAAGATAACGATGCAGTTAACTTGGAAAGTATAATATAATAGGATATTTAAAGTAAACCTTAAAACATAACTTGGGAAGCATGTGGATAGAAACTGTTATTAGAATCACGTCTAAGAATACTTGGCGAACCCTTGCTTATGAAGTCTTACACATTCCGTCGGAAATGGGTTTCTGTACTGTAATGTAATTAGCTTCCGAGTTTTATGTGTGAACCCGCAGTTTCATAATCATTACGTTCTAGAATAACAGGCATTTTAGCTCCTGAAGTATTTTTATTAAAGCAATTGATTTTGTTTTGCACTATTTGTATGCAGCATTTTCATCGTAAAGGGGTTCCTGGTAAACAATAAATATTGCAAAATCTACATTTTTAAGGAATCCATCAATAAACAAGAAAAAGAAAAAAAAAAGCTGCTCCGAAAAGATATCAGTCAACGTTTGTAACTATTGATAAACTTGCGGTAATCGGTTTTTTTTTATCATTGGTGCTGTAAAAAATAATTATAAAATATTTTCCTAACAGAAACCTCTCTCTTTTGCAGATGTGACCGCAACGCCCTCGCCGCTAGTCAAAATAAAACATCAGAAGATAAAATTCTCCTCAGAAAGAAAGATGTCGATTAAAAAGTCGGATGTTATACAAAGAACGATGAGTGTGCCGAAGGGTTTTTAGTGAGAAATTGTGAAAAATAGAAAGAGTGAAGATGTCGGTAAAAGCCAGCGTTGGTTAAACAAAAAGGAGAAAAATGGCCTTCAAAGGATTCTGTGGCGAAGTGATCGGGTTTTTCATGGCTGTGGCGTTTTGCATCATATGTCCGGAATATGGTGAGTCTAACTTCTAGTTTTGCAAAATTTTGTTGGGATTTTTAGAGGGGATTATTCTAGATGCATTGTTTACTGATCGAATGGATCAATCTGAATAGTTCTTCTTTTGAAATTTGGCAAGGTTCATTTGTTTCGATCGGGAACAATTGTGTTTGAAATGCATCAAATAGTTTTTATCTAGGTTTTTTTCTGAAATGCAGGGTTTTGGCCAAATTGAACGGGCCGAAAGAAGGGGTCACTGTTTTCTCTTCATCCTCAATATCTCGTCCTTCAGTCCACGGATTTCTTCTTTTCATTTTTTATTTTATTTTGAGAATTCGCTCAATCTGACCGCCAAATTTAATTTAAATATTGATGTCTACTGTTTTCTGGTTCTATAGAATTCGAAACGAATTTTGCGAGTTTTCAAAATAAATATAACAACAATTAAATAAAAAAATGCGTAGAGCAGAATTTGACGCACCAAACACCCTGTATAATATCTCTATTCTATTTAACTCCCTGAAAAGGTACGCACCGAAAATAACAAATAAAAAATATTATACCTACTACATTTCATAGAACCTTCAGAGCTCCCAGATTTCCACAAAAAATCTTTTGTAAACAAAATCCGCGCTGAAATAACACATAACTGCAGATTCAGAGAGACTTACAGAAATCAAAACGAATATTTATCCCCTGAAGGTACTATTTCATACATCAAAAGGCTCTGAATGTGAACTAAAGATCAAAACTCGAGATAAGAGTATTAAACCCACATGGTTCTTTATTTCCGTATCCGCCCGCAGATGTCGGACCGTTGTCATGCCGAACAAAAGCAATGTCATGTTCTTGCCAAACATGAACTTTGTATCTTTTATCCTTGGTGGTAAGCAGGACGTCTAATTCTTTTGAAGTTGCGGTTAAATGTTTTTACGATTGGAGGTGCAATTTTGATGTGAATTCAACGTTTTATGGGTGGAAAATAGTGTTTTTCGCGTAAATGCTTTGTTTATCCTCATGAGCGCCTTTTGGGCTTGTTTATAGTATTTAGGTATGTATGTTTGTGGTTGAGTAACAAAATTAAAATTTTCACTCTAGATAGCGTTTCTTAATTAGTTGCAATAGGAAAAATATGGGTAATTATGTGGCGATTGAAGGACTTCTGATAACGAAAACATTTTCAGTTGTTTAAAATCCAGACAAAAGCAATGTCAAGTTCTTGATATTCTTTGTATCTTTTAGCCTTCGTGGTTAGCACAGCATCACATTGTTTTGAAGCTACGGTCAAATGGTTTTACGATTGGAGTTGAATTGTTTTTGTGAATTCAATGTTTTGTGCGCGGATAGTTGTTAAATAGTAGTTAGATTAAAATATCTATGATGAAATTAATCTAACAAATCTTTTAACGTAAAGTTTAGATTTTCAAAATTGAATAGGTAATTCCCGATGATTCCCGCTGTCCACCACCGGCCTGTCCACCTGTGGTGGACAGCGAAAGAATTTTTTAAAATAATAAAAAAATATCTCGCTCTCTCTCGGTGTCCACCAATGGCGGGTTTATCAATGACCCAACTTATTATTCCAAGTAACCGCGGTAGTTACTTTTAACTATTTCTATTACTTTTTCTGAAGACTAGTAATAGATATAGGGTTTTAGGTGTCAGGTGCTGAGATTAAAACGCAAAACGAAATGATGTATATTAATAGTCACCGTTCAATAAAAGTTTCCACTAATTGATTAAAAACAACTTTTATTTAAAAAAAAAACAAAATTATGTTTTTTGTGACGTAAAAATGTCTTCGTTTAATTTATATAATTTGCGTTTTACCTGAATAAAATTAATTTTGCTGCCTTTTTCAAAATTATTATTAAGTCGTTATAAAGCGTCAGGGTAGCCATTCAAATTGAATTAAGTTTTTTTACAATTTGCAGGTCAGTCTGAGGCTGTATGTTTATCATTGATTGGTTTGTGTACGTATTTACTGAAATAAAATAATCCATATACCTTTAAAGACATTTGAAACCATCACTAACAGTATTAATTATTGGAAACTTTTATTGAACGGTGACTATAAATTCTTCAGATAAAGTAATAGAATTAGTTAAAGGTCACCACCACACCACCGCGGTTACTTGTATAATTTAAATTTTTTTGAGAATTCTAAAGGCCGGTGGTGGACAGCGGGCATCACCGGTAACCTAGGGATAATTATGAAAGTTCCGGTGAAAGTTTATTTTATTTCGAAATCAAAATCAAAGATAACTGCGCGATTTCTAGGCTCTGTGAGAGGAGTAGCGAGTAAAAGGGTTTTTGGAATTAAATTTAATAATTATATTCTTATTTTCTACGTTTTGTCACTCGTTATCAGCCGTCTGACTTTTATACGTCTTCTAAATATGAAATTGAAATGTGACTTTTTCTCTTTTTTTTTTAAATTATAATATGTAAGTCATTCTTAAATAGGCATAGAGCATACATTCCTTTATCTGTAAAAGGATCTGCCATTAATTAAACTGCACTTTTCCACGTAAGCCAAGCCCACAAAGCCAAAAGATCCAAATAAAAGTAAAATTAATGTTCACTGTGTAATTTCATCGAAACACTGAGCCTTATTACAGATTAATAGGAAGCAGTTAATGGAAAATGAATTGCACTGGATTTCAATAAAACCAGGACGATTTCCGTTGAAGTATGGGAATGAAACTATTTGAATATTAATTCCACTTATTTTAATTACAATTATTTTACTTTATAAAGGTAAGTGAAATTATTTAAAGTTGTAGTTTAATTATTCTTTTGAATATTATGATGAAATTATTCAATTGGAAATAAACGATGTACAAAGTAGTGCGGTTCTCACACAGCAACGCTCGTGCGCGCTCGTCTGTGTTGCCACTCGAATCGAAAACCGTAACTGCGAGTATTTATTTACCCAATAACCAGCATACCTATTTGGGGTAGTTTTGAAACATTCGCCACCAGAATTCGTACAAAACTAGTATTGTCTCGCTTAGGTAAATTAGTTAGTAAAACTTGGGAACCTGATGTGGTTTCGATGAATTTCGGGCCAAAACCACGATAATTGGGTTCGGCAACAATTTCGTGATGGATGTTCGAGTTCGTGGATCTGGGAATGCGAGGTCCCATGTTCGTAGCTTTATTGCTTAGCTTGGCACGGTCGTTGGGACGTTTTAATATAACAGATTACATCATCAACATCTGCCTAGCCTTTTCCCAACTATGTTGGAGTCGGCTTCCAGTCTAACCGGATGCGGCTGAATTACATGGTATTTTACATGGCGCGACTGCCTATTTGACCTCCACAACCCAGTTAGTACTAGGTAAAACGATATCCCTTGGTAAGACTGGTTAATAAAAGAGATTACATAAGAGGATGAATACCTTTGCGTTTGACAGAGCAGACATCATCTGCCTAGCCTTTTCTCGATGTTGTTGGGATTAGCTTTCAGTCTACCCGGGTACAGCCCATCTAAATACCAATGGAGTCACTGCCTAGATGACCTCCCCAATCCAGTGACAGAGATGTCACACGACGCGTTCACGGTACGTTGCGACGCCTGAGCCGGGACGTTGCGTCATTCTACATTATAAATCAGAACGTTTCTGTACAAATAAATAAAATTGAACTGCGTTTGCAAAATAATAGCTTTTTACTGAATGCATATGAAAGTATATATAGGTAGATACGGTACTTACGACAAAAAAAAATTGTCTCTGTCTGTTAGTCTATCTGTCTGTTTTTTTCGGCTAATTTTCGAAACCGCTGTACCAATTTTGAAGGGACTCTTGCTGGCAGATTTACTTTAGACTACTTTTATTTTAGAAAAAAGATAATTAAGGATTCGTGCAAAAAACCTCTTGAAATTGTTAACAACTTCCGATTCAAATAGGGAAGTATATTTCTATAATAATTTAACGCGGACAAAGGTCGCGGGGCATAGCTAGTCTTTAATAATTGTAATTATTCACTGCGTTGAAATCAACGGCAATGCCCATGTGCCTACACTCTTACTGGGTAACACGATACCCTTTGGTAAGACTGGTTGTCAGACTGACTTGCTTCTAACCACCCGTAACGTACCACTGTCTTCTACGACTACGACTGTTTGATCTACGAATAACGGCCGAGAGCGACGGCTTAGCGTTGGGCGAAGTGGGTAGCGTGCTATTAAGTTGGGTAAACACAATATGAATAATTAAGCAAAGTTGGTTAATGGTTCGGAACACGTAAATGGTAGAAAACTAAAATACGAGAACGATGACGCAGCAAAGGTTAAGCCAAACAAACGATGCTTTATTAATAGGTACGCGGTTTTGGTCGTTATGTTAGGTTGTTTTTGGATAGGAAATGCTATAAGAGGACACTTATTCAGATTTCTTGCAGAGCACACTCATGACTAGAAAGATATAAAAAATTAAATGAGATTATTATTAAAAAAATTAAATGATAATTTCACGAAGTTGTCGATTAGACAAAAATACCTTTGTGATCTCATGCCTTTTTTCCCATGGGGATGTACAGAAACTACAAAATTCAGAACCACCTGCTACGATCCTTACATAATTATCTTATTTCGCCTATACGCAAGCCTAATGCGAGTACTACGCACCTGACCTTTCTAAAAATCATCACCAATAAGATCACTATAATTATTATGATTAGACAAAACGGTCGTCGACATTTTAAGCATTCCACTATGTCAAACTGTCAGGATAACCTGGTAGAGCAGTAAATTAACCGTGAGAAACATCGTTAAAACATTTGAGCACCGATTTTAAGAGCACCAAAGATATTCCCGATTAAGCACCAAGCTTCATAATATAATTATGTATATTGATGGGTGCTCAAATGGGAATATCTTTGGTGCTCCAAGCGTTGGTGCCCTTAAAATTGGTGCTCCATTGGGAATACTTCGAAAATCCTATAAACCAGAAAATACCAACTAATTAAATAAGGTGGTTATCGTCATAATCATAATCATTTATTCATTTGAAAACATGGGTTAATATACAGGCGCTTCGTTTATAATAAGTGCTCCATATTCTACCGTCACATGGGCATGCAAATTACATTAAATTTCAAATTAAAATGAGACGAAAATATCGACATGAAAAATGCATAAATAGTAATGTCAAATGGAAACAAATGTCAATTATCATTAACTTTCAACTTAAAAAAATAAAATAATTATTGACACGAAAAATGCAAAAATTATAAAAATGTCAAATGGAACAAATGTCAGATAGAAATAACATCAATTGGAATAACAATGTCAAATGTAACAGCAAGTATGTCAATTAGTCAGTGACTTAATATCATTCAGTAAGTCATCAATTGTGTAGTAACATTTTTCAACCAAAATATTTTTAGCGTCTTTTTAAATTTTAATACAGTCATATTTTTTATATCATTAGGTACTTTATTATAAATGCGTGGGGCAATACAAAAAAAATTGCACCATTGCGGTTTTACATTTTTCACTTGAGACACTTCATTGACATACTAAGACCGTATTGGTTTTTTTTCTGATTTTTGACAATTTCCGAAATACGTCTGGATTATTTTTCACAAACAAAGCTGTTTCCAATATATATAAAGACGGAAAAGTAAAAAAAAATAAAGATTTAAAATGAGGAAAACAGCTATCTGTTGGACCACACATTGACCTTATACATCGCTTTTGCGTTCTAAATACCAGCTCCCTATCAGTAGACTGTCCCCAGAAAATAATACCATATCGTAAAACGGAGTCAACCAAACCATAGTACGCTGTTAAAAGAGCTTGACTGTTAACTTTCTTTGATAGTTGAAAGAGAGCATAATTATGCGGATTTACTAAGTTTTTTACATAATTCTTCAATATGAGTTCTCCATGAGAATTTATTGTCGATCAATATACCTAAGAACTTAGCCGCACTTGGTTCTTCAATAGTGCAACCTTGGTAGGTGTTTGTTGCGATTGCTTTCAAAAAGGTACGTTTCCAGCCCCTTTAAAAAAATCTATTATTACACCTGTGTATAAGGGTGGTGATAGAGACGATGTTAACAATTATCGACCTATTTCCGTTTTAACTGCGATTTCAAAAATTATAGAGAAATTGATAAACACTCGCCTCTTGAAGTATCTAAGTAGATTTAATATTCTGTCACCTTTTCAATTTGGATTTAGGCAAAAGAAGTCAACTGAAGATGCTGTTATAGCACTAAGTTCTTTGGTAACCGAACAACTTGACAAAGGAAATAAATGTATGGCTGCCTTTCTGGATCTAAGAAAAGCCTTTGACACCGTCTCTACTCCCATTCTTTTACACAAGCTTGAAGCTATTGGAATTCGTGGAATGCCTCTGGCACTTTTTAGGGACTATCTCTCCGGTAGAACACAAAAGGTGAAACTGAATCATATCGTTGGTGAGGACGCAGATGTATCATACGGCGTACCACAAGGTAGTGTACTAGGACCTACGCTATTTTTAATTTATATAAATGACCTCTGCAATATGAGGATTACTAATGCCAAGGTATACTCATACGCCGATGATACTGCTGTCGTCTTCTCAGGGAAAACATGGGATGATGTTAAAAATAGTGCTGAAGAAGGACTAGCTCTCGTTGCTACGTGGTTAAAAAATAATCTGCTCACCCTGAACACAAGCAAAACCACTTATATTTGTTTTAATATTTATAATAATCAATTACCATCAGATAAAGAATTTAATTTAAGAATCCACACGTGCGACATTACTACAGATGGAACTTGCAGCAATTGTCCTACTATACAACAAGTTACTCGAACTAAATATCTGGGTGTGATAATTGACCAGCGTCTTTCCTGGTATCCTCAACTCGATCAAGTCATGAGTAGAGTTCGAAAATTCATTTTGATATTCAAGGAGCTGAGATATGTTGTACCAAGGAGAATAAATAAAAATAATAGCAATCAAAGAAATCTATTAAATGAAATTTATGTATCCTTGGTCCAGTCTGTTTTAGTATATTGCATAACTGTATGGGGTGGAGCAGCGAAATCTAGTTTCCTAGAGTTAGAACGCGCTCAAAGAGCGATACTTAAGGTGATGTACTTCAAAAAAAGAATATTCTCCACTCAAAAACTTTATGATCTATGTAATCTGCTGTCAGTGAGAAAATTGTACATCCTTCTGATCATCCTCAAAATGCACAAGGCGACACCATATGACCCCAAAATACGAAAGAAGAGAAAGAAACATTGCATAGTTAACGTTCCTAGGACTACAACAGAATTTGCTAGCAGACAATATAAAAAACGCTCAGCCTTCTTATATAACAAAATAAATAAAAAAATATATATCTATGATAAAAAACTAATTGAATGCAAAAAACAACTTATAACATGGCTGCATAGTTTAAATTATGATGATACAGAGCTACTTTTGCAACGTGTGACTTAATACTGAAAACCTTTTAAAAAAAAATGTGATATTTATTGATGTAATAAGAATGTTTAGTCACACCCTGTACACTCAAACTCTGTCTTTCCCACTTTTTCAACCACTCACACACACACACATACACACACACATACACACCCACATACACACACACTCTTTTGTTAATTACATAATTGTATATTTATAATGTAAGGGATTGAGCGGAGCCTTCAACTACAGGCATTTCTATGCCTAAATGGAGACTCCTCGATATGCAATGTAAGCCAAAATGATATGAAATAAACTTATTTTTTTATTTTTTATTTTTTTATTACGAAAGTGCATCACTTTTGTTTTTGTCTTACTCAGGCTTATAACTAAATTATTATTATGTAACCAATTTATAATATCCTGTAAACAAGTATTGATGTCATGCTCATAACTATTTTGGTTTGTACACTTTATTTCAGCTGTATTATCGTCTGAAAAGAGAATCATTCTGTTAGCAGTTACTTTTGGAAGATCGTTTATATATATTAGGAAAAATGGCGGCCTCAGTACGCTACCTTGTGAGACACCAAATTTTACACACCTTGGTACACATACATAAATGGTTTCTAATTTACTTTTTGGACAGATTCTTGAGACTTCTGTGCACTGAAGCCTATTACTTAAGTATGATCCTATAAGTATAGGTACCATAACTGTGTAATTTCTGTAGAAAAATGTTATGGTTTACATAATCAAACGCCTTGGTCATATCAGTGTAGATTGCACAGACTGGATTTCTCCTGTCTACTGATGACATTACATTATCTAATAGGTCAAATAGAGCCCTGCTAATTTTTTATATAAAAGCTTTATTATAACTTTGTTGTGAATTTTATTACTTTTGTAGAAATGCCGTCATATCCAACAGTATTGGTATTGTTTAGGTTAGAAATTATTGTTATTACGGCGTTAATTGTTACTGGTTGCATGAAAAGTGATTTTGATGTCTGATTAATTAAATTAATATTGTTCAACTCGATGTCAGCTTTAACATTTTTTTCAATCTCATCGCTAAAATAATTATTAAATTAATTAGCAATGTCCAAGGAGCGCGTAAATGACAAATTATCTCTGTTTATACACATGATAGACTCTTATGATAGACACAATTTTGATTTATTTATTATTTGCATGTAGCTTTAGATTTATTTTGGGCGGTAATTATATAATGATTATATTCTGCGATTATGTTAGCTTGACAATTTTTCTATTAAGTGTTGTGTAGTTTTCTAAAACTATTTTATTTTTTGAGTCTGTATGCCCAAAGTAACGGCGTCCGGGCGGTCGATGATCGCGCGAAGATTTATAAGGTGGTGCGCTGCGCGTGAAAATGGACGTATGTTGTGCCCTTTCTAGTGGAAAAGGCTTTGTAGTTGGATCCGTATAGGACATTTGGTAATTGAAAGGAATACTAGCAATAAAACGCAGCTCACAACTTAGAAAAATAGATCATAGAAAGGTTAAAAAAACGTTTTGCAGAAAATAAGCGCTTTGATTTTACTGTCGGCTACGCGTCCGTGATTGACTGTACCTTTGACCTTGCCTTTGAACAGTTGCCAGGCTAAATAAGTTGCAATTGAGTAAGAGGCGAGCTTATATTGGTTTTGTTACCGCTGAAGAGTAAATTTTTTGGTCTAAGTGGGTACGTAATTACAGTTACAGACATGGATATTTTTTATCAAACAGTAAATTCCCCTTACCTACCTATACAGTGCCGCTGGATAAAAACCGTACAGTTTATTATTTAAACTAAGCGACTGATTACAAACCCGTGAACACCAACGAAAAAAGGAACCAAAATACTAGGGTGGAGTGGTGGATTACGAATCCATCTGCTTGCATCTGAAGAAAGAAAATAAGTTACATATCAAGCATGAAGAAAGAATAAACTTTCACTATCACTTACGGGATATCTTCCCCGATTAATGTTTATATTGAGCTCCCGATGTTTCGACGCTGTTGCAAGCGCCATGATCACGAGATGATTGGAGAATGCGGGTGGATGGTAAAGACTTGTTAGGTGCAGACGAAGCTGTCTACCCTCTTTCTTTGTCTTTTGCTACGCGCACTAATGGAACTCAGTACAAAGTCACGGCAAAACACACTCACAATAACGCTAGGTTTTGTGGAGTATAAACATTAATCGCGCGAGATATCCCGTAAGTGATAGTGAAAGTTTAGTTATAAACCGTGAAAGCTTAAAACAGGGCTTAAATAAGAATTTTTAAATCGTTGTTCTTTATTCTTACGTCTTTTGAGCATAAGATTTGGGGAACACCAAAAAAAAAAAACTAATGGATGGTCTGTGTAAACGAAGATACGGCTAAAAAGGGACTACTTAGACTAATAGACAAGTATGGAAGAAGAAGAAATGCTGCTCCGACCCCAAATAAATTGAGATAAGGGCGGGAGAATGATGAAAAACGTATTAATAATTTTATGTAAATAATAATTGCTTATTTATCCAACGAAATTCATCAGATGGGTAAATAATATGAAAATATTTATGTGTATGTAAATATGTGAATAAGAACGTGACTTTGTGTTCACATAAGCTTATTTTACTCTTTGTGAGGGCATTGAACCCAGCTCTCAAATTCAGTTGACATGTTGTCAAGGTAAATGAAGCAAATAAAATTATGTCCTGTTAGAGCTCGTCAAAAAGAAAATATACGGGTAGGTAGGTACTTACATTTTTTTTTCGAAAGCTTTGTAATTGGACTTGCCTTTGCCCGATATCGCGTGGTAACGTTATAATGACGTTATATTAACGTTACATGGATATTTTTGCGCGTGGCTATAAAAACGGAGTTCTGAGGGTCTGAAAAGGCCGCTTTTGCAGAATTAAAATAGGATAATAACATGAATTACGTTAAATTCGTAAAACGGTTGCAGACGCAGTTAATATTCCTATACTTTTAAATGAGCAATACTTGTATGTTCTCGAAAATGGCTCTAACAATTTCGATGAAAGTTGCAATATGGGCGTTTACGGGGGCGAAAAATCGATCTAGCTAGGTCTCATATCTGGGAAAAATCGTTTTCTCTATTTTCTCCCGAGCTGAGGTCGGCCGCCCAGGTACTATATTGTGAATTATCAATTTGTGATCATTCAACGAATTGTCACGTGATTCATATTATAGCTACCCTATTAATGCGTCTTTTTAACCGATTTCTAAAAAAGGAGGAGGTTCTCAATTCGGTTTTTTTTCGTGTTTGTTACCTTATATCTTCGTCATTTATGAACCGATTTTAAAAATTATTTTATCTGAAAAGATACACTCCCCGATTGTTGCCATAGAAATTTCATCAAAATCGGCTGAATGGTTTGGTTTTTAAATCAAAATAACTGGAAAAAATATGTCATCCAATCAAAAAAAATTGCGAAATTGATACTTGACAAGGATTTGTGTATGATACGATACCTAAAAAGATTAAAATAAATAACCGACTTTCAAAAAAAATTTTTTTTGTAGGTCCCCAAAAGACTCGTGCATATACTATAATAGTTTAACGGTCGTCAACAGTGTACAAACAAGTTTCCAACCCGTCGCCTACTGCCATCATTAATTTACCCTTCACTGAATCTAACAAATTGATAAACGATTTTCCTTTTTATTATTACCGAAAGATATTCGTGTCTAAGCCATCTTACATCTACTTTTACAACTCGTGGTTAGCAGCTGACATATTTTTATAACGTAAGGTATTACTTTAGTGAATATATCGAGAGTGGGTGTCCTTGGGATCGCTGTTTGCAAGCTTTTAGAAGTCGTTTACACAATGGCCATGACTGGCCACAATTTAAATAGTTAGCTTTTTTTTGAATAGTTTTACTCTTAAATTGTTAGTGGAACTAAGGGTTTTCAAACTTCAAGTGCACAAGTGTAGTACCAATGTTTATTTTTATTTTTATTCGGAACAGGTCAAGCACTACATGATTCTTTCGTGCCTAGACCAACATTACAACGACTTTATGAAATAAATTTAATTACGTTCTCAAAAAACGTTCAGAAACGTAGTTATTCATAATTGAGTCACGTGCAAAACCGGGAAAAGAGTTTGTAACTGCAAGCTGAGTTTACATTGCAGAAAATGTCTTATCCACGAATAATAGATCTTATTTCGCAAGACGTAAGGTTCAAAACTCCTTGCAAGATGTAACCATAAAGATTTATTAGTTATTCAACACGAGTAGCCTTCGGACAACAATTAAAGTAGAATGGAAATAAATATTTATATTAAATTCTCTTCATATAATGTAGTTACGAAATATTAACCCGTTGTACGCCACCGTGGTACAAAATACCTAAAATTCATAGACATTTTCGTGCCATTAGTAGTCGAAAGCACGTACAGACATTTAGAGTTCTCAACTTGAAATTAAGTCTAAGATAATAGACTTAGACTCAGGTAACAGTTGTAATTGGTGAAGTTACGTAGCTTTAAGAGCACATGCCGTTAATAACTTACTAAAATTGGAGTGTCTGAAGTATGATTTATCTGCCAAAAATATAATTAGATGACACAGTTCAAAGTTAAATGGTAAACCATTATCTATCCAAACATTTTTTGTAACGAAGCATGAAAAACTAGAGTTGAAAGTCTAAAGTAATTTGTCAAACTTTTTTATAAAACTGCTCTCGAAATATTCTGTTAGCTTTTGTAATTCAAGAAAAACAACACGAACTGTTGAAATCTAGACTGATAGCACAATTATAATATTAGGTACTTTATTGGGTGCTTGAAATTAAGTTTTTTGAGTGAGTTTGCGTGACTATATTAAATTTTATTGAGTAAAAACTTAGGTTTCAATTAAAACTGAGTCACAACATTTTATTAATCGTATTGCGGCACTAACTTTAATTATTGCGCAAGCATTGCCTAACGAAATTAATAAGGTATTTAAAATTCAAGATTAAAATCACAAAGTCATTTATTTTCTGTGTTATGGTGTAAGTAATAGATTCATTATGTTGTTTCAAACTAAAAATGGCACCTCAAAGCTCCACTTAGCACTAGAAACAATCACAAAGTTGACAGATTATACTCCTTCTTTTCTGTAGCCGTGAAGTAGCAAAAGTATCTGGAAATTCTTACCGACATTTGTATGTTTTCTCGAGGCGCCAACTTTGCGAAACGACGACAGAACAGAAATAAAGCTGTGAATAAAATATTATATTATTTGACCGCATCGCATTTGGAGGGTTGGGACGGGTGCAGTTGACATATTAACTTATAAATAAAGAATGTTTGGAAACAGCACCATGAACATTTTTATTGTGTTTTGCATGAATATGAAGTTTTTACGTTTTGCATACGTGAGCTGATACTGAAGCGGTCGTAAAATATCTTGCTTTGAATTTTGTAATTGGTTTCTTCTTTGTCGATTAAGGGATTATTCGAAGCGAGTGAGAAACAACTTCTTACCGCAGCTATTTCAAGTTTTTTTCTGCATAGCGTCACGCATGTAATCCTCGAAAGGTTAGGCAGAGGTGTACTTGATAGTACATCCATTTCCCCAGTCTGCTTCGTTGATCGAGTGGTCGCAAGCGCGATTACTGACCATAAGGTCCTGGGTTTGATTCCCGGGTCTGGCAAAGTGTTTTTGGATTTTTCCAATCGGGAATTTTTCAGGAGCAGCTACGGAGTTTGGATTTGTATCCGTGTGATGGCAATAAGCTTGATCCCTATAACATGGACCTTGAAAAATAACTGGCAAAATGTGGTTTTCTTTTCTGATGTCCTACCAAATTAAACTTACGTTTAATTCATTCCATGAAATATAAGTTATCATTACTCAAACTTATATAGGAACTAACTTGCTATAAGTAACGTGCAAACAAGACTCTACATTAAACAACCAGAATCTACATTAGATTGTTTTTTTTTTACTTTACGCATTGTTATAGTAATAATACGCAGACTCACGTCCGTTCCAATAATAACAGTTTTGAAATAAAGTAGCAGCATTTCTTAATACATATTTTGAATTTAAAAACCATTAAAGCTTGTAAATGTTATTAAAATGTCTAGACTCTGAAAGTAAATAAAAATGTCAGAAATAGCTGTGTTATCATAAGATGTAATTATAAGTCAAGTGCCGAAAAATTTTCATAAAGTTTTTTTATTAAAAGAGTTTTTCAAGGAAAAGATTTGTGTATCTAACATTTAAGTATATAGTTACTTAAAGAGAGGATGTTAGATAAAACTCTCTAAAGATTCTTTAAGCGATATCGCTTTTAAATAATAAGAGTTTTTAAATAATGAGAAATGAGAAATTTTTACTTTCAGTTCTGTATCCAAGCTAGCTTAATTTGAATTTGACAGTATCTGTCTATAGCAAGGAACTATGGTCATCTGAGAGCGTAGACAAGAGTGACAATTCAGTTTCAAAGCGTTTGGTATTTCTACAACGCCTTTCAACGGATATGAAAAAAATGAAAATGAAAAAATGAAAAAATGTTTATTAGTTTTAACAAGTTTTCTTACATTACTAGGTAGTGATTGGAGCCTCCTTTTAAGCTAATAAAGCCTGTATTAGGAGACTCCGCTCTTCCATACATTGTTGGTATTAACTATATTAAACTTGTTTATTAAGAATAATAAAAATAAAATAAAGGAATCTAATCTACGAAAACTATGGATAATATAATTTATAAGCTAGGCTAATAAGTGCTTTCAGAGTTCAAATTGTGTGTAATAGTGTGGTTGTGTGTTATAGTGTGATTGTGTGTAATTGTGATTGGGTTGATGTATGCAGAGTGTTGTGTTTCTATGTGTGGAATGTGTGTGTTATGTGTGTGGGTGGGAATACCTATATCATGAGAGAATGAGATTGAGCCCTGGAATACT
The DNA here is from genome assembly GCA_964057025.1 of Standfussiana lucernea. Taxonomy (NCBI): domain Eukaryota; kingdom Metazoa; phylum Arthropoda; class Insecta; order Lepidoptera; family Noctuidae; genus Standfussiana; species Standfussiana lucernea. The sequence goes on along the minus strand of OZ059788.1, from coordinate 4,555,713 downwards.
GTTTGCAAATATTTATAACAATAACGCCTCTGTTTCCTCATAATTAAGGGGTTTTATCCATTCAGCTATTATTTTTTTACATTCATTTAGTTTTTTATCGTATACATAAGTTTCCCTATTACATTTGTTGTAAAGCTGAGCAGACCGTTTTTTAAATTGGTTGCTGGCAAATTTAGATTTAGTTTGAGGAACATCTGCTGCTAAGTCTTTTCTTCTTTTTAAATTTAAGCTAGGGTCATAAGGAAGGGATTTGTGTTTTTTAATTATAGTTCTTATAATGTATAGTTTTCTCACAGATAATAAGTTGCTAATTTGGTAGAGGTGTTGAGTGGAAAATCTCATGCTTTTAAAATACATCAGCTTAATTAGAGCACGTTGACCCCTCTCAAGATCAATGAATTTAGTTTTTGCTGCACCACCCCAAATGGGGATGCAGTACGTCAAAACAGATTGCACCAAAGCTATGTAGATTTCATTAAGGAGGTGTCTCGGGTTATTCGTATTAGTAGGTACAACTTTTGGAACAATATGCCTTAGGGTCTTAAAAATCCAGCTTAATTTTCTTATCCTGCTATTGACCTGTTCAAGATGGGGATACCAGGACAGGTTTTGGTCGACCACAACACCTAGATATTTTGTTTGTGTTACCTTGTCTAATGTTGGGCATGAACAATTACTTGGGTCATCACAGGTGTGTACTCTCAGATTAAGTTCTGTGCCAGGCTGGGAACGATTGGATATACTGAAGCAGATATAATTGGTTTTAGCTGTGTTAAAAGTCAATAAGTTATCTTTGAGCCATCTAGCTACTTGGGTCATTCCAGCCTCAGCACTCAAAGCAACATCATGCCAGGTCTTCCCAGTGAAAACGACAGCGGTGTCGTCAGCATAGGAAAATACTGTAGCATTATTGATCCTGAGGTTGGAGAGGTCATTAATATACAGTAGAAACAATGTAGGACCCAACACGCTTCCCTGGGGGACACCAAATGTGATATTAGCATCGCGACTAACGAATGTTCCTACCTTGACTCGCTGCTTTCGGTTCGACAGGTAGTCTTTTGCGAATTTTAGCGGTGTTCCTCTTATCCCCGCTGCTTCCAATTTGTTTATCAGGATGGGAATAGAGACGGTGTCAAAAGCCTTCTTTAGGTCCAGAAATACAGTCAGACACTTGGTCCCATTATCCAGATTATCAGCTATTAGAGTGCTAAGGGCAGTAACTGCATCCTCTGTTGAAATTCCCCGCCTAAACCCAAATTGTGTGCTGCTTAGAATATTATATTGTTTAAAGTATCTAATAAGTCTGTCATTAAATATTTTTTCTATTATCTTGGAAATAGCTGGTAAAATGGATATAGGCCTGTAATTATTGACATCGTCTCTATCCCCGCCCTTGTGAACTGGAATGATGATAGATTGTTTGAGCGGCGTAGGAAAGACTCCCTTCGCAAAACAATGATTGGTCAAATGAGTCAAAATAGGAACAATCTCCCGGCCTACGTGTTTCAAAAATCTGGTGGACACCTTATCCCAACCGGGTGCGCTGTCAGATTTAAGGTTCATCAGAATCTTACTCACTTCGTGGGTATCCGTATCCAAAAGAACAAATGAGTTTGCTTGAGACGGCGGTTTGTCTGCTTTAAGAGTGCTAGGTTTAGGTATTGTGGGTTGAATATTTTGGGCCAAATCTTTGCCAATGTTAGCAAAATAATCATTGATATGATTCACCGACTCAGCTGGGCTTGATTTAAGGTACAGTAGTTCTGTATCCTGACTTTTATTATTGTTATTGGTGTAAGTCACAGTTTTAATATTTTTCCATAATAATTTATTGTTTGATACTGATTTAGCAAGTAGTTCCCTTTCAAACTTTCTTTTTAATTTTTTAATTAACTTATTACAGAAGTTGCGGTATCGTCGGTAAGTTATTTTAAGAACATCATTAAAGGGATCACTACGGGTTTTCTTTTGCAATTTGTTGCGATTTTTAATGCATCTCAATATGCCAGCGTTTATCCAAGGTTTAATGGTACGCTTGCTATTAGGGATTGTTTTGATAACCGTATTATTATTTAAAGACTCAGTAAGCTTATGTATTAGCAAATCAGCTAATTGGTCTGGGTCATCACAGAACAGCAGCTCTGCTAATTTATTTTCTTTAAGGTTTTCTAGGGCCTGATCAAAATCAACTGCGGAGGTAGTTTTGTTAGCAATTTGTTTAGTTTTTAATTTCGATAATGACAAAAACGTAGTAAAGTGGTCGGTTATAGTTGTATGGAGGATGGCAATAAATGCTGAAACTTTTTTTTTATTAATTTTTATCATAAAGTGGTCTAAACAGCTCAATTCACGTGTAGGCAGAGATATAATCGGAATGTATTTAAGTCGCGAGTTAATAGGCTTCTTTTGGGTTCACTCGCTCCATGGTCAACCTCATCTCTCCTCATGTTCCTCTCGTCGCCCTCAGGACAAAATTGAGGTCAAGACTAGGCCCATTTAATATTAAAAAACACACAAGTTTTTCGATAGCGTACGAGTATGTCAATCCAATACAATTTCTCATTGACTTTTCCACCATCATAGTCGCTGTAACTTTTTCTAAGCGCTCTCCAATATCTATAACTGCCAATGGTTGTCACTATCGTAAACTACATAAGAAAAGTCATTGGTAATTCACGGAATTTGTCATTTCCTCCAGCAAAGAATGCTTATAGGAATAATTCCCGATAAACCTCCATACTATACTCCCATTAAAAATAAGACAGTCAATTAGTTCAACTAAAAATAAATTGCAAGTCTATGTTTCGATACACACAAAGTCACATCAGGATGGCTACCATGATCTGTTAGTGCAGGAATGTTTTAGGACTATTCCGAGAGTGGGAAAGTGACAGCGCTAGACAGACATGTATCGTCATCTCTTACCCACTCTCGGAATAATACTAAAACATTCCTGCACTAATAGATCATGGTAACCCACCTGAAGAAGTTGAAGAAGAAGCGCAAGGGAAAAGCAAAACGCAGTATTAAATAGGTTCGCTGATAATACTATTGTATCTACGCCGTTTCAAGTAAACCATGTCTTGATATTGCTCCATTTCCTGCCCCTTATTATAAAACTGTTTACCCCGATAACATCTTGACGTTATCTACAAACATAAAGACAAGTTATTACAGCCAGGTAGCGGTCTAACAAGCTGTCACTAATTATGCACGATTGCCTTTAATAAAACCAGCTCGTTATTATAGGAGCCTAGTACGTGGGTCCAACCCGTGTCCGAGCATAGGTTTATTTATGAGGTATACGTTCATAATATTTGGTACAATACATTGGCCGTTAGGCTGTGTAAGATGCTAAGTTGAAAAGGGCAGGTTAAAATGAAAATGTAAAATATTTTACATAACCGTCCGTAATAAATTTAAAATGTTGTTTTATATGTATATGTGCAGAGATGAGGAGAGGGAGAGGAGTGTGTGGAAGTTGACGTGACTGTAAAGAGGCTGGGAACTGAGAGACTAAAAGGGAAGTAAAAAAACTTTTTTGCAAAAAAATAATCGACATCCAAAAAAAAAAAAAAGTGGAAAATAACTTTAAGTCGGTGGCAAAAAAGTCAATGAAACAAACAATAGTCACCGAATTCCGAAAGTAAAGTTAAAAAATACAACTGAATTGAGAACACCTCCTTTTTTTAATTCGGTTCAAAAGAAGAATAGATGTGGCGCCGACTCTAAATTAATTGAGATAAGGGCAAGTGAACGGTGACGATGATGACGATGACCGATGAAGTCAAGCAGCACCAGTTTCTTCACAAACTGAACACCTTGAAATAAAATAATCATGCTTCCAGAGAAGAATTTTCTTAACACGAACCTGTACTTACCTACGGAGTTTGTTATAGTACTATTAAAAAAAGAAAAATGCAAAACAGTGAATTACGTCACAAAATTAGGAAACTGCTGCTACTAAAATGTATACTCGCGAAAACTTGCCTAGGTTATTATGCCCTGTGACTGGAGCTTGATTTTTTTTTGTGTTTTGACATTCAAAAGTGCCTGTAATAGTCTAATTGAAATAAATTATTTGAGTTTGAGTTTAGGATACCTTATTACGCCAGTATCAATATAGAACTTAATAAATGCGAGAAAATCCCCCTGAAACACAATAAAAGATATGGTCGTTGTACAATGTTTGTACAGCGACCATATCTTTTACATACATTATAAGCGAGAACAATAGTCGAAAACATAACAAACGTAACACAAATAAGTTTTTCAAGCTTTGTATAAAATTGTTTAAATAATTACGTATTCAGACCTAGAGCGTCCATTTTGTAACGTTACCCTCACTCTAAGTAAACTGTTTTCGTATGTTAAGTGTAACAAAACAAAGAGTGTAATTGTTTTAGTACAATTAAGTAGCTAGACGCTTTAGTTTAGCGGTTAGGGTACATACGGAATGTTACATTTTAGTTCTTAAATATTCATTTTGGGACGTAGCGTGCTGTGCAGTGCCGATCCTAAGGCCGAGTTAATGACTTCAGGAGATGCGACTTTAGACAAGCCTATTTTCTAGCTCGTATTGACTTACAAGCGCGCCACATTAGGCACTTTGAAAAACCGGACGCGTGTACACGCGTGTATACGAGGCTGGCGTAGGCGGTATTCGGCGCGTGTGCAGGTCTTGTACGTCAGGCATTGTACGAGTCTCATGAGAAACAAAAGGCGCGAGTAAACGCCCGTACGCGCGCTTCCAAACACGAGCTTATACGCGCCTAAAATATGCTAATTTGAAACCAGGCGTTCACGAACTTAGGACGAAACGACTTGCGACGCGACGTGTCAAGCGTCACGCACGGAGACACTTATTTCTTTCACGTGGGTACAGAGCCTTCTAAGCGATTTCTTTCACATATTTTCTCCGCAGTCCCTGTCGCAAGAGGTGCAAAATATTCATTTTGGGAGGTAGGTACCGTGCTATGTAGTACCGACTCCATTACAGTTGGTAATTGGGCGATTATCCGGTCATTTGCTTTGTTTAAATCCTAGTTTATGGAAAACATAAGTATGGAGAAACTGAGCTTAGTTTCGTGATTAAAATCCTGAAGCTAGTCACAAGCTGGATGATATTAGCCTGGCTAATGAACGTTGCCTTGGTAGGATTTAGAAGTGAGCTTAGGAGGGGAAAAATAGTTGTTAACTAACCATAGTCTGTGAAAATAGACACAGCCAGTTAGTCGGTTGCAATTAGACGAAAAAAAAAATACTCAAGAGGTGGAACAAAGTTTATTGTGGTTGGATTTTCATGAGACTTTTTTGTTGAGTTCCTAGAGGTGTGGAGAAAAGTAAAAAATAATAATTCGCCTCTCGCGACTATTTTTTAAAAATTTCCTTTATAGTTTTTTTTTTTATATGTTTATGAATAACTTGAAATTCGTCGAATTTATATTGAGGCGTAGTAGTGACCGGTGTCCATCCGTTGAACGCCAATTTGTCTGTTTATTTGTTTATTCCTGTAGTACGATCCCGTGGGACAATAACCGAATTCCACGCGAGCAAAGCCGCGGGCATAAGCTAGTAAATAATATTAATACCAGTCTATACTATCTCACTGCTACGCAGCAATGGAATAGTATTAAAAAAAAAGGCCTTCAAACAGAAGGCACGAGCATTGATCACCACACTTGCTCAAGACGGATTGGCGATTTCAGAATTAATATTAATTATAAGTCCAGGTTTCCTTACGATGGTTTCCTTCACCTTTGTCTGTGATGTCCAAGATAAACTCAGAAAGTACATATTATGAACTTCTTTCTTCTTTCTTTATCGTGTGGTTAGTACCTAACCTGGTGTCAGAGTTTTAATGCCACCCATGGGCCTCTGACTTGGCTTGACATGCCGTCGAGAAATATCTCTCAGGCATGCTGGTTTCCTCACGATGTTCTCCTTCACCGAAACAAGTGATAATTATACAATACGCACATGAATCCGCAAAATCAGAGGTGCGTGTCTTGGGTTCGAACTCGAGACGTATGTATGACTTGGCAGTCCGACGGTCACACCACAAGGCTATCACTGCTTAAAAAATATTATGAACTGAAAAGTCACATTGGTACTTGCCCGGGCGAAGATATGCTAGAAAAAAAGTTACTTTGGTAACACAGTTTTCAACGTACTTTGGCTGTAATTCCTTAACTTACTTAAAAACTTTACTATGTGCGGTCATAAAAAACTTTTTAGACAAACCAATATTGGAATTAGGGTTCACTTTCAGAAATTAATTATTTTTTAGACATGTTTTCTTACTTCGAAAAGCCATCAAGGCTTACAAAAAGTATACCAAGACAAGATAGGGCCGACACTTGAACAATTAATCAATACATTTGGAGAGGTTTTGTGTGTCTTCAAAAGATCTCATGACTTTGGTTTGTCTAATTGGTAAATCGACCTTTAGTTCGCCAACAGTCGGGTACTCGATACCAGTTCAATAATTACACGAGTACCTATCTACCTTCGAAGGTTGATATTGCTTATAAATGTACGTAGCTATCTATTGAGCTCTGTATATTGGCAGGCCATGTCTACAGATAGAATGCGGACGAAGTGTAATAAAAAAAAAAAAACATATTCTATCAGCAATGCCGATAATAATACAAAATATGGTATTAGTCGTAACTAGCGAAAAGCTTATGTATCAGCCGACGTTCGAAAGTCGTTGTAGAGATAGGTACCAACGCTTTTAAAGCTATTGCCACATGTCTAGTCACCTAGGTTATTGGTACTGCAATATATCTATTCATTTTTTGAATAGATAATTACTAAATAAAATCATCTATCATTATAATAACTGTGTGCATTTAGGAGGTTTTGGATAAAACCTTTAGAGGGATAAAGAGTTCAACTCCGTAATCAAAGAAAAACCCAAACAATAATACAATCGCCCTCGCCTATTTGGGAAGGTAATTTTAATTCACAGCCAGCCAGAGTGGTAGCCAATATTTCACGCACAAATCCCTCGTAACAAAAATTTATTTACTCAAAAATCTCCTAAATCTCTTGATATTATAAAAGTCGGAATTTTGTTCGGGGCAATGTTGCAATCTTTTGCGGTAATCCGTCTATATAGGTCAAGTCTAACCACGAAATAACAGGGCTTATGCTAAAGTTATTGACGTAACACGAACGGTATAGGGAGTGACCGCACATAACGACGTGGTTTCGGCTTGAGCGAGACTGAAAGAACCCTATTTCTATGCTATTAAAGCTGGAACGACACAAACAGAACAGACAGAAGAAGTGATAGCCTAGTGTTGTGACCGTCGGACTGACACCTGCGTACTTCTGATTTTTAACCGACTTCAAAAAAAGGAGGAGGTTCTCAATTCGGTTGTATGTTTTTTTTTGTGTTTGTTACCTCATATCTCCGTCATTTATGAACCGATTTGAAAAATTCTTCTTTTATCTGAATGGATCTACTTCCCGATTGGTCCCATAGAAATTTCATCAAAATCAGTTCAGCAGTTTGGTTTTGAAATCAAAATAGCTGGAAAAAATGTCATCCAAGTTTTAGTGTTTTTTTTTGGAAGTCGGTTTTTTTTTTCATATGAAACAAACAATAGTCACCGACTTCCGAAAGCAAAGTTATTTTCCACTTTTTTTTTGTGTTTTTTTTGGAAGTCGGTTTTTTTTTTGCAAAAAAGTTTTTATTCTGATTCATGTGCGTATTGTATAAATGTCAGTTGCTTCGGTGAAGGAAAACATCGTGGGGAAACCAGCATACGTGAGAGATAATTTTCGACGCCATGTAAAGCCAAGTCAGAGACCCATGTGCGGCATAAAAACTGTAACACCTGGTTAGGCACTAACCACACGATAAAGAGAGAAAGCGAAAACGATGTTATTTGCCTCTTTTCGATTCGGACGACGCAGCTTGACACTTTATCTATCTATCCGTTTGGTTGAATGGACATGTGACTAGTATAGACCCATATCTGACGGAAGTTGCGTTGGGCGTATCATCGGTTTCGTCTAGTCATTATTTTTTATTGGGCCAAGCCCGCCACACTATTCTCAAACCACTGCAACCCCTGAAAGACGGAATCAACAGTGGCGACCACCAGAAAAGCGTCGAGACAATGAAACTTGAAGAAGTCCCAAAGAAATGTTTTAACTGTCTTGGATCCCGCAACGAATTTAATCAGAAAAGAATGGCGGAGATGTAGAAAAAACATAATTTCCACTTCGTCTGGTCAGTGTTAGTACGCTCGACGCACTAATATCATCGATTTTCTGTTACGCAACTGACGATGCGCAACGCTTCCGTCGGATTTGCATCCACCCCAAAGATCTATCTAAACGGTACATGCCGATTTCACATCGATAAATATGGTGTCACTCCCTCATGCTTAAGTTATAACTGACGTAAAAGGTCGGGGACGTTAGAGCCAATTCTATTTTTTATTGATTCCCATTGTACCCTTCTCACACGCTTATTATGCCTGTGTAAATGTAAACAGTTTATAATTAGATTGTTGACACGTCAATCTTCTGAGATTAATATAATTATTGTGTTGACATAGTCACAAGCTTTAGATATGGATTAAGTTAAGATAGATTGAATTATTTGAAACTTATATTATAGTGAATTGCTTATTGTTAAAATTATTATTCTTCTTCTGGGACAGTTGGATATTTACACAACTGGATACTTAACACGAAATAAATTTTATACAAGTTTTTATTGTATCCTGCATCCTAACCAAAGCAAACGATAGCGTGATTACCCGACCGCAACTTAGTTGTTCGGAAAATTGGAAGGTTTTGCTCTGAAACGACGTGTTTGTGAGCGCCGAACCAAACGAATACGACGCGACGACGGTCGCTTGTTCACACAATGATCACTTTGGTTAGAACGTAGATAATCTTTGGCGAGTCCATTGAAGTTTCGAAGGTGCACTAAAAGAAAAGAACATTATGATACACCTGAGTATCTTGCTGGACTCGGGTTAGGGTTCATTAGCAATACTCTCCTGCAATGACACATAAACGACTTAATTATTCTAGTGGAAATATCCAAACGTAAAGAACATTTGCTTGGATTAACACAATTGCCCTATAAACATAATTCACCTTACTTGATCTATATCTACTTTATCTTTATCTTAAGCGATGAATTAAATAAAGCCATACTAGTTCACTTTCTTCAAATCTGTCTGAAATAATATGTGTGACAATCGTATTCTTTTTCAAACATAATGAATAAAAACATGAGTATTACTTGGCACCACCCCTAAGCTTGATTTACGAGTAAAACTTCAGCCCAAACGATAAATCGATTTCTCAAATACCTTACTCTCAGTGGCAACTGATCGAGCGATCGCCGAAACTTCTCCAAAAAGCAGTTCTTCAATCGACTCCGGACTTCACGAAGGCGTTATTAGGAACCAAAATCCGAACTCGGAAATTCTTTCGGGTATAAAATTTCCTTCTTTAGCCCGGTATAGAGGTGGGATTATGGATCCCTGGGGGAGTTGCCCATTCGCCAGAGCCGGCACGTGCATTGCTCTCAAACCGTCCAGGATCACTCCGTAAGCTCTGTCTGAAAAATTAAAAGAAAACTACGTACGTCTTTGTTATATTCTGAGGGAATTTCGTTCAAAGAATGTCCAGGGAGCTCATCAAATAGAGACCAATACGATACGTTGTTGTTACGATCGTAGTATGGGACTGAATTGCTTGTTTCAGTAGGTAACTGAAACATAAATCGCTTTGCAAGGTTGTGTATTGTGTCTGTTCTCTTATTAACAGATAAATTTCCTCTGTAATAGTACAATTTACAGTACTACAGCACGGACTATTCTGGCTGTCAGGGGACGGAAAAATTAAAATTTCCAAGTATTTTAAGCCATACATTTCAGACCCATCTGGTCAGATAAATGATTAACATGAAGATTAAATTGTGTCAATACAAATATTCTGTTAAAGACGAATGTACTAATAAATCAAGCAAATTGTACCGTAGGCAATTCTGAAGTCGACAAATCGATTCCTTATAGGATAAGCTATTGACCACAGAATAAGGAAATTGGTTTGTGGTGTCCGTGGACAGAATAATAGAATTGAAGATATATGGCTATATTATAGAATTGTATTGTAGCGGCTTATAGCAAACTTAGTGCTCATTTACGGAGACGCGACGCGTCGGGCGGCGCGTAGTGCGGCGCGTTGAGCGGTGCCCTCCGCGGTGCCCGCAGCGTCGAGCGTTTACACAAATGAAAAAAAGTTTTCGATCAGTTTGCAAACACTTGAATTTGTTTTATTGTTTTGTTTTGTATTCTACTCGTATATTTTTAAGTGAAGAGTCTAAAAAGACGAAGAAATTATAACATAGTCCTTAACAAAAAATATTTCAATTTTTCAAACTGATTCAAAACTTTGTTTGATGTGTGTAAACGCTCCCATACATCGCCATAAGTTTGAATTGAAAGCGGGCCGCGCCGCAGAACGCGCCGCGTCTCCGTAAACGAGCCCTAAATCAGAGTGGGCTTTCAAGGATTCATTTGATTGGCTGGCGAATCCGTAATCTATATTGGTACAAATCACGGTAACCAAATGCTGGTCGGGTTTTCTGAATAATTTAATAGTTTCTCTAACGAGGTCATTCTATTATTGTGTACATGTCTAGACAGGGAATCGTCACAAATTACACTTAACTATAAAAATATGCGTGCGAAAAGAAAATGATACCTAACGGCTAACAACATTACCTATAAAATTGCCCGACAACATCAATTTTAATACAAAACATCGCGTTACATAAAGTAGATATTACAAGATTATAAACTTTAAAATTGGCTCGTTACTAAAAAGTAATTGGGCTGCTCTTGAAGAGCGATGTAGGGATAATAATTATGTATGCCCTTTGAGACACATTATGTTTAAGCTCAGTACACCCAATTTAGTCTCTAGGGCGACGTTTTAGTCATAAGATGTAATAGTCCATGAAATTTGGGAGCCAAGAGGTAAATGATGGACCCGCATGATGGCTAATCACGGCTTAACGTATTAAAAGTTTCAACAACTTGGATAATTTTTTGTAAGAATTTGTCTTCTTATATCTAGAATAAAATAGATAGTGTAATGAAAAATGATAATTAATTTGAAAACAGGCATATATATATGTATATATATATTTAGAAAGGTATAATATATATTTATACGCTATTGTTTAGAATCTGGTTCTTCCGCCACTTCTTCCCAGCTAAAACACTAGAGTGGCGAAGGGCGGGCGTTTTGGGGGACTGTCGCTTGTAAACTCGACGTTCAAAAAGTGCTGATTTTCAGCCTAATTTGAATAACTGACTTTTGATTTTGAGTCGTGATCAATCTTAGGGCCAAGACAAAATGATAATGAAGAATAAGTGTAATAGGGGGCGAGCCTATTGTCATCAACCGGGCACAAATTCAAACTCCATGGCTGCTACTGAAAAAATCGTGTTGGAAATACCCAATAACACAATTTGGGAAGAAAAAGTCAATAAATACAGGTAAATTTACGAACAAACATTAACAAAACTACATAACTCAGAACTAATTTATAAAACCAATAAAAAACTAATACAGAAACCACCTCTCTGTAATGAGCTCCAAAACTTTTCAAATTACGGAATAATAATTCAAAATTATTGTTTGTGTTGTTTTAACTTTGATGCTTTAAACTGCTTCAAAATTGCTATGGAAACAAATTGCTTCAACAAACGATTTGGTAAAAATACATTTGTATTTCGAAATGGTCTTACCACGGTGTATTACCTATTACCCAGTTACTGGGTTTTGGTCAGACAGGTAGTAGCTCCATGTAAAATCAGCTGCATCCGATTCGTCTGGAAACCGACCCGAAACGACTGAAAAAGATAAGTACGTAGATGATGATTCGATATTAACTTTTCTCGACTTCGCTTTGTTTTATTGGAAACGGTTGTGCAGAGTGGAGAAGAGATGTCTCGTAATTTGTTAGGCCAGCCTCTGCAGAGACGAGAATACATGTGAGCGGCGTGCGGCGAGCGGTGTGCTGTGAGCGAGATGCTTTGAGTGGCGTGCACATCACTTCAGTGGATACACCATAGCTCTAACACATCTCCTCTTCTGTCCATTTTGAACATCTCCACACAGCTTCGGTAGATACACCATAGCTTTTACACATCTCCTCTTCTCTCCGCTTCGCAAATCTCCGCTCGTCTATGCGTTGGTGGAGCCCGGGCCTTAAAGCTGTCTGATAAACAGAGTATCTCTCTTTGAAAACACTGAAATAGTCTCATATTCAAAGTTGTCACAGTTGCGTAGAACACTTTCAAAAACAACCCGAAGGATTCTGAAATAAATTCCTTATCTATCTTTTAATTTGTTTGATTCGTGAGCTCGACTATATAAATAACGTAATGGTAATGAATATTATTGAATATGAAAGGTATTGATATCATAAGTGTTGCTAGGCAATTACTTCGACGATGTTTTGCCAGAACGACTTCTTCTGTGATAAGGAAAACTTTTTTTATTTTTATTGTATGGCGCTATCTTGGCAACTCTTATTACGTTTTGCTTTTAAGCTTTTGTTTACTACGTAAGGGGTTACGTTACAGTGAGCGTATATTGGAGGTATAAATAAAGCTAATTAATGGGAATTTCCTTATTATGGCCTGTGGAAATAAACACGCCATGTTTCCCCGTGGGTATTGTGCGCGGTGACTTAGAAAATATGGCAGTAATATAGGAAGAAACTGGATAACCGAAAATATACGATGTTCTACCACATGACGCGTCAAGAGACACGTAGGTATGTTTACCGCAGAATATTTCGTGGTTGAGTCACGTTTCGGTATTAGATGTTTAAACCTACATTTAATAAAAATGATGACTATTATAATATATCAAGATACATACGAGTATACCACATTTGAAACAGGTCATCGTCTAACCTCGAGTGTATTTAAAATCTGAAGGAGAATTTATTTCAACAGAAAAACATAGTGAGACAGAAGTCTACAGACAGATATGCATTCCGTATAGATAAAATAAAATAAATTTTATTATGGACAAGCAATATCCATAGAAGGTTAGTAAAAGAAAAATAAACTTCCAATATTTTAGTCACAACTTATTATTATTTTATAGATAAATCCAACGAATCGTGACCTCATTCAAATATCACTTTTCTCTATTTCCAAATCCAATAGAAGAGAATCCCACGGGATACACAAAACCATCCACACGTGAACTAATTATATCATACCACGATCATTAATCCCCTGCCATGGCTTGATTAGGGCAATATCCCCTGAGACTGATCTCTTTAGCTTTTTAGGGAGTTAACCCAATTTCAGTAGTGCGGTAGAAAAGGTTAAATTTAAAATTTACCTGCAAGTCGAAATTGAATAAAATTTTCAAGCAATTATAGTCCACTACACACACATCCACAGTTCACTTTTGCAAAACAGCTCGGTTAAATAGCTTTTATCATTTATCTTTGATCTCCAGACAAAGGACATAAGTGTTGACGGAATCAGAGAGCCTAATCACATTGGTTCACATTCAAAGTGAAACATCAAGAACACATGACATTCAAATAAAGAAAGTTGAAGTTGACAGATTCGTCTCAGAATTAAGTTGTAGTAGTTTTTCTTGTTTATCTCTCAACTTTATTCATTATGTTTTATGTATTTTTTCTTGTATGTAAAATTTAAATATTTTTTATTATTTTTTGTTCTGTTATTGCGCCTACTGTATTTTGTCTCTGCATCACCCTAAGGGAGACTGGTAGAAAATGCCCAAGGCATTATGATCGTAGTGCAGTATTTACTTGTGATTAAAGTTTTAATAAATAAATAATCAAAATGGCATTATATTATCATTGATATAGATTATGGTAACGTCCGCAATGTATTGGATTGACATAAGCTACCTAAAATTTTAATTCAGTCGTATTAAAAGTCGTTGGGCATTTTAGAAGCGCTTTGCAAGCCATTGCCATTTGTGTATGGCCTCAGGGGGCCTAAAAAGGCCGCTTTAGCAGAATCATAACAGAATGATAATATAAATTACGTTATAATTCGTAAAATGGTCGCAGGCGCAGTTAATATAATATTATGCATTGTCACTTAGTGACTATTTTAGGAATGTTAAGGTAATAAATAATTATTATTACTCTATTATCATCTTCTATAGCGGCCATTTTAGGCCCCCAGGTCTCTTTTACCCACGCACCAGTGCTTTTGACAATACTAGTGTACTACACTATTGGGTTTTCGTCAGTTAGGCTTGCACATTTTTTAATAAAGATTAGGTAGGTACAAGAAAAGTAGGTAACACATAATTTACTAGTTCCTGTTACCGACTAAGCTCATGCTACGAGTGGAAATCGAATTCATGACCTCGCGCTCGCCAAGAGCTTATCGAGCTCCATTCGAATTTTACTCGGTGATATAATTTCTCAGCCAAAACAATAAACAGCGTTACTTTCCCAGCTATACAGTATATGCGTACTTCAATAAATATAATTAAGGTCGTACCAAAATATGACCGAATAACCGCACGCAATTCCGCGATTACGTGATTGTGGGAATGTGTGAGTTTAAGTACCAATTTAGTCCAGAAATTAAAGTATAATTCTTCATGAAAGTATACCAATAATGAATAAAGACCTGGCATGGTCCTGGTCCAAGGACTTGGCATCCTTCTAGAATATTAGAGGTCGTTCCGGAATATTACACTCGAATTTGCCGAATATTAGTTATTGTAATCGTTTGGTGTGAACCAAAAACTTTTATTTGACAACGAAAGGTGACGAAAATACGGGTGCAATCAGCCAGCCTATTAAGTCTCCAGTTCTGAGACACATGCCTCTACGGTATAAGAAGGATTTGATCATAAACCATCACACGGATCCAGTGCAAGTCGATGGATGTCACATGTCTTACTATGTTAAAGTCCATGCCGTGAACATCAAACCCACGATACCTTTTTCAACACCCACAGAAGAAAAAGCGGGTATTCTTAGGTAATAACCTCATACCTAAAGATAAACTAGGATTCAAATCGCACAAATCCAAGGTGTACTATTACCATTTAATTAGCTAATCATGTAAAGCAGAAGGCGGTGCTGCACATGCGATCGTTTTACAACGCGAAGGTTTTCATACGGTTCTCAGAAATCGTTTGAATGTTTCCATGATTACTTTCATTTACGGTGATGAGTATTTAAAGGTTTTGGGCTCATTGGATTTCATTCGGAACCGTGAAGGTTTATTTTGTAAACACTGAAATCTAAGTATGTTAGCAGTACCTATGTATCTCTAATTTTAAGTAGTAGAGTAGTTTAGTAGTTTTTTTTTTGTAGCTCATAGACGTATGTACATATATTTGAGTGGACTACGCAATATTTTTATGAAAATTAAGTCTTTGAACCTAAAAATTAAAATCATACAGATTTGTTTCATACTAGCGACCCGCCCCGGCTTCGCACGGGTGCAATGCTGATACTAAATATACATATAAAACTTCCTCTTGAATGACTTTTAAAGACCTAAGCATACATAGGTACGGACAGACAGACACCGGGAAGCGACTTTGTAGTATACTATGTAGTGATTGATTAATGAAAGATTGAGTAAGCAAAACCACTAGTTTGATTTATTCGAAATATGTTTCTGGTAGATAATTATGATATTGACTCAAAAACTATCATATTTTTTCGTAAGAATCCTGAAAGTGAAGAAAAAGTTCAGTATATACTTCAACAGCTTATAAAAGCGAACTAAAAGAAATGGATTAAGGGCTCCTAAGCGATTGGCGAAGGAAAAGCGAAGAGAAACAGTAATAAACAATAATTTATAACTAACCTACATACATATCTCTTGGTTTGCGTTTATTTGTTATTTTAGCAATGATTTGTTTTGAAGATGACATTTTTCTTGTGTATCTCTTATGATATGTTGTTGTATTTAGTATAAGTACTCGTATAAGATCTGTAGACTGTGTTACCTTGGAGATATTTTGAGTATTAAATAAAATACCTATAATTATTTACTATGCTTACTTTTCCACTTGAATAACTATTCAAATAAATTCAACTTTTAATAAAGAAATCACTGAAAACATAACTCGTCGCATTACAATTTTACAAACACAAACTAGTAACATGTTTATCGATGCTTAAACATCAAACGAATTCGTGGAACGTTCTAATATTCATTCAAAGCATGTGCATGTCTAGCAAAATAAACATTCTCTGAAAACGAATCAGAAAATGAAAACGTTCCCAGTCTACCAACATTAGAAAAATAAAGCCATCAGAGCAATTAAATTAGTTTACGTTGCTGATAACTGTATGGCGGGTAAACATTAAAAATTCAAAAAAAAAACCGTTCAGCAATCAAAAGCAAACTCGTATAGAGCTTGGTTCATTTATTGAAGATAAACAGTGGAACTAGGCCGGGCTAGGGGCGCCATCGTCGAGGGTTGAAGGAGGATAAGACTGACGTTGTTTTATAGAATTTATTTAATGACTTTGACGTGATATGCTTTGATGATGATTAAAGAAGTGCTGTAAACCAAGGCAACGTACCGTATTTACAAGAGCCTTTTTTATTTTTATTAATGCTGATGAATGTAGGTCAAAAGTGAAAGTGAAAAAAAAATATATTTAAATTAAAGTAGTAATTACTATCGTATCGTAATATAAATCAATTTGGTTCTTGTTTTATTTATTTGTCGAATATTTAACTTAAGTTTGAATTTTAAGTTTAAATCTTAAGTTGAATAATATAAGACACAAACACGTTGACAAGTAAGGTTACGGCTTAGCATGTTGCGTAACCTCGGCCGCCTTTTGAAGAAAAGTCCGTTAAATCTCAAACGGGCAGTCACACTATCCAAGGCAAACCCTATTAGAGTCCTCGCCAAAATGGTTCGACTTGCGCAGTTTACTTAAACCTTTATTTGCTAAATAGTCGTGCTCAAACGTACAGTTAACAAAATAGTTTGGTTTGCATATTTCATATTGTTCTGTACCTGCAGGCAATATTCGTTATTATTAAAGAAAATATAGGTACGTTGAATCGGGTCAGTAAGTTTTTTACGTATAGACACTATGACCTAAGCCATCAAAAATTATATGAAATGTAATATCAACCGACCTGGGCAAGGTTGGTTAATATTACATTTCTGCTTTTGCAGTAATGGTTACTCCCTCTCAAAAAAATTTTTTTTCATAGGATCGTATGTATAGTCTGATTATATTTGACTTTTATCGTTTTATCTTTAAAACACACTAAGTAGTTGTCTACTGCTTGGACAAAAAACCAGTTTAAACATAAGAGTAACCCAAATGTACACCCGACTTAGTTAGGTTCCAGAACACTTTTCAGTTTTGTTCACTGTACATAATAGCACCTAACAAATTACAATTACCTATATATAGTATATATACATGCACAGGTGACTTGATTAGGTTCAGTCTGTCAATATTTTTAAGCCGTTCTCGAAGTTTCTCTTATTAGTATTTGCCGGTACTTGGTTGTGTCAACTTAGATTAGTTTGTTAGTCTTTGTATTGACTTGTTTTTAATTAAACGCAGAGTTTGTAGTTTGTGAGTTTGTTTGTTTTTGTATCTAAGATGCATTCATTTAGTTTGATATAATAGTCGACTTGCGATAGAAGAAGTGGGATAATTTCAAAAAGAAGAAGAAGAAGTAGAAGGGAAGAAGTGGGATTTAAAAAAAAGTAGTTGCGATTTCATAGCAGAGTTATCTGGCCAAGAACAACTCAGCTTAACATTTAGGTATAATAATATTATCATATAATATTATCATTATAATCATGAAATAGAAAAAAATAAATAACAATGAAAGTTGAAATATACAAGGTGGAAGGGACACCGACACTAAAAGGGTTAAAAAAAGACAGCTTTGACATAAATACATATTGACCATTTGAGTATTACAGTTTTGTAGGAAATATCTGTTTTTTTTTAATAATTCACGAAAACTTTCCATTTGGAGTGGGGGGGTTCCGAATGTACTGAGTACGTGTCAAGGCTGTTGGAATCAAACTCGTCCCGCCATCTTCAATACATCTATTTCAAATACAATATAAGAAATTACCTGCTCTATTGGAGAAATGGATTTTATGGCTTCTGTCTATCAGAATGGAGGACGTTCGTAGCGAGAAATAGCTATAAATAAAATCATTCATTTGCGATAGGTTTATTTTTAGTGCAATACTGTTTCTGAGTTTCTGTAACAATATCTCAAATAGCCATTTGGTAAATATTGATGTTGGTTTCACAAACGTTTTGAATATAGTAAAATCCAGATTAAAATTAGACTCCTAGGTTTAACTACCTATACTGTTAGTAATTAAACTTTGTTGATAATAAATTTAAGTTGTAGGTTTTGCGTAGAAAGCTTTGCCGACCGACGTCTTCTAAGAAAATCAGAATATTTTAGAGAAAAACACAAAGTATTTTATTTTTAGAGCAGGGAGGATTGGAAGTTAGCTGGAAGAGCGCCCGTGGGCGTGTAATAAGTAGAATAATATAGAAATACTTTATTTAATTTTGAAATCAAATCCAATATTAATTGTCCCGGTTATAAGGTAGATGCCATAAAAATGCTAGTCGGTATGAACACGAATAATTGGCCTCACCACACGTCATAAAAAAATAAAAAACAGTAAACTTCCAAGTTAAATGAAACATTTAAGTTTACTGACATAATTACAGATATACGCAAACTAGGCCCTAAAATAGTTGTTATCCGTAACTGAGTGGGGTCGGATTATAAGAGGTAATTGAGTTTTGACCTCAAGTTGGTTGAATATGTTATCAAACATTCGAATGTATTTGTAATTTGTGAGCAAAAACGAATTTGATCTAAGTTAGTACTAACGGGCTTAGATTTTATCTAATTGGTGAGAAGTAAAAAAAACCTAGGAATTTATACAAAAAAAAAGTGTGTGTATACATTGCATACGCAAATGATATAACTGATTGAAAAGTTGTGTAAAGGTAACAAACGATTACCGATACAAATCCGATACAGTTCCTGTGAAAACCTGATATAGAAAACGGGTCAAAGTAATATAAACTAAACGAAATCTCCCCTCTCTAACTGTCTTAAAATTCGATAAAATGGCACCAAAGCTATCCTAACAATTCAAAAACGAGCGGTGTAATGCAAGAGTTAACAAAATTTTAAATCCCGTACGGATTAATTCTGTAAACATTTTATTCATCCAATCAAACATAGCTCGATTTGTTCGTAATTTGTTTCGGCACAGTCCGGGTTGTTACATTTTGTGTACTTGTTAGCGTTTTTTGAACATAACTACACGTGTGTAGTTCCTGATTTGGTTGACAGTGATACATTCAGTCGGGTGCGCGTGAAAATATACAATTAACTCCCGAGCCCCGACTTACTGTAGCAGAAACCGTGGGGTTTTAGAAGTTTTCCGACATAACACAGCGTTCTCCCCAAATAAAGGGTATAAATAAGAATTTCACCATACACCATACATTCATAATTATCTATAACGTGGCCGCTATACCAACTTTATATGTGCCATACTTTCAAAGACGCATGATGATTCATGCTCTTGCAAAACTTATCTAAAACAACTAAAATTATAAAACAATATTTTAGTTCCATCAACCACCAGTCATATAATATTAGGTATGTAACCACTAGATTATTTTCAATAACCATATTTTCTAATAGCGAATGGTGTGACTAAGATACCACGTGGCTCTAAGACCTAAAGTATAATCCTCATTCATGAATTACATCTAAAGATCTTAGAAATTCTAGTCCCAAGGCTGGACGTAAGTAAGAAATATAGTTACGGACGATGGCGCAGCAGGTCTTTTATTATTTAAGCCACCTACTTTTTCATTTTTAGATTATCCTGGAGTAAAGAAAGCGTCTCCTGTTAATGTGGTTTTTTAACTGTGTTCAAAAAAAAAGAGCAGGTTCTCAATTCGGTTGTATTTTTTTTTGTGTTTGTTACCTCATATCTTCGTCATTTATGAACCGATTTGAAAAATTCTTTGATCTGAAAGGATATACATATATACTTCCCGATTGGTCTCATAGAAATTTCATAAAAATCGGTTCAGTAGTTTGATTTTTAAATCAAAATAGCAGGAAAAAATATGTCATCCAAGTAGAAGAAATTGCGAAATTGATGATTGGCAAAGATTTGTGTGTGATACGATAGCTAAAAAGGGTAAAATAAAAACTTTTTGTAAAAAAATAACGGACTTCCAAAAAAAAAAAACAAAAATTTTGAAAATAACTTTACTTTTGGAAGTCGGTGGCAAAAAAGTCAATGAAACAAACAATAGTCACCGAATTTCGAAAGTAAAGTTATTTTCCACTTTTTTAGTGTTTTTTTTTTGGACGTCGGTTATTTTTTTGTATTAAAGGAATTGTGAGAGTTTACTGCGATGCAGGATCTTGTCAGCTTGCTACGTTGCAGGTTTACAAGCTTTCAAACAATGATTTGAAATTATCATGTACGTTGAAGTAAGGACATCGAAATCTGGTTTCGGTCCCATACTAAACCCGTGAAAAACCGTGTTTTACTATGTACTATGGGACCGAAAACGAGTTTGGCACGCCCTAGTTAAGGTGGGATTCCAGCCTAAAGGGATTCAGATAAATACCAGTAACAGCGTAATAAAATCTAATAAGTAGGGATTAGTTACTGTTGTAGTAATTGATCTTCTAATAATACAGCTCAATTTTCATTTTGAAAAATACAGCTATTGACAAATAACTACATCACAATATTCAATACAGAAAATAAGCATTCGAACGAAATAAAACAGAAACCAACTCGTCCACTTAATTACCATTTGAAATTACCAAACTACGTGGAACTTTCTTTCCTATAACATTAAGGAACACTGCTATGGAAACTAATTCTTAAATAATAACACGATAGCAGGTTTGCTTGCCAACGACACGATAGTTAGGCGTAGTTTAGAATGTCGTGCGGGTCCCGGCAAAGGCAAATATTAATTTGGTTATAATGTAGGTGCTGGTACGTTAGACTGGTACGTTATTGCTGCATGTGGCTTTTGCTACGACAAATTCTGTGTTCATACTGCCTTGGCAACAAACCTTGTTGTACCATAGAGTTCGGAGATGGTACGTACCTAATTAGTGCATTTTCTTTCTGATACAAGTTTGAAAAGAAAAGAAGGGCTCTAATTTTATGCTACTAATAATTAGGCCTAGAAAACGATTGCGTGGCACTCGGTTGTAAAATCAAAAAAATCTAAATGTTACCAAATGTTGTTCTTATTTTAATTCTTGTAAACTTTTAAATGCCTTTTATTGGTATTTTATTGTTGTTAGCTTAGATGTAATTTTACTGTGCATGTTGTGGTCTCCTGTAAGTGAAGGAGTACACTTACGTGATACCTTTGTCGTCCATAATTTATTTCACATGATCTGTGTACATCCTTTGTTGGAAATCCTAAATAAATAAATAAAATATTGGCCGGAGAAAACCGCACGGAGAGAAGAATGGAAAGCTACGGTGAGGATTTTGCCCAGCAGTGGGACCATTTAGGATACGAAAAAAAAATTTGGACATTCCTACTTCTGCAATAATACACTACCTATGCATATTTTTTTTTTGATCATATTGATTGGATTACGGGCTGGTGTCCGCAACTACACTAACAGAATTAAAAAAAAAATACATTTCTCTATGAACTACACCACGCAAAATTAAGTAGCTATCTTTAGTCCACTCACAGTCATAGTGGCAAATGTCATTTCAATCAAATTCTCACCTCACTTTTCCATTCCAATTAGAGGTTCGAGATTTGATTGAGGGGAGAACCGACGTGTGAACCGTGCGACAGTGTGTATTGGGCCTAAGTAGGTCGCGGGCAAAGCGGGGTGTTCGCCGGTTCAAAGCTATTTTCACTCTAACGAGCTATTGGCCTTTATATGAAAAGAGGTAATTGCGCATTATGAAAATCTGCGTATCACAGTTTAATATCTAGTTGAAATTGGTTATTAACACTTATGAAGTAGAAGCTTTAGCTTTTACCCACACAGCTTTCAGTAGCTACGAAGATATTTTGTAATATTTGTTATGAAACAAGGTTCGCCTAGTTTAGTTCCAGTTATTTGATCGCGAGTTCACTTTGTGTACATAAACGTTTATTGTACAAGGTGTAGTTTTGCATCCTCGTCAAAATTCAAGAGGTTGTCATAGAAGACGTAAATAATCAATATAAATTACGGTACCTGGTCAATAATAATAACCGTTGCTTTTTTTGTTGTTTTAATTTGACACTATTTCAGAATGAAGCCCTTCTCAAAAGAGCAGAATCACCCGTTTATCGAATAAACTTCTGAGTTTGTTTGTGTGTGTGAAAGCACGATTATAGGGGTAGTATTAGATGGGCCGCGTTTTAATACGGGTGGTGTACACTTACCGATTTCCGAAATAAAGAAAAAAATACATACCCATTTTATTGTTATTCGGGTCGAGAATCATTAGCATAGTTAACTCCTTGAATTTGACAATGATGCAAAACTACACCTTGTATAATTATTTAGTGTATATATTATTTTAGTAGAATTCGGGAACTTCACAGTTACACATTATTTTCTGTATTTTCATGAAGATTCAATCATAGTTATTTTGAAAACATAAAGTATTAAAAAACATAAAGTATTAGTAAAATAGCGAATGCGCAAAACCTCTTTTCGAACGCACACAATTGAGGTTTTATGTTTTACTAAACCAAATAACATACTACACAAAATATACAGCCTGTTACGCCTGTAAAAAAAAGGAAATTAATCTATGCATAACCCCTGAGCCACTCAAGCGCAACGTGACTGCTGTTACTTCCCTAATCTTGCAGACGACGTGAAATACGTAGCAACGCTTTTTCGTGCCTGCAAACACAAATTTTTAAGTGCTTCACAAATTATTTACACCTAAGCCAGTAGCGACCTCATGGGTTCGTATACGATATTGTACAGTGTATAAGCCTTGGGGCATGAAAAGAGCTGAAGCGGGGAGAAATTATAGTATTTCATTATAGGTCGGAATATAGGTTATTTTACGTGCCCCCAAAAATTAAGCTGATCTCCCCGAGAGCTTATTTTATTCAATGTTAGTTGCATTTTAAATAACATTTTATTCATCTGACGACCTGATTCCTATTCGTTTTTTTGTTTATTTATGATTAAACCTTTCAAGACCTGTCTGAGGCATTTTTGTGATAATCGGTAAGCTTTTGAAGAGACATGAATGATTGACTGCTTTGAAAAACGGTTACGATTTCAAGGTATGAAACCGTAGCTAACCACCCACGACCTAGCCATCTATATCGAGCTACGGATAAAGAAGCCAAAATTTATCTTCAACCCCTGTCCTACATCCCCCAAAAAAAAACGTTATTTATACACCCAACGTCACCCTATTTCCCACGCTTCCGCGCCTCCTCTACGCCTGACCAAAGTTAGCACGAAGTCACGCACCCCTACATTCCCCCTTCACCCCCCCCCCCCCCGTATTCGTGCGAGGCGATTAACCAAATTGTAGGGAACAGTTCAGCACTGCGCCACTCCACCTACTCAGCTCTCTTAATAATGGTGGCTCACGCACCCACAGGATGCAGGTGGATTTTTGCCTTTAGTTTATAGAGATTTGCAAGGGAATTGGGCGTAATAATTGTTGATGAGAGCAATAATATTTAGGAAGGAAGCGAACAGAAGAAATGTCACCGAAATGCATAATGTGATCCCATGCCGCATTGACGTCTTGAAGCAGAATCGTCAATTATTTGATACTAGACGAGCAAGCAATGGCCAGTTTCGTTCCTGCAAGTTGATTTTGTTCGCATTGTTCCATCTATCATTGAAAGTAGCATATTTATAATCTATATATATTTATAGTCTTTGAGAAGGGCCTTATCGTCTACGTTGAAGGTAGTTTATGTACTCAATGTGAGTTGTGAAGAAGGTTTTCATTCCAAATGCTTTTTTTAACCGACTTCAAAAAAAGGAGGAGGTTCTCAATTCGGTTGTTTTTTTTTGTGTTTGTTACATCATATCTACGTGATTTATGAACCGATTTGAAAAATTCTTCTTTTATCTGAATGGATCTACTTCTCGATTGGTCCCATAAAAATTTCATCAAAGTCGGTTCAGCAGTTTGGTTTTTAAATCAAAATAGCTGGAAAAAATATGTCATCCAAGTAAAAGAAATTGCGAAATTGATACTTGATAAAAAGGGTAAAATAAAAACTTTTTTGCAAAAAAAACCGACTTCCAAAAAAAACACAAAAAAAGTGGAAAATTACTTTACTTTCGGAAGTCGGTGGCTTTTTTGGAAGTCGGTTTTTTGTTAAAAGTGATTATTGAAATCGAGACTCAGTTCCAATTTAAACTGAGCTTCGTACATTATATTTCAAAATAATAAAACAATATACTGTGATGTATTTGCGTTCGTATTATTAATGTTCCACAACACCATTTTTCAAGGGGTGAGCGAACACTTTTTGAAGCCATAATGTACACCGTAATCCGGTTTTTTTACTTTCCTTGTGGACAGGTAGGTACAATATAAGGAAAGAACTTTTTTTAATATTCAAAGGTAAAGTCAAAAAATAAAATTACTGTTTTATGAATTTTATTTTTCTTAGAACATTAATTTATCAAAACCAGATAGGTACATGAAACTTTTTTGTCATAATCAAAATTCTCAATTCATACGTGGCTTAATATAACTGAAATGACACAAAATGAATTATTAAAGTTATTTATCATTTAAATTGACATAATTATAGAGGCTGAATTTATTGCATGTAGTACCACTGCGTGCCATAAATTATGCTAGAAAGCTAAAATTATGCGGGATTTAATCGCGACAAACAAAAGTTTTATTCCAACAGTCATTTGTGGTTAACGTTATTGTTATTTGTGCCTTTTATTTATATTTATTTGTGTAACTATGAATTATAGAAAGTAATATTATAAAAAAGTTGCGGGATAACTTATCATTAAAGATAACAAAATGAAAATATGAGAAGAGCTGGTTTATTTAAAAGCTGGACGCTGCCTAGAGAATATTATTGTCATATCCAAAAAACCGGTTTTTTTTCAGCAATTAAATAATAAATAATACTTAAGAAGGCCTATATTTAGGAGGTCTTAACATATATATATATATATATGTTTTTAACGTTCTCAGCCTAATTTGAATAAATAGCTTTTTATTATATGCATTTCAGATTGCTGCATTAATTTTCTCAAACCTAAAAGCAAGCTTTTTCTGAAAATTTGGGTAAAACCAACTATTATTTTGCCAGGATGCTCTGTTTATACGAGTATATTTATCTGCACGCAGTACATCATTAATAAGATGTTCTTTAGAATTCACTGTTTTCCCTGAAATCTCCTCAAAAAACTCAAACTGAAGGAACAAACAATTTAAACCTAACAATAAGATGGAAACTCATAAATTCTTGTCAAGTAGTAGCCGGCTGCAACCATTTTCTCCAAGTTACTACTATTTTAACTTGAAACTTGCAGAATTAAGCTGCAGTACCCTTGTATTGTGAGCCACAATTGCCTATTTTATTACCCAAGTCTTAAAGTTAAAGACTTGAATGGATTAATAGGTAGTTTGGTAGGTTTATGCCTGCATTTTTATAAGTGTTGGTTATTTTCTTCATCTGGTTTATGGTCATTCAGCAATGATGTAAGTTTGTTTTCGGACCCAAACTTCGAATATTTCGCTTTCAATATTATTTTTTGATTTAATCTTATTAAATTACTTACTAGGCTTTACCCACGGCTTGGCCCCGCATGGAGGTATGCAATTATACAACAGGAACGTACTGTACCGGGAAAGAAAGTCTTCTGTTTACGCCTAGGTCATAGCGTACCTATGTACCATCCATTTTATCGCAATCCATGAAGAGATTAGGTGTGACAGAAAGACAGACAGATGGAATTACTTTAGCATTTATAATATTAGCATAGCAGTTTGTATTATTATGTATGTGGAACACAATGTAATTACATAAATAACATAAAACAAGAATCATGTTCATTACAAAATATGATTAATTATTCAATTATCTGTTTTGCATAAACAGCGAAATAGTTCAGTGATTTACCAAGGGATTACGTTTGTTTTTGAATATTACGTAGGTCTATTTTAATAACATGAAACTAATTTGTTTCCATTGTGACATTGTTTAAACCAGCTAATAATGAGAGATTATAATGTTACCGATGTATAGTGTAGGTAATAACTGCTAGTTAGCTAAGACATACTGTAAGATTAGGGAGTGAACAAACAAAACCTTAACAACACAACAACAACAAACAATAACACAACAACAACAACAACAAACAACAAAACAACAACAACAAACACACAAAACAACAACAACAACAATATGATCTGTCTTAAAATGGGATGAATAGTCGAATGGAGACTAATAGAGAAGCATCGAAGAAGAAGACATGCTGCACCGACCGGATAGGGACAGTAGGAATGATAATATTGAGCTCTAAAAATACTGTATCACGTAAAACAAAAACTTGAGAAACCACGTCTGTAAAATACCATTAACTACTATCTTATAACTACGTACCTATGACAGATTCAGCTACAGCCTTCACCAACCCCTTCAACGAGTTTTCATTTACCACACGAGATTAAAACCCCAACTTTGCACTCAAAGAGTAATGATAAAAGCATTTCGAGTTACCATAAAATTATTATTCATGACTTTCCCAAAATATGTTCATGCGTATAGGAAACAGGCAAAGTTATATTAACTTGAAGAAGTTAGATTAACGTTTATCCGAACGTGTGGCGTGTGATTTATTTTTATTCTGTACGATTTTACGTTATCTGTGGTTACTTTCATGGCGGCTGTGATGGCGGCAGATTTTTGACAGCTATATTTTATTGAAGTTTTATTGGAAATTACACTTTTAAATCCGAATAAAATACTTGTCATAAGCATTGTGTTTGAAGTTGTAACTACAGGTTTGTTTTTTTTCGACATCATTGCTGAAGAGTGATAGCCTAGTGGTGTGACCGTCGGACTGCCAAGTAATAGGTCTTAAGTTCAAACCCAAGACACGCACCTCTGATTTTTCGGATTCATTTGCGTATTGTATAATAATCACTTGCTTCCATGAAGGAAAACATCGTGAGGAAACCAGCATGCCTGAGAGATATTTCTCGACAGCATGTTAAGGCAAGTCAGAGGCCCAAAGGCGGCATGAAAACGCTGACACCAGGTTAGGCACTAACCCCACGATAAAAAAAGAAAGAATTGCTGAAGAAAATAAAGTATATCAAAATTCTAACCCAATAAAACTGTTACTATGGAAGACTCGTAGTAGTTCCATCCCCAGGCGAGCTCATACTACCGTGTGATGTCAAATACACCTTGACAACTACATAGCAGCAATAATCAATAAATTATAAAGTCGTTATAATATAGCTGAGTCGTGCGCAAGCATCCGGCAAATTACAAATTAATTTTCGTTCCACTTCGCATCCTGTTCAAAGGAAAATGATTAATATTGGAAATTATTACCTACTGAACTAAATTGTTCATAGCCAAAGTTATAAGGACAGATAAAGTAGGGCTGATCTTACATTTGAGTCATAAAGTTACTCAGACTTCTGCTTCGGGGCGATCTTTAGATCTCTTTTTGTAATAAAAAAGCAACCTTTTTTGCAATAAAAGAAGACGAGGTTAAAAAAGATCTTTTTTATTTTTGCAATATAGAAACCACTTATTTTTGGTGGTTTTATTTAATTTTGTGCGTTATTTTATTCAAATGACTTTATTAAGTATAAGATAAGTACTTTTTATTTAAGTAAATCGCAACTTTTAATAAAATAGATTAAATTTCTACGAATAAGTTTCGATGTTTTTATTAATTTTTTTACTTTCAGACTGTTTATTTTTTTAAATACTTAGAAAACTTATTAATAGAAAATTATATCTATTAAAAGTATCAGGCCAATTTTCCTAAAAACGGTTTACAATTTCTATGTATGTATGTTTGATGTAGGTACATAGATAATAAAAATATTTCAGAGACACCACAAATGGAGTCGGGGGAAAATGTTCTACAATATCGGCTCTGAGGCGAGATATACATATATAAACCTACTGTTCATTATTAACTTGTCTACCTACCCACCTCCCATTTCACATGTTAAGCTATTATATATTAGGAGAGTTAAAGAGTTTCAATATTTTAAACTCGTAAATATTTGAGTTTTCTGTGAATATGTAAATGTGCAATATATTTACTCTATCTAAATTTTTTGTAAAAAAATATTAAAACATGCCTAGCAGGCTATATTTGCTTGCTGAAAGTCATAAAATATTTAAATTACTTTTAAGTTTTATGAGAGGTTTCGACTGTACAAAAAAAAAAGTTAAATAATATTTTTGCATAAATCAGCAAGAAATGTCTGAAACCGACGTCTAACATACACGATGATAATTAATTACCAACAATGCCACATCCAAAATATCTCACTGTTCATTGTTTACCGTCAATGTGTTGAAAAGACGCGCCACAATGGATGACAACATCCAATTACAACGTTCTACATAAATGAACAAATTAGTTCAATTAAATTGAACTTAGTCGACGAATTTTCGGGTAATTGAAAGAGGATGTCACGTAAGGAAGATCGTTTATTTGTTCAAATATGAAAAAATAAGAAATGATAATTTATTTAGTCAAAAGACTTTTTAACCTTGATACTTCGCCATAATGTATGAAAGAAATAAGTGTTTTCATTGTACACACAAAACACATTCTTTGAAAATAAATTGTTTGTTGATACATGGACTTGAATTGCTTCATATTATACTGAACTTGTAATACAGCTGACGAACATAGAAAGATAAAGATCGCTAACTTGTTAAAAAAAAATTACGTAAAATATTTCGAAATAACCACTTATTCCCGTTTTCACTCACTTTTAGGTGGCACCTAGCCACCTAAATTAATGTCTCAAATAAATTCTAAATGAAAGCAATGTGTTGGATTTTCAGCGCTCTGTACTATTGTTAAGGTCGTTAATCCTTTGGTTCCGGAACCCTGAAAAACTTGCTTTAAATTCGCAAACTCCGCTGATGCAGTAAAACACACACAAAAGAGTTGCGTGCATCCAAAAATAAAAAAAATATGTACTTGAAATATTTGCACCACAAACACCAACCCTTCCCGCATGACTTCGCAAAGATAGATTCGACATTCCACACGATCAATACCGAAACTCCGCTCCGTGATTAATTAAAGCGAAATTTTCACATAATTAAATCTCGTTGAAAACGCTAAACGTCATAAATCTTTAGTTGAATGCCGACTTTGCAAATTGAGGTTAAAAGTATCCCTCAAAAGATGAGTTACGCAACCAAACGGAATACAGAAATTAATTTCGCGAAAATACTGTATCTTTTAAGTCGGTAGTAATGAGAGAGTCATTTTGTTTCTAGATCGTGAAAGCTTTATTATAACACTAGCTGACCCGCTAACTTCGCCTGCGTTTAATTAATGCTCCACTCCTATTGGTCGTAGCGCGATGTTATATATAGCCTTCCTCGATAAATGGGCTATCCATCACTAAAATAATTTTTCAATTCAAACCAGTAGTTCCTGAGATTAGCGCGTTCAACCAAACAAAACCTTCAGCTTTATAATATATTATTAGTATAGATTATGATTGGTAATGAAGGAAAAACATAAATGGAGAATAATGTTATTGTTTTTCGTGTGGTTAGTGACTAACCTGGTGTCAGAGTTTTTATGCCGGCCATGGGCCTCTGACTTGACTTTACATGCCGTCGAAGAGCTGTTTTTCTCACGATGTTTTCCTTCACCGAAGCAGATGATAATACGCCCATTAATCTGAAAAATCAGAGGTCATCGGTTCGAACTCGAGATCTATGACTTGGCAGTCCGACGCGACGGTCACACCACCAAGCTATCACTACTGCTAATAACGTTATAAGAGTTTGAAGAGAACAAAAACACGAAAGGTTTATTTAGTTTTAGTTCTTATATAATCTCAGTGTTCATTTCAATATGAACTTTTCAAGAATCACTACTGTTTCTTCGAAACTGAATCCCAAAGTTATGAGACCCGTAACATTCTGTCTTGACTGTTACCATCTTCCCGAAAAAAGAAGATATTAAATAAACATCAATCGAAGAAATGAGTCCAAGGACGAATATAGATTTTTTATTTTCCGAACAGTGGCCCTACCGAGACGTCTTAATGCATTAATGCTTTAGTTTTATTCCAGTGTGGGAAAGAGACAGAGTTCTGTCTCTTTCCCACACTGTATAGCTATACAGAATATTTAGCGACATCTTTTACCAACATCGGAATAAAACTAAAACATTTCTGCATTAGGACAATATAAATTCCGAATTAGTTTTTAATTTCTAATTGCTTTTCGGATCGGTTGTTTATCCAGTTAGAGACATTATTTATGTTTCATTTACGCACTTATTCATATCTATGGAGCGGGCATGGAAAATAAATTGCACTCAATTGTAATTGAAAGTTGTATTTTTCTTTTTTTAAATTGATTGCTATTTGCGTTTCGGTATTGTGGAACGATCAAGTTTTGTACAAAAAAACAATGAAGAGTATTTATGTTTACCTAGTCACTTCTGAATGATTTTGATTACGTTTCCCTTTATTTTGAATCAAAATTAGCATATTTTATTTCAGATAAACTTACGTATACGTATTAGTAGTTTCCTTTGGAGAAGAACCGGCAACAAATTCACTACATGGTCTAATATTAACATGTAATAATAATTTAGTAATATCATCAATTGTGCTCCCATTAAGTTATGCGTATCAAACATGGGTTATTTAAAATTACTCTTACTTGTAGCAAGTTCACTGGCTATCAATAATTCACAGTTTACATTTGAAAAAACAGAAAATATTCTAAACTATGTACAACTTCAACGACCCCTCTCAATCATTCACTTAACCTTGCAAAGAACATTCCTTCCAAAAACGAACCCTATTCTTCTATCCAAAGAAAAATCTTCGGACGACAAGACACAACGTAATCTAACTTATGTATTACGTATATTGTGCCTTCTTTTGCCACAATTTGGTCGGCTATCGCTGTCTGGGCATTTCTACCAAGATTTATAACCACGAGTCTTTCTCTAATATTGTTTACTTCGGTAATGGTCGGTTTTATTACTGCCATCCATTCGGCTTGTTTTATTTCTCCGGTATTTGGATTATCGGCTGTTAGAAGTTATGAGATATTAACGAATGTTGAGGATTGGAGTTTCGTAGTTTAGATTTTTGGGTCTTTTTTATGTGCTCTTTTCTATAATTATCGAAGTCTGTCTTGGTATTCAATGTGTTTTTGTCATCTTGTTTCATTTGTGTCTTTGGTAAATGTGCTGTTAAAGAAGATTCCGTATTATGAGTAATATATATATTAATCACATTTTTATACGCCCAAAACTATTACAACTCTTACGAACAGATAAACCAAAACAAAAGTAGATAAACAAGAAACTGAAAATAAATCAACGTGCTATACCCGGACACATTAACGTTCCACTAAGACTCCACACAATACAAAGATTGCGAGCGAGTTTAACGCTACATCTTCATTTACGGACCGAATCCTTACAAATTGCACTGGAAAACCCACCGCATAAGTAATCCAAGTTTTTCGTCCGCTCCTAGACAAACATTTAAGCTCTTTATAGAACAAAAAACCTGTTTTATTTTAAGCAAACCTTAGCCATGATATAATTTCAGACACTGCAGAAACTGGACAGCTAGAAGCCATTCCGTTGCCGCATCTGCAATGCGTATTACTTTAGCTTTGAACATATGCTTATATATAACTTTATATGTATATCTCTGTATCAAATGTAACTTAGAAAAGATAGCTTGAGACACTCAAGTGCTACATTTAGCAATTAAGTTTAGTTACACCAAACTCGTTAGGGTGGATCCTCTTTTGCATATGATACAGTCTGCTCTAAACTCCAAATATACATATATAGTGCTAAGCTTTGAGTTTAAATTAATGCTGACACTATTTCAGACTATATTTTAGTTTAGAATGTTGGATTAAAAGTCTGAGTTTCTATAAATAAGAGAGTGAAACCATGCTGAGAGTCTGCCTGGCAGGGTATGAATGATTACGACCATGCATTATGTATAAGCTATCACAATTAGAAAAATCTTTCGGAACGTCGTCGAGTGCGAAGTAACAAAGCTCCATGAATTATAAATAAAAATGGGCATAGAAATATTTAACAAAAAAAAAACTCATTGGCACACAAAAAGTTTGACATTTCCCTTCGCAGCCATATAAAAATATGTTAGGGCTTCCGCTATAAAATTACCAACGAACCCTTCTTGTTCGGTGTTCGTGTTTTGTTCCGATCCCTTGTCCGCGGCCATTTTGTGATATTCAATACCTCCAACAATAACAATAGCGTTGTCTTCTAGTTTATTATCATGTATGTTATTAGCATTGGGGCTACGGAAAGTGGGGACAATTGGGGAAGTTCTATACGGTACAGAATTTATTTGTAACCAAATGTTTGCTTGCGGAAATTTTGACATGTTATCATAATAACTTGTATCGTCATTAGAATTTTGGTTGGAATTGTAAGTTACATTAAGCTCGTTGGCTTATTGGATCTTTTCTTTATTATATACTGTATTGTTGAAACTTTTCTTTGAATAAAGTTTTTGGGCTGAGGCATTCCACGTGCCGCTACGGATCAATGTTGTGTTGCTGATTCAATTATTTGAGGAAAAAAATACATAAAAGATGATATTTTTCAGCAGCTTTTAGTTCTTTTTATATTATACGTAGTTAACAAAAAAAAAAAAACGTCTTGCATTACAACAAAATTTAATTTTAGTACTGAATTCTTTTTCTTCATACTTTCTATAAAATCTTTCATATCGGTGTTTTATGTTTGATGTTGTTTTAAATTAGTAGTGCTCTAAAATAATACGTTGAAAGTTTTTCGAAGCTTTTTTGCGTAATGACGTCTCACTGATTTTAGAAGATGTCAATTCATTTAAATTGCACAATACTGTGATTTTATTTTGTTTTTAGCTTAATTTGTAGTTGTGCTTTTGTTTTTCACATTTCTAGGCATTTTCTTAAATTATATCAGTTTACATTTAACATCTTCATTATACCTCGCCTTTTCCCAGATATATGTATGTATATATGGGTTTGGCTTATAGTCTAACGTATCTGGATACCAGTGTTTTACTTGAAACTACTGTCTGCCTATTTGCCCTTCATAACATAGTTATTGGATAATATAATATGCTATATCAGTCTGCTTTTGACGTCGGCATACAAATTATTCTATCAAAATTACACTATTCTTAACATAATTTAAAATAGTGTTTAAATCATAAGTTAGGGTGATCTCAATCTTACACTTTAAATAAATAAAGCAGTCGAAGACACTCATGAATATACAACACCAAAATAACGATATGAATAAACACCTGCTGTCTTAATAAAACCCTATAAAGGGCACAATAAACAAAGCACAGAATGCTCATGCCTCGTCGCCTACACACACAATGATGATGAAACGAAGAATAGAGCCCAAGCAACTCCGAAGGGAGCAGGTGCCACTCTAAACGACAGGATAATAACTGATAGAGACGACAAAGCTTTTCATTCAAATTGTGACTTTCAAGGCCAGATAGATGTGGTATAACGGCTTTTAATTGTATACCCCTTGAGGGTTTATTGGTTAGTATTGATTGGAGATAAGATTGGGTGGATAAAAGTGGTGGTCTAGGAATTATTGTAGGTACGGTTAGCGGTCACTGGGTGAAGCCTTTCTAAGGTATCGATCGATTTAGTTTGTGTCTGAAAACTGAATAAAATAAGTTTTGTGTGAGAAATGATAAAATTAAGGAAAAATGATTAAATGATAGCGTGACGATTGACATAGGAGAATGGAAGCAAAAAATGTTGCGGCTACTCCAAATAACATGAGACAAGGGCTCCTTTGTCCCATGTTGATGATGATGATGTAGCATGTCTATTATTTAAGCAAAAAATGATCGAATATAAACATTTTCCGTTATCAAGATAAACGTAGCGCACCAAACGTAGCCCAGGACGTTCCCAATTAGATACCTAATTAAAAGTGCCAGGATCAGACTGGATGCGAAAGGTGGGAGACAAGGATTGTCTATGTCCAG
This sequence comes from Standfussiana lucernea, assembly GCA_964057025.1. Taxonomy (NCBI): domain Eukaryota; kingdom Metazoa; phylum Arthropoda; class Insecta; order Lepidoptera; family Noctuidae; genus Standfussiana; species Standfussiana lucernea. Next base: position 4,521,375 of record OZ059788.1, on the reverse strand, counting down.
CAGTGGACTACAACACATTCAGTTGATTGAAGACAGAAACAAAACACGATGAAATACTTTCTCCCTAATATTCTTCTTGGTCAAGTACGTGTGACACAATTTCAAGGAAGTTATCACATCTGCAACTATCTCAAAATTGTGTCTCATGAGTAAAACCCGTAAAACAGTGTTCACACATTAAAATAACATTAGCGTGCTCGTATTTCTTACCAAAAACCCTGAGAGCATTTTGAAGCGGGCTTCACGAACAAATATTAGGAAGTTTGAGTAGTAGTAAAATGTTGGTCTTCCCTTTTCTGAAACGTGATATCCATCGCATGGAGTTCCTTATTTGACAGCAGTAGTGGGTGTTTATTTTCACACTTTGCTTCCGACTCAATATTTTTGCGTGGTGTTTTCTATCGATAAGTTGATATATTATGTGTTCCAGTTTTAGTTTATTACTCTTCTGAGAAAACGCCTTGGTTTTGAGTTTTTATTTGATGAACAAAATTGTGTCAACCATTTTCGTGCAGGTGATAAATTTTAGATTAGTTGGTCTTCTTCTTTTTTATATTGAAATAGTAAAATCTTTACTTGGACCTAGATTAACCACATTCGATTAGTAGGTAAAACAAATAACATAAGCCAGAATTTAGGATCTATCATGTTATAACATTCGTCAAAGACACGTTTCGACACATTCAATAGATTTTCCCCAGCACAAAAAACAAAGAAAAAATCTTGCACAGCGCTAGATTCCCAGTAAAACTGGCGCATGGCGCGAATGCCCAGTGACGTCACTCACTCAAGTGATGTTCACACACGTGATCGGTTTTACGAAGTTTCCACTAGAACAGACACGGATAATAAAGTTGTCGGCGTTAATCTATTCCAGTCCTACCGCACTATATTTACAAGGGTTAAAATGGGGGAAAACGAAAAGTAACTTCGACTTTGAGTCAATTTACTAAAATTTATTCTAAAGGTGAAACTGTTTGGGTTCGTGACGAAATTTCCTTTTAGATTTTAATGGGATCAGGTATGAAATGGGCTTTGAAGATTTTTCTCGACAATTTATTTCGATAGGGAAAACAGTTGGATCGGGAATTTTGTTTTATTATTTACATTTTGGTATCCGAAATTTCTTATCTTTGCTCGGTTAAGTCAATACTAATTCAGCGGAAAAACTTTCTTGTTTTTTATATCGTGTTCCGAGTTTTATCTACAAAGAATAAACCCAACAAAATATTTAAAATGCCCGTAACATCAAAAGTTAAATTAACCTTCTTTTCCGCAGTATCATCAGCACAGCGCGAGCTTGGTAAGGGTTCGCCTACTAATGCCTCAGCCACGGCGTCACCGGCTGGTTCCGTGGACAACTCGATCCGGTCCGGAGCGGCCCTCGACGGCCCTAGGCCTACGCCCCGGACCGGGCCGTACTTCGACCTGATGGCGTCTAAGAACGTGACAGCGTTGTTGGGCAAGACAGCGTATCTGAACTGCCGGGTCAAGAATCTAGGGAATAAAACGGTATGTATTTTTTTGTTGAATAGAATTCTATTCTAATTTTCATGTGTGAATATTATTTATAGACATACTAGCTTATGCCAGCGGCTTCACCCACGTGGAGTTCGATAATTGACCCACGGGGTCATCCTACCGGGATAAAAAGTAGCCTATGTGCTATTCCAAACTATAATCTATCTCTGTGTCAAATTTCATCCAGATCCGCTCAGCCGTTCTGGCGTGATTGAGTAACAAACATCCATCCAAACTTTCGCATTTATAATATTAGTATAGATATGTCAAACATCTCAAGTCGTCAATATCGTCAAGTCTCCTATCAGGAGTGAAAAAAAAATAAAACTGTAGCTAAAAATGTTTTGTATATTATTATATAACAAGTGTTCTCCAACTGTTTGTAGTGAAAAACATTAGGCTGAGAAAAGTACAGAATTGCACAGCTTTGAATTTCTTTTGAGTTGGTAATGTGTCAATGTAGTTGTCAGTCAGTTACCAACCAAGATACTGTCCAGCCTGAGGTAATGGAGGACCCGTCCCAGGCTGAGAATTTATCTCAGGACTGTGTACTCAATCAAGATTATTTACAAGTGGTACAGCCTGAGATATATGATAGTCATAATTGTTCTTGTTCAGTAATGTTCTCAGATAGTATAGGAAGAAGTGTAGGTAAATTAGTTAGTAATAACCTGAGTTTTCCCAATCAAAATCATTGTATGCCAGGGGCAACATACAAACAGATAATGGCATCAGTAACTAGAAATGTTTATAATATTAATACAGACATCACTATATTTATTGGAAATAGTTCAAAAATTAAAAAAGAAGACATCACAGACAGTGTAACTGAATTGTTAAAGTTGAATTGTCGTAAAATAATATTGTGTGCTTTCCCATACTTAGAAAAATTGTCAGGCAAGAAAAACAATTATATTCACATGCTGAATGAGCATGTTCATTTCTTAGTAGGTCACTATAGTGACAAACTTATATATCTTGATATCAACAGTTTTGTAGGTAATCTTAAGTCGACACGGGGTAATGTGTATCTACCTATTAGTTGTAGACACAAAATAGCTCGGCTATTAGTTTTTAATATTCACTCAGACATAAATAGTATGTCTATGTTTAGTTCTATTATTAACACTGCGACTATTAGTAAGAATACTAATATTCATTTTTACAATTATTTTACGAACGAGGATCCATGTGTAACTACAGAAGATTCTCAAGTAGGGTCCACTAGTACTAAGGTTTCATTGTCTTGTAATGGCATAGGAGTCTTGGGGCTCACTCCGGATGCTCATTTAAACTAGTTAGTAAGACAACAGAAGATACCAGTAACAGTAATGTTACTTTAACCAACAACACAAAGGTACCTTCTTGCTCCCAAAAAGTTAGATGTAAAAAAGGGGCTAAGCAGAATTCCATGCAATTATTTCACCAGAACATTCAAGGCTTCGCTTCAAAGCAATTAGAAATTGAATTGTTTTTAGAAAAAACAAAGTTTGAAATAGTTTGTTTCACTGAACATTGGTTAAAAGACTTTGAAATGCTCATTAATTACGAAAATTACAGTGTGGGCAGTTGCTTTAACCGGAAATCTAAGATGCGTGGGGGTTCATTAATCTTAGTTAAAAATTGTATTAAATTTAAGTCTCGTAATGATATTGTTGATCTATCGGTTGAGCATAATATTGAACTGTCTTGTGTTGAGCTAGATAAGCATGTAATAGTGTGCGTTTACAGACCCCCAAATTATCAGAACTACTCTTTATTTGAGTCAGTAATGGAGGATGCTTTAGCAAAACTTGCTACTAGTAATAAATCACTCGTTATCTGTGGTGACTTTAATGTTAATATTTTAGAGAAAAATTCAAATAGCAGTAGATTATTACATCTTTTTAAATCATTCAATTTGTTAAACGTGTTCTCGGAACCAACCCGAATTACTAAAAATACTGCTACATGTATTGATAATGTTTTTTGTTGTTGCGACTACTTAGATAAATCCATTGTAAATTACCTTCCTTCTGATCACAGTGGTCAAACCGTTGTTTTCGAGTCCTACACACCATTACAAAAAATCCAGATAAAGTCTAGACAAATAACACCCAGTAATTTGAATAATTTTAATAATAACTTAATTGGTAATTTAGGCATTCCGGGATATATTATTGAAAATGTAAATCAATTTTATGAGGAATTCTTTTCGGTAGTTTACACGGAGTTTAATAATACAATAAAAATGAAAACTAAATCTATTTACCCAAAGTTTTTGTTCAGTGAATGGGCAACTAAGGGTATTAGGAAAAGTAGGGAGCGATTGTTTGAGCTGTACGGCCTCAAGCCTTACATTAATTCAGAAACTTTTAATAAATATGTTGCAACATACTCAAAAATTTTTAAAAACACTTGCAAGGTTGCTAAAGCCTTATTCATTAGCAACAAGATTAAATCCGCAGATAATAAAATAAAGACGGTTTGGAAAATTATCAATAGTGAAACTAATAGAAATAAAAAATCCAATAGTGATATCACATTAGAAACCTCACGTGGTGTTCTAAGCTCTAAAAATGAAGTTGCTCAAGAATTTGTAGATTTCTTTACCAGTATCCCACTTAAAACTACCGAAACCTTAAATTCCTCACCCTTGCTTTCTATTGATTTATTAAGAGCAAATGTTTCAGCCTGTCCGGTTGAGTTTCAATTTAAACATATAAACCCCATAGCTGTCATTAAAGCCTTTAAGGAAATCAAAATCAAATTAACAGAAGATCTATGGGGAATGTCTATTAAAGTTTGCCAAGCTATTATTGAGACTATAGCACCGTACTTGGCTTTAATATTTAATTTGTGTGTGGACCAAGGCGTCTTCCCGGACCTTATGAAATACAGCAAGGTAATACCACTTTTCAAATCCGGGGACAGTAAAGACACCAATAACTATAGACCCGTATCCGTATTGCCAGTTTTTAGCAAGGTGTTTGAGAAGGTAATGCTTAATCAGATGCTTAACCACTTTAACAACAATAAGATCTTACATGAGAAACAATATGGTTTCACCAAAGGACGTTGTACGACTGACGCCGGTGTCACCTTATTAAAACACATATTCACTGCGTGGGAGGAGGCACAAGATGCCATAGGAATCTTCTGTGATCTCTCGAAAGCGTTTGATTGCGTGAGCCACGAAACCCTACTCCTTAAACTTGAGCATTACGGTTTAGGACAACTTGCGCTCAGTTTAGTGAAGTCGTATTTAAACGATAGACATCAGCAAGTACAAATAAATGGTGTCAATTCAATGGGTTTAAAAGTAAGGATGGGTGTACCACAAGGCTCGATATTAGGTCCTTTCCTCTTTTTAGTCTATATTAATGATCTACCCCATTTATTTAAAAACCAACCACAAATGGTGTTGTTTGCTGACGATACTTCTTTAATATTTAAGATCAACAGACGTGCCTCAAATCTTGACGACGTAAATAGCGCCCTACTGCAGGTCCATAATTGGTTTACCGCGAATAATTTAGTATTAAATGGGAAAAAAACCAAGTGCATAAAATTTACTCTACCAAATGTCAAAAGTAGTGATTGTGACATAGTATTGGATCAAGAGAAACTAAAATTCGTCGATGAAACTGTTTTCTTGGGGATCACGCTCGACTCAAGGCTACAATGGGGTCCTCATTTAACATCTCTTGCAGGACGGCTGAGTTCAGCAGCATATGCTGTTAGAAAAATCCGTCAATTTACTGATGTAGATACCGCGAGGCTAGTCTATTTTAGTTATTTTCATAGTATTATGTCATACGGTATTTTACTATGGGGACGGGCTGCAGACATCGAGTCTATATTTATTCTGCAGAAAAGAGCCATCAGAGCCATATATAATCTACGTAGGCGCGATTCTCTAAGAGAACTGTTTAAGGAAATTAACATTATGACAGTACCTTGCCAATACATCTATGAAAACATAATGTACGTTAGAAAAAATCTGCATTTATTTAGTAAAAGAGGCGACAGACACCACTATAATACTAGAACCAGGGACCAACTAGTTCAGCCAGGTTTCAGGCTAGCTAAAGTAGACTCATCTTTCATGGGGTACTGTTTAAAATGTTACAATAAAATACCTCCCCGCATTCTACAACTGAATGAGACGAAGTTTAAATCTTGTATAAAACGCACACTATGTAGGCAAGCATACTATAAGTTGGGAGATTACATTGATGATAAAAATGCTTGGCTCAATGCTGGTCCTGCTCCACAACCATAGGGGCAAACTAATTGATTACTTTGTGAAGTTATTGTGGAAGCTGCAGAAGATTGTAAACATATCTTTGCATTGTATAGATTCAGTCTCTTAGTATTATATAATTGCATAGCACATGTGTGAGTTCTATGTACGATAAAGCTACCATTTACATCTTTTACTGACTCGAATTTGCCCTGGCGGTTGAGAGAATGTCATGCTCACTCAAATGTCTCGCTGATGGTGGCGCGTGTGTCGGGTCGTTTAGTTCCCTCCAAAATGGTTGAGTTGAATGATGGCTGATCCATGCGTCATGTTCGTGAACGGGCGCTGTCAGTTGTGACTGGTCATCTCGCAGCTGCCATGGATTATTGTATTTTTGAATTGTTAATTTTATCTTTTTATTCTGGACGCTCTTACTCGCACGTCTTTCTACATCGTTCTCACATGTATGTTTAATCTCGACATGAATGATGTAACCGAGACTTTGTAACAACAATGATTTAAAAGAGTGTCCATGGAGTTTCTTGCCCATTCTTCTCCATAGAGATCTACGCTTTCGAATGGGCAACTACAGTACTTTCACAAGTTATTATGCCCTGTGACTGGGACTGTAGCTTAGTTTGTTTTTTGTGTTTTGACATTCAAAAGTGCCTGTAATGGTCTAATTGAAATAAATGCTTTGAGTTTGAGTTTGAGTTTTTAATAAAAAGTCACCTTGAGATTTGCTGTAAAAGATAAAAGTGACTATAAAATATCTATATTTCAATTTAGTTGACAATATGAGTTATTTTTCTTAATAATTTTTATAATTATTACATAACATAACATAGCAACACGCCTATAATCTCCGAAGGGATGGCAGAGATGTATCTAATAGTAGTACACCCATATTTCACCCGGTTATGTTTTAAGTCCCATGTAGTAGGGGGCAAGCCCGTTTCCATTAAGCGGGCACAAATACAGACTCCAATTATTCATATTCTCATGCAAAATATTATAACCCAACAATTGCTGAATATGAAAATTCCCGAGTAACGTAACACAATAGCGTTGCAACCACGTCCGTCCCAAGATTCCTTCTTAAGTTTATGTCTCACGTGAAATGACGCTAAAGATAAAAGGCCGGGATAACACATCCCGTCGTTTTGCACGTGCCTCGTAAGATTTATGTCTCTGGCAATGGATATGTTCTATCTTTTGGGTATTCTCCTTTTCATAACGTCGGGTTACATGGCCAATATTTGAGCTGAAGTTGGAGAGCCAATGTTGGTGCATTTGTGGTAATATTGCTAATTACTTTGATTGAAGTGCTTTGCGGTTCGTACTAAGTTGAATACGCTTATTATTAATACTATGTCAGTCCTCATGGGCAGGAATAAGCGGCTAATTCTGTTAACCTGACCAACTTCAGGACATGAATTCATTATGATTTGTTTTCTTGTTGGAAGGGAATATCAAGACACTTGATTCTGATTATATGTTAATGGCTCAAAGATAACTTTGTAACAATATTTTGATTTAAAAGAGTGTCCATGGAGTTTCTTGCCCATTCTTCTCCATAGAGATCTACGCTTTGGAATGGGCAACAACAGTACTTTCACAAGTTTTTGTGCTTAGTGATTAAGACTGTAGATTTGCTTTTTTTTTGTTATTTGACATTCAAAAGTGCCTGTAGTAGTCTAATTGAAATAAATCCTTTGATTTTGATAACATTTAAAGTAAAACACACACTAATTTCCCATCAACTTAAAAAAAATCTCAAAAACCGCCAAAAAGATCTGTACCATAAAATTACGGTCTCAAGTTTACATAAAGTCAAATTACTTCAAAACATTACTGCCGCGCCGACGCACGTACTCGTACACAGCACTTATTCGTACGGTAAGCACTCGTGCTTGCAACAATACAGACGTGTGCGAGTAACCTCGAGTACACACCACCGTACTAACGAGTTACCCTTATTTCAACAGGCAACGTCCAATTTACATAGCGGTGTACCACAAACTCCTCGCTTAAAATGAGACGTAACAATAGCACAATGAAACTTTAAAGTCGGTATTGTGCTCAACTTTATAAATAAAAGTCTCATTAGGCAGTCGCCACATCCCACATAAATACAAGTCTGCCTAACGAGATCTTTCTTTCTTTCACGCGGCTTTTTAAATGCGAACGCTATCAACGGTTTTGAATTCATGTGCTGGACGGTAATTGGTTTCAGGTAAACGGTTTGCGTGTTTTTTTAATAACTTTGCTGGTGACTGTATGTTGTATTTTTTATTTATTTTAGGGGATTCGTAACTTGAGTGACTGTTAGACGTTTCCTTATTAGTCCTTGTAATAGACTCGCATAATTTATACTAAATGTACTATTATACTGAATTGTCTTTTTGTTATTCATGATAATATGAATACTGCACTGTATTTTTTCATCTTTATGATAGTGAAGTATCAGTCTGACAACCAGTCTTACCCGGGGGTAATGTATTGCCCAGTAATAACTGGACTGTAGAGGTTAGATAGGCAGTCGCTCCTTGTAAATCACTGGTATTCAATTCTTCCCTCGTAACAGTAAACGCAGTACCTACTTGCAAAATGGCGGTTTTCAGAAAAACGCGGTGATGAGTGCATTTTAAATCTCTATTTTGACTGATAAGTTAAAGTAGAGATTTAAAATAAACACCTAACCGCGTTTTTGTCTTCGAGGGCAGAGTTACGTCCGGTAAGACTGGAAGCCGACCTCAACATAGTTGGGAAAAGGCTACGCGGATGCTGATGTCTTTTCGTGATTTGCCCCAGTTTAGTGTAATTTCGAAAAAAGATCTGAGAATTAGAAAAAGAATTCTCATTAACTAAAAAAGTCTATCATTGTTAGAAGGTGAAGCACTTTTAAGAGATATTTAAGGTGATTAATATTAGAAAATCAACAAGTCTTCAGAGATTCAATTAAATATTTTTTGCCTTTTAGCTCGATAAAGCGCTTTTACGTAGCGGTGGTGATTGAGTTAGTTTACCAAGTGCAAACTGCTTTAAACACCAGCATAACAATAATAAAGGGAGTTATTAGTATACATGTTTTCTGTATACAATATAGTCTTGCGTTGTAGATGTGGTATAATATTGCGATAATTACAGTACATGTCCTTGAATAACCACACGGTAATATTTCAGGCCAGGGTCTTATTACTCAATAACGCGATAAAACTAAGTCACATTGCTTTAAGTCATTAATTAATAAAGAAACATTATGACATTTTTCTACACAAATCAATAGTACCTACAAAAAATCAAATCAGAATCATTTTGAAGAATCATTCATATATGAAAAGTTAAAATAGAAAAGACAGTGTAACTTGAATATCTATCTTGAAAGACAAAAAAAGCGCTAATGGATACTGTCTGCGGGAACATCCACCCAGTTAAACAAAACGACAAAATCCACCTTCATTAAGAACTATAATAATAGCTTCTGTGAAATGAGAACAAAGCTTTGTAACCCAACTAATGCTAACGACAGTACAACTTACAATGTTATACCATTCAGGTTCCAATTTCCCTGCTCGGTTATAAGCTATCGCTAATGTTGCTCTTCTAGTTTTTTTTTTTCACGTCAAACCAAAATGAGTTTTCGTTAACTACCTCATTTCCCTCTGAAATATAAAAGGCCAGTCGGCTATCCGGTTGCCAAGAATATTTTGGAGATAATCCCGCAAGATTGCATTAATGTTGGGCTTCTTGCATACGTTTTTTTGATCAGCGAAACAAAATATTTTTTCTTGTTGTATTTTTTTTTGTTAAGTTTTGACGGTGATTAGATGGTATATAAGGGTTAGGCAAAAGCGTGTCTAGTACAGTTTCATTGCGCATTTTATGTTTATATATAATAACAAATAATCGATCATCAACATTACTCTACCCTGTGCTCAGCAGTCTAGTTATAGCAATAAAATTATACTAAAATCAACAGCTACTTCATACACAAACGTGGCTTTCCCATGTGGGTAGACAGAAACTGACAGAACGTGATCTAATACGATAGAGGGCATAACGCGAGCGCGTGGTGTAAACTCAATGTACATAAATACGCCGATTTTTGAATTGAAAATACAATTATCTTATAGTATATTAGTTATTTTTATTTGCAACAAGCACAATCAGTATCATCTATAAAGAAACGAGTATATTTAATTTTAAAATCGACGTTACGTTACGTTAACACCGCGTGCTGGGTCATACACGCACGCCGGTTGCGCCTACTATGCACCGCTATGTTTCTGGAGGACATCTATACATACAAATAAAAAAAATTGAAGAGTCTGTTTGTAATTTCAAAACAACAGATTTTTACTGAATGCATATTATGAAAGTATAAACGGTGCTTAAGACAAAAAAAAAAAACTGTCTGTCTATTTGTACCGGCTAATTTCCGAAACGCCTACACCGATTTCAACGGCAGATAGCTGATATTATAAGGAGTAACTTAGGCTACTTTTATTTTAGAAAAAAGATTAGGGTTCCATGCAAAAAATTAAAACCTTTGAAATTGTTAACAAAATCCGATACAAATAGGGGAGTAATATTTTTATAATAATTTCACGCGGACGACGGTCGCGGAGCACAGCTAGTTACCAATAAGATCAATAGCTATAATATTTTTCTTACGAAATCCTATTGTTCCAGTTGAACATGCAAGTATCATGGGTACGGCACAGAGACATCCATCTGCTGACCGTCGGCCGGTACACATACACGAGTGATCAGAGGTTTCGAGCCATTCACTTGCCACACTCCGAGGACTGGACTTTACAGGTAAGATAAAATATATTTATTTGCTCAAACATGTGTACACAATTACAATAATTAAAAGTGCAAGAAAATTAGGGCAGACATGTTTGCCACATACTATGGCGTGCAAATGTTTTGAATACTACAACTATGATTTTTATGGTAAATGTAGAAAAACTAATGCCCGTTTTCCACTATTACCTAAGAAACATCTACATCAACATTTTAATATGATTGCACTGTTGAATTCTTAACTGTCGGTGCTGTGCCGAACGTTGGAAATCCAACTATTAATTTCATCTAGAGGTAGCTTAGTTTTAATAAAATGGGCGATAATTTCATAATAATATACTGAACAACGAAGCCTAATTTGCTTGATTCATTAATCTTAGAAAATATATGCGAAGAACTTTTTTCATTGACTGTGCATTATTAATATGTAGTTAAATATAATATTGTATGCTTTACATAACACTAATTTAAAAAGTAGACTGCTTTTTTGGGCTAGTGGTCGCTATGGCGACTGCTGAGCATGAGGTAAGAGGTCCTGGGTTCGATTCTCGGGTCGGGGAAATTGTTATTGGGTTTTCCATCTGGAATTTCTCAGTAGCGGCCACAGAGTTTGGGTTTGTGCCCGGTTGATCGCAATAGGTTCGCCCCCTATTACATGGGACTTAAAAATAACCGGCGAAATGTGGCTGTACTATTAGGTAAACGTTTGCCGAACCCTTCGAGGATTACAGTCGTGATGTTATGTAATGTTATTTAAAAAGTAGCTAGTCATTTTAGAACGAGAGAAAAAAAGCAATTTTTTTAAGGAAAAATAACAGTCTGCAATTTATTCAGAACAATAAGAGTAGGTACTTTTAGATGGAATTGTGGAATGCAATGTAATATTTTTTGCCTTTCGATTTTTTGATTTGCCCACAACATAATCGATGAACTTTTGATGAAAATTGTGGTTACATAAAAAATAAACTGTTGGTAAACGGTATGTAAAGAGTGTTTTGGCAAGTCAAGTGACATACAATCACTCAAATAATATATATAGACCAAGCCTCTATGCTTTAGGGATAAACTTCGCTACATGTTCAAGTATCCACTTAAGATCTTAATCTATGTTTTGGCAACTTGCCATGAGATAAAAAGCAAGCTTTTCAATAGCCTTTTCTTCAAACCATACAACAAGCAAACGAGACATGTTGAGAGTTTTAATGGAGATAAATGTAACTTTATAAACGTGTTTTTAAGAGGAGCTCGGGGCTAAATAATAACAGCCGCTTAGGTCGATCTTTAGGTTAAACCATACTTGTCTAGGTTGGTGTATGGGTGACCACCCATTTTATGTCGAGTTTCCTCCGTACCTCGAAAAGCACGTTAAACCGTTGGTCCCGGCTTCCATATATAGAACTTTGACAATGGTTACAGGTAGTCAGTGGCCTGAAAGACTGACTACCAGTCTGACTACCAGTCTGACTACCAGTCTGACTACCAGTCTGACTACCAGTCTTACCAAGGGATATCGTATTACCCAGTACTAACTGGATTGTGGAAGTCAGATAGGCATTCGCTCTATGTAAAAATACTGGTATTCAGCTGCATCCGGTTAGATGGGAAGCCGACCTCAACATAGTTGAGAAAAGGTTAAGCAGATATTAATGATACACGTGTTCATTAAAATCGGTTCAGTCGTTTCGAAAAATAAGGACTTGATAATTTGTATGAAATGCCGTACGGCGTACACGCTCTTCAATAACATTTTAGTTCTGCACTCTTAATTCGTTGAGACGAAAATGACAAGGAGAACAGAAAAAAAACGGGTCCATTATCTACAAATAATAAGGGTTCCCTCAATGTTATTTGGCTACAGAAGACCATATCTGCAGAATTCCTAAATGATTTTGATGGCTACTATGGATATAATACACGGTTGAACCAAAGTTCTCGTGAATTGATAATATCTTCCTTTTTGAAGGATATTAAAAAGAATAAGGAGAATAGATGGGCAGACAGTGAATTATCCAAGGAGGCCCCATGAAAAAAAAAAGTGAAACGACGATAACTAACCTAATTTGTAAAAAAATTGTGAGCAAGTCATTCCAGTACCTATTGTTTGACACACTAATTGTGTCTAAAAATAACGTTAAACATAGCAAAATAAGCGCCCTACTTAGGGATAATTAAACGTTAGTTTTCGGACATCCACACTCCGTACTAAACATTATCATAAGCCGATTATGACAATTGAACATTACAAACAATACATCAACCTGTATTTTAATACAACACAATAAAATTAAACCTACCATAATAACGCTAGAATTTAGAATTCACACAACGTTGAATACAGACATTAGTGAAAGCGGCATCTATGTAAATATTCAAGTAACATTTAAGTTAAGATGTAATAAAATTACAATTCAAATAAACCCCCGACTCAAAATTATATTAATTGTACTTAAAATCACTGGGACATTTGTTCCTGACGATAATATTACAGTAATAAGAAGTCCTTTATCTTGGAATGTTCTAGAATATTGCGCTGGAAATTAAACTGCTGTGCTAGTGTTAAAAGGTTTTGTCTCGTGAAATGTTTCACTAAATCCGCATTATGACATGGTTGTTATTTTAATTGTACCCTACCGTTACTTTCTGTGATGGTTAAGAATAAGAAAATTTATTTAAACATAAAACAGGAGCTCGTCTTGGCCGTTACATTCTATTGAAATTACGTGTCAACAAAACTACTCCCCTTAGAATTAAAATAAATCCACCCGGTACTACTGACAATATAAACGATATTATCAAAAAAGACGCGATTCCTCAAAGAGGAAATTTTAAATGTAAAAATTTTCTTATGCTTACCAGACCTGAAAATTGTCTCACAAATTGTATTATTATTTTCTACCACGATGGCCTAAGCTTTAACTTCATCGCCTGCAGTTTTCCCTACTATGTAGAGTTCGTCTTCTAGTCTTACTGGATGCAGTTCATCATTATCAGCCTAGCCTTTTCCGCAAATGGCAAAAGATACTGTGTAACCTATCTGTAGGCAATATTTTAAAGCTGCTCATGTCGTTTTAATGTCTGTAAACATACTTACTGGATTTATATTTCCATCTTTGCTGGTGTACGTTTAGAGTTCAAACTAATAGGTTCCAGCATGTTACGTATGGCCTGAGGTTTAATATGTTATTTTTGTTGCAGATCAAGTACCCACAGCACCGGGATTCGGGGATATACGAGTGTCAAATATCTACGACTCCTCACATGAGTCATTTTATACATCTCAATGTTGTTGGTAAGTCGATACTTATTGGATTTGTCTGTTGCCGTGGGGTTTTGTATCAGAAGCTTATTCATTACTTACGAAGACACTCGAGTCTAAATTATGTTTTTATAGAAATAGATTACATTCTTTAATGTTTTTGTGTTACAGCCATTTTCTTGCTTTAGAACGTTGGAGTTTCCAAGGACTTCTAATTAGATAATTAATAAAATCTTATGTAAGCCGCACCATCTTTTGATCGGATAATAACAGCCGTTCCCTTTGAGTATCAAGGCCAAGCCACAACGAAATTTCAAGCGATTTTAAATTCGGTATCAGTGAACTTTTTCAATTAATACAACTTCCTAAACCTCAAAATTAATTCCAAATTTCAAATCCGAGTGTAAAATGTCGATAAGTTGTGCGTTTCTAATTTTCGAAACAGTACTTTAGTTTATATTGTAGTCGTAAAATGCTCTAATTAGTTCTGTTTTGATAACATGTTCTACAAAACAAACCTTTGAACTTGCCCTTTGTAATTTGAACCTTAATGGGTTTTGTCATGGTTGTACAACGTTGACGACCCGTATTTAATGATTGTAAACTATTATTACATCAATAAACATAGTTGAACAAGACCTGAATTAATATTGAGCGACGGAATATTTATTGAAGAAACAGTGTTATTATCTGTACGATAATTTCAATTTTAACCTACATCGAATATTTCATTTATGAGACTTCGTAATTACACTACTGAGTGGGTTTAGATTTTAGCATTAAAAGTTTTTAAATAGAGATACAAGTGGGCGTACACGTCCTTAAGAATTAGGCTCACTTAAAGGTCTATGAAGCTTAGAGCGCTAACGATTATTACGTCACAAAAGTAGGCCTACATGAAAGTAAATTAAGAACTCTAAGAACAAGTATGTATAAGAAACCACTTAGAACCAAGGTCAATGAAAGGTCAAATTGTAGCAAGGATGGCATGAAATACGCTCCAAAAGATAAAGACGGGACATATTATTGTGTAGGTGAACTTTTACGTCATTAACTCACAAGGACCTTTGAAGTCAAGGGTTGGTAATGGATTCAAATACCAGTACCGTACCTAAGTAAATACCAGTATCAACTTTTAATTTCACGTTTAAATTCCGGATTCCACCAAAGCGGAGACGTGCAGAGATGTGTAAAGTGGTACGGCCAAACACCGGACAGGCCGCGG
This sequence comes from Standfussiana lucernea, assembly GCA_964057025.1. Lineage (NCBI taxonomy): Eukaryota > Metazoa > Arthropoda > Insecta > Lepidoptera > Noctuidae > Standfussiana > Standfussiana lucernea. The sequence goes on along the minus strand of OZ059788.1, from coordinate 4,506,336 downwards.
ACAACGAACTCTGACAGATAACATTTTAAAATTCTGTCAGTGTGCGCGATGCGTGTTTTGCAGATGATTATTACTTAAATAACAAAAACATCGTTAAATCACGCTTTTATTCTCCAAAGGGCAAAGCAAAAGTGCACCTGGTACATCTATATTTCATCAGTTATGTTACGAAGAATTTTTTCCTTCACCGTCAAAATGCCCACGTCTACGAAAACCTTTATCATAGCTGTGTGTTTGTGAGTCAAGCGTTTGCGTCAGAAAGTTAGTGAACTTAGTACAAAATGTTTATGTTAGTCATGTTTGGCCAAGTCGGGTAATTAAGTGCGGTGTATTATGAGCACGCACGCAACTTATGGGGGCCATAAGAAAAACAAAACACTGACGACCTTTCGTTATTAAGGATTGTTATATTTGATGGTATTGCGCATTAAGGAACTGTGGAAAACTATAGTATTGTAAATATGTATATATTTTTTACTTACTAGACAAATTTCTTTTGTTTTTCCCCAAAGAGCCTTATACGTGATAAAAAAAATACAGCCAAAAAATAATTCATATTTTTTGTAATAAAAAATTGGTCTAGCATTTTCTTAATATTTAGAACCCAACAAAATGGCAAACTCATTGTTACAAATTGTAGCAGAACATACAATTTATGGTGTTATTTTTGTTACAGAACCAACAACAGAAATAATAGGTGGACCTGACCTCTACATTGACCGAGGCAGCACCATCAACCTCACATGTGTGGTTCTTTATTCCCCAGAACCACCTGCTTACATATTTTGGAATCACAATGATGCGGTAAGACCTATGAAATTTCTAATAGAAGTATAAAAATACACAGTAAAGGTAATGATACTAGAATCGTTCATAAATCAATAGAATCCAATTTTTTAATTTAAACTAAAATGATAATAATTCCCAATTCAACGATACTGAAAATGATTTACAACTTAACAATTCCAACACAACTCTCAAATTCAACAACCCAGATGTAATTCAATTTGTCAGACCACATAATCAGAATTACCATAATAATGTATCCAATCCAACAGTTTTATAACATGAAAAACAGGAAAATGTATCCAATCTAGAAAATAGCATCAATCCTATTACCATAAAACATGGAATGAATAAAATGTGTACAGATAATAAGCTACGACTCCCCGAGAGGGGGCGTGTCGGTGGTGACGGAGAAGGGGGAGACGACGACCTCGTTCTTGCTAATCCAGCAGGCCAGACCGTCAGATTCCGGGACGTATCAGTGCAACCCGAGCAACGCGCAGTCGAAGAGCATTGTGGTCCATGTGCTCAATGGTGAGTTGGACGTTAGATTTGTGGCTTGTGAGCTTGTTGTCTTACTTTTATTATTTTCTTTGTAGATTTTTTTAAGTATGATTTTGACAAACGACGGATTGATTACTACGTCTACTTAGGTCTTACACTTGATTTAACATGAATGAATTAATCTTCAATGTCCTCTTTATTTATTCCGATTATGTTTCCTTCCCAAATAAAAAATACGAGAGCTTTCATTAAAACGGAATATTTAACGTCACCATTAATGTCAAGCTTAATAACATTGACATTTCACAAAGCCATGCTTTACAAGATGTCGCTATTAATGGTTCCCTTATCAAAAATCTGTTTAATTCAAATTCCAATAATAAATTTATGAAATCCCAAATCTTGACGGCGATTCGTAAAGAGCATCCCAATCTACTTGATAAACGACCTCCCTAAGATAAAGGAAAGAAAATACATTTTTAAAACCTCGCTACGAATAAAAAATTAAGGCTAAAGACTATTATCATTAAAGCAATGAATCAACGAAATTTTATGTTTTTTTTTTAATGCTAGGTTCGTGGTTGGGAACAATAGGTGAAACTGTGGTGTAATAAGGTGTTTTCATGTTACGTACCATTTATCACTGGCCTAAGTTCAGAAAGAACTATCACGAAGACACGAAAATGTTATTTATTCTTAAGTAATTAGATTTCTTTTTACTGTGGATCTAGATTTACGATATCCATTAGAGATATTTGTTATATCATTTACGATCACTTGTGCAACATAGTATGACTTTCGAGATTAGTTATTACATGATTCTTTTTTGTTGTCCGATTTCTTATTCCCTTTCAAAAATTACGATTCATATTGTCGTTCACAGAAATTAACATACTGGTCTCGTTACCTATATTAATATCGCCATTATTATAATGGCTGGTTTTATTGCGCCATTCCTCATCCCTTAAATTCTGTTCCATCTATTGTTCTGCTTCTTAATCTACGATTAATGATTTAAATCCTGGTTTATTATTTGGCACACTCGGTGATTCAAGTTTAATTAATTTAAATATGTTTTCGGTAAAGTACTCTATGAATCACATCGTTCGAAGAAAATAGGTGTACCCATTGCTCAGCGATTAATGATAAAGGTGGAGGGTTAGGCCTTACTAAGCATGTAAAAGTGAAACGTCCCAATTTTTTTTAATAACTTCTTTTCTTTCTAACCGGCATCAAACTTCAGTCCCTAATATTTCTTCAAGTGTAACCTGATTCTCTTCTATATTTGTTTTGTTGCTACTAATATTGTTGAGAACAGTTTTAATTTTTGCCAAAGAAGCAAATTCGATTTTTCCTTTATCAGGTGAATACCCTGCGGCGATGCAGCGAGGGGGGCAGGCTTTCGCACCGACGTCGCCGACGCACTGCCTGGTGTTGGCTGCTTGCCTTTTCATCACGCTCTCTTGACACATACGTATCTTTAACTAAATGTAAATACAAGAATTTTACCAAACATCAGCCGCTTATATTGACAATGCAGACAAAATGAAGATGGTAACTATCTCAAATTGTCAGTACAAACGACTGAAACAATTTGCTATTTTATAGTGTGGGTTGTGTTATGTACAATATAAACTAAATCCAAGAGCAAGTAGAACATGCTTGTTCCGTATAGTGTTGTATATAGTGTAATATAAAGCGTGTTAATCATACGTAACGATAGTTAGATTTGATTTCCTCACATACGGGGTGGAAGGGACAACGATGCACAAACGCTTACCACGTACTCAGTACATCATTCTGACTCCCCACATATAATTTTTTAAATTACCGATAGAAAATTTATATGTGGGGGTTTTGGAATGACGTACTGACTACGTGGTAAGCGTTTGTGTGTCGGTGTCCCTAACACCCTGTATAAAGAACCCTTGTCATTGTATGATTAAACTTCCAAAATTTAATTGTATCAGGAATGTAACGAATAATTTGTATTACCTTAATTGGCAAATAAGATTCAAACGTACTATTCTTGTTTATGATAGATGTGTATTAGAAATTGATGATGAACATATTAATCCATTGAGAGGACATAAAGATAGTGGACACAGGAATGTATAAACAGCTGACAATACTACGTTTAAAAACACAAAATGTTTAGAAAATGAAAATGTAAATAGTTGAGGTTATACGAATCACTCTATCTAGCCTTTAATAATATCTGTATTAAGTGATGTAAATTGTATGTAAGTTTTTAGTAAATTTTGTGAATCTAAACGATGTTGTAAATAGTATTTGTAAGAGAGCTTTCGCAAAGGGGTCTTAGTAAAGTATGAATTAAATGAAGCTAACATAAGTCATCAACAGCATGAATGAAATTGTTACAGTAATGAACTTGTTTATGCAACATCCAAACATGTTATGAAACTTACTTGTCATAATGATGAATAGGAATTCAAAATTGCATATCGAATAACACTTACTCAAGAGATTCTGGATTTTACCACACTTATAATAAGACCCATTTGAAGAAGCAAGATATTGTATAATAAATACACTATAAAATAATGGAGTAGATAGATGTAAGCGTAAACTAGGAGAAAATATTTTACATAGTTAGAAAACAATTCTGATTTGAAATCGAAAATTGTTTGTGTACTTTAATATTCTTCCTGTGACCGATATATTTCTATAAATAATAACGAAATAAAATACGTAAAAATTTTCGACTTGTGTAAGTTTTGTTGCCTATTAATTAAAATGTCAAAATTATTTTCTTTTGTGGAAATTTGTATAAAAAAACCTGACTAGTCTTGACCCCCGTCCCTTTATTTTTTAAGAATCGTTACTTATTATGAAAATATCGAAGTGCTTTCTTGACAGATGCTGTCGTTAAAATATTTTTCATTTCCACAACTGTACATAAAAGCTGTCCAGATTTAACTCCGCTGAATCTCGATGTAAAATAACAAAAAAAAAAATCCTCGAAAGTGTTTTTTCTTGAATTAGGATATTGACAGATCTCGATAATTATAACCAGTTATTATTATGTCAAAAGTTTATTATTGTATACAAGTAACAATAGTATTAAATAAAACTTGTTGTATGTATTATGATACCTGACGATGCGGTGCTCCGCATAATATAATTACATGTGTAATAAACATTATAAAGAAACAATAAAGTTTTAAAAAAATATTTGCGTTTCCTCTGCCACAAAATTCGAAATTCCCTGCTTGCCATTCGATGCAATTCAGGAAGTGCTTTTAGCCAAAGGTGAGGCAAAATAAGCCCACGTATTTGCTCTTGCAGTAGACCATTTTGCTAGATACGAAGTTCACTTTAATCAAGGTGAATAATAATCAACTGATGGCACCAAATGTCACCTTTCTAAATAAATTAGCTCTTAAAAAGCCCAGAAATTAAAAAGTGTAAAATCTAATATTAGTTACTACTTGGCGACATGATAATGATTTAAGCAGGTGCTCCAGCTATAATGTTGTTAAAGTGGCCAATCAGCAACGATTGGATACGAGTTCCAGTGATTCTAGATGGCCGATGAAAAAAGTTAAAGGTATTATTATGCGTAAAACCCTGACTAAAAGATTTGATTGCATGAATATAGTATGCATAGATAATAGACAACACCATCTTATCAGAAGGAATGCATATAATATAATCGAAGAACAAATCATAGCCAGACCATATCTGTTAGATAAAATAAAATCAATTTTTCAAACAAACTTCTACCACAATATCGTTGATCGATAAATTTTACTACTTACTAGAAACATTATACAGGGTGGCGCCGACAATACGACAATAAATAAAAAAAACACTGAAAACACTGATAATACTAGTTCATAGGATTTTTTTTAAACTAGCAAAAAAATCCAGGCATCGAAATAAAAAACAAAACATAATAAATAGCATAAAACTGTTAACGAAATACAACACCATTTTATAAATATTTTTTTACTAACCTTAGGTATAATTTGCACTAATTTACGTCTGGAAATAACATCTAAGGAACGAATTTGGCAAAGGTTTTTGAAATAGCGAGTTAGCTTAGCAACATGTGTTTAGTGTTTATTCTGAAGCTAGAGTCGTTAACCTGTCAGTGCTAGCCTATTAATCTACACCATGTAGAAAATTCCGAGTGTGAAAAATAAAGTCCTGTGAATAAACTACTGAAAAATATATTCTAATAAATTTTGTATGCAGACTGGAAACGTCATGAGGTATACGCAGTTTAATTTATTGTCGTATTGTCGGCACCACTCTGTATAACGCGACCCTGTAAGGTGATTATCAACTTTTCCTGTTAAAGTTTCCATAATCCTAAAACATACAAAGTAATTTTTGAAAGGAAAACCTTGGAAGCTGGGCATTATAGATTCATATTACTTCTGAGCAGTAAAACTTTTTTGTTTACATACAAAAATAAATCATGGGTAAAAAATGTTTTGGAGGCGGGGAAAACAAGGGACGGGCGAGCGATCTTATGAATATCTAATCGTTTCGAACAGAGATGAAAGATGTCTTCCCTAATTCGTGAAGACTTATTTATATGCTACATCGCCCGTGTTTTCCGAAGAGCTTCGAGAATTAGATTTTTTCGTTTCATTTTGCAACAATGACTCATTTACACTGAGAATTTTTCTCAGTGTAAATGAGTCAGCTCATCTCGCTGGATTAGTCGCGTTTACTTTGTAAATTCATTTGCAATAAATCTACACTGAATATTAGACGTTTTCAGCGTACGTACTTTGAATACAATATGAAACGCCCACTCATGAAACTAAGTGCGTAGTTACTACGGAAGGATTTTTGCTGCAAAATATATTTTTTCCAGCATAAATGCTAACTAAATTGGATCAAGTATTACCTCAGATAAATAAATAAAACGAATAGATAGTATTTCATTAATCTTGTGCCTATTTAAAGCGAGTTCACAAATAGTAGAATGCAAAAAGGTTAGTCTAGCTTTTAAACCAATCTAAATATATTTGGGTAAAATCCACCAGAATGGTTTGAGTCCGCAGGCTCACCGCTTAGTTATCGTCGGTATAAATTGTTTGATTTAATTTAACTCAAAAAGTGTTGTTGTTGTTTTTGTTGTTATTTTAGAAGAATTTAATCCAATACCGGTCATGTAACGCTGAACCCTTGATTTTAAATGAAATACAGAATGGTTTTAGAAAATCCGTCAAGATATTCAACTAATTTCCATTTTCGTACTAGCACCGTGTCTTACTGGTACTACATGTATTGGGTATCAACGGATTTCATACAAACCAATGCGACGTGAGTTACACTTCATCTACCTACATTTTCGACAAGATTTTCTCATAGATTTTTAGTGAGATGAGATTGCGACTAGTTTTTTTTAAATAACGGGAAATGGCCTTCAAGATAACACTGTTACAAAAGCCAAGTTAGAAGTTAGCGCAATACAAATCAGTTTTAAAAATAAACGGTAAATGGATCAGGTAGAACAGCGGTAGCTAAGGCCGGCTACGCTCTGCGTCGAAAGTAGATCAAGACATGATGGTGGTGATGCGCGCACGGCTCTTCTGGCGCCGGCGGTCGGTGTACCAAACAGGTTTCCAGTAATACAATAGCTTTTCCACGAATCCACAGCGGCTGAAGTTCTGTTAAGGAGGATACACACTTACGTAAGCGCAAGAAGAATGCGTTTCGCATGCATCTAAGGAATATAGTGGTCGACTTAGGACCAGTTTACAGGCGGTTCGTACAATGTACACTCTGGGTAAGGACTTAGTATAATTATGTTACGTTATTTTCCTGTACTATGTTCCTGTACAGCAGACAACTAGTGTAAATATAAACGTATAAATACTACACATAGATAGATTTAATACTCTTTATTAGATACAACATAAAACATACAGGTATTACAATTTAGAACTTATAAATAGGGTTACACATTGGACGATCTTATCGCGTTCACAGTTTTATAAGTATATCTACATGTGTGCTCAATATAATACAATACGATTTGTATAAACCTCCACTAAAGTATACCTACAATCTATCCAAATAAAACTAGCGTAAACTAATCATTTTTCAAAATACCTACCATTTACGAAAATGACAGGAAAGAAATGACAATGAATGAATTTGTGTTCAATGATCGATTCGTCAGTCCACCCCTGTAATACGACAGCCAATCATAAGGGTTGGGACACGTAGATAAAGTTTGGACATTTGTTTTGTCATGGCGCGGTTGCGAGAAGGATGGTGTATTATGGCCTGATATTAATATTTATTATATTGACTGCCTCGTTGATCTCAATCGTGACTGCTGAACATGAGGTCTTGGATTCCCGGGTCGGGTAAATTGTCATTGGGTTTATCCATCAGGAATTTCTTCGTGGCAGCCACGGAGTCAGGATTTGGTGCCCGGTTGATAGCAATAGGCTCGCCCAATATTACATGGGACTTAATGAAATAAACGGTGAAATGTGGGTGTACTATTAAGTACACCTCTGCCTTACTCTCTGGGGATTACAGGCGTGATGTTATGTGTAGTAATATTGAATTTCGGAAAAAAGTGGGTGCAGAGGTACAGTTACCTAGGTACACCCCTACCTAACCCTTTGAGGATAGCTGGCGTGATGTTGTGTTATGTAAAAGAAAGTCATATCCTGGAAGTAGAAGATGAATATGATTGTAATGTATTGGGTTAGGTATTTCGTACATGAAATGTATGAAAAAGGCTATTAAAGATGATATTTCCAACCGGATGGTCTCGCGTTTATTAAATAGTAAATTCACGTAGGATGTCTTCGGGTTTTTGGAAGAACGTGACCGAACCCCGAGAGACCAAATATATTCAAGGAAATCAAAACGTGGGAATATTTTTAAGAATACTGTGTTAAATAGCGATTCTCTGGTCTTGTAAGATTCATTCTAAAACTTACAACAGGTTTTTTGAGAATTTATTTTTCTTTCTTCAATATTCTAGAACAAAATAGATCAAGAATTAATAAATTAAAAATTGCGTTGTATAATACTGTATAAATTGTACTTTGTCCGAACTCACAAAGAACACCATTTTATACACAACCATTTTTAAATTTTATCGTAACTTTGTATTTTGCTGTCAATATATATTTTAATAAGAAACAATACTTTTTTATATGCTGTACAAAATGGAAATATTCCAATAGCAAAGAACAAATTGCTGCTCTGAAATATAACATTTTGTAAACTAGTGTAGCGTTTATCGATTGGTAACATCAGCACGCACGAAATATACGAATATATAAATTACTGAGTGGCACGACGTAGAGTGTGAGACGCGTCTATCAAAAATAAGGGCCGGGTTTCTTTGGCGCGAAGACGTCACATTACAAACAAATCACTTTTTTTTCGTCTGTCATAAGGACAAAACTATTTTGTCTAGTTTCAAAACACACAAAAAATGCTGCTGCTGTTCATTTTTACTACCCAACAATATTCATTCTAGTCGATAAGCAGATTTTTCACATAGTATTATATTATAAAAATTACATTATGAATTTCGGTCAAAACCATATAGTCAAAACCGTATAAGTTGTCATACTCGTAGAAGATTGTATAACGCAAATTTAGAAGAATCAACAAAAAGACTGGCTAGTGAAGACTGTTGATAACTATTTTGATAATTTGAATGAAAACAATATATCTTTAAAAAAAATCTGCACGCCAGTAGTTCTTATTTAGTTGTTTTCAGACAGATTCTTTGTTAATACGTAACAAATGCAATTTCATTTATTATTTACAACAATAGGCCCTCGATACTCAAAACTCCTTCACGAACTTTCAAGAGAGGTTCATTAATATCGATGGCGGCTTAGAAAATCAAGTATTGCGATTGGATAATTGCAGTCTGCCTTAAGGTTGCCTTCGTAATCAGAATTGCATTGAATTCTTAATTAATAGTCTGATTTTCTCGAAGGATTCTAAGAAACTGAAAATTTCCAAGGCTTCATTCGCGTGTAGGTTAAGCTCACGGACACATGTTAGCAGTGCAACAGTCTACTATGGTCGAACACTTTTCCGATTTCTTTTGGGTGCTCGAGTTTATTATTCTTTCTATGAAACTCTCATGCTGCAATACACTTCACACCTCTGCTTCTTCTTCGTGACACTCTTGGCAGAACGGTCCCGGTCATTACTAAGCGATTTCTCTAGGGATCTGATCCGACTCAGGATCGTTCGCCACATCACCCTGCTGGCTACAGCAGACTTAATTCACTTACACTTTTACGCTTCACTAATAATCATAGAAGTGGCATCACCTCGGATAGGATTGGGAAAAAACTAGTCGAACGTATACGCAGCGTCAACGTTTACTTGTTGTTTAGTTTAGTTGATACAATCACGTGATGCTTCGTCATGACTACGTAATGACAGTATTTTTTTGAACAGTTAAAGTTGTGGTAGATGGCATTTCAGCTGAGCAGAGATGACCCAATGATATCGTCCCCGACTAACGATTTGTAGGTCGAGGGTTCAACTCGAGTAGGTATCTCACTTTGTGTGTAATCATCAATACCAATACGCACCCTATCCACTTCATCTCACAGATACGCGGCCCATATCCCACTTGTGGGAACTTCATATGCTTAGTGTTCGGCTAGATAACATTATTTTACAAGAATGATGTATCCAAGGTTTTTGTAACAACATTATGATTTAAAAGAGTGTCCATGGAGTTTCTTGCCCATTCTTCTCCATAGAGATCTACGCTTTGGAAAGGGCTACTACAGTACTTTCACAGTTATTATGTCTTGTGACTGGGACTGTAGCTTCATTTTTATTGCTGTCTTTGTTTTGACAGTTCAAAAGTGCCTGTAATTGGCCTACTTGAAATAAATGCTTTGATTTTGTTTTTTTTTTGATTTTCAGATATCACAGCCACAAAAAAAAATGAAACCCAATAGTTACATTTTTTACATTAACATTCGCCGTGTAAAACAAACCCGACCTTTACCAACACAAGCAAAATAGCCAAGTTAGTTGAAACACAACACGAGATTATTATCCTTCGAACAGGCAGGTGATTTGCTACCGTCATGAATTCGCCATTAAACTGGGATCCCTGTAATAAATAGTGTAGATACTATTAAATAGACATTTAGACATACTAACTGTGTAAATAACTACTTTTAGTTTCGCGAACTAATCTGTTTTAAGTTATGGTTGAGGCTTTAAATATCCTTATTTTAGTTTCCTGTTTACTTTGGTGTTTGTTTACGTGTGTTTTAATAATATTTTTGGCATATCAATGTAGTAAGGACTACCTACATAATGATAAATATCATAAGCAAAGTGTGTTGATTATCGATAGACTTTCTTTAAAAAAGTTTTAAGTTACAAAAAAAATGTTAAAACATGATTTTGCTCGTAAATACAATTAACATTTGTTTTACAAAAAAATTAAAAAAAACTATTATATTTTCTGTTTAAAGGCATCGTGTCACATAAAAATAATAACTTTATAATAAAAAAAATGAAATTTATAATAATTATAAATTCATAATAATCGAAACCGCGTTGAAATCCGTTCCGTACCACCATGAGTTATCACTCCCTGCTCCCCTAGTTTGTAAACTACAGCGTAACGATACCCACGGGTAGTGACGTGTCTGTCCGTACTAGCAACAACTTAATAACTGTTCCCCGTTTTGTTCCCCAACACTGAAATAAAAAAAGCCCCTTGTGTGTAAAAGTTTTAAGTTCTGATTTATAGCTTCGGTTGCATCTTGGGATATGTTATGTATTATTGTTTTTTTCGCTTGTGGGATTCGAAACTTTATTTAAGGGTTAGTGGGTAACGGCTGTGTCTGTGGATCTGTGTCGGATTTGAAGGTCTTGTCAAGAGTTTTGGTAGGTGGTTGCACTTGGTCTTATGTTATAAGAGGATGTTGATTCAAGCCAAATATAAATATAACTGCAGAAGCTTGCCAGCGCCTTGGCTCGTTTGAAAACAGAAATGGAGTATTTTGACTAACGTTGCCTTGTTCTCAAGGTATATTTTATGAGAAAATGTGTTAATAATGCTTGTATTCTATTCTAATTGTATTACAATTAATTTGGCTAAACAATTAAGACCACCAGATTTTAATGACAACAGTTCAAATCGGAAGATTAAACCCTACATTTTACAAACTTCACAACAGAAATAAGAACCTGACATTCGACGAAAATGATTAAACGTTGCACTACAAGTTACAAACATTCCATTAATCAATTAAAGTCTAACACCATTTCGCGACACGAGTTCCAAATAAATTCATACCATTTATCGACGAAAGTGACGATAATCGGGTCGAATTGCCGTAGTACATAATTGGTAACCTGTAATAACGTTCTGAACTCGAGTGGTGCTCGGCGGCTCGTAGCATTTAGTTTGTAGTTGGCACCACTCCCACTCACCTTTGAGTAAGCACTATTAATTTCTTTTGAACATCGATTATAGACATTAATATTTTCTCGGAAATATAATATATTAAATGGGTAATGTATTTCGCGCCTTTGAATTGACTCGCGGTAATTTGGAAAGCTATGATAAATCGATCAGTTCCTAAAGATGGTTAAATAGATGTTCATTACGGATATAAATATTAAAACATCAGTGTAAGGTTCAGGCAAGGAATACGCCATGGCCATGAAAGAACTAGCGTATCTACAAACTAGTAAATTCTTTATATGTATATTAGTCGATTGTTCTAGCAGTTCCTTATCGAAACTGGACTGACCTTACCTAACAAAGCAACCTGGAAAAGATACTGAAAAAGAAAGTATCTATTTTCTCAGTAACCTTTCACTCTGACGTTAGATGCTTTTTATAAATTAAAGTATACATAATCGCTCCAACGAAATCAGTATGCAAATATTCAGCGAAACTTAATAAAAACGTCTTCGGCAGCATAAAGACGTCATTTAATAAACAGTTTCCCACGACCTTTCTTAAACCGTTTATGTTTTCATCTTAAAGGTTCTCATAGAATTTAATTATGGCTGCAAAATTTTGAGTACGGCTGATACCTATAATACAGGATTATCCTTGTAAAGGCATCTCATCATCTGCCTAGCCTTTTCCCAGCTATGGTGGGGTCGGTTTCCAGTCTAACCGGATGCAGCTGAATACCATTATATCACATGGAGCGACTGCCTATCTGACCTGTGGAGGTCGGGGAGATTAACTGGGTTGTGGAACCCAGTTAATACTGGGTTGTAAAGACATCTAACGTTGTTAATTTAGGATATATTTTGTATTTTACCCATTTTTAGTAATAAATAAAGATTTTTTTATTTATAATGGCCACCTACTGGTTCTTTCGGCCGGATTCTTTAGACCCGGTACTGGCGTTTCACAAAATTGGACGGCGTGACTTGCCATGGTAGACATTTCGCGTTGGGGCACACTGAGTAACAAGATTCTAGTTCTAACGTGTATTAAAACAATGCTAGCCATAGTCGTATTGATAGCCATTATAAAAATTAAATCGAATATAAGATAGCATTCAGGTACCTATCACTACATAGTATAAAATAAAGTCGCTTTCCGCTGTCTGTCTGTCTGTATGTATGCTTAGATTTTTAAAACTACGCAACGGATTTTGATGCCTTAATAGATAGAGGGATTCAAGAGGAAGATTTTATATAATACATGCATATTACAGTAGAGAAAACATTAGTAGGTATCTACATTGCACCCGTGCGAAGCCGGGGCTGGGCGCTAGTACGTAATATACTGCGTTTGAGATTTCATTTCCAAACCATAAGTGTATTTGTGAAAATATACCCCTAAATACACTTATGGTTTGTCGCTATAATTTTTAAAGGTAGTAATTCTGTAATCAACTTAATTTACGCCAGTAAAACGCTGATATTCATTTCAGTAGACATAATATCAATTGGAAGCAAGGACTTGAAAAGATTCTTCATATGTACCTGTTATCTATCTGATACATCTTATCCCTTAATCAAACAATGGTATATAACGATTGATAAACTCTTTTGAGGGGTGTACCTACTAAGACTTAAGGATGCCACTTTCCGATCAAGTTTACATGTCTATAGTTAGCATATTCGACTGGAGCAGTTTGGCAGCAAAATAATTGTCCGTATTCCACGACTCGAATTATACAGTCTGTTTCTTTTACAGCCTGGTTCTTGAATTATACACTCTAGAGTTTCTACTAATGGATGTACAAACAGTTTCATTGAATGCCAACAAGGTTTGGACCCAAAGCCCAAATTTCTTTGCCCATTTAATATTGTTTCCGCAAAAATACCCACCCATTGTGCCTACACAGTAAGCAAACGGTTCGAGGTCAAAGTAATAACGTGAAGCGATACCATCCGATGTTGGTAAGTTGTTAGTTTTTAAAATTCTCTGATCGGTTCGCTTATAGGCATAGCGACGATTTTTCATGCTTTTTATAACATTCCATTTTCTACCGACACTTTTTGTGCACGTTTTTACTTGTATCCTCGAATTAAGTTAGTTTATTTTTTGCCTTTTTGCTTTTAGATTGAAAATCGGAGCATTGTTTTCTCGAATTCTTTGGGAGAAATTGTTTAAACACTATATTATTTTTTTCAAAATATTTAACTTCGCTGGATTTACTTGATATGGTTGTAATTAAAAGTGAATGTTATTTTTCGTTGAATTGAAAAGAATATTAAACATGGTTTCTCTGCATATCATGGATGGATGGATGGAAAAGGATTATTTGAATCCAGATTTCTTAACATTTAATTGCAAAAGATACAATAGAGCAGCTTTTCAGATAAAACTTAATCGTCTACTTATCTTTGAAACCTAATTTTACACCCCAAGATCTAAAATTGTAGCTACAAACTACATTTGAGAAAAAGATAACATTTATACAATAGAAACATTACGAAAGGCGATTTCCAACATCAGTAATGTTTGAGTCAACAATAGCAAAGACTCAATTGTAAGGAATCTTAGAAACGATTCCAAAAAATACCAACGCAATAAAGAGACATCCGAAGGAATGTTCATTTTAAAATTCTTGGTCTATCAGCTACAACAATGAAATATCTTTACGAGACTAGGGATTTTTCCTAAGAGAATAAAAAATGAGAGTTTTTTTTTTGCAACTTATGAAACTAAGCTTCAATTTCTCTTCTTCTTCTTCTTCGTCGTGTCGATAATTCCCATTATTATTTGTGTCAAATTAGCTTCGACCGGAAGTCGACATCACATCGACGGCGTTGGTCGTGGCTTCGGACAGTTCGCTCAAAGAGCAGGACAGGCGGTGAGCCTTGGTTTGTGATGAGGCTCCACAGTCACACCGTGCTCCTTGCCAACAGCCGGATATACACATGCCAGTAACTTGCCCAAAAGCAGGCAAGTAGCTTGCATGTCATTAAACCATAACAACTGCTTGGTAATTTCTTACTTTTTTTGCAAGTAGGGCGTTTATCTCACGACAACACCTGTAGCGGCGCAGACCAAAATCCAAATGTATGCAGCTTTAGGGAGAGTGAGGTATTCTCCTGGTTTCTGTTTAGCAGCGCAACCATCCATCCATTTTGTCTTTAAACGCGACTTGGTTGCGCCATTATCATACCCTAGTGAGATAAAGGCCTAACAAGCATAAATTGTATTACGCTTTTTATTCAGAACTATTGATACTAATTTAGACCTTACGATATAGCAGAAGGGGTGACAGAGGTAGTAGCCAGACAAGCGGGGAGGTGCGACTGAAATAAAATATGTTCGACCCGGCTGCGAGCGTGACCTTGATTAATGCGGCAGCGGCGGCATTTCATCCAGCGATGAATTCGTCAGCTTTTGTTTTGCTACCGGCATTGAATTCAGTTTGCCCCATATGTAGATCACTGTACTTTTGCTAAGTCACAGGTTGAGATTCTCTGCTATGCTCCAGAGAATCATGAGACAAAGGAAGAAGGACTCAGCAGTGAGAACAAGGCTGCCAATGACGGTGAATGATGACGTCAGAAGTTGTGTCGACCATTTTTCACCCTTACGCCCTGAGTAATAAGGTTGAAACGTGGTCGACCGTCAGTGAGCGCGGTAATATCTACGAGTTTAACCCACTTGACTGAAAATTCTAACGCATAGGTGCCACGTCCGACCCACAAATAAAACATTTCTCCGGATCGTACATTCTCTAAATCTAAATTTCATTAGGCATACAATTCCAACTTTCCCTAAGCGAAATCTAAACACGTTTCGAATCCCATTCCAACACTAAGTACTTAAGGCCAACAAAAATACATCATCGCAAAAGTTTTACGTGTAAAAAGGTCTAACTAAGATTAATGTTCCAAGAATTTAATTATCTAGCTGAAGAGTAGGTGAGCAAAACTTTTTCCTTTACGTAGGATGGCGGCATCTTTTTGCTGTCTGTGACGTCATGCGCTGATAAATTAGGTGGAGTGGCTCGGTATAAATCATGCAAATATTTGTGAGTGGATGTAAACATATGGGAAATATTACGATTCGTTGGGATTAAAGTGGAAATTTTGGCTATATGTCGATCGTTATGGGTTTAATTTGGCGCTGGCGGTTTTATACGTCTTTGGGTATTCATGCTTCATCTCTTATCAAAAGTGTATATTAGGCAAGTGGGCTGCCTTTAACCTTGGTAATTAATTAGTTAAGTTATAATTTAACCTTGTCCCTAAGTCGCTTTGCCAGTTTATTCCTAAAACAGATTTTGATTTTATTTTGCAAAACAGATCGTCCGAATGTATCAAACATAATACCAACCTAACGAAACTTAATTACAAAATGGAAACCGTGATTCGACCCCAATCTGTACACTGACAACAAAAATAGGGTTCCATAATTAAAAGAGCATGAAATTGTAACCGTCAGAGGGCGGGTGAACATAACAATTACTTAGTTTAAAACCAAAGTCACATTGCGTTTATTGTATAAATGTTAATTATGCGAGTTTTACCCGACATAATGACTGAATCGACATACTTCACAAAAGTTTCAAGGAAAATTTACATGAAAATAAATACGGGAAAATAAAGTAGAAATTGTTTTAATAATTACTGAAACTCGATGGTATCCTTTTTTTTTTAATTTGCTCTTCGTGTTTTCGTAACTTCATAACTTCGTATTTGGTTGCAATTTTCGAACTGAAATTGGTTATTCTGTTTATATCCTGTAGTCGAAACTGTGCGGTAATAATTTACATTTGATATTCTTTGATGATTATTCTACTGGTACGTCATACAACGTTATTGAATAAGTTTATACTCAGCTCGAACTATACTTAAGTCAATAAGTCATATTATATCATGATAACTAAATCAACTAAGTAGTTCCCAGATAAACAGCGGGGTTTACTACCGCCTACTCTATGAGATCGGACATCAATAAATCGATGGTACAATTATTTAAATGGCCTTTTTCTGGCATTTCCACATTAAAGTACTCGAGGTAGATGATACAATCTAGATAAGTAATCCAAAAAGAAACAAGCTGTTATTGCGATATTTAATGCTATTTAGACTTTAACTATTACAACTTCACTAAACTTCAACAATTATCTTTTATATCCCAAAACAACTCTTCTCCTCAATTCGATCCCGGAAAACATTCAATTCGATTGTTGCGATAGTAATCGATTCTACCTTTGATAACCATGACGATTAACTAAACCCCCATAGACACAACCCTTGGGCCAATCACCCCAAATTAATCCACTGGGATCGCAGCAACTAAGAACAAGAACAATTATGCGTGTTACGGGCGTTTCTTTTTTGTTTTTGTTTGGGAAAAACCATTAGTTTTATGGCGATTTTTTTTTCTTCTGTGGCTTCGCACGGTTTGTGCATTTAGCCAATGTCATGTTTAGTTTGTGTGAAACGTAGAAATTAAAGGTAGGGAAACGATGGGGAAACAAAACATAATAAGTACGATATTATTTATCGGAATTTGGGATAAGATGGACATATAGGATCAGTTGTGAAATGGATGATGAGTAGGTACTTTACAATGACAAATAATTTACAACTTAATATTATTTATGGAGATGAATGAGACTATACTTTTAAATACAGGAGAACTATTTGTACAAAGTAGGCGAAATGTTTATGTAGGACTTCCGTTCCTATTTAGGGTACATTTTGTTTATCGTGATCTTTAGACTGCCTGTCGCAATCGCCTGGTTGTCTAATGGACCTGGGTTCGATTCCTAGGTCAGGCAAAATTTTTGTTGGGTTTTTCCATCAGGAATTCCTTTTGAGTCTGGATTTGTGCCCGGTTGATAGCAACTCCCCTATAACTTGGGACTAAAACATAACTCGCGAAATGTGGGTGTACTATTAGGTCCTGCCTAACCTGATATGTGGTGTTTAATTTTGTAGATGTAACAAATAATTTACTCTTGGATAGGTATCACAAAGTTACTTAGATAGACAATAAAATGACCAATGATTCCAGAAAGCCAAGTCGCGTGCATGAAGCTTCTATGGTATCAATCAATATTAAAAATGGTCTCTGTGTACGAAAACCTAC
The DNA here is from genome assembly GCA_964057025.1 of Standfussiana lucernea. Lineage (NCBI taxonomy): Eukaryota > Metazoa > Arthropoda > Insecta > Lepidoptera > Noctuidae > Standfussiana > Standfussiana lucernea. The sequence continues at coordinate 4,488,497 of OZ059788.1, read as the reverse complement.
TCGGCCCATTATTTTATTTATCTTTAATTCAGGTAGAACCCATAAATTTATTAGTATTCCTTAACCTTTGTTAGTATAACAGACTAAAACACAGAATAAGTAACAAAGCTAAACTGGAACTAATAATACTTAAGTACGCCACCTCATGGAGACACATGGCAACAGTACATACACTGCGCACAGGTGCCCCATAAGGCGGCCTTCAGTCATAATGCTCTTGCTGCTGGGACCCAGGGCTCGTCCACGTGACGGAGTAGGTCTCTCAAACGTAGGTAAATCTGGTTAAAAGTTGGTTATTAGCCTTACTTACCTTACCACTTACAGGCATATTATCATATACACATACTTACACACACTCACTTACATGAACACACATGTACAAGCACATGCACACATGTACAAGCACATGCACACATGTACACACACACACACACACACACACACACACACACACACACACACACTACCACACACCTTCACCATGAAAGTAATTATTTTAATCGTAAATCGTTTTGTTTTTTGTGTTACTTCTTATTTTTATATGTTTTAGTTTGTTAGCCAACTTCTAATAATGGTACATAACAATGATAATTGTAAAATGACTTCTGAGTGGAAGCCTGGTGACCTGTAATACAGGTGTTGCACTACCTACCACAGGCACCAGTAATTCACAACCATGTAGGTAAATTACTTGTTTATGCCAATCAATAAAATTTATATATACCTTGCCCACTATTTTTCATACGAGAAGATGTTATAAACAAATCTAGTCGATTATTATGTCGATATAATCATCAATCGATCCCAATGCAATTATTATCACGATCAAAACATCTATATCACCTCACGTTTGATTACCGCACAGTGATTAACTAAATCGCACAGAACACCATCCCTTAGCCCAATCTCAACCCTCACGTGCTACCGGTTGATCCACAAGAGATTACACCAACTTTCTATCGGGCAATTTCTAACAACTGGGTATTAAGCTCGCATTGATTGCCTCAAGTTTTGAGCCCTTTTAAGTTGAGGTGTCATTGTTCGGGTTTTATCTTGATTGGAGTATGTTATTGAGGTGGGGTTGGATTTGGTTATTATTGGAATACCGGGAAGTGGAATAGAATTCAGCAGTGCCTGTAAGTTGCACAATATTTAACAGCTACAACAGGAGAATAACAGAATATAATGTTTTATTCACAAATAATGTAGGTAAATGTAGGTATTACAAATAAGGTGTTAAAATACTTTGAGAGTCCTCGTACATTCTGCCTTTAAGGCATGCAAATTAAACATTATAACTTAAAAAAAAAACATAAATGAACAAGTGTTTACAAATAATTTGCTACATCCTACAGTCTAAGGCAATTTTTTTTATTTGTACTAACGAAAATTTTTAATCAAAAATATTTATTAATGAAAGTGTCTTATCGGCTAAAAATATGGTTACTCTGAATATTGGTAGGAATTTTATTATGGCCGTATAAGCAACACCTTGTGAACCTGCAGAACCATCTGCGGGGTCACAAGCGTAAAAACAGAAAAAACTTATTGAAATCTTATAATAGGCCGTTATACCCTAGTGATAACACTTTGACCCTAAGCTGGTCTAGCGACGTACAGAGATAAAATTTTATAGAATTAGAAGTCGCCTTAAACTGATTTTATTACCAGTTACCACTGAGGTGCGGCTTAACGTACTTATAACTTGACCAAATGTAAGTACGTGCCGCAGGTTATCATTTGACCGAGATGACAACAGTTACTGCAAACATTTCAGCAGCCCCCGTGTTCCACAAACTCGTCGATTCGATTTAGATGCTAAGTCGTGTATCTATCTTTTTTTTTTGGCATTACAAAAGCGACCGATGGCGAGGAGCCCGTGGCTAAGTAACAACAGCCTCACAAGACAAGACTGGCGGTCGTCCTTTCGAGCTTCTAACTCGACTACCCGTAACATCTACATATGTACGTCATCCGTTTAGACCAGTGGTGGGCAAACTTTCCTCATGGGGGGCCAGAAAGTTGAAACAATTTCAGAGAAGGGCCAGAATTATAGCATAAATGCATTATAATTTGAAATCTTTTAATCATAAAAATAAACATTACACACCATGTTATTTACAAATTACAATTTAACTTGCGACCCGCAACCCGTGAACTACGCGGCTATTACCGCTGGCTCCTTTACCTATGCATCTATTATTCTACGAGTACTTCATACTGCTGGACCGTCAAAATATAGTTATAGCGGGCCATATTGTATTCATTTTGAAAGACCGTCGACGGGCCGGATTAAATCCTTTAGCGGGCCGGAGCTGGCCCGCGGGCCGTACTTTGCCCATCACTGGTTTAGACCTTGCTTATTGTTGAAACGTCCCGATTTAGCAAATATCGCTTTGTTTGTTACGGAGAATCACTGACTCCTAAGACACAGGCCGCTGGTGCCGTACCATGACGTCTTATAGCAGGTATGTTTTAGTATTATACCAATGTGGGTAAGAGATGGCACTAGACATCCTGTATAGCTCTGTCTCTTTCTCACACTGGAATGACATTAAAATATTCCTGCTTTAAGACGTCATGGTAGACCACCTGCACCTAGTTTAGGAGTCAGAGTATTTAAATCATTGTGACCTTGTAATAAGCCTTATTACGTTCTTAGTCTTTTGCATGTTGACACGTGATGAATTTTGGTGAAATAAAGAATTTATTTATCCTTTGACCAAGAAGAGTCTTCTCAGTGAATTTGGTAGTATGTCTTTGCGTGATACGTCAAGAATATTGATATCATCGTTCGTTTGAGCCTCAAATGACAATAATATTGTCTTTCCATTGTATTGTCAAAGGTCGTCGTTCTCAAAGAGAGGTCATGTGTTCATTAGTAAGTGCACGACGGGAAGATGAGGTGGCCTGTGATTGGACAGTGGGAACAAACGAGAAGAGAACCTGACTAGGATATTGTTTCCTACTAACTGACACATAAAAATATGTTATGCTTGCTGTGAAGGGATTTATATGAATGAATACATTTCTGAATATAATTTCGGCTAGGCTCAGCATAATTATTACAAAACCCTATGGCCTATCTTCAAAATTGTCATCTGTTCTAGCTCTAAAAAAATAAAAACGTTTTTGCAAAAAAATAACCGACTTCCGTTCGTTTTTATTTTACCCTTTTTAGTTATCGCATCACACACAAATACTTGTCAAGTATCAATTTCTTTTACTTGGATGACATATTTTTTCCAGCTATTTTACAAACTGCTTAAGATGAAATTTCTATGGAACCAATCGGGAAGTAGATCCATTCAGATAAAAGAAGAATTTTTCAAATCGGTTCATAAATGACGAAGATATGAGGTAACAAACAAAAAAAAATACAACCGAATTGAGAACCTCCTCCTTTTTTTGAAGTCGGTTAAAAATAAAAAAGATTTGAATGTTTACTCAGTACTTTTTAAATTCTCGTCAATTTTAATGACATTTTAAATAACTTGGGCATATTCGTTACTATCCACATAAATAACTAACAAAACTTATCACGACCTTAAAAAACTGTCAGTAAAACAATATTCTAATATTTCATTCATAAAAATAGTGACAATCGAAACATACCGTAGCAGCTGCGAGCGTTCCCTAAAGGGGCGTTGACCCTGCTTTCAAAAACAGAGTACAAAGACATACCACTGTTAAAATATCCCCAAACAGTAATGATCAATTTCCTATCGAGTCACCCTCTCTTTGCACTTCGGCGGCCGTCAGAAAACACCATCAAATCTTTGCAATCTTTTAACACGAAGGGGAAACCTGAGGAGAGGGAGATTATGGTATGAAAAACACCATGAATGGAATAAGTTCATAATAAGGAAGTATCCCCTTATACTCTTATATTGCGATTTCATATTTAGGGGGGAGAAAGGGGAAGTTTATTTTTATTTGTTGAACTTTGCTCGTACAACCGATTTACATAATTGAAGTCGCATTTATTGTTTTATGACAGCGTTACAATATATTTGAACTTCCCTACGCCGATATAAATTTCATTTCCACCCCTACACAAAAATATTGCGTAATAAAATACATGTAGGTACGGGCGTTTTTTGTAGCCAACGCGATATTGTGAGTGAAGGTGAAAATAAAAATCGGGATATTACAATCATGCTAGGCTTCCCGCATTCATACCAGTGAAGTAACGTTTGACAGTATACATATTGCAGGTATTGCTAGTCTATGGCAATGTATGGGAGGGGTGTAGGTTATTTATTTGTTGGGCGACAGTATCTATCTAAGATAAATACCTACTTGCGATAAATGCAATCTAATTTCTGATTAAAACATAAAATGATTGATAAGTATTTAGTGTACGATCGAAGGTCGATTTCTGGCCGAAATCAAACCCGAAGCCGAATAATAAGCTATTGCCACAACCTCCGGCCGAAACCGAAGCCGAAGGTTCAACAAACCTAAGATATCCAATTCAAGATTGGCTTAGACTAGTTTTTTTATGTTTACTGTATGAACAACGAGGTGATTAAAATTACGTTGCAACTTTATAAAATAATAAAACTTCAAAATGTCTGAATCCTGCTCCCGGCGCGTCACCTTCACCATCGCGCTCTCACGCATTCGTAACATTTCGTTCAATTTCGATGCTCGCTAGAAACCTTCGCCAAAACTTAGCCGAAGGTTTAGCCGAAGATGGCCGAAGCCAAAGCTTTTGTCGGACACTATGAGTATTACTTATTTATCTATTTGCCTCGGTTAACAACAAATAAATGTACAATGGGCACATAAGTGGTAACAAAACCAGTACGAGCTGGCTTCTTATCTTATTGAAACTCTGTAAAACGATAGGTTAGCTCAATTTGAAGTATTCAGGACGTATTATTTGAAACTAACACTATAAATGCGACTGACGAATGTCGCATGCCGAACGAGCTGTGGGCCCGTAAAGCTCAGGATTGGTGCCCTGAAACAGTGACACGGGGTCGCGGCAGACCACGAAGTAGATGGCGGGACGAACTGGATGTCTTCCTTGAGTATTGGAAAGAAGTAACACAGAATCGTGACCGTTGGAAGGAATGGAGGGAGGCCTTTGCCCAACAGTGGGAGAGTACGGGCTAGCTATAATAAAATAATATAATAACACTATAAATGACCTACAATCATCTGCAAATACCATGGTAAACCATTTCTCCCCATTGAATGTAATGTAATTTTTCGTCGTCGAATTAGTAGCGTTATAAATATAAATGGTTTATTTATCCACAGCTACTGTCGCAATTTTTAAGGAAGACGAAAATTTAAAAGAGTGGGAAGAGGGAAGATTTATTTTGCATTCAATAAGGCGTTGGTACAAAAAATAAACATTAAAATAACATAAGTGGCCAAACAACGAGTGCTGCTCGTTCGCTCGTGTGTTAAAAAGTTTTATCAAGTTGACTTTAGTTGCTTTATGTCTTGGCAGATCTAGTTATTATTACTAAGTTCCATGGCAAAAACGGTTGAACATTATGTATTTTATTTCAACAAAAATTAATATTCTAATTTGAATTTGGTAATTACTACCTTCGTACCCTTTTGACACAGTCATGTCCCAACACTAATTTTAACCGTTTCAAAACAAAACAAAGCGGTACAAATATTTTTCTCTAAAAAAGGGACAGGTGTACCACCGCACCGTGCCGATTCCGTACCATTCGGTACTGTAGCCAGCCTATTACACGCCTCACTAATTCCTAATCCAATTAACATAAAAACAATACATTTTGTTTTAAACATTCGTGAATTTAATCGGGGGGCGAATGTGTTTGTAGCAACGATGTTACACGTATAATGTTATTTTTAAAGTGCTTAAAATTACAGCTAAAATATTTTTTTGCTGCCTCTTTAGTTTAATGGTTGCTGCTGAGCAAGAGATCCTGGATTCGATTCCCAGGTCGGGAGAAGTGTTATTGGGTTTTTCCATCAAGAATTTCTCAGTAGCAGTCACGGAGTCTGGATTCGTGCCCGGTTGATGGCATTAGGCTCGCTTCCTATTATATGGGCCTTAAACCTAACCGTCAAAATGTGGGTGTACTAATTAGGTAAAACTTTGCCTGACTCTTCTGAGATAAAGGTGTGATGTTATGTTATGAAGGTAAGTAAAATATGAATTAGATACAGGATGATTAGCTCAGCTGACAGGAATAGCTAGTAGAATTTTGACAGAACGTTCGTCATCATTATATTCCAACCCTTGTCCTACATTTCTTTTGTTACGTTTTTTTTTTCTTGCTTTCATCTCTGTCAAATGTCACGACATCTAAATATACTAGAATTACTCTTAAAGAGATAAAATCCACCATGCAACTGTATTTATGCTAGCATTAGATACCTATTGCCAGATCGGATAGGTATGACTAAGGTATACGAAACCTACCGATGCGCTAGGTATGGCAGATGACTGATATTGCTATTATCATGAATGCTTGTGGTCGATTGTTTTTTTTTTCTAATTTTGTTTAGGGGCTTTTATCAAGGATATAATAATAATAATATAATAATAATATCGCAGGACATTACACACAGCGCCATCTAGTGCCACACTAAGCAACGAGGCTTGTGTCGTGGACACTAGATAGTTGATATACTACATAGATACTTTTTGTTTGTAAATACATACTTATTATACATGTCGGAGAAAGCGATAACTTTTAAACATCAAGTTGCTGATTTGACCATTGTAGTAGGGGTAAACGCCGTGACGTCAGATGTTGTTTTAATGGCGGCACGTGGACAGAGTCGTTTTGTAGAGTGGGGATTGTGCCGAGATCACTTTTTGCTCGGAACTCCAACCAAGTCACTCCTTCAGAACGAAACTGTCGGTTTGCCCATTTTGTGGAGATTATTTGTTAGTGTTATTTAATGTAAATTTGTGTTAAATAATAAACTGTGATTTTTGTGTACCGAAACCGAAACTATTATTTTAACATTTCATCATGAACCCGGTACCACCGAACCCTAATGACAACGGCGCTATCGCTCAGCCATCGCTTACGCCGTCATCAGAATTGGGATCTGGACTCGATTCCCACTGGCGTGCTATGTTCGAGATGAAGAACATGATGCAGCTGATCGAAGCCATCAGGACACCAACAGTGGCACCTCAGATCATGCTGCCAGAAATTAATCCGGAGCTACCAGATACCGATCCACGTGCTTGGTGCGATACTATCGATATTTGCCTCGACGAACGTCCACTGGAGGGTGCATCGCTTATTATAGCTCTGAGCAAAGCCCTGAAAGGTAATGCGTCATCGTGGCTGTCGCAGATTTCGCATGCAGGCATGACGTGGCAGCATTTCCACGACTTATTCCTTGCGCGTTATGCATCGTGCTCGCTCATGTCTCTCAGTTCGACTCTCGGCTTTATCGCTTGGCGTTTACTAGCGAAATAACGTCACGCAACAAGTTACTGCAGGAGATTAAGGCGAGTGCAAGTCTGAAGCGGAAGTTCGATCGCAGTACCGGTGATGGCGCCACTGATGCAAAGCGTTTAAAGCCACAAACTTCCACTATGTTCACGTGCCATAAGTGCGGAAAACCGGGACACAAAGCGGTGAACTGTCGTTCGAAGTTTACGCAGCCTGCTGGAGCTAACGCCCAGAAAACTACACCGGCGGCGACTTCATCGGGTTCCAGCAAAAGAATAACGTGTTTCCGTTGTGGAGAAGCCGGACACATCTCTACGAACTGCCAACGCGGCAGTGCGGGTGGCACGTCATCGTCGGCGGGCAGCGCTGCCAACGCAACGGCGGAGCGACGCGTCGATAGCTGCGAAATAGCAGGTGTTTGCGGGCAATTGGAACAATCCGGTGAGTCGTTTTCATTTTGTTTTGATTCCGGCGCCGAGTGTTCTCTCGTTAAACAAAATGTAGCTTATAAATTCTCGGGCAAACGTTCACTTTCAACCGTGCAAGTAATTGGTATCGGTAATAATTCGAATGTTTTTAGCACTGAACAAATTCTTAGCGATGTTGTGGTCGACAATAACGAACTGTCAATTTTATTTTACGTACTACCCGACGATTGTATGAAATACGATGTTATGATCGGACGCGATATTTTGACACTTGGCTATACGGTACATTTAACTGAATCTACCCTACGTATTTCGAAAGTCACAAATGTAGGTTGTTGCGATTTACCTCCCGTAATTGATCTTTACAATGTTGATTCTGATATTTCAAACGAAAACAAGGACCGGTTGACGTCCCTTTTGAATGAGTATTCGAATGCTTTTATCAATGGCTTATAACGACGATGATGAAACCGGAATTGACCTAACAGAGGCGAGAGAACACGCGGTGGACGGTATTGAGAAGAGTGCGGCTTGAAAAAGCCCGTTTTGACAAAAATAAGGCCAAAGTAGTTAATTTCAGTGTTGGTGATTTGGTTTTAATTCAAAATAAAGAACGGAATCAGATTAAATTAGACCCCAAATATAAGGGACCGTTTAAAGTTGTAGAAGTACTTGACGGTGATCGTTATCTTTTAAAATCTTTGAATGGTAATAGAACATACAAGTATGCTCATGATCGCATAAGAAGGATGCCACAAGGTCATATCCCCAGCGAATTAGACGTAATTAGTGAAGAATTGGAATTGGATCTAGATGATGCGGGTGAAGGCCCATCAACTCGTTCCGATTAATGTCAATGCACAAAGTATTTCTTAAGCGGACGGTTTACCGGAGAGAAGGCCCGGTAACATGCGTCCTGTTTAGGGCTTATCAGTGTGAAGGACTGATACTGACTTTTGGTACTGGGCTTGCCAGGTCTTAGGACTGGTACTGTCCAATCTATTGTGTGCACGACAGCGAGAAGGGCTGTGTGTGATGTATCAGACATTACCAGCGAGAAGGGCTGATAATAAGTTGACTACTTTGTTTTTACTTGGTGCATTGATATTGTGTTCTAGTTTATTTCATTTGACTTTTCTAAATCTTGATGTGTCGCTTCAAATGCAAGTCCTTTGTTTGAGGTCAGGTAGGCCGAGCAATCTTATATTGTCTACAAATGCATTTTGTTTTGTCGCCAGGTAATACAGCACACGAGGACGTGTGACTTGTCAGTATGGCCGTGTCGGAGAAAGCGATAACTTTTAAACATCAAGTTGCTGATTTGACCATTGTAGTAGGGGTAAACGCCGTGACGTCAGATGTTGTTTTAATGGCGGCACGTGGACAGAGTCGTTTTGTAGAGTGGGGATTGTGCCGAGATCACTTTTTGCTCGGAACTCCAACCAAGTCACTCCTTCAGAACGAAACTGTCGGTTTGCCCATTTTGTGGAGATTATTTGTTAGTGTTATTTAATGTAAATTTGTGTTAAATAATAAACTGTGATTTTTGTGTACCGAAACCGAAACTATTATTTTAACATTTCATCATGAACCCGGTACCACCGAACCCTAATGACAACGGCGCTATCGCTCAGCCATCGCTTACGCCGTCATACATATTAACATCCATGACTCGGTAACAAATGTCTATGCTTATCACACAAACACTTGCTCCTACCGGGATTCGAACCCGGAACCCTATGAACGTAAGGCAGCCTCACTACCGCTGCGCCATTCGGGTCGTCAAATATCATATTGGCGGATATGTCAGCCCCATCGTACCCTTGTACATTAATTGGCTTACTTTAATAGTATTAGTTTATAATATTACTTAATAGCTAATGAATTACAGTTATACGTGGAGGACCATAATTAAATGGCACAACTTTTTAATAATCTTCGAAGATGGTACAGATAAGAGGGATTGGATTATGCCTACATCGATATCGATAACGTACAATGTTGGCATCGTCGGCTTCTTGTCGAGCTAGATACACATAATGAGCTGAATATTAGTATTCGACATAAAGCGACTGCTCATCTCACTTCCACAACCCCGGCTGCTGGGCCATTCCAAAGCGTGATGCGGAAATACGTATTTACTTACTACAAAATAGCAATCGTATTCATAGTCGTTTCGCAAACACCCTATTTTTGTGAACGAGGGTCTTCACTAGTGATATTGCATATCTTCAACAATAACAATCCCTCTGATTCGTCGACCCTTCGTTATTTTACGAGGAGACATCAGGACATAATCTAAGATTTGATTTTGGGCCAAAAGTTTATAGTTAGAGGCTATAGAGAGTCGTCCATTTTATTACCATTTACATTTACGGTGACTTTTGTCTCACGTAGTCGTTTTATTGTTTTTACGATGTAAATTGAGGGTTAGATTCTCTTTGATTTTTGATAAGATCAAGGGTTAAAGATAATGGCAGAAATGCTTATAGTTTTATTGAGGTTTTCTTTGGCCTTTGACCTAAAAACTTTGAATATTGCATGGAAAGTCCAGGAAAAGTAGGGTTTAAAAGACATACTTAGTTGCATTAATGTTGTGCCCGCTAAAAATATAGTGTAGGTTATGCACCTGAAACTATGTTGCAAATTAATACAACACTAACTGAAAACGTAGCTGAATGGTTTTTAGACAGTTTTCAGATTAAGCGCGATAATTGATAAAGTCACATTCAATACAGATTTTTTTAAAAACTGGTCAAAACCAACTTCTTTACTATTAAAACGAAAAAGCAACCAAATCAATGTCAAAGATTTAAAAGAAAACAAGCCAGCTACGCGTCGTATTCTAAGTTGTTTGGTAGAACCAAGCTATAAAAACATATCATATATACTATCTTATGAAACGATAGTGCCTATGCGTTTAGGGGAAGCAAACTGTACTTACGTCAGTTTTGATAGAACCGTATACGTTACAGTTTGGGGTTAGGGCGCAGATAGACTTATACAGGCTGTCATGTTTTCGTGGGTTGATAGCAACGGCAGAAAACAAACACGAATAAACATAACATTACGGCGATAAACCGGAAGGGTATGGCAGAAATGTCCCTGTAGTACACCTACATTTTACCAGTTAAATCGCAGGTTAATAAGATCAAATCTATTGCCATCTACCGGACAAAACTCTAGGCTCCGTGGCATGGTAGTGAATTTCATAATAGAAAAACCCAATAACACTTTTCTCGAGCTGAGAATCAAACCTAAGACGTCATACTAGATGAAAAGGGTGTGACTATAGAGCACCCGTATTTCACTTGTTAAGTCCCACTGAACAGGGGGCACGTCTATTTCAAATCCAGACTCTTACTAAAAATAACCCAACAACACGAAAAAAAGCTTAATTTAACTTTTTGTTTTCTTATTCTATTATTATGTCTTATTCACGCACATTAAAAGCTTTGACGGATTTAAAAAGCTAACTCAGCCGATTTTCTAAAAAGTCTTATTCAAAGCGATTTCGCCACTTGCAAGAGGCGTTGGCACAGATTATTTCGGTATCTACACATACATATTTTTTGATACACTAGTGAGCCTGGAAATAGTGTAATTTTTTACACAAAGATGTATGGAACTGACTTAAGCTACTGTAATGTGCATGTTTATCCCGATGAAAGTCTTTGCAGAAACACGAAACGTTCTCGTAATAATTAGAACTGGTCTAGGCCCTAAGGCGTAATTGAAAAATTCGAAAAAGATTAACAGATCTAGGAGTGTATTTTAACAACGTTTTGCCTCTAACGATATAACATTACACTAAAAGAAGCCCACAACAAATAAAAATACGCCAACACATTACCCAAAATATCGAGATTTCAAGCAATTTCAAATGATTCCCACCCTTTACGGAATCGCTCCCTACACGTAACCGGATATATGCCGTCACGTGACCTCGGACTTCCGACTACGATTCGCCAAAACTGACGTGCTGTATCTCCACCAGCTTATCCTGAACCCCCTTACCCCTCTCACCTTTTAAGAAACTCGTAATAAGAAGGGAATGTACCACTAAGGAGGTGGGTCAAGTAAGAATAGACAATTGCCCCACCAACAAGCAATCCATCTGCCAGAGCAAATAAATCGACAGTTTAATTTCGAAAAAAGGTTAGTTTTCTCGTAAGATACGATGAAGCTATAACTTATTTATCTTTAAGCTATTTCTCTTCGTTTGATCAGGAAAGTCATATAAAATATTAACTGATATAAGAGTTTGTATTAGTATTCAATTTTTTTTTTTAATAAACGTCGTAGTTCATACAATTTAGTGAAAATAACGTCCTAAAGAACTTGTCTTTCATGTCAGCCTAGCCTTTTCCCAAATATGGTGCGGTCTTCAAGTCTAAGTAGATGCAGTTGAATAACAGGATTTTACAATTACATGGTGCGACTGCCTATCTGCTGACTTCCACAACCCAATTATTGGGTACTACTGCGCTCATTGAAGGTCGACCACTTTTCAACTTTATTACTCAGGACATAAGGGTGAACAGTGGTCGACCGTCAGTAAACTCGGCAGTATCACACGATCACACACGATCTAACAACACCGATCGATCTAACACTATTATTGTCAGTCTTCAAGGTTTCTGAGTACACGTAACGACTTCACCTCCATATCATATAATATCAAGTTATCACCAGAGATCGAAATAGAATGATATAAAATCCCAAAATTTTCAACCCCAAAAAAAAAAGCTAAAAAATAAAGCTTTTTATTAGATTAGTTTGCTTAGCTGTTGATTAGTTTTATTAAGAGGAAGGTATTATCCACAATCATATTATTTACTTCTTTGAAGTTTAGGCAAAGTAACTCTACCTATTCCGATCCCTAGTTACAACACACTAATAACAAACATAATCAACAATATGAATATCATACAAGAAATCGCTAAATAATGTACGAACCAAATTCTTCGTGCAGTAGAACATAAGACACCACTCACAAAAATTATACCCAGAGATGATTCCATTTTTCCCATAATATCAGAGGCCATCTTGCATCTAATGTTCCCTCATAATATCAGATAATGCGAATATTACAAATAGAGGTCATTAATAAATTACCACCATAACAGCCACGAGCCTTGCTCCATGGCCCTAAAACCCATAACGGTCAAACGTACAAGGGTCCTTTGTACTATTATTTACTTTTATTTTATCTTCATTCCGGCCACGTAGTACCGCACCTAGGGAACGAGGCCTTTATATTGTTTTTGCTTCTTTTTTCTTCTTTAATTAGGCTCAAGTCGGGGAATAATGAAATATTTAAGTGATTCCTTAGAATTTGTCGTCTGTGCGGTGTTGTCGTTTTTTTTTCTGGGTCAAGTGGGGTTGGTGATGGTTTAATGGAATAATACTTATATTCATTCCTCATATCTTTAGGAATGGTATTTTTGTTTACCTATTTTCTTTTAATGAATGGAATGAGACATGGAAAATTAACGTGTACCTAAAAGTACCTATTAAATATAACCAAAATATCTTTCGTGGGGATCCCACGGAAACTTAGGATCGGGACAAAAAGTAACCTATGACATAACCCAGGTAGTGGCCTACCTTTGTGCAATTTCATCTAAATCTGTTCAATCAATAAGGCATGGACACGTAACAGATCAACCGACATACAGAGAGAATTGCTTCGCTTTTATGGTATTCAATAAATATCATTAAAATTAATGAAGATATTTCTACTTTAATAAATATCGTCTTTCATCATATTCCCTATAAATTGCAGTTACAGGATCTCGCAATTGCTATTAACAAACAGCCACAATAAATCATTGCATAATTTTGCGCAACATAACCTTTCCAAAATGTTGTCACCCCAAGGGTGCGGGCACACTTTATCTAAAACTACGCCAAATTTAACCCTCCACCACAGAACGCAACAATAATTCGCTTCGACGTTTCGATAACCAAACACGTCGCGTTTTTCGAACGCCAAATAAACCTATCCACACATATTAGTATCCAGAATCCAAAAGGGGTACTTTGTACCGTAGTTTGAGCCGTCTCAATACGAATATGGCTTGATTAACCGTCCGGAGTTGAGTCGTTACGAGATTAGCATAATACCAACTGATGTCTCTACACAGGGTACCGTATTTACATATAATTTGAATTCTCGCACAAAGCAGCGAATGGAAAAATGCGATGGTGATTCAGCTGGCTTTTGATTTTTAAGAGTAGCTATTAAATATTTATTGCGATCTTTTAAAGGAATTAATGTTGTTTTTAATGGGATTGGGAAGTTAATTTTTGACGTTTTCGTTTTCTTTCCGTCTGAGAAAGCTGCTCAACTGTAGCTTGTTTTTTGCGTTGACTAGACTATGCAGAACTTTCGAACATGGCGGTAATTTTAAGAAAGGAAATGTTTCTTGATGTAGTACGTAAATGAATATTATAATATAATGTGTGTTGAAAAAGGTGATGGTTCACAAAATCAAGTATCGAGTAACCATGAAGTTCCTTGCCGGTTCTTCTCCATAAGAAACAACCAACCCGAACAGTGTACCTTTTCTCGACGTTTTATAAGTGCCCATGTTTTTGATTTTGATTCCCATTGATATTGATTTGAATACTTTCTCCAAATGAAATTTATCTAATAGTAGTTTAAATCTATTATTAAGCTCCTCTCCAACTTAAGTATTTGAAGACAAAAGAACTAAAATAAAATTAAGCGCCATTTTTCCTCAGCAACGTACCGGGACCCTGCCCTAATAAAAAATAGTATTACCTTTCAAAAAGTAGATTGGAAAATCCTTAGACTAGGCACTTGAGACTTGGCAATCAGGATAACATCACAAGAACTAGGTATCTTATCTGAAAGCCCCCAAGGTCGCCATTTCAGAATAATTTCCGGAGATAAATTAGAAACTATATTATGTTTATGTATTGTAAATAGGTTATCTTCTGATATCTTTTAATCTAAAACTATAAGCAGTTGCGTAGCGTATCTGTGAATAAAAACGACGCCTGAATTAATGTTTTTTTTTCACGTTTCCCACACCTTATACCAAAATTACGCAATATAGGCAGGCGAATCGCGGCATTAGAAAAAAGCCATGAACTCCGATTTTCTATCGGCAAAAATGAAAAACTTCAATTTTTTATTTATTCAGACTACAGTGGACTATGTTAGTAACAATTAACACTTTCTTGTGAGATCGACAATTAAAACAAACAAACCTGATCCCTTTAAACCCCCTGAACCCGATCATTATAATCTGAATCACTTCAAAGTTCGAGTGAATCGGTTTCTTCGGCAAGCATGCTCTACCCTAGGCCGCATCATTGCTTCACATCAGGCGAGTTGGAGCCAAAAGCAAGCCTATCTAGTATAAAAATACTAGCTTCTAATATTACACCTTTTGTGAAATTCAATATCGACTCCAATTGCTTCCATTCTCGTTCCCAATTGTTCATTAGATCTTCAATTGTTTTTGGCCTCTCAATATACATTCGAATGGTTTATGTTCGACTATAAATAATATAATCGATCACTTGGTACGTATTTTAGTTGTCCAATCGATCGTTTTATATTATTTATTCACAAAAATAGCTCCGCTTTGTGGAAAGTATTTCGGTAACAATTGGTTTGTTTCTGAATAATTAAAACTGGATTTTAAAATAACATGCTCGACTATTCTTGTTAGTTCGTGAAACTATTTAATTTTATGGAATGGGAAATTGTAGATATTAGAGCATTTTCTATACGTTGTATGTTAAGTGGGTTAGTTTTTGCTTTGTGAAAAAGTCAAGCTTGCAATTTTAGCAAAGCATTCCAAAGGGAATTTGAATCTAAAAATCTAGGCTAATTGAAACCTTACACCCAAATCCCACATCAATTCTATTGTCAGCCATTTTATTTGAAATTGTCCGATTCTTCTTGAATTTTATTTTATTTCCGATAAAAGTCAAAATGGATTACAAAGCGTGAACAAATGACTGAAAATCTATCATGCCCTTTATCTTTCGTTATCACAAATTCTCTCATACGTCCAGCAAACTCATTTTGCCATCCAAAACCGAGGCACGAAACTGTTTCAACCAGAATTTTTTCACGCGAAAAAGGGTAACCTGATTACCCCTGCTCGTTCCCTGACAATAGTCACCCGACACTCATAATTACATTTGCATAAAGACTAGAATCGCTTGCTGACTCTGCTGAAACGAGTGGGCTGGATTAAGCCACGTAAAATGTAATGAGCCCCTCTGATAATGGTATCGAGTCATTAGAACATCGAAGTTCGATGCGTGGGATCTTAGTTAGTTGACTGGGTGATGAGATGTAGGAGTTCAGAGTGTGGGTGACCCCTATCAATATTGTAATTATTTAGATTGGTCACTAATCATACTTACAGTGATCAAAGTAATAAAAATTGTGATACTTATTTTTGATAGACCACCTCGTCAGTCGTTACGGTCAAATGCAAAACACATAGACGCTACTGTTCAAGTTATTATAGGAAGTACATAATATTGGACGGTGTACAATAGACCGCACGCCAGTGGTAACCAAACCAGTATAACCTGGCCTCACATTTTATTGAAACTCCGCACTAGACCAGCTCAAGATCGAAGTTTTACCACTGGCGTGGGCTCTACAGTACTACGATATAATGTATTTAGCTAGCTTGGACTACTTACCAACTTACAAAAAAAGAGCGCAAATATAATCAAGAAAAAAGACTACAACCTAACAACATTAATCAAAAGCAAAAAAAACCTCACAAAACAAAAAAGACGCTAATGACAAAACAAATTCAAAGCATTTTACAACACTTGTACACAACATCATAATTCTAGAAATAACAAATGGCGCCTTTGACACGAATTGAACAAATCCATTTGAAACGCCGACGTTCCATTAAATTGAGTATGTTTTATATCATCTAATAAAAATGTTTCATGTGCTCTTTGTTGGGGCCATTAAAATTTATGGTTATTAAAAGTATAGAGCCTTTGTCGTCTACTCTAGTCTTGGTATGTCTATCTTGGGAGTATTTGTAAGGCAACGTTTCGAGGGGACGTCCCATATTATTGGTGATGTTCTTCAGAAAAGTTAGGTGCGTAGTAGGTACTCGTTGCGAATACAAGGTGTAGTTTTGCAACCTTGTCAAAATTCAGGAGGTTATCATAGTAGACGTAAATAATTAATATAAATTACGGTACCTGGTCAATAATAGTAAACACTGCTTTTTTGTTGTTTTAATTTGACACTATTTCACAATGAAGCCCTTTTCAAAAGAGGAGAATCACCCGTTTATCGAGTAAATGTCTTCGTTTGTTTGTGTGTGTGAAAGCGCGGTTATAGGGGTAGTATTAGACGGGCCGTGTTTTAATACGGGTGGTGCACACTTATCGATTTCCGATATTATGAAAAAAATTACCTACCCATTTTATTATTGATTCGGGCAGAGAATCATTAGCATAGTTACTCCCTTGAATTTGACATGGATGCAAAGCAACACCTTGTATGTGAGGATCGTAGCTGGTTGCGTTTTGTAGTTTCTGCTTATTCCCATGAGGGAAAAGCTTGATTTTATGTATGTTTGTAATAGGCATGCTCCACACTTGTGCGAGTCGGCCTGTTTTACGTAGAAAATACTGTCTCCCTAACACCATGGCTGACATACCAGACAGTCAAGAGCAATCTGGTCATTTATAAATAGTATTTAAATAGGTACATTTTAAGGGAGCTATAATTTCATTCTAAAGTGTAAATATCATAATTTACTTTTAAAAAGATGTCTAACCTTTTGTGGAATCTAGATGAGATTTTGTGTTTTTTGTTTACCATTGAACAATTTTCTTTTTCCTATACAACTATGTATTAACTACTTAAAATATTACCCAGCCGACCGTCTGTACGACCGTACCGAAGTCAATATAGCTCGCGTGCCAGAAAGACATTATAACGTTCGATTCTCCGACGAATCGTTATAAGATCAAAGCGATGAGCTCCTAAATTTAATTTTTAATTAACTAAACCTGTCAGTTTGAAGGCTTGAAGGCCTTATTATCGGTCAGCATTACATTTCTACGTCGAAGAATCAAAGTTTTTGGCATCAAATTGTTGGGTAAATACGGTTTCTTTGATGAATCTTTGGTTTGTTGGAAATTACTAGTAGGTAAGAAAGAATTTTCGTGAAGCTTTTTGATAATAGTTTAAGCTATAAACTGTTCACGGAGATTGAAGTGGGTGCTATCGAGTAATGTCCGTAATTGGACCCTGTTAAGCAGAAAAGATCCAACCAACGTTTTATTACTTTTGAGTAAATGCAGTTTAACGTTAGGCATAGAATAAAAAAATCGTATAAATCTGTACCTATTTGAAAGTTAGTAACATATTAATGTGATCAGGGATACGTAGATAACTCGAAGGGATACGTAGATAACTCGATTTTACAAAAAAAATGTTGTTTGGATCTTTTCTGCTTAACAGGGTCCAATTGTGATGGCGGCAAAAGTATGACACTGAGGCGTTCTCTACAAAAAACTTGATACATGGCTTCCTACTTCGTGATGTTTAAGGTATAATTTCGAAGGCGCCAACCTCAGTGGGGCGTTGCGGTTAACAAGAATAGCAAACGACAACGGTGGTGGTTTTAATTCACAACTCTGACCGCGAAGTCAGAATTTCGATGGCAGCGACAATTCTCTTTAGCATTTCTACATTTCTCTAACGCAGGAATCATGCATTTATCTACAAAGCAAACTGTAAACTGAATACAGTTCTACGAAAATTTATTTTCACAAAAGGTCAGATGGTTATCATTGCAACAATGATGTGATTATCGGTAAACATGGAATTCTTGGTAAATACAAATAAAGATAATATTCAAGCAATCCAGAACGAATCAACTGCAATGTATTTAAACAACTGCTTACTTTGTGTGATTCATTTCGTCACACTGCTTTCGTGAGGAAACTGGTATGTCCTGGAACCCACACTGGAGCCGTGTGGTGAAACCTGTGTCTCAGCCATGAGAAATTATAGGCTAATTATGCTATTAACTTCAGCCAGAACAAACTATTCCTCCACGACTATCAATTTTAACGAAACCAAAGGCATCACTTAACTAATCAATGCACTTAAACTCAAATAAACTCAACTCCGTCTTCACATTGAATTCCCTACTGACGTCAGTATTTGTACGAAATCAAAAGAAGCGGGTGTATACATAAACAACAGATTGCAATGCTTAACAGAGTCCTCATCGGGTAAATGTTCTTATTTGTTGAATGCTCCACGGGCGCCTCGAAGGCTAGCGGAATCTTCTATTTGAATAATTTGATTAAGGAACACTGCAGACGCACGATTTTTTTTTCTTTGTATATTGGTTGGGTTATTCTCCTTTCACACAGAGGTGGCCTGTACGAGTATATCAGCAGTAGGCACATTATGTGTAGGCTGAACGTGGTATGCTATGATTGGGTTTTTCATGGTGTAATGTTTAGAAAGAAAGATAGATTTTAATTGTGATTGCTTTTCGTAAACAACAAGACTGCTTCGTTAGTGTATTGATCGCAACCGCGAATACTAAGGATGAGGTTCTGGGTTCAATTCCCGGGTCAAGCAAAGTGTTATTGGATTTTTCTATCAGGAATTTCTCAGTAGCAGCCACGGAGTCCGGATTTGCGCCCGGTTGATGGCTTTGTAGACTCAGACATAACTGGCGTAAGGTGGGTGTACTATTAGGTACACCTTTGCCTAACTCTTCGGGTATTACAGTAATGTACTTTTCAAAGAATGTAAATTGTTAATGCCATTTTGCAATTTAGTTCCAGTAATAGTTTTAGTAACTAAAAGTTGTAACTCCGGAGGCACCCCAAACCAGAAACCGCAGTGGCAAAACATAGTTTGAAAGATCACCATTTATTCATTATCTTCGTCATAATGTTTTACTACAAAAATTAAAAAGTACTTTGTATGAATGTGAACTCTATGGAGTTCCATAGAAACCAGTCGTATATCGCTTTTATATGCGATCCTGTGTTACATCCAAAATTGTACTTTTATGCAACAATTATTTTGAATTGCAATAATAATTTTATAGTAATGATAAATGTAACAGTTATTACCATTAATGTACATACGTTTATTATGTATTTCTATTGGACATGAATGCTTATAATGTAACTGATTGCGATGTTAGTAATTATCTTTATATAATAGCGTATGAGTAATTGTGAAAATAGTTATGTTTACTCTGTTAACTCGAATATAAATAAAACTACTGTACTCGTATATATGAAAATATTGTGCTGAAAACCTTGAAAAAGTTTTGTTAGTGTCGGGAAATGCTTTGTTTCCAATTTTGTTGTAGTGACATTGATAGAGCATGTTTGTAACTAATCAGTCATATACGGGAAGT
Organism: Standfussiana lucernea; assembly: GCA_964057025.1. NCBI lineage: Eukaryota > Metazoa > Arthropoda > Insecta > Lepidoptera > Noctuidae > Standfussiana > Standfussiana lucernea. The sequence goes on along the minus strand of OZ059788.1, from coordinate 4,468,220 downwards.
TGGAAAATTGGTTACTTTGACGTTTTAGATAGCCGCAAAATAAAAATAAGCAAAAAAAAAACGTCAATCTCTACTGTAACTAATATAATATCATGTAATGACAGTGTAGTGCACCCACATTTTGCCAGTTATAAGTTAACTTAGCTTAGCGTAGCTTTCTTCGATAATTGTCTCACAAGATCGAACTGCCAGGATAAAAAAAAAATGAAACATACATCCATTCAGCTATCCATCCTCACAAACTTTCGCATTGATGAGATAGAAAAACCCAATAGCACCACCCGACCTGGGAATCGAAGCCACGACATCATGCTTAGCAATAGCACTTGCAACACTAGACTAGGAAGACTCCGTAAGCAAGTTCTTAAATAACTCATTCAATTGTGATAACTTAAGGAATTATTACAAAAAAGTATATTTCGTAATAGTTAGATAATTATGAAAACACTTTTTTTGTTATACTAACCATTTTACTTGAAATCACAACTTCTGTTAAGTTGTGATTGGCTGGGCTCAATGAATCGGGTATAGTTCTGGGACGTCTTGACTTCGCTGCGATCAGACACTCTATGTCCTCGCCGCGAGCTCGAAACATCACGACGGTGTGTGTAGACTGGTAAGTTGGTCGCGTGATGCCACCACCGACAGATATATTTACCACCATGAAACATTCCAATGAGAAAACATTACCATTCGCCATCTTAACAATAACAAAACATTTTCCAACAACTCACCGCTCTCGTTCGCTAGCCTAACAAAACTCACCGCAAAGAACTAAGCGCTCACAACCTTATAACCAATACAATAAGACTCAAAACACCATAAACACACATGCTTTATAAATCTCTACCGATTGACAGTTCAAGATGTTTTCGATTCTATTTATCTGTACTTTGAAGTGTGTTCAATTTGATCTTTTATTACGTGAAAGCCAACTCAGTCTGTGTACTGGAATGCCCAATCGGGAAATCTATGTAGTTACTTAGATTACGTTTTTACGCTTAGTAGCTTTTTACGCTTAGTTTTGCGAGAAGGTACTGTTACTGGAATCCCCTTGACGCATAAAGAAGTTGTTTTATTTATATTTATGGCTTTTATATTCAATTATGATGATTTTTAGCCTGAAATATATCATAGCTGGATATAGGTTTCTCTCTTTGCCGGCTTTCGCCAGTTCTATTATGCTAGTCGCATCCGTAGATACTATTAGGTACCTCTTGGCCAGACGCTATAGGCTCAAGTCATCTTGGCTAGCTAAAAGACTTACGAACGAGTCATCGAGGTCTTCACACTCCTCGGTCGTGAACGGGGTCTGATGGCTCATTTACATTAGATCGTTTTGACCGATTCGGTTGCAGCTCGTATTCAGTCACCGGGTTTTCGGTTAAACATGTTAACTTAATATAAACAGCCCAATACGATGAATCAATTCGGTTAAACCGAATGCGGTCGCCGCATTCGGTGAGCAACTCAAATGTAAAGGCGCCATCACACGACATATTTCATAATTATTTCCTCATTATTCCATGTTGCGAAAATCCATGCTTATTTGCCACGTGATGAATTAAGGCTCACTCTATCTTACACAGAGGCCTATTTTCTAGCAGTGAGAACATTATGAGTTGCTTATTTATAACTTGTTTGAGCAATTCTCAGATATCACCATTTTCTCAACAAAAAATCCGTTACGGCCACTTCAAAAGGAGCATTCATCACCTTAAAAAAGGTTTACTTTTTTCTGGCACTATTGTCTGGCGTCAGTTTGAGTACTATAAGCGACCTACACAAATATCCTTTCTTTGGTATTGTTCGTTGTTTCGTTAAGCTCCTTGAGTTATGAGTCGAGCTACACGATAACTGACAAATGCTTGCACTGGCTGGACAGGTCCACTCAAATCTGTGTAGTTCTCTCAAAAGACCATCTCAGACACTCATCTGTATAGTCCTCATGTGAGTTTATCAAGATAATGTCTTGCCCTTAAAAGAGACTATGACCTCTGAGTTTATTTCGGCTATTTTTAACCGACTTCAAAAAAAGGAGGAGGTTCTCAATTCGGTTGTTTTTTTTTTTGTGTTTGTTACCTCATATCTCCGTCATTTATGAACCGATTTGAAAAATTCTTCTTTTATCTGAATGGATCTACTTCCCGATTGGTCCCACAGAAATTTCATCAAAATTTGTTCAGCAGTTTGGTTTTGAAATCAAAATAGCTGGAAAAAATGTCATCCAAGTAAAAGAAATTGCGAAATTGATACTTGACAAGGATTTGTGTGTGATACGATAACTAAAAAAGGTAAAATAAAAACTTTTTTGCAAAAAAACCGACTTCCAAAAAAAACACAAAAAAAGTGGAAAATAACTTTACTTTCGGAAGTCGGTGGCAAAAAAGTCAATGAAACAAACAATAGCCACCGACTTCCGAAAGTAAAGTTATTTTCCACTTTTTTTAGTGTTTTTTTTGGAAGTCGGTTTTTTTTGCAAAAAAGTTTTTGAAAAAGAAGACGTGTAAAAACCGATTTAAAAAATAAACATCATTTGTCATATTTTCAGTTGTTTCTTTTACAAAAACTAACATTTATTTCACCCTTTCTGTACATACCTATTAGCCCGTAAGCTGTCTAAAAGTTAACAACATTTATGCAAAGACTCGGTAACCCTTGTTAAATAAATGCAGTACATGTTATATTTAGAGCAAAAAGCTTAGTAGCGCAAAGTTCGAGTGGTGGTGGGAAACTAAATTTAGGATTTTAAAGCTTACGGACGAGAAAATAGTACCTAGTTCCTGGAAACGTAGGAACCATGAGGATACCTATATTTTTTATTTTTTTACTAGGAATTTACTTACAACATATTATTATTTAAAATCAGGTTGGGTTGTGTTACTCCCTGCGTGTTTTTTTTTCGGTTTTTGAGTTTAAGGACTTACCTACTTATGCAATTGGTGCTTGAATGTCATTGACATGGCGTTGTTGGAAAACATTAAATGAAAGTGCTTCATGAAATTGTGTTGATAAAACAAAATGTTGGAGTAAGTTCCAATTTAAGGCACACGCCAAAAGATCCCTATGCAATTACGCTGTATTCACGAGCATTTAGATCAAATCTATTCTATTATATAAAGAGCAGCTATGTATGTTTTTAATAGCAATACAGGTACTAACGAGTTCACTGACGGTCGACTAGTTTTCAACCTTATTACTTAAAGCATAAGGCTGACAAGTGGCGGTCAGTTAAATCAGTAGTAGGTACCTATATACTGGCGCTGTGGCGTTGAGGGTAATGACAATGAACTTGGGGCAAGACAAGGCATAATAATAACAATTTTTGATTCATAATAACACTATACGTAACTAACCTTAACCTTTGAACGACATAAATACCACACTCATAAATAATGGTATAAATACCCCAATCATAAGTGCATATTTTGATATGCACTTATGATTGGGGACTTTTATTATGTTTGCATAATACCTGCTTATATAGTCTGTTATGTAAAATGTATCTTTTCACACGCACATTGACACAAACTGTAAAACTGCTTTACACCCGTCCCTTCGCTACCCCAGATCGAGTTGAAAACCACCGTCAGGCAAGCGCCCGACGGTAGTTGTTGGCAACTGGTAAGTACTAGTTGCCGACATTTTTGCTAAATTTATCTGAACCCAATTGACGCAGCCGTGAAACACACAATTATCGTTTTTAAGTATATTTTTAAGTTTATTTTTTTTATGTGTGAACTTGTGGCGTGTGCCAAATAATACGTTTATTCTTTCTTCATAATGGCCAAGGCCGGTGGTAAAGATCTCCCTTTCCCACACACTGCTACCCTATGCTACTGTTAGTCCGATTCTTCGGTAGAAGTTAATTAAAAAACATGGCGATATCTATAATACCAGAAACGAACTGGATGGCGCGAATACCAGCAGGATGTTTCGTGAGAAAACAACATAATTATACCACCACTGACTAACCCGCCCCTTCTTTGCACAGCGCCACCTATCGGGTCCGAACACAATCCTATCTTTCAAGCTGAAGCTAACCCGATACACATTCACAAAATTTCATTGCAATCAGTTAGGTGGTTTCGGAGATAGGCGGGTACAAACCTACAAACATAGTGACACGTGCTTTTTAAATAACCATCAGGTAGTAGATTAGCAGTTACAACTCCCATCTAGCCAGAAAATCCTACCTTCTCTAAGAACGGTGAGGGATTTTCCACTCTGTATAAAAATCAACTCAGAAAAGGAAATGACGTTGATAAAGGCGACCAAAACAAAAGTGAAGAAAATAATGTCACAAGAATTTAAGATGAAAAACAAATTCAAAATGGCTTACAAACCACACGCCACTGAGCACAATATAAACAATAAAGCTGAATGCTTTCCCCTGGGCCATAACATCGTGATTGCGTGCGTATTTCAGCAGGTCAACGACCTATAATATACTAACGTAGCTAATTATAGCAATAAATAACAATTTAGGGCCGTTTTTTTTTTGTTTCCGTGGAGATAGTAACAGTTCTCCGGTGATTTTGGCGATTATGATCATTGTATCTTTGAATAACCTTGAAAAAATTTAAAATGGTATAAAAATATTTGTGGTAGAATAGCATTTGAAATGATGAGCCGCAAAAACACGCCAAATGCACGAACTCGTTCTATTTTATAGTTGCTCTATGCAAATAAGCAATCAACAGTCAACGTTACGGACACCAAGATATGTAACTAATACTGTACAGTTAAATTCTGTTCTGAGAAGTTTATTATATAAAACATGAGCAACTTTTTTTTTGCGAAAACATCACGCATCACTCTAGTCATCCTCGAAGAGTTAAACAGAGGTGTACCCTAATATTAAACCCACATTTGGCCAGTTAAGTTCCATGTAATAGAGGGCGAGCCTATTGCCATCAATGGAGGGGAAAAAATCCTGACAAAAAACCCATTAACACTTTGTCCGACCAGGGAATCGAACCCAAGACCCCTACGTGCTCAGTAGTCGCGCTTGCGACTGCTGGACCAACAATAGCATAGGGTTAATAAACTTAAAAAATGGATGGACAATAGGGCTGCATATACTGGAATGACAACCATGTAGGGTCCAAGGTGGACCGGTGATCTAGTGAACACAATTGAAAAAAAACTTATTTGCAAAAAAATAACCGACCTCCAAAAAAAGGAAGAAAGTCGGTTATTTTTTTGCAAAAAAGTTGTTATCTTACTTGGATGACATATTTTTTCCAGCTATAAACTACTCAACCGATTTTGATGAAATTTCTATGGGACCAATCGGGAAGTGTATCCTTTCAGATGAAAGAAGATCTTTTCAAATCGGTTCATAAATGACGAAGATATAAGGCAAGAAACAAAAAAAAATTACAACCGAATTGAGAACCTCCTCCTTTTTTTAAGTCGGTTAAAAATAACTGATGTGGCTACGCTTTGGAGAGGCTTTTGACCAGCAGTGAACCTCTTTCAGCTGATCGATGTGATGGTAAACCTGATGTTGTAAGGCTTACCATATTCTCATCGAACCTACCTCAGTTTTGACAACAATACCCCATAAACGCTTTCTAAAACTCCCGTTTTTTCTCGATCACTGTCATAAAATTTTAATATTGTATTATTAACGACTTCCTTCATTCTGTAGCTAATTGTAGGGATCAAACGTTTGAATGATTGGATGCCGATAATCCCTCCTTTGTAATTTTCAATACACTTTTGTTACTTTTGAACACAAAGTGAGGTAATGAGCTTGTGCCGCAACGTAGGGCTTTGGAATATTTATTTTCTTGGTTTTATTATTATCGTGGAAGTTTGTTTACGTGATATACCACCTCCACACACCTACCTCCATCATTTACATCAGTCACAATACTCCATATTTTCTTACGAATTCTCAAGAAAGTCAGTCAGGTTGTCCCACCATCTCCTTCCTGGTCTGCCGTAGCCCTGAGCCGCTGTTACAAGGCAACAGTATTTTGCGCACAGTTCATTCGGTATGTGGTAGACATGACTGGTTGATTTGTATTTGGGAGCGCAGTGTAGCGTAATAACGCTGATTACAAAACAATACATTATATCATGCCTGTAATCCCCGAAGGGTTATGCAGAGGTCTACCTAAATAGTACACCCATATTTCGCCAGTTATGTTTTAAGTCGCATGTAACAGGGGGCGACCCTAATGCCATCCACCGGGCATAAATCCAGACTCCGTGGCTGCTACTAAGAAATTCTTGATGGAAAAACCCAATAACACCTTGTAACCCAACCTTGCAACCCAATAACACCTGTTATTGTGTTTTTCGCGAAAATTTTCGCGAATCGACCCCAGGACCAATATAAATAAAAAGAGTAATATATACGTATATATACAACAATATCTTGAATAAAAAGACCCTGAAGAGCTTTTCCCGTTTTTCTTCATAAGATCTATGCTTTGAAACGGGTAATTAGCTTACTTTTATGAGTGACCAACTCACTAGAAATTCAAAAGTTTTTGGTTTCATTGAAATTAATGTTTTAAAATAAAAATCTTTCAGGGCTTGTTTCTCACTGGCTGGCGGCAAAAAGAGTGTAAATAGACCATGAACGAAGCCGAGAGGCACTAACTTGATCTCCCCGTCACTGCGATTTTTTTTTGTTTTTGGACCATATCTGGGAACCTTCTAGTTACGGAGATATTGAAGGTCAAAGTTCCAAGTTTTAATTATTTTTTTTTGAGGTTATGACTTTATTTTAAATACCTTCATGACCCGTTTACCATTCTATGCATCCATCAACACAATGCTTTGTTATACCGTAAAACGTGATTTTTCACCCAAAAAAAAAGTCGTTTCCTACCAATAATTTTTGCGTTGGCGCACTTAGATTGATGTAGAGAATATTTGGTTGGCGGCTTCGTGAAGGGTCCGTTTACACTTTGTATACCAATAAGATGAATTCTCAAGCTCCTTGTATGAATTTGTTTGTCAGATATACCTAATTGGTGTAACTGGCTAGTACTTATATCAGCAATGTAGCCTTGATTATTTTTAGAAACTGCATGAATCCAAAATAACAAATTGTGGAAAAACCCCAGTACAGTTCTCATTGTAGTTTTACATCGTTTTTAGTTCAAAGTTAGATATGAAATCAGCCTGTTAAACCACGCTTGGGTTCAACCTGAATGCATGCCAAAAAGCCTTTTCAGAATATTATGAAAGAGAATAGGTATTCGATAACAATCGTACAGTCCTTTCACGGTAACTCTACATCTGAATGCAGCAAACAAACAACAACCTTGTTGCAATTCTTCTTCATCGTGTCGATGATTCCCTTTTTTTTAATCAAATTAATTTTGAACTCAGCCACCTCGATGGCGTTGGTGGTGGCTTCGGACAGGTCCCTCAGAGTGCAGGTGGAATTACACATAGGGCAGGACAGGAGGTGAGCCATAGTTTGTGTTGAGGCACCGCAGTCACCCCCACCGGACCAAGTTGTGTCTGCAGCGGCCTACTTGGTTTCGCAGTCGGTTTAGGGTCTTCCAGATGAGCCATGGTAGCAGGTGTCCCGCTGGGAGCTTTTCGGTCATTTGGGCATAATATGTCGATATAAAGATCACTCTTATTTGACAGACTTCTTAGTGGCAATAACCAAACATCAACCTTATATTACAAATTTTAAGGATCATTGTCATTTTGATAGTGATGCCCAGAGAGATAGGAGACAAAATAGAAATTCACGTATCATAGCATTGCAGCTGTAATCCTCAAAGGGTTTTGGCAGAGGTACATATGTAGTACACCGACATTGCGCCAGTTGTTAAAGTCCTACACAATAGGAGACGAGCTTGTTGCCATCGACAGGGCACGAGTTTGGACCTTCCATAACACTGTAACCGGCCTAGGATGGGCATGAGCTCAGCGTGGAGCTTGTGACCTATAGATTCCAGACCATACTAATTCAATATTCTTTATGAGCAATCTATCTGTAGTAGCCCTTTGAATAGCTAGGGGAGAAGACGTTGTGTGTTTTTAAAAAATTAAACTAACATAATACATATTTTTTAGTTATTGTGTCGATGACAATTCAAATGGAGTCAGCCCAATATTTGGCGACGAGTTTGGCACTTTCAGTAGCGTCCATCAGCTCCTGTGATGTGCAAACAACAGGACAGGCAGGACACGATATCAAGTGTCCCATCGTTTGTGGAGTAACACCACATTTACACTCCAGGGCAGAGTCATCTATGAATCTCCACCTGAACAGGATTTTCTTGCTTCTATTTAGAGACTTCCAGGTCGGCCATAGCAACTTGTGTCCAGGTGGGAGACTTTCAGCAAGTGGCACAAAAGGGTTGGGTAGGGAATCACTTTCTGGCCACAGCTTCAGTCTTTCCTTAGAAAGTTCACCAGCGAGCAGATTGTTGATCGGAAGATTTTTGTCAAAAGTAAATCTAACATTAACGTGTAAAACTACTAAGAAACAAATATTCAAAGAATCTCCTAACATTTTTGACAAACCAAACTAATCTATTTCCTATAAAAAACAAAAGGCAACGTTTACGCACGTAGCGCTACGCCGTAGCCCCTCTACGAATTCGTAGCAATCAACTACAAAGTAATGGTCGGATGCCATGTCAAAGGAATACCATAAAATGTGCGGTGAAAATAAAGTTTTTTAGCTTGTGGCCACAAAGTGAACGACCGCAATGGCAGGACTGCGTGATATTAAAAATGTTCTATTTTGATGATGAAAAAAAATATATTTAAGGACTCGAATTTCAGATTTAAAGCATTGTCAAAATTTTAGTTATTTATTGTAATTAAAAGATCAAAATACGGTATAGCAGTACAGCTTAGTTAAGCCAAAACGTACTAATCCACATCATCATTTTTGTCCATATTCCGAAATAATTGTAACGACTGTGTATGGTTAACTTAACGCTACACGCTGGTGAATTTTATTCTGTTGTAAGCATACGTTATGGGTGTATATCGGACTGATTTTACTGGAAAGTAACACACACAAACATTAAACATATTGAATAAGTCTTACGTATTTAACTGAATTTATAAGACTGTGTGGGTTGGGACATTTTTGCAGAACCCCGTCCAATTGTGGTATAAGATAAAGCTGTTTTCGAAGCCACATCATTTGCCGAACGAAACGAATGGTGAAGAAATCTTAAGCGATGCTTTGCGTGACGTATACGTGGTCAATGGGAATTCGGCCAACAAACAAATTGTAACTTTGACTTCAAATTATGTTGTGTAAATATTAAGTCTCGTGGCACTTTCTCGTGCTGTCGCCACCTATCAGTTGTCAGAAATTGAGTTTTGACTGTCGAATTATTTTGGATGAATAGTAAAATGTCTAGTGGTCTATAAAATACAAATACGCTAGTCGTACTTTTGTTTCTTTTCATAAATATCTTTTAGTAGAAATTTTTAGTCATCGAACGTCACAAAACCAGGCTAAATAAAGAGCCGAATTTCAATTTAAACCTTGTTTTATTCCTAATTACTAAAAAAAATTAAATTCATTCCCAGAAACGTTTGCATTTCATATCTGTGACCTAATATCCGATTTTACATCGTTCAAAATAAAATTGCATAATAATTTCGTATCCTTATAATTCTGCAAATGCCATTGCAACTCTAATAAAAGTACAAGCAATTTGGAGTCACGCAAAACTGTATTTAGGATGCACGATGCATTTTTTTTTGCTAGCATTATTCGAGGAAAATGTTATTACATTTTTAAATCACTCCCTAGTCTGTATAAAAGCCTTATTTTCTTTGTTATAAGCAAATATTTTCTCGTGTCTTGGATATAGCTTTATTTTTCCTTAACTTTTGAGGTATTTTAATTAAGATTTTTTTTTTGATCTTTTAAGTCTAAGTTTCATAGTTTAAACTTTAGACATGTATAACATTATCCGTGTACTTGTTATAAAACCCAACAAACATTTTATATTGATTTGTATAAACATATATTTATAGGAAAATTGAGAACTTGAATGTCAAGTTTGTTTAGTGACTTTCTGATCGATTGAATCTATAAAATTCTCAGCAGGTCGATTTGGTACATTAAAATACTTATTGTAAAAATATCACAAGAAAAAAAAAACCGGCTAAATGCGAATTGGACTCGCGTTCCGTACAAACTTGTAGGTATTTTGTTATTAAACCAAATTTTTACAGTTTTCAGATTTTTCACTATACATGTGCTTTAAGACATTGCTTCTTGACAAATTTCATGATACTAACACTGTTTTAAAGCTTTCAAGGTTTATAACTAATCTTAAACCTAATCTAATCCTAATCTTCTTATCTTCTTAATCACGGAAGATATCCAGTAAGTGATAGTGAAAGATCACGATACTAGGTCAACGTAAGTACCCTGTGAATTTTGATTCCCTTGAGAGTGTCGAAATTAAAAAAAAAATTGCGGCATAAACGGCCGTATCTTTTTTTAACGTTAACTTAGAAGTTTGATTTTTTCACAGCTTTAAGGGACTGTAGACTTGAGTATATGGTTTTAATTTCAACTCGATAACTTCACACATTCCCAGGATAAAGGGTCTTAACAGACAAACAGACGGACAACAATGTGATCCTAGGGTTCCGTTTTTTTTTTCCTTTTGAGGTAAGGAACCCTAAAAAATATAAAAACAGACCAAGCTGGATAGATTACTATTATAGATTACCATTAAACCAAAAACCTAACTACTGGAATAAAATTCATGCTTGATATTAATAAGAATAAAAAAAACTGTTAATTTTACACCAAGATGGCCATTGCTGTCTGCTGTCCTGGACTCCCAGTTGACTCCCTTTTGTTTTCTATTTTACTAACGAAAATTATGTTTATAATATCTTCATATATGCCACTTATCTATTAAATAATCGTAGGTGTCTGTTTGCAGACACATCTAAATAGAACCCCTTCAGTACCTATTATAAAAATAAACTATGCTTTGGATATTTTTTATAAAATAAAACTCCTTTTATAGTTAAAATAAATAAATCTACGCCAGATTTTATTCGTTGACGCAGCTATAAACACTAATCTTAAAATAATACCCCTGTCATACAAAAAGATTTTTATATCTCTCCATTACTTTTTACAAAAGTATCCATAGTGAAGATGTAATGGCGTTATCGTAAAAAAATGTAAGTGGCCTACCATTGTCTTGCGACGAAGTCTTTTAGCTAGGGTGAGAAAACCGGTTGTGGTTACTTTCAGGCTAAAATTATCTTTAAATGGCTGAGACTTTTTACTTTAACTTTAGCTTGTTAAACCAAATGAATGGATGAACGGAAATCCGCGTTTTTTTGAACAGGTTCTCATGATTGTACTAGGGTTTTTAAGTTTATATGGATTTCTAAAATATGTAGATCTTATGAATAAGATATTTTAGCATATTTCAGCAATTCTGTAACATACTAACATATTGACGGCCATCAGGTCGTTAGTATGAATACAGAAGAGAGAAAGTAAGAAAAAGTATTTATTGGACTCACACAGGACGAACAATACAAAAAAAAAAAAAACAAAGTGAGCAAAACTAAAATTTAAAATAGAGAATAACAAAAAAAAAAAACTAAACATAAAATAGAAGAAGAGAGTAAGGAAGTCAAAGATCAAGTTTCAAGTATGATAAATTATATCGAAGACGTGACATTTATGAACCTGCATTAGTCCTGCGTAGCCCCTAGCAGATGGGGTGTCTGTAAGCCAGCAGTAAGAACATCTCATCAGAATGGCGCAGCGGTAGTGAGGCTGCCTTACGTTCATAGGGTTCCGGGTTCGAATCCCGGTAGGAGCAAGTGTTTGTTTGATCAGCATGGACATTTGTTTCAGAGTCATGGATGTTTATATGTATAATAAGTATGTATTTACAAACAAAAAGTATCTATGTAGTATATCAACTATCTGGTGTCCACGACATAAGCCTCGTTGCTTAGTGTGGCACCAGATGGCGCTGTGTGTAATGTCCAGCGATATTTATTTATTATTTATTTATTTATTTATCCTACGCTAATAAGCCTGTCGAAAATGAGAACGAAACGAAAAGTTGAGCAAAACAGCAACACCTTTACCCTCTAAAAAATGCTTTGGTATTTAATATTTCAAAAGACAACCGCGTCGAACGTAAATAAAAATTTCTTAAAACTCCTTAACGGCTGACTTTTGACGACACATAAAATCCAACTCTAGACATTTTACAATCCTATTAAATATCATTCCGCTCTCTCTCTCGAAGTTTGACCCGAGATTTTTTGGGGTCCTTAGCCGAATAGGGAAACTGTGAAAGTTTTTGAATAAAACTGAAGTTTTTATTGCGTACCGTTTCCCTGTTTAGCTATTGGTCGTAACATGTTTGAACTATCAACGTCTATTATATGACTTTTAGTAGTTTGTCAGAAAGTTTGAAATATCGTGTATTCTGAATCGATATGATATCCTAGTCTTACATATTTTGTACTTGTAGTTTTGGGAACTCACAATGTTTATCCAGAGAGAAATGAAGTTGCACTCACTATCTCAAATATTTTCTAGGCACCTAGCTTCCTCAGAAATCATTGCTACTATCACAGTTGAGGGTCACCTCTTTAGAGTAAGCTTATTTATCAGATTTACTTAGAGGTTACACTAAGTACACGCATGTATGCGGATTTTTTGAATAATTCAATCAAAAGACATCCCTTTGATTTGTTACCGTGTCGATGGCAATTTAAATTGTGTCGCCTCACCAGAGAGTTTACCATGATCTGCTGGAATGTTTTAAGACTATTCCGAGAGTGTGAAAGTGACAGCGCTAGACAGCTGTCTAGTGCCATCTCTTACCCACTCTCGGAATAGTCCTAAAACATTCCTGCACGAACAGATCATGGTAACCCTTCAGTTTCTGTTATGAAAAAACAAGAGGACTCGCAGGTAACTATATTAAGAGCCACATCGTTTGTGGAACAGCACTACATTTACACTATAGGGCAGAATCATTAATGAATCTCCATCTGAGCAGGTTTTCCTTGATGCGACCAACCTTATTTAACCTACACAATCAAAAGCTCTGCTTATTTTTTTACTTACTAAAAATTCACATACAGGCGTACAAACGTACAGCTACACTGGACCTATGTACATATATGCATGAAATGTTGTACAAGTTGAAAAAAAGTGTGAAAATACGAATTTTTGGACGATCGTATAGCCCGTCGAGCGCACGGCTTGTCTACAATAGAATACAAATTATTTTAGTTATTAAAATTATAAAGTTCATTCCACTATCAAAAGACGGTTATTAAACTATTTATTTATGGCACCAAGCATTCTCATTTCAGTCCATTGTACCGAACATAAAAGAATCGAAATTGACCAAGTGCGTGCCGAACGCGCGTTATTGAAAGATTCTGTAGCATTTATACAGCCAAACAGTTTTTCTAAACTAAAGTTCCAGATTGTTCACAATATAGAAAGTAGTCACGAAACGTTACTTCTGGGAAAATCGTGAATAGAAAAAAAAACTTCTGGGAAAACAGACTTCAATTTAATTGGAAACTAATGGATTGGTGAGTAACTTAGGTATCGAAAACACGCTTCGATTAGGAGGCAAGTAATTGGTAGTTAACATTATATTAAATAACATAACATCACGCTTGCAATCCCCGAAGGGTTAGGCAGAGGTGTACCTAATAGTATCCCACATTTCGCCAGTCATGTTCAAGTCCCCTGTAATATTTGGTCAGCCTATTGCCATCAACCAAGCACTTATCCAGACTACGTGGCTGCTTTTGAGACATTCCTGATGGAAAAACCCAATAACACTTTTCCTGGCCCGGGAATTGAACCCGGGACCAACGAGGCAGTCGTTAACATTATATTGTTATATATTTTAAATATCTAATGTGGAAGCTCTTTTAAGATATTTACTGGCAATCTCTGCATATTACATACATATTTTACCGTCACCAAGGAGCAAAGGCAGCTGTCGGTGGCGTTAGTATTTCTTTTTCCTATTACTAAACCTTAATATACATACATTAAACATACCTAGCCCACGTCACGTCAGATTTATTCACAAAACCAGAAAAATAGCTCCCAATCCGTTCTCATTCACCCAATGTATTTCTAGGTATTTTCCCCTAAAGTTCCGCATCATTTCACTCAGTTGAAAAGGCCCAGAAATCTATGTAACCCATCGCTGAACTTCCTAACGGATTTCATCGATTTGGCATCTGGATATTCATTTAAAAACCGGATCACGTAAGTAACAGTGAACTACGAGCAATTTGTAGGCTGTTACGAAAAACCTTAGGGTCCCAGACGTCAATATATCGTCTTAAGTGCCTTACAAATTTATAGGAGGTGCCACGTGTGATTGCTGATGCAAATATCCATGTTGCCTACTATTACAAATACGAAAGGGACTGTCAGTCAGTCGGTGTAAAAGGGCTAGTGTAAAACGTAAGCTATCAAAGCTGTACTGGTGGCGAAGATTTTAACTTGGATAGCTTTTATTAATCTTACCTCGGAAACGTGTCACTTTAGAAGATGTTGTCTCGTACAATAATTGATTGTATAATACCAGCTATAGTTTAATAAAGGCTCTATGCGTGGCCGTTTTGAAGGATAAACTAAAATGACCGGAAGTTAGGCAGGCCAGTTTTCATAGTTGAATCTTCAAACTCCTTTTTGCACCCAAGTAGACCATGAATGACTGGGGTTAGGTCTTAGGATACTTTTTATCAAGGTCCAGCTGAAAACCAGCAATAACTACCATTTTGCTAAACCGGGCCTATTTTGTCTTGAGGCACACAGTGTTGTCTTGTTGTTCTTATAGATTTAAGTTTTATTTCTTTGTTTTTATATTGTGTGTACTTTTTGCATGTCATGTGCCAAATAAACATAATTATATTCTTTCATTCTTATCCCAGTGGTAAGTTTTCGTTCCAGTATCCAATCTCCATGTGGCAAAGCCAATATCTATAATAATAATTTATACATATTTGAATGATGTTCCATCCGTTTCCGTCTCAATGAGTAGGTACGTAACAGGATATTGGCAAAACATATTGCTTATACAGGGTGGCGCCGATAATACGACAGTAAATTATTAAACTGCGTATACTTCATGAAGTTCCCAGTCTCCGTACAAAACATCATTCGAATATATCCAGTAGTTTAGTCACAGGACATTATTTTTCATTTTCGGAATTTTCAACATGATTTAGATTAATAAGCTAGCACTGACAGGTTAATGTCCCCCGCATCGGTATAAACACTAAACACATGTTGCCAACTCTGTATTTCAAAAACTTTTGCCAAATTCGTTCCTTAAATGTTATTGCCAGACGCGAATTAGTGCAAATTTTTCCTAGGGTTAGTAAACCAATATGTATAAATGGTGTTGTATTTCGTTAACAGTTTTATGCTATTTAGTTTGTTTGTTTTTTTTTTTCATTTCGATGCTCGGATTTTGTTGCTAATTTAAAAATATTCCTATGAACTAGTTATATCTATGTTTTCATTTATTGTCGTATTGTCGGCGCCATCCTGTATCAAGCCTGTATGATTTTTGTATACCTCATAAATTGTACCTAATATTATTTTTGCACCTCACCACGAGTGTATTATGAGACAAGGAACTAAGCTATAATTAGTTAAGTTGACCGAAAAACAACTTATTACTGACTTTTCAGCAAACTGATGGTGCATAATTTCAAATTGCGTTTAAACCGAGAACAAGTCATTTATTTTATTTCTTTTCTTATGACATCCCCATCTGACGTCCATAATTCAATAAATCATATTTACTTTTATAGTATAAACAAAACATAAACTCCCGCCAAATGGACACAACGCTACCTTCTACGATCTTTTCACACTCCTGCTTCGTTCACGGTCATACATGTATTGAAATAACTTTTTTTGATGATTAATTAAATCATATCCGACTACCTAGACGTCAAATACTGGCCGTAATACTCACACTTGCTGTCAACGGGGATAGACAGACAACATAAAACGTCACCAAACCACGATCCTTACTTACTAATTCCTGTTAAAATGCTCTTCCTACATATGTGTTAAAAATATTGTTCTAATTTTCGAATAGATCAGGCCGAGGCTGTTTTAGGCTGTTATCTAATATTACCATAGAATCTAGAACTGTCATAGTTAGTAACTGGCAACCAAACTGAACTCCTAGTTTCGCAATGTTAGTTAAAAACATAAACAAGCTCTTGTTGGTCCAGTAGTTGTGGTACATACATCGCACGTCCTCAAAAAAACCGTCGTAACACAAAAAAATCAGTTTTGAGATATTATACTTTAAAGTTTTTTTGTGTCCGGCCGATGGTATCCGTAAAAAACATTCGCGTGTGTCATTCTGTGATTTAATTATTTTCGCAGAACCTACACTTTTGGAGTTTTTTTTTCGATTATAGATCAAGGAGAATTGACATTGAGATGGGTGTTATCTAAAAACCTAAAATTTTTGTGTTATGACAGTTTTTTAGAGGACGTGCGACATGTTTTTATTCACACATACTATAGACATTGAGTACATAACTCGAGAGTCTAGAGCAACCAGTTTTTCGTCAGTTATTTAAAAAAAAAAACATAATTCACAAACGTTTGACTTTGTAGTTACACTTATGTTTAAAACAGCATTTTTTTTTCTAACACCTTCGTCATTTTTTTTCGCAGGGAGATCATTTTCTGAATAATTGTTTCAGTTTTAATTGTTTGACGAAGCAACCACACTAAATATTTGATAACTGACTACGAAAGTGTACGTATTAATAAACCATCAAAACAGTAATAGCCTAGTGGTGTGACCGTTGGACTGCCAAGTCATAGATCTCGAGTTCAAACCCAAGACACGAACCTCAAACTTTTCGGAATCATGTGCGTATTGCACATATAATTATCACTTGCTTCGGTGAAGGAAAACATTGTGAGGAAACCAGCATGTTCTTGTGCTAGCAAGCAAAAGTTCTTGTGTTATCAAAGCAGTCTCATCTCTCTTTTTTATGAAACGCGTTTCCTTTCTCAAAGTCCAATAAGTAACAATATGATGCAGTAACATAGATACATAACAGTATAAGTAATTAAAATATAGCTTTCGAGAAATAATATTACAAAAGTTGAAAACCAACGACGAAAGTTCATTTTACAATAAACTTTCATTTGACTTCGTTATTTACCTTTTGCGTGTGCTTTTAGTTTTAATCTCGAATATTTGAACTCGTATGACGTAGATGCATAAGTGGAATGCAATTAGTGTTTTATTTTAGTAGTCGTGATGACTGGTGACGTCAAACGATGATCTGAAGAAAGGGTTTTCAACTCTGTTCAAATTCATAGGTCTGTTAAACGAAATGACTAATTAATTGAATGAGGCTAATCTATACTATCTATACTAATATTATAAATAGGTAACTTTTGTATCTTTGTAAATTTTGATGTAAGGGGTAATCTTCGGAACCACTGATTCGATACCGAATATAATATTCCGAAAATTCGCAAGCACGACTGCTAAACATGAAGTCCTGGGTTCGATTACCGAGTCGGACAAAATGTTATTGGGTTATTTCATCAAGATTTTCTCAGTAGCAGCCACGGAGTCTAGATCTGTGCCCTGCTAATGGTAATAGGCTCGCTCTCTATTACATGGGACTTAAACATCACTGGTGTAATGTAGGTGAACGGTTAGGTACACGTCTGCCAAAACCCTTCGGTAATTCCAAGGCGTGATGTGATGTAATGTTTTCCAAAAATCAACCCCGAGTATCATAGGTATTTATAACACATTTTTGTGTGATAATTTCCGACCATAACGCAAGAAAAACACGGTAAAATTTAGTTTTAGATAAGCAGCAAAACAAAATACTCCGCGTATTTTGTTATGGATCTTTTTCATTTAAGGGATCCCCAAAATTACAGCCCAAGCCAAGTAGGTTGAGGAAAAGGTAAGGTCACCACCTTCATCCATCATCCACGTTTATCCCGGAAGGATCAGGTGCAATCCCATGTTGCAATGTTGTAAGGACACAACATAAAAAATATAAGAGGCAACATTTTCGACCGCAGTCTATTTTTGGTCCCGAAACCAGCTAAGTAAGTAAATTGATGGAATGCCTTTCTGCACCACAGGCCAATAGAATTTGGAACTAGGAAAGTAGGAACTAAGTTTCTTCCTAACTAACCGACTAACTTCTTGACATTCAAAGGTCTAATTGAAATAACAGCTTTGACTTTGAATGTTAAAAGCTACAAGATGTTTCGATACAGAAGTAACGATATTTCCGATTTACAAAAAGAAAGCAAATTACGATATACTAACTTATGCCGGCGGCTTCGTCGGGATAAAAAGTAGCCTATGTGCTATTCCAAACTATAATCAATTTCTCTGTCAAATTTCATCCAGATCCGTTCAGCCGTTCTGACGTGATTGAGTAACAAATATCCATCCATCCAAAATTTCGCATTTATAATATTAGTATAGGTTCCAATTTATGCTGAAGTATGAAAGGTGAGCGTTTTTTTTTATTGAGATTGTAAATTGGTTAGCTTCTGCCAGCTCTCGCGTTTAGATTGTTCCTCGAGAAAGAATGACACAATTATTACCTGCCTACGTGGAAAAGCCTTCAGCGTTTTCACATGAAATATAGCGTTTCACGTGCCACCAATATTTCTGGGCAGTAATTTTAATAAAATAAATTCGTAACTTAAAACCGTAAAATTCCGCGTTACGCTCACACGATGTGCCATTACGACGCGAGCCCTCGATGTATCAAAAGGTCCACACCAATTTGTTGATGTCACAAAATAGAAATTTACGTAAATTCGTCTAGAAAGCCGTGGGGCCACTCCAAAACGTATTCCGCTTATTCACTCGACATTCGCGCTACTTTATTGGAATTGTACCTTTAAAACCCTTTTCGTATCGAGTCCCTTACATATATGTAGATGCTTATTGGAACCTTTTCCTTTGTGTTGTAACGCGTGACGTTTTGTATAAGCTCTTTTTATACTCTTTCAGCAACTATTTACTGAGGCCTAGCAGTATACCTACGTAAATATATTGCCACATTTCTATTTGAGTACAGAAAATAAGGTTTACGTAAGAGAAATGTCTTCAGTAAATGTTGTAGTCAGCAGTAAGTATAAGTTCGGTAGGGATTGTTCGACGGAGGACCGTGTAATAGGGTTAACGCATAATGCTGGTGGAGCAAAATATTACAATAGATGATTATGTTCCGTTTGCGTATATTACATTTTATTACCCTTAATTGTAGCAGCACATTGTTATACAAGGTGTAAACGGACCCTTCACGAAGCCGCCAACCAAGTATTCTGTACATCAAACTACGAGTAAGAAAACTACGCAAAAATTATTGGGGTGTAAAAATGTCGTAAAAAAACTCAATGTGACGCACTCAAAGCGTCGTGCTGATGGATGTATTGAATAGTAAACGGGTCATGGAGGTATTTAAAGCAAAGTTATAACCTAAATCTAAAAACTAGTATAAAAAAAAATACTTGTGAAAAAGTCGGAACTTGGACTTCCAATATCTTTGAAACGATGAAAGGTATGGACCAGAATAAAAAAAAGATCGCAATGATGATGAGAAGAAGTACCTTTCGGCTTTGTGAATGGTCTATTTACACCCTTTATTTAATGTTGAGTAAGAGTAATTACGCAACACTTGTTTCGTGGCTTTCAACAGGCACTATTTTGATTCACATCTACACCATTACAGCTGGCAGTGTGGTTGGTTGACCCTTAATCTAGCAATCAATAATTGGGTTGTCTCTTAGCCGAGGCTCACCTCATCAATCCTTGTTAACTTGGTCTTGATCGTGTGGACGACCAAATTTTTACAAAAAAAAAAAAAACGAATAATTAGTCATTTTATCAGCCAATACCATTACCACTTCCTCAAGCTTCATCTCTGTAATAGAGGGTGGGCCGTAATGTAATCTACCTGACATGCTGGTTTCTTCACGATTTTCATCACCACGGTGGTGGTCTGAGAACGGTGATGTTAATAAATTACAAAAGTGCCGGCTTGGATTTGCATCTACAACACCACACTGGCCACCACTGCTCATGAATACATTTATTTCAATCCCCACCCTCACAAAAAACCATGCGTGACCAGTCCAAACAACTTTATAATACCACAATTTCCTCCATACACGATTTTATCACCTCAGCTAGTCGGTAAGCTAATTGTCAAACGATTTGTCTATCGTGACCTAGTTACAAACTGCGGTCTACGTGTACCCCGCCTGGGACTAAACTAATGTCGTGCCGCTGGATTTCTTCGTAATAAACTTTGGTACGTAATAGTTTTATGGTATAAGTAGTGTAGAAAGTAACTGTGAATAAAGTTTTGTTTAGTGCCGCAATATACCTTGTACGAAAATTGTTGTTGCCTGAGGTAATTGGGTTTGTATTTGAAAAAGTGCGACGTTGGAATGTTCTGAGTTTTTGTTCTTTTTTGCGCTTTAACCTTTTGAAATCCAGTGCCTTGGGGTCGAAGTTACTTCATATACATATCATATATCACACGGCTCAGTAGGCCTTAGCAGGTCTCGTTAGTGCAAGTATTTTCTCATCATCTGCCTCACCTTTTCCCAATTATGTTAGGGTCGGCTGCAGCTGAATACCAGTATTTTATATCTGACCTCCACAACCCAGTTGGTACTGGGTTACACTATAGCCCTTGGTGAGACTGGTTGTCAGACTATCAGGCTTCTGACTACCTGTAACGATTGTCAAAGATCTGCAAATGACAGCCGTGACCAACGGCTTAACGTCCTTTCCGAGGCACGGACGAATCTGAGTATGTATGGGTGTTGACCCGTCCACGGACCAGCGTTAGCAAGCACGGCTTAACCTAAAGATCGACCCGAGCAGCTACTAATAGTTAGCCACGAGCTCCGCCACTATCTTCTCTCTATTATCTATTTGCATTTACTGGGCTTGAAGACCTAGTCAAAGTTACATTCTGTTAGCAATAACAATGACGAAAAAGTAAAAAATGTTTTAGATTGACATACAGACAAATTTATTTCAACCTGTTAAAAGTCATCATCATTCTCCTGCTCCTATCCCTATTTATTTGGGGTCGGCGCAGCATGTCTTCTTCTTCCACACTTCTTTATTACTCGTCATCTCTTCAAACAGCTTCTTGCTTGCTATATCATCTTTCACCGTCCATCCATTGTTTTTTGGTTTTCATCTTCTCTTATAGCCTATTAACATTCATACTCAAAACTGTCCTGACGACGTTTTCCTCATTCCTTCACATCACATGCCTATGCATCGAGAACCGATTACCACGCAACATTTTATTTTAATTGGTACTTGTTTAAAATATTTTAGACTTTTATATATGTGTTTATTTATGTTTTCGAGCGTATGGCACTCGTGGGCTGCAGCTGAAAATCAGCGTCAGGTGGTATGCCTTGTGTTGCCATCTGGCATAATGCTGAGATGAGGCCCTTTGGCATTAATAGTTTGACTAATTTATTTTGTTTAATTTTAAGGTGTTTCTGTTGTTTATAATACCAATAAACTCAATTTTATTTCTTTCTTCTTTTAGCTTTTCAGTCATCGGCGCCACGTTCAACAAGTTCTCTTTGAAACTATTAAAAGTCGTTGTAGAAATACAAATCGTTTTGAAAGCGATTTCAACCAGCCTAGACTCTCTGTGCTTACTTAACATGATGATTAATCTATTGCTAATTTAAGCTTTATTTAAAGTCCCTCGCAGTCGGTTTTTCATATAAAGGCACCGTTGTAAAACCATAAAGCACCCCTTAAAAGTGCCAACATAGCCTTGAACTTCCATCAACTCATCACTCAAACCCAGGTGGTAACTTATGTGCTTATAAATATTTAAAATGTTCACTTCATACATCCTCGAAGCTCATTAAGCCACCGTAATTTTATGTAGGTTCAGATAAGAGCTGCTGATTACTGAACGGGGTAAAATTATATAAGAATAAGACTATTTATTTGACATAAAAAGTACACAGATAACAGGGTGAAACTTCATTTAAGCGTACAAATAGCAAATAACTGATCAATAACCCCCAAGCTAGAGAAAACCTGTGTTATAGGGGTCATCCATCCGTCCATTATGGATAATATAATAGTCGCTTTCAAATTAATAATGTTCACTTTTGTAAAAATAAACTAGACTAGTACAATTTATTTTCAGAATAAGAAAACGTGGGGAAAAAATTAAATGGAGTTTAAATGAATTTATAACGACTAAAAGGGAGTATCTTTACAGGTGCGTGGTGTGGGTGTTTGTGTGAGTGTAGCTGTGTGTATATGAGTGTAGATATGTATAGGTGAGTGTAAGAGTGAGTGGGTGCCCGATTATTTAGTGTTTTTTTTTTAGTTATGTTTTGAGTAATTCTTCTGAGTCGTCATAATTTAGGGTGAGCAGATATGCTTTCTTATAATGTGTTGCAAGTTAGTGTTCTTTTATTTATAAGGTTGTTTTTTTTAAGTGTTGCATTTGTGTTACAAGACTTGTATGATCAGGTACATAGATAGATCAATGCTGCTTCACATTACATCTTAAAATATTGTTACATAATTATGTTCTATAGCCGGTTTCACCAACTCAAACCGACACCTAAACGAATACCATAAGACTTTTGCGCTGTTTGAATTTCAATTCTCAGCGCACTGTTGAAAAAAGAACATAAATGTGTGGAAAAGAGACAGAGTGGATGTTTGCCATCAGTGAAACATTACAGGAGGCTTGATATACATAGTTTTTTGTCGCAAAACTTATTTAAAAATTAAATTAACCGCCCTTTATGCTAATGATTCTTTAAACTATTGCTATTTTCATACACGCTTACACACAAATCACATTAAATATGAATTAAATATACGTTTCGTGCTAAATACCTACCTATTTGAAGTAATTGTTGATGCAGTCGGGCTTTAGTCTCATTCCCAAAATTAATAGAATCACTGACGTTTTATTTGTGTTCGATTCATTCCTCAAATCAAATATCTATACCAGATAAATTCAACTCGTACAAATTCCTTACATATCAAATCTACTGAAAAGTGTTGAGCCTTCAAGGGGTTCCCTTTGATCGCAATGGGGTTCAAACGGGGCTAGTACTGTGTTGCTTGGCAGCCTCCGGTTGAGAGTCATACGAATAGCTAGTCAACAAGGCTTTAGCGCGATTTCTGCTCCCTACAATACGCCGGAGATTCAGCATGAACGAAAACCGCAGCAGTGAATTTCGTACTGCCGCGGTTAATATGGTCTGATGATAATAATGAATTTAGTGTTAGGAAGCTTGAGGTTTGTGTGAAATTATATTACGGAAATTAATTGGTTCTAAATTGGTTCTAACTTCCTCTTGGCTTCCTCCACGAAAAATATGCGGTCAGACCATTTCCTTCAGATTTTGTCAATTCGGTCCACATGCTCGATTTGCACGTCCAATGTGCATGCCAGTCTGGTGACGTCAACAGTTTCGACGAACCTGCAAGATATTGAAAACTTTATCAGATTGTATAGTAGTCGTATGTTTACTTGGAAAAGCTGGACGTTCTTGATAATTTCCTTTCCTGCTAGAGACATTCTCGCACTAAAAGGCAATTCTTGTTTATCCCAACCAACATTAATCAGGAAATAACAGCGAACAACAGACAAATTGATAATTTAGGATGCCGTATACTAAGTAAACAGAGGAAAGCTAAATAATAAATCTTAGTTGAACACAAACACAATTTTCAAGTTCACCACGAGGTTATCACTCGATCTCGACATATTCGAGTCATTATTATCACAATGTTATGGAGTTGAGAGTTAATGGATTTTAGGTCTTATGTTGATTGTCATAGAGGCGGTAATGAATGCAAACAATGAGATGTAGGTACCCTTTGCTTGGCGAGTTGTTTGTGAGCCGTAGTGCTCTCCCACGCGAATGCTCATTGCTTTCGCTTGGCGTAATTTATGAGAGGAGCGATGTCAGGAGAGGTTATATTAACATTGTTTTAAGCTTTAACAGTTTGTAACTAAACTTTCACTATCACTTACGGGATATCTTCAAAAGTTGTGGTTAAGTAATATGCAGAAATGATCAATTTAAGCATTGTAAGCATAACAGCCAATGGTTTTCGTTGCAATGGCAATTTATAAAAGGAAATAAATTGAATTAGCTTCTGGAGTTTTTGCCGGTTCTGCTCCATAGGAAACCAACCCGAGCCGTGCATCTTTTCTAGTCGTTTTATAAGTGTCCATGTAGGCCTGTATGAAATAAAATATTTTTATTTTATTAACGCTCTGTGTGCACATCCATATCCTGCCCTTGTCTGTTGTCTCATATTACTTGGGGGCGGCATGCCCAAATAAAAAAAAAAAGGTAAGTTAGTGAAATGAAATTTTAATTGTGATTAAGTCAATCACAATTAACACTAAAATAAGTACTAAGGCCACATAAAACAAAAGAGCTCATTATACACCACCTAACAAATACCGCTGCCGCTTATAATTTTACTCCACAACCCTAAACTAGACAACACAGAGGGTTTGTGGCTGGCGTTAATTAACTACTGACTGAAAACTTGTTACAATAGACTACAGTAATTTAGAAATTGTTAATAAACGTAGCTTTAAACGGTAATAATAGTGTAAGCGTTGCCGGAGGAAATTGAGATTTTTGCGTGTGAAATTTAAATTAATAGTTGACAACAAAAGTGACACTATTTTTTTAACAACCTTGAGGGACCAACATCTTAGGTGTTATTGATTACGCGACTGCTGAATATGAGGATCTGGGTCCGATTTTCAGGTCGTGCAAAGTGTTATTGGGTTTTTCCATTAGGAACTTCTCATTAGCAGCCACTGAGTCTTGATTTGTGCCCGGTCGATGCCATTAGGTTCGCCCGTTATTACTATAGTAATACGTACCTACGTACTATTAGGTGCACCTCTGCCTAACCCTTCGGGGATTCCAGGCTTGATGTTATGTATATTTTTAGTACATAAAGTCCAAATTAAACGAAGACAAACAACTAAAACACACTCAATCGATTGAAACTTGTTACACAATTCGTACCTACTCCCAGGCGACGAACTTATATATGTAATAGTTTGAAAATCTATCATTTCTCGTGCTCAGTGATCCTTAAATCGGGCACGTTATTGCTCGACGTGTTCCGTACTTCAAGTTCAGTTCATACCAAAAATCAAAAAGAATCTGAATAAATATTTACTACGATTTCCCTCTTACTACCTCATTATTTCCATGAATGTGGTCATCCATTTGAAAATAAAACTAATTCCCAGAAATAAACAATGGTTTCATGGTTATAGTGATAGAAAGAAGATTAAGTACTTGTGGGTGTTTAAGTTCAACGCACACGTATCATTAGCACTAATGCTTCTAACTCATTAAAACAATAAATCCCTCAAAGGAAAAACACCATACAAACAAGCAGCATAAAGACACCAAATTTTTCCAACGGCCTAAGTAGGTGATGAAGGTGGTCTCTACTCGTAGAAGCTACACTTGTAGCATGTTCTTAGGTGCAGTTGAGAGAGTGCAAAGTACCACAGACTAAACACCATACAACTTGTCAATACAAGCAAAATTTTACATAACCTTTAGGAAAACAATCGAAGCACTGAGTGCAAGCTGTATAGAGAGGCGATATTTTGTGGATATCAACTCCTCCACAGTTAAGAAAATTAGTTTAGACAAACTTGTCCTTGTTACGCAAGAATCTCGTATGGAACAATTCACGTATCTCCAGAAGAAGGACCACCCTCATAGAAATTCAATAGGTACTAACAACAACAAAACGCTAAGTTCTTCCAACAGAATAACTACCACATAAGTAACTCATAATTACAAGAACAAAGTGGATTAACCATTAGAAAAACAATCGTAGCACGCTAGACGGAGAGGCGATATGGTGTGGACATCAACTCCTCCACAATTAAACCAAGCTAATTCTTTGAAAGGTTCGCGATGCCAAGACTTGGGCGATAGAACAAGTGGTTTAAACTTAACCTAAATTCCCCTACCATGGGTGTGAAATGGTGGCTGGCAATGGTACAAGTATGGCACGAAGCTGGGATTTATAATATCATGGTTTTGATGTGTGATTACTATATTGAGGGTACACAACTGACAAACAAGGGCTGGTATCTGAATTTCGATAAGATTTTTTTCATCATGATGTTGCAAAGAGATTTAAAAAACCTATAGAGCGGACATTAGGAATATTATTTTCATTCAAAAATTTTGATCCCCGAACAATTTCGATTTTGACACACGAATGCTACTTGACAAGATGGCGAATGACACTAGACAGAACGATTTGTTACTAAGTTATAACAAGTAATGGATTACGATTTTCTTCGTCTTGTCCCGTCTATCGGGAAATATTTGAATGTCTTTGTGATGTTGTTACTATGCCGATTTCCAAATTGTTTTCTTTCATCCACTGTCATATCATTCACTAATAATCCCTTCTGTATTCTGATACCATTCACAAACACTACATTCTGCATTCTAGTCTACGTTTAAATTCTCATCTCAAGCATCGCCAATTGTTTTCTCACAACTTCACATGCCTCAAACAAATTCCAAATACGGATACAAATAAAAAGTATTTCCAATTTACCACTCAAAGATTTGTCGACGTAAACCTGTAGTAATGAAATTGAAGGTAATCCAATGGGTGGAGCGAGAATCGAGACGGAGGCAACGGGCCGTAATGCACTCCACGAAAACAGATAAGTGAGTCGAATCCAGTCTTATCCCAGAAAAGTAAAACATGAGAGAAATTGCATCGGCACAATTGTAAAGGTTTAGTTTATCGGGGATGGTATTACCACGCGTTTCTACTTTGTGAACGAAAGTGGGTTAGTTTCAGAGATTATCGGTTGTTATTCGGATATGGTTACCAATTTCAATATTTCTTATCTTTATTGGGGACTTTAATGGAAAATTTTTCCTTGTGTTCTCGGGCTGGTCCAGCAATCCCGTAAAATCGTATGAATAAGTGGCTGCAGTTTATTACATATAATATTTGTTTTTGAAAGAGCCTGGAATGGGAGTAGGAATGACAAAGTACAATGTACAAGTATTAAGCCAGTCAATGTAAACAATGCTGATAATTATTGTTATTTTTTTTAAAGTGTACAGATGGAACATTTGAAGAAATAAATACGTCCCCAATAGAGCTAAAGTAACTTAAACAACATAACCTCCAAAACAAACAGAAAATTACCACCACAAACACTAAATAAAATTAATTTCCAAACACGTATATCTAAAACATAAATCCGAAATGTATCAGCAATTCCTATTACCATTCCATCACACGAGGTTTACATGAAACCTATTTCGTAATACTTTACAGTAACAGAGTCGTACGTTCATTTGAGAGACAGCCGGGTGTCCATTCAATACGGTCCGACCAACAAGATCAGATAAGCTGCTATCACAAAATATATACGAACAGTAGACTGGGTCCATACAACGGGAGAAAACAGGCTCACTCACACATAGACGTAAGGCGAACTCGGTCGAATGCCAGCCACGAGTGCACTTGCACTCGCTATACGTGAAGCATGTCTATGTGTGCGTGTATGAACTGACCTTCTGTATCTACTCATGTTGTGCCGCTATCTTGCCTCGCCACAGAAACTACACGCAATACAATTTTCCTATAGAAGCGATTATTCTGTTTCGTTTTTTTTTTCGGAATACCTCGGTGATTTTCGTATCTGATGGCTGTGTTACATATGTTAAGGCTGATTTGCCAATGTTGGGGTGAATATTCGGTGTAAATGGAGTTTAGTGAGATGAGCAATATGAGAGAATTTTGGGATGTTGCCATATCGAAAAACAGAATGCTATTTTTTTTTTAATTTTCATGTTTATGTTTGACCATTATTGCCTCTGACATAAACCCTATGACAACGAGAGTAAAAGTCACTGTGCTGCAAAATTAGAGGTACCTACATCAACAATGAAGGGACGGTAGGTACAGGTTGACGAACCTTCAGGTCTTTGAAGGCTATATAATAGAAAAACATACATCCCAGAAAAATGCTACTAAGAAAATGTTAAAATTTCGGAATCAATTTTCGTGAATTAGGTCATACAGCAATACGTCCACAATAGAGAAAGTTTCAGTCAGTAAATTAGGTCACACACTCATTCTTTCTCAGAAAAAAAAATTACACATACCTACATTCGAGCCCACGTCAAAACTAAAACAGGGCACACCATACTGGGCACAAACCTACAGCTATTAAGAAGGCCATTCAAGTAGTGAAACGCAAAGCCACAAAGGGAGCAAGCTACTTAGAGACCACTTACTTGTTCGCTTTCTTGGCATTCTTTCAGCTCTATTTGATAGCACTTGGATGCGGGTTTTTTTTATAAAATTTTCGTTAATGTAAAGATCTTGTTGTGGTCAAGATGTGTGTTCATGTGTATTTTGTGTCAAAACTTTTCGAGTATGACTTTTCATTAGAATTGTTCGGTGCACATTTTGTAATGGTAAAAAGGTCTTATAAAAAAGCATACAGCAAGGGCGAAGATTAGACAAGGATGAGGAAGAATACTAGGTTATACTCGTATAATGAAACACTTCTTTATTTCACAATACTATTTTAGGAAAAGCTCCTGCAATACATTCTCTGTGAACTATATAATAATAAAATGGTAAAATTACAAATCGATGCTCCGGAATGGCGCAAAAACTACTACATAGATTCTGTACAAACTTCGTCGTAACGTCTTTAAAAAAAAACATTGTGCAAAATGATTTTTTTTAAACTTCTTCAAATGTTAGGCTATATATTATTATTATTCTTTATTCATTTTTTTTACATATATATTATATTTTATATTGACTAAATTGTATAAAAAAACCTTGAATAATATAAAAATAGTAACCCAATGGCACTGGCAACAGGTTCCGAGTTACCGGTGGTCAGTGCTCTTGAGAGAGGAACCTCCTAATAATAGGCGCCGTGTCCGGAAGTACTACTTTCTGAATCAAGCCCTTGATCCAGCTGCCAAGCGAGTGCCTCCTCAGATGTTGGTCGAGGCTCTTGGCTATTTAACCATTGGCCGATACTACTATCGGCACAATGACTGCTGTACTCACGTCCAACAGGTTTTAGTTTAAACTAGCGGGTACCCGGCGTTTGCTACTACGCTGTGCCTAATAAATTGTTTTTAGTAGTCTACAACTATCTTCGCATTATTGCCTTTCCAATGAAACCGATTTGGGGTACATCGGTTGGATGGTTTCAAGTCTATAACGGACAAAAGAAGTAACAATTTTTGTTTTTTTTTTTTGTAATATTAAATTAACAGCAAATCAGTAAATTAGTTTATTATTTGTAGAGGATGTTAGGAATATACTACGACTTCGCGGTCACGTAAACGAAGCGGCGGGCACAGCTAGTGTACTATAAAAATCAGCTGTATTATATTTACAAGAAGCACTTTTATATAGTCCCTTCTTTGATGTTGCTTTTCCTAGTAGGGGAAACAAATTGGCATGAGAAATGCACTCCCCACATTTGCAAATG
Organism: Standfussiana lucernea; assembly: GCA_964057025.1. Lineage (NCBI taxonomy): Eukaryota > Metazoa > Arthropoda > Insecta > Lepidoptera > Noctuidae > Standfussiana > Standfussiana lucernea. Next base: position 4,438,598 of record OZ059788.1, on the reverse strand, counting down.
GCAATAATAAAAAAAAATTATACATTACCATTTACATAATATGACTAGTATGGAAATACATTTTCGCAAAAAAAACACAATTTATAGTAAAACTACCTTTTTTCCCCATTAAAGACCTGAAGTCTACCTATCAAGCAAAAAGTCAAAGTGAAATCAGAGATAAGTTTGATGGAAAACGAAATCCTGTTGAAAATTGTTGTGGGAACGCTTTTAATGCGATTTCCAATTATCTAGGCCCAAAGAACATACTCCTCCTTACTCCTGAAGTTTTTTTTAATAATGCTAAGGTAGGTACAGCATCAAGGTAATAAAGGTCATGAAACTATGACGTGGTTATGACCCCCAGCATTGGCGAAACGCCGCAAGAAGTACGGAATATTTTTCCATGTGAATAATTTTCACTTAAAAAATCCTTTATCTCTATAACCATGAATATAAAACTTAATAACCAAATATAATTAAACTCGTAAATATTCTAGCAGTCTATCCATTAATGAAACAGTTTCATTAAAATATAATATTACTTACAAAGTTTCATTCTGCTGCACTACAGTACAAAAGGAGAATAAAAAAAGTGGGAGCTATTAAGAACGACTATTGGAGAAACGAGCTTGATACCACAAAGAGTGAGACGTCTTCCATTGCTACTTTGTATAATAACAGAGATACGGTCTCAAGTTTATTTGCAGCAATGAATAATTAATTTATATTTCGTTATACGAGGCTTGTGACTGTTACATTGTATGTAATGTATTCAATTTACATGATGGCATTAGTTATGTCTTGTTTATCCTCGACTTCGTTTGTGGTAATAGTACAGTACAAAATGTTGCATTTTGTTATGAAAACATGAAACGCCATGACAATGTACTAAACTGATTTTTTTTTACTTTTGTACTACTCGTTATAATTCAGGAGATAATAAACCTTATTCTTTTCTATTCTTGTAAATTTTGTTGGCCAGAGGAGCAAAGTACTGACTGCCACTGGTGATCCATTGGCAGACTTCTTCTACCCACTACATTTGAGTTCCTGAGCACTTCATCTCTTCTCCAGTTTGTTGTAAAGGTTACAAGAATAGAGCGCGGTTAGTTATCTTTCTTTTCTCCTTGTCGATAAGCGTTATGTATCGTGCTCAGGATCTCATGCTCAGCGGTAGTGCCTGCAAGCACTAGACGAACAAGGCAGGTACGATTTCACTTCATTAAAAAAATTACCTATGGGAACTATTGATAGACTCGTAGTTCGCACTTGCAACACAACAGTCCCAAAACAAGTGTAGACCAGACCAGACCTAAAACCTTGTTAGGGTTTAAGACTTGTTTTGTTTATATCAAACAAAATTGTTTTATTTTTTCACGCAGTTTAAGTTTAATTCAACCCCCACCAAGTTTATTTCACAGCTGTCTAAATACTAAGGACAGACAGCCGCTATTCAATTCCTTATCTACCAATCCAAAAATCAACGGGCAAGCATGCAATTAACTTGTAAATACGTTCTTTTCCGATTAGGCCGTCACTCCAACGTTATCGTAGAGACAAATTACACTGTTCCTACTTCGGAACATCTTGCATAATTAGAGCAGCAATCTCCGGTTGAGTCCCGCTACATACGATCGTCTGATAGCTTGCCTAATTGAAACTTGAATGCGCTGTTTATCTGCAGAAATTCTAGCGCAACACTCAGAAAGTGAAGAACTCGTTAGTTGTATTTTAGAGAGGTTCGGTTGGGGTTTTTCGTGGAAAAGAAGTTCCAAAGAAATGTACTTAAGTTAGTTTTTTAGGGCGATTTAGTGGGCCAATTTTTTTTTTGGTTCCTAGCTGTTTCCTTGACCGTTTTTTTACTTGCGATTGACGATGAAGACTACCGAGATAGGTATTATGTTTACCCCACTGTCCAGGAAAGAAGTTTTTTTTTTCTTTATTTGTTTTAGGAACTTTTAACAATATGTTACGCTAGTTCCATCATAAACTAATCTAATTACTAACAAACTTACAAATTAACCAATGAATATACCAATGCAGCCTCTGGCGACATTGGTTTTGCTAAGATCATATTAAATATACCTACTTCTAACTTACTACTACTACTACTACTTACTTACTACTTTACTTACTATTTATGTTTAGTTCACTAACTAAAGCATTTCTTTCAGGCCCATTCCTGACACACTCCACCAAGAGGTGATAAACATCTTCTACTTTACTATCACAGGCTAAACAAAGCGGAGATTCTACCTTCTTCATTAGAAATGCAAGGAAAGAAGTTAACGTTTTTAAAGTAGACAAAATAACAAAAAAATAATGAAGGTATCCGGAGCTGGCTATCTTCATAGAAAACGACCAAATTGGATTCGTGTTCATAGCTGTTAACGTGCCCATGAAGGTTTATGTGTTATAAAATATTTTAAGCTTCAAAGTCTTCATTATGTATGAGTCCTTAATCTAAAGGTCGCACTGACATTGACTAAATAATATACCGTCCACGCTGTTTAAATATAATTTGCTATTTTTATCACGAGGGGAGCACTTACTGCCTTTCACTGATGGGGTGGCTTATAAGTATATTTTTCCGTTTATTGGAGTTTACTTAGTCAATAATAAACTTAGTAAGCAGAAATTCTTAAAAAATACGAATAATATTGATTTATTTTTCAAACTTTATGCACAAGTATAAAAAGCACTGTAAAAAGGCGGACTTCATGCTTTGGGCATTTTATACCAGTCTACCTTAGGGTGATGCAGAGGGAAAACTTAGTAGGTGCAGCATAAAAGAAAATGTCAAGAAAACATTTATAAATCAAATATTGTTATAAATACATACATACATACAAACAAAATAAAACAAATTAAAGAGAGAGGAAAACTAACAACAATTTAATTTCGAGACGAGTCTGCCAGCTTCTTCAGTAAGTGTTCGCGAGCTTTTACTTTAAATGTGAAACGACTGGTGGCCATCCTGATATTCAGAGGGAGCGCATTCCAGAGGAAGACCGTCTGGACTAAGAAAGAAGATTTAAGATAACCAGAGCGGTGAGAAGGACATCGTAGAAGACGGTTATTGGAGGAACGAAGATTTTTGCTGCACTCCTGCTTTTCTTTTCCAGTAATCATCAATCATCGTATCTAATGTACTGGTTTTCACTTACACCTGGTTAAATATGCCAAAATAAATGCACCCTGTTGGATTTTCAACATTTGTCTCATCGCCGAGTTGATCCCACAGTGCAACAACATAGTTATAGATATTTATTTAATAATTATACCCAGCATCACCTCGACCTTGTTATTACTATAAAATTAATTAAATATAATAAAAAATTAATAATATAATATAAAAAAATTAATAGACAAACGATGTTTTTTTTGGCGTCCGCTACCAGTCTAACCAGATGCAGCTGAATACCAATATTTCACATGGAGCGACTGCCAATCTGACCTCCACAACCCAGTTAACACTGGGTAATACGATACCTCTTGGTAAGACTGGTTGTCAGACTTTCAGGAAACTGACAACCTGTAACGACTGTCAAAGATCTACAAATGACAGTCGAGGCCAACAGCTTAAAGTGCTCTCCGAGGCACGGAGGAAACTCGGTCTTCAAGTGCGGCTAAACCTGAAGATCGATCCGAGCAGCTTTTATTATTTAGTCACGATCTCGACTGGGGAGTGACCTGTACACTGTGACACTGGTCATTATTATGCTATCCTTAACATTTAAAACGTTCACGATAGGATTCGGAATCAACCGTTTTAAATACAAAATCGTGCAACAATACACGCGTATGCATTCCGCATTCCATAAATTCGACTTCGTTATCACATCGAAAAATATTTCAAAATTTTCAAAATAAATCGCACGTTGAAAGTACAAAATTTATACCATTTCCTTTCGTTTGAATCCGGCTGCATATAAATGGGTATATCAGAAATTAAAATGTTTACTGTGATGGCCAAAACTGAATTTTCAGTACCGTATGCAGTCTTAAGGTAATCGTGTATTTGTTATGATAATTAATAATTATGTTTAACTTTAATTTTAATGGCACGGTATAATCAGCTTTTAATGTTCCCACTGATGTGACATAGTCCTCTTCTCTGGGGGATTGGGCATGGTATTCACTTTTTAACCGACTTCAAAAAAAGTAGAATTTTTCAAATCGGGCAGAACCTCCTTTTCAATTTGGTTGTATTTTTGTTTTTGTTCGTCACTTATGAACCGATTTGAAAAATTCTTCTTTTAACTGAAAGGATATAGGTACTTCCCGATTGGTCCCATAGAAATTTTATCAAAATCTCGCAATTCGGTTCAGTAGTTTGGTTTTGAAATCAAAATATCTGGTAAAAATATGTTATCCAAGTAAAAGAAATTGCGAAAGTGATACTTGACAAAGCTTTGTTTGTGATACAATAACTAAAAAAGGTAGAATAAAACATTTATGCAAAATAAAAAAATAACCAACTTCTTAACTTTACTTTCGGAAGTCAGTGACTATTGTTTGTTTCATTGACTTTTTTGCCATCGACTTCCGAAAGTAAAGTTATTTTCCATTTTTTTTTTTTGAAAGTCGGTATTTTTGTTCAATTAATTTAATCATCACTGCTCTCAAAACGGTGAAGAAAAACATCGTGATCCTAGAACAATATCTAAGACACGTGACATGATCTACCATCCCGCAATGGCCCAGCGTGGTGTCCGTGATAGTCTTATGTTTCCTCAAATTGATTTCTTTTCCCGAAAGACTGCATCCAAGAGTTACTACGACATTAAGCACAAAAATGATGAGTCTGCCAATGACTTTCTTAAAGTCGATAAAGAAATGAAATTATAATATAATCAAAATACTACGTGTGTCAAATTTTTTTTTAGTCCGGATGACAACTTCTCGGAGGGACGAATTAACTATGAGACCAATCAATCGTTAATGAATAAGAGAGTTTATTACAGAATAATGGTTCAAGAACCTAACATTTCCCAGAATTATGCGAACGAAAATAAAATGTTTTTATCTTTACGTCTAATTAATAGGTTTTTTGACATAAAAGAATCAAGCCCTCAACATAGGGCCGTTTCCATACCAATTGGCAAATACACGAAAATCGGAAATTCTAATTATATGTTCAGAAACAAACCCCAAATTCGCTCCAAACTCGATTCATGAGTCAGCATCAAAAAAGTAGGACATTGAATTAAATCGAAAAGGCTCGAATGAGGGGCTAGTGTAACTTGATCTTCCTTGCCCCCCACGGAGGTACGGAATGCGGAACGAAGCGTGGTTCTTGAAGGGCGATGAGAGGCCTTCTTAAAATTGTAGGCGGAGGCAAATGAAGCTTGACGCGTCAATGGAGTGCGAAGTGTAATCAGTGGAACTACGCTATGTGCTTTACGCACATTAGCACATTGTTGATAAAACGACGCTATTTCTCATTGCTCTTCGATTCGGATTTTACTGTCTGCTGAGGTAAAATACTTATAGATGTAAAAGGTTTTAGGTGTGAGAAATTCGGAAACCAGAACTCACTAATTTTATTCTGGAAGGTAGCGATTTGTCTTTGTTCGTTCTTAGGTGGAACAAACTTAGTACATTATTGAACTAGGTCAATTTTCAAAGTGATTTCGATGCATATTAATCGAACAACTCAAGCTTTCACTACTCGACTCTTGTGACATTGTCCCACCATGAATTCAGTAGCTGTTGGGTCTGAAATCGTGTACTGATTTCAAGGTTACTGGCTTCGCATCAGTAGTTATTATACCCAGTATCAATTAACTCAGCCTATCACGGTCCACTGCTGAACATAGGTCTCCAAGTTACTCCCCAACACCCTGTCTTCCGCCTTAAGCATCTAGTCTCACTTTTTTAGGAGTTGTTTCATCTAGCTGGAGGACGTCCAATGCTACGATTTCTGGTACGTGGTCTCCATCCCACGACTCGTACACCCGTAAATTCTACTCCATATTGTAAAACCGAAAGATTACGAGGATGGATGGATCCATATGGTTACTCTTACACGCAGAAACTACTGAACGGAATTGGATGAAATTTGGCACGCAGATAATTTATAACCTGGATTAACGCATAGGACTTTTTTATAAAATCAAAGGGCTCCAACCGGGTGAAGCCGTGGGCATAAACTAGTTCTACTGTAATGCTTTCTGGTAACAAATAAATCCATGGTAACCAGTGAACATTTACAGGAATCCGTAAACCAATTATAAACAGCTACTAAAACAAAGCCTGCTACCGCGATAAATAAACAGTTAGACATTAATTCACAATAATCCCCCTGGACAAAGGTTAATCGATCCATGAGCATTGTACTCTGATGTAATTGGCTTAATTACGAAATACCTGTCCAAGGCAGTGTGTCATCTATAATTGGCATGTAGCCACAAGCCTAAATAGCGATTTGGTTGTTTATTTGAGGATCAATAGTGTTCTTAAGGCAATTCTCGCACGACTCCGCTTGTCCGCGCGGTTGGCCGGTGAATTGGATCTCTTATCGCACTGCGCTAACTTGGCTTGTTGTGTAATGCTATCTTGAGGGCTAATTCCCGTTATTAAAAATATCTAGTTGCAATCTCATCTCAGTACTCACATCGCATCGATTTTTATGAAATTCGTTGGTTCCTAACACACGTACGCCTCACTAGATCTTCTCCGCCTCCGCCGGACCGCGCGGACGAGCGGCGTCGTTAGAGAATCGCCTAAGATAGGTCAATGTTTGCCGAGTCTGATTAAGTTTAAGTGCTCTTGTCCACAACTGGTTTCTACCTGGAGTGAAACCCATGGACTTGATAACTCGCAGCCTAAACTACTAGTGATGTAATAATGTGGTAAGAGTTATTTTCTCTGAGTATGTGATAAATGGCGATGTTCCTGAACTGCTGGTTTATGGTTGCCAAGGTTTCCCATGCCAAAATTAATTTAGTTAGTAGGGCTATTAATTCCATAATTCAAAACACATTACAGAACAAATTGCTGCATCAGTGTAACTAGAGCTGTACCTGGCTAGTCTGATGCAATCAGAAACCAGACATGAGAGGGTAAAATTGTTAACTAACATTTGAATTTGGAGCCTTTAAAAGTCAACTCTTACTTGACCAATTGTTTTTTTATTTATATATGACAACTCTTTGCTCTGTGACATTTTGAGCATAAGTGATTTTTGAAGTTACATACGGGTTTATCTGCTCCCTAGTCGTAGACCGTAATGATTATAATAATGTAATCTCTAATCCTGGTTAAAAGATTCCTGGCATATGCCAGGAGCCTTAGTATTTCTCAGTTAAAACAGTTAATATCTTTATTTAATATAACAAAAAATAATGTTAAAATGAATACTAACCATGTTACGACCAACAACACAAATTCGGGAAAATTACTGTTAATTTTACACAATACGTCTCTTGTTCGGCCTCCAGAATCCTTAAAAGATTCGTAGTACAGTAGCTTTAGGCATCTACTATTACAATGTACCGTTACAAAGATGATATTATCTAATTTCAATCAAATTACGTTATTCGGCCTGAATATAAGTAGGTATCTACTTATCATCATCTCCCTGCTTTTATCTCTTTCACAATAATAAAGGAAGATAGAAAACTTATCTATGTCAGTATAACGTATAGGTACTACCGAGTTATTGCCGCATACACACAAAACTACACAAGACTTTGCGTAAGCCCTTCGGAGAATTTAAGCATGATGTTATGCTTTATCACCACAAAGCAGTTTTGAAGCAAGTTTAAATCCTATACTATTTATTTATTTATTTATTAAAACTTTATGCACAAGTAAAACTACAAAGGCGGACTTAATGCCAAGGGCATTTTCTATCAGTCTACCTTAGGGTGATGCAGAGAAAATACACAGTAGGTGCAATAACAAAATAGAAAATACTAGAAAATATTTATAATATATATATATAAATACTTCTATACATACATAAAACAAAATACATTAACTACTACTACCACACGCACACATACATACATACATTATTACTATTATATGAGCAATATTAATTTGTGGGTATATATTTATAGGTATATATGTATTTGTAATCACGTTCTCAAAAACGGCTCTAATGATTTCGATGAAAGTTACAATATAGAGCGTCTACGGGGGCGAAAAATCGATCTAGCTAGGTCTCATATCTGACAAAAATTCGTTTTCTCTATTTTGACCCGAGCTGAGGTTCGTCGGCCAGATACTATTAGATGAAACTCACAGAACCAATAAGCAAAAGGATGGATTAAATTATCACAGTGGTTGTTTTGAAGGGGTATTCATTAACTGTTGTTTAAAATCCATTGGTTTCTACCGTAAACACTTAGTATCTAAGGAGTTCTGTACAATTAATTTATTTCTAAGTTTAAAATAAATACGAAGATGTCTAATCAATTTACTAAACCTACTTCTTTTCGGATTTCATGTTTTAATTTTTCTGTGTGTGCAAATTCACGAATAACTAATTTGTTTTAGATTATTTTTATCGTCTCCTTTTTGGATAGCCAGTAACGTCTGGAAATATTCTAATTTCCTATGATTTTCTTTCCCAAAATCAAGTTATTGTGCTTCCGTATTTCCATAAACATCGTTATTTTGATCAATGTTCATGATTTCATCAATAGCTCTTTTACTACCAATCCAATTTCTTCCAATACGAAAAACTTTCAATATCCAATAAAGAAGTATTGCTAGTTGTTTTAGGATTAAATAAATAAAAACATCAAACCCTCCCCAAGGGATTGGCGTAAACAAAAACAAGTTTGTTAACCACGACATCTTTTTGGCTTTTATTAAACAGACGTCAATCATGGCTGCTTGTTTAATAAATGCTATAAACATTGTTTCTCTTGACTTCCATTTGGTGTGCGGATTAAGTTATAAGAAAAAGGGTGGATTTTTTTGCATCGAAACATCAAAACAGATTTTGTAGCAAGTTATTTGAGTAACGTCGGCTTTTGGTGTCTGATTCCATTCAATAATCAGGAGCAGTTTTCTCTTTTGATTTAAGTATGAATCTTGTATTACTGTTGCGTTTTTCTATCCTCACATTTTCTTAACTTCTCATTCCCCGGTGTTTTTTATCTACATATTGATGATATAATTGATATTCTATAAATTATTTCAATATAATTCTGGACAATCTTTATTTTTAGTAGTAATTTTTATTTTTGCAAACGTTCCTCCTTATAGGAATTCATTTCTTCTTCCTTATTTTTGATAATGATGTTTTTGTGCCCGAGTTTTTTTGCCAAAGTGAATGAAATCCGCTTACTTCTTCTAACGTGCGCCGTTCAAAGGTCCATCCACCGTCGGGCGGGCCCGATAATGGTGGAGCTTAACACGACACTTATTGCCAAAATAAATCATCTACAACCCAACGTGGTGTTCAATCTATTTGTACTTACAACAACCGTTGTATTATGGTGAGTTTTTGCTTTCCTTATGATTTTCATTCAACTTGTTGAAGAGTTTTGCTAATGGCTCTTGTATGTTCAGCTTCTTTTGCAATAGTAAAAGTATTTATTTCCCAATGAACGTCTTTGGGAATATCATCACCTACCTTTTCATAAAGTAAAAATAAAAAAATAAATAAAATTTTAACAAAAAAAAAAAAAAACACAAATGGAGCGATTGCCTATTTGACCTCTACGACTGGACATCACGATGCCTTTTGGTAAAAGAGGTTGTGAGACTTTGGTGTCTATCTTAAATTCTAACGTTGAAAGTTTTTCCAAATCTCATCATAAATTCTATCTAATGACAATAATTATTAAATAATAATTAATACATCCCCTTGTAATCATAATCCTTCGTTCAGTGACCAAAAACAGAATCTTTTTCCAATATCTGAGAAATCGATGCGAATCTCTCTTGTAAATAATTATAGATTCATCAGAGGGAAGTAAATTACTAAAGGCTTGCTGGCGATGAGTTAATAACCTGTCAGTTTTTGTACAGTCCCGCGATCTTTGAGCCGGGATAATTAATTCTGCGCGTGATTTCCGATATTATTTACCTTTTGTACATATTATTCTATATTGATTGCTATTTGGTTTCACTTATATGCTTTGGAAGTTTGGCCTGGAAAAAAAGTTAAAAATTAATTTAGAAATAAAAACTTTACTTCAGTGTTAGTGGTGATAGCTTGGTCCTATATGCTTCCAATCCTTCTTATTTACACTCCTCTTATATTGCATACTTTACTCAAATCCCCACAATATACAGTAGATTAGAACCAGCCAAATCTCCAAATGGAGGGATTTTTAAGTCATAAACGCCGATGGGTTCTAACTACGTAGCAGCTATACCAGCTAAACATCCGTACGAGATAGACGCATCCAATTCCCGAGATTTATCTCTGTGTATAACTTAGCGAGAGTAGGAAAGCACTGGATAAGAAACACTTATTTTTTAAATAAATTTGCATCATCATACCAGCCATTAAACGTCTTCTGCCAGACATAAGCCTCTCCCCAAGGCCTGCCTTCTTTAATTTCAATAAAATAATATAGTATATCTCGAAGAATATTTTGCACGACAAGAAGATATCTGACTAAAAATAATAGGTGATTCCTTGATTACATTTTTCTTGGAGAAGTCACATTCCACAAGAACAGAGGGGCAGAGGGGCAAGCGCTTTCAAGTATTATTTTGTTTTTATTTACTTTTCAGGAGTATCATATGTCAATCTAATTCCCCATCCCCTATTATCGGACGAACAGAGATACGGCAAAGCGTCACAGTTATATGGTTGAAGTTCCACGGACCCAAACAAAGCACCATGCTTCCACATAAATTGTGTAAAACCGCCAGTCTACGAAATTCACTGTAGGCTTCTCTGTTGCCCAATCATTATAATCTGAATCTTTTCAAAATTCGAGTGATCCGGTTTCTTCTAGGCAAGCGTGTTCCACCCTAGGCCGCATCATCATTTCACATCAGGTGATATGCAGCCAAACGCAAGCCTATTTAGTATAAAAAAAAACCAATACGTTTTTGAATTTCCTGGTAAAAAATATTTTTTTCGAGGCGTTCAAAAAAGCTAACTACGATAATATTGAAAAAGCGATATTCGCCAAAGATGAGATGAATTCGAATGCCGGTGACGAATTGCAGCATTCTTATCCAGTTGCAAAACATCCAAGATCGAGTTCTAACAATAAAATCCGTCTAAACCGTAAAATTTACCGTTCCTCCAAGGCGCTGTAAAATCTGCGTTGCATATATAAAGCTTATATTATGTTGCATATACTAACATTTTATTATGCATATCATATTATCGCCTTGCATTTTATTTGTGTGCTTTAAGATCATTTTGCATATTCACAAAGTTATTTATGTTCGTAGAAATTTATTTTGTTTGACTTTGTCTTTTTGGATTTATTATTTTGTTTGTGTTTCTGAATATAATTTTGTGTTAGCATTTAATTTATAACTGAGTTCTGTAACATAGTAAATTAATAGAAATAATTAACTAATGGTTGAGTAATATTAAATTTCAGCGAATAGAAATTTCATATAATTGATAACCAGTTATATTCCTAGATTTCGGAAAAATTTTTTTTTACACATTTCTTTTTAGAAGTCACGTTTTCTAAATTTAGAGATATTACTTTATTAAGTTATTTAATAAGATTAAGTCTTTGCTTTGTTTAAATCTACTGGAATTGTGGTTGGTTAAAATCGTCATACAAAAATGACACTGGTTTTCAATTAAAATGAATTCATACGTCCACTATTTTCAGGTGAATTTGATAACAATAGTCATTCAAATAGTGGGAATGAGAACAAGTGGTGAACATGGTATGAACGGCAAAACATCAACTGCTTAACACAGGCTGTCGGACAATCGAAATCGGAATGGGGGTAGCAAGGAACCTAACAGACAGATGTGTTGCTGGGGAGGTTGTTCCTCCACTTCTTCTTCCCAGCTAAAATACTAGGAACTGGCGAAGGACGGGCGTTTAGACGGACTGTCTCTTGTAAACTTTGACGTTCAAAAAGTGCTGTTTTTCAACTTAATTTGAATAAATGATTCTGATTTAGATTTTAACGGTAGCTAGCTGCCCTCATTAAGCGAATTTCCATGATCTTAACAAGGCAATTATGTATATTGTGTAGTTTCATCCATTTCGATACCAAAATACGCCACAAAGTATCCAAAGACCTAACTAATCACCCCTACAGATCAACTTGTGAATGACTACCAACAAGTTTCTAATTTGCCTAAAATCAATCACTTTAGTACCTCTATCTGTTTCAAGTTTCAAAAGCAAATGTGTCCAAGCCTAAGTATCTACAGGATGCTTGTAATTAAGTCGATAACCGAAGGGCCTATCCGAAACCCTTGAAGGCTTGCTAATGAAGGCTCTTAACAAGCAAAGTTTTTTCGGGTACTGGTATCCAACCGGATAAGCCAAGTTTTTATTAAATTTTTAGATTAGATTATTAATTTCACGATGAATAATCAACGCGGATCAATTTCGAAGGAATTGAGTTGCTACGCTGGTATTTGAATCGATGAAAAGTTTTTAGACTCAGTTCTGCTGTTAATTTAATTACGAAAAGTTATGTTATATAAAACTAGTTATCAGTAAATTGTTTATTAGAGTGTTACAAATTTGAAATTATTGTCTGGCGTTTTAGTAATAATGAATCTATTGCCCATTTCCATTAACAATACTTAAATGAATTAATTTAGCACTATTGGAATTTCAATCCTCAGCGCAGACTTGAGCGTCAAAATCCAACAGAGCGCTTTTATTTCATTTAAGTGTCGTTAATCCTTTAACTTTTAAAATGGAATTGGGCAGGCCACATCTGCCGCATGTAGCATCAAAATTGGGCCGAAATGGCAACTAATTGCGTTCCAAACAACAGAACCCGGCGACGCGGTAGGCCCAGAAGGAGATGGCGTGACGAACTGGACTCTTACAAAAAGGATTGGGCCGAAATAGCAAAAGAGAGCGAAAAATGTAAAAAAAGAGAAGGGAGGCCTTTACACTGCAGTGGGATACATACGGCTCATAATAAATAATGTTACTAAACAAACTCAAACTCAAACTCAAAGCATTTATTTCAATTAGACCATTACAGGCACTTTTGAATGTCAAAACACAAAAAATAAACTAAGCTACAGTCCCAGTCACAGGGCATAATAACTTGTGAAAGTACTGTAGTTGCCCATTCGAAAGCGTAGATCTCTATGGAGAAGAATGGGCAAGAAACTCCATGGACACTCTTTTAAATCATTATGTTGTTACAAAGTCTCGGTTACATCATTCATGTCGAGATTAAACATACATGTGAGAACGATGTAGAAAGACGTGCGAGTAAGAGCGTCCAGAATAAAAAGATAAAATTAACAATTCAAAAATACAATAATCCATGGCACCTGCGAGATGACCAGTCACAACTGACAGCGCCCGTTCACGAACATGACGCATGGATCAGCCATCATTCAACTCAACCATTTTGGAGGGAACTAAACGACCCGACACACGCGCCACCATCAGCGAGACATTTTAGTGAGCATGACATTCTCTCAACCGCCAGGGCAAATTCGAGTCAGTAAAAGATGTAAATGGTAGCTTTATCGTACATAGAACTCACACATGTGCTATGCAATTATATAATACTAAGAGACTGAATCTATACATTGCAAAGATATGTTTACAATCTTCTGCAGCTTCCACAATAACTTCAAGTAACTTCAAAGTAATCAATTAGTTTGCCCCTATGGTTGTGGAGCAGGACCAGCATTGAGCCAAGCATTTTTATCATCAATGTAATCTCCCAACTTATAGTATGCTTGCCTACATAGTGTGCGTTTTATACAAGATTTAAATTTCGTCTCATTCAGTTGTAGAATGCCGGGAGGAATTTTATTGTAACATTTTAAACAGTACCCCATGAAAGATGAGTCTACTTTAGCTAGCCTGAAACCTGGCTGAACTAGATGGTCCCTGGTTCTAGTATTATAGTGGTGTCTGTCGCCTCTTTTACTAAATAAATGCAGATTTTTCCTAACGTACATGATGTTTTCATAGATGTATTGGCAAGGTACTGTCATGATGTTAATTTCCTTAAACAGTTCTCTTAGAGAATCGCGTCTACATAGATTATATATGGCTCTGATGGCTCTTTTCTGCAGAATAAATATAGACTCGATGTCTGCAGCCCGTCCCCATAGTAAAATACCGTAAGACATAATACTATGAAAATAACTAAAATAGACCAGCCTCGCGGTATCTACATCAGTAAATTGACGGATTTTCCTAACAGCATATGCTGCTGAACTCAGCCGTCCTGCAAGAGATGTTAAATGAGGACCCCATTGTAGCCTTGAGTCGAGCGTGATCCCTAAGAAAACAGTTTCATCGACGAATTCTAGTTTCTCTTGATTCAATACTATGTCACAATCACTAGTTTTGACATTTGGTAGGGCAAATCTTATGCACTTAGTTTTTTTCCCATTTAATACTAAATTATTCGCGGTAAACCAATTATGGACTTGCAGTAGGGCGCTATTTACGTCGTCAAGAATTGTGGCACGTCTGTTTATCTTAAATATCAAAGAAGTATCGTCGGCAAACAACACCATTTGAGGTTGGTTTTTAAATAAATGGGGTAGATCATTAATATAGACTAGAAAGAGGAAAGGACCCAATATAGAGCCTTGTGGTACACCCATCCTTACTTTTAAACCCATTGAATTGACACCATTTATTTGTACTTGCTGATGTCTATCGTTCAAATACGATTTCACTAAACTGAGCGCAAGTTTCCCCAAACCGTAATGCTCAAGTTTAAAGAGTAGGGTTTCGTGGCTTACGCAATCAAATGCTTTCGAGAGGTCACAGAAGATTCCTATGGCATCTTGTGCCTCTTCCCACGCAGTGAATATGTGTTTTAATAATGTGACACCGGCGTCAGTCGTACAACGTCCTTTGGTGAAACCATACTGTTTCTCATGTAAGATCTTATTGGTGTTAAAGTGGTTAAGCATCTGATTAAGCATTACCTTTTCAAACACCTTGCTGAAAACCGGCAATACGGATACGGGTCTATAATTATTCGTATCTTTACTGTCCCCGGATTTGAAAAGTGGTATTACCTTGCTGTATTTCATAAGGTCCGGGAAGACGCCTTGGTCCACACACAAATTAAATATTAAAGCCAAGTACGGTGCTATAGTCTCAATAATAGCTTGACAAACTTTAATAGACATTCCCCATAGATCTTCTGTTAATTTGATTTTGATTTCCTTAAAGGCTTTAATGACAGCTATGGGGTTTATATGTTTAAATTGAAACTCAACCGGACAGGCTGAAACATTTGCTCTTAATAAATCAATAGAAAGCAAGGGTGAGGAATTTAAGGTTTCAGTAGTTTTAAGTGGGATACTGGTAAAGAAATCTACAAATTCTTGAGCAACTTCATTTTTAGAGCTTAGAAGACCACGTGAGGTTTCTAATGTGATATCATTATTGTATTTTTTATTTCTATTAGTTTCACTATTGATAATTTTCCAAACCGTCTTTATTTTATTATCTGCGGATTTAATCTTGTTGCTAATGAATAAGGCTTTAACAACCTTGCAAGTGTTTTTAAAAATTTTTGAGTATGTTGCAACATATTTATTAAAAGTTTCTGAATTAATGTAAGCCTTGAGGCCGTACAGCTCAAACAATCGCTCCCTACTTTTCCTAATACCCTTAGTTGCCCAGTCACTGAACAAAAACTTTGGGTAAATAGATTTAGTTTTCATTTTTATTGTATTATTAAACTCCGTGTAAACTACCGAAAAGAATTCCTCATAAAATTGATTTACATTTTCAATAATATATCCCGGAATGCCTAAATTACTAATTAAGTTATTATTAAAATTATTCAAATTACTGGGTGTTATTTGTCTAGACTTTATCTGGATTTTTTGTAATGGTGTGTAGGACTCGAAAACAACGGTTTGACCACTGTGATCAGAAGGAAGGTAATTTACAATGGATTTATCTAAGTAGTCGCAACAACAAAAAACATTATCAATACATGTAGCAGTATTTTTAGTAATTCGGGTTGGTTCCGAGAACACGTTTAACAAATTAAATGATTTAAAAAGATGTAATAATCTACTGCTATTTGAATTTTTCTCTAAAATATTAACATTAAAGTCACCACAGATAACGAGTGATTTATTACTAGTAGCAAGTTTTGCTAAAGCATCCTCCATTACTGACTCAAATAAAGAGTAGTTCTGATAATTTGGGGGTCTGTAAACGCACACTATTATATGCTTATCTAGCTCAACACAAGACAGTTCAATATTATGCTCAACCGATAGATCAACAATATCATTACGAGACTTAAATTTAATACAATTTTTAACTAAGATTATTGAACCCCCACGCATCTTAGTTTTCCGGTTAAAGCAACTGCCCACACTGTAATTTTCGTAATTAATAAGCATTTCAAAGTCTTTTAACCAATGTTCAGTGAAACAAACTATTTCAAACTTTGTTTTTTCTAAAAACAATTCAATTTCTAATTGTTTTGAAGCGAAGCCTTGAATATTCTGGTGAAATAATTGCATGGAATTCTGCTTAGCCCCTTTTTTACATCTAGCTTTTTGGGAGCAAGAAGGTACCTGTGTGTTGTTGGTTATAGTAACATTACTGTTACTGGTATCTTCTGTTGTCTTACTAACTAGTTTAAATGAGCATCCGGAGTGAGCCCCAAGACTCCTATGCCATTACAAGACAATGAGACCCTAGTACTAGTGGACCCTACTTGAGAATCTTCTTTAGTTACACATGGATCCTCGTTCGTAACATAATTGTAAAAATCAATATTAGTAGTCTTACTAATAGTCGCAGTGTTAATAATAGAACTAAACATAGACATACTATTTATGTCTGAGTGAATATTAAAAACTAATAGCCGAGCTATTTTGTGTCTACAACTAATAGGTAGATACACATTACCCCGTGTCGACTTAAGATTACCAATAAAACTGTTGATATCAAGATATATAAGTTTGTCACTATAGTGACCTACTAAGAAATGAACATGCTCATTCAGCATGTGAATATAATTGTTTTTCTTGCTTGACAATTTTTCTAAGTATGGGAAAGCACACAATATTATTTTACGACAGTTCAACTTTAACAATTCAGTTACACTGTCTGTGATGTCTTCTTTTTTAATTTTTGAACTATTTCCAATAAATATAGTGATGTCTGTATTAATATTATAAACATTTCTAGTTACTGAGGCCATTATCTGTTTGTATGTTGACCCTGGCATGCAATGATTTTGATTAGAAAAACTCAGGTTATTACTAACTAATTTACCTACACCTCTTCCTATACTATCTGAGAACATTATTGAGTAAGAACAATCCTGACTATCATCTATCCCTGGCTGTACCACTTGTAAATAATCATGTGTTATATTAACTGTTTCTTGGTTGAGTACACAGTCCTGAGATAAATTCTCAGCCCGGGACGGGTCCTCCATTACCTCAGGCTGGACAGTATCTTGGTTGGTAACAGACTGACAACTACATTGACACATTACCAACTCATTTGCTGCAAGAATATGTTCCCTAATTTGGTTCTGAGAACTCACATACCTACTGGAAAGGGAACTAAGTGAGTCCTGAAGTACCTGTATTTCAGCCTGCAAATGCCGAGTATCAATTTCATAAATTTTTATACTGTCTTCTAATTTTATTTGGTAATTATTTAACTTATTAACTAAATCAACACGCTCTTTCCTCAGTGAAATATTTCTGGAAAATTGCTTATGTTGTTTCCTAAATTGATAACATTTTTTAATTATTCTATTCAGTTTAGCATATTTTTTAAACAAGTATAAAAGTACAGTAAAAGCAGTTTTATGTTTCAAAACAAACGGCTCAGGTCAAGCAGAAATAAAATACACTTAATCCTAACTACCAAAATTCTCTTTAACCAAACCACTCGAAACCAAACATGAAGTATTTTAAAATGCTCAAAGATACACTACAAACGAGCTTGAGCATATAACCAATGGCCGCCCGCCTGTCACCTTCAGTAGCTACGGTCACCTTCAAATAAACACGTCTTTATGCATTTAATTAAGTCCCTAACCGATTCCCTTGGGCTTTATTGGTTTATTTTTAAAGGAAAATGTAATCTATCAAAGCGGTTGGAATAGGTATTGCTGATTATTTGAAGAGTATTGGTTGGAGAGCATCATACTTGGCCAGTAGACATAGGAAACTGGACACTGGGAAAGTGAAGCCAAGAGGCATTTCCATATTAATCATGAATGGTCACTAACTCATAAAAAATTTTGGTGATCACATCTATCGTCTTTAATACATGCAACAAAAATAATATTACATATATATTCATGGGGTAAGGCAGAAATTATAGAACGTAACCTGCTACATTCTGTTTTATACGTCCAAGTTCATAGATCTGGTCACGCACACATGCCAGTTGCGAGTACTATGACCTTGACCTTTCTGCAGAACATCGCCAGAAAGACTGCTTCGATTGCCTCAACAAGAGAACTGCCTCGTTGGTCGGTCACAAGTGCGACTGCTGAGCATGAATTCCTGGGTTCGATTTCCAGGTCGGACAAAGTGTTATTAGGTTTTCCATCAGGAATTTCTCTGTCTAGATTTGTACCCGGTTGATAATATATCGCAATATGGCAATATGTTCGCCCCCTAAGATATGGGACTTAAACATAACTGGCGAAATTTGGGTATTATATTAGGTATACATCTGCCTAACCCATCAGAGACTACATACGTGATGTAATATTATGTCATCATCAGAAAGGTCACAGTATGACTTTCTTCGTGCTTTTTTTCACCTTCTCTGTATAGATACAAAGGTTAAAATAAAATGCCGCATACAAACACGTTATTTACCACCCAGCATAAAACAGATGAACAACAAAATAAAATCAAAATGGCCGTTCATTAATTTCTCGTGAACAATTCATTTCACAAAAGCAGGTGAAGGGCATTCCGTTCTGTGAAGTGAGGGTGTTCTTAAATTATTTATGCCAGTTCACTTGTTGTATACCACCACACGTTCTGGATGTTTGAGCTTTGTTTTAGACATTTAATTATCATGAGTTGTTAGTAATAATTGAATACTTTGTTTCTGACTAGGGTTTTTTTATTAATACAGGGATTAATTGGCCTGATGTTTACAAGCTCGGCAAAAGACTGCTGAATGTTCTGAGGGCATAGCTAAATAGGATCACTTTTAAATCGTTTCGTATGCACGCCGGCACGGTTGGCACAGTGGTTAAGCGGGTGGCTGCTGCGCTGTGTGTCGCAGGTTCGATTTTGAACTTTTGAAAGGTTCGATTTTGAAATTCCGTTCTGAACAAATGTTTTTATGGTCTACAAGTAGTTTTTCCGGGTTTGGTGGTTTGTGTATGTGCGTTTAAATGTTTGTAAACATTCGTAATACAAATGTAATTCCTAGTGTGGGGCAAATTAAAAAATAAAGTTTCTGGTGGCTTGTGTCAGTCTCATTCATTATTGACTCACTCTTCCATTACCGTTATAGCTTACCTTACACAATATCAATTTGTGTAGACCCTCTGATGGCCTAGACTGATGGAAAACTCTATCAAATTGTTTTGTACGTCTTGTACAACGATTATCATGTATGACCAGATGTATGTACATATGAACGTGGACGAGGCAAAAGGAGTATGTAAGGATCGTAACAGGTGGCGTTCTGTGGTTTCTGCCTACCCCTTGGGAAAAAAGCGTGAGTTTATGTAAGTATGTATGTTATCCATAGGATTGACATAAAGTTTTCAGTTCTTTATGTCAATCCAAAATATTGTAGCCTTTTCCTTCATTGATATCACTACAAGATTGTCATTTTGCCTAGGCCAGTTAGAATGTTCTCCGATTCCGACGAGTCCAAGGTTCGAATGCGTCCTGAAAGAACTATACACGAGTGACGCACCAACACCAGCTAGCACACTTTGAGCTGTCAGTCGCAAAACTATAATTCAGTCTAACTAGTCTTATTATATCGGCTTCTGCGACAAAAGATAAGAAATTAAAGTTTGTGTTACAAGGAATCATTAAATTGGATGGCGGACAGCTGTAGTTAATATGAAAATTACAACTTCTACTACTACGCACCATAACGAAATAATAAAACTTGATCAAGTCTCAAAAATTAAACTAAAATTTAATTAAAACCATATTTCGTTGAGGAGCAGGCTCAATATTCAACCAACGTGCAATGTATAAAAACTCGTTGAGTTTTCAATTATACTCTGTAGTACAATGAAGACGTTCTCGCCTGTCCCGAGTGATGGAGGTCGATGTGAAAACGCTGGCATAGAGTAAGAAATCTTTGTAGAAACGAAACTTGGTGCATCGCCGTTCCCATAAAAATGTAAATGGTGTGTGGACTAAGATATACATGGCTGACTACCCCGTTGGCCTCGTGGTCGCAAGTGCGACTGCTGAGCATCGTGTAAAAGTGCTTTTGGGTTGCCCGGAATTTTGGGGTGCTTTTGGATTTAGAAGTACCTAAGCGGTATGATACCCCCGTACATCGGAAAGCACATTAAGCCAACGTTAACCACTGCTCTCAAAACATCATGGGTGAACCAAGAACAGGCTTCGCCTAGTTTAGGGCCAATGTAAAACTCTTTTTCGTATTTTTTTTTGGCTATGTAGCTTTTATCGATGTAACTGGCTTGTCCTAAAACCTAAAATCCAAAGCTACTGGTTGATAATTGATTGTTAAACAATGGGATTGTCTTCCGATTGTGTGGTTTGACGCAAACAGGGCGTGGGCTTGTCAAGTTTGTTGATCATGTGCAGTAAGCCTAGCAGACCACAGGGAAATCCAAACTATAGTCTCCTGTGTTTAATATATCTTACGTTTATAATATAATGTAGCTTCTAACAAAGTGTTCATAACTGGAGTTCCACTTCTATACGTTCTTACTCTATGATACTTTTTGACTAAGAATATAATGGAGATCAAGGGTTTAAGAACGACTCGGTGATTTTTATTTGACAGCTCTTTTTGGGTTATTATTCGTTTATTTCTAAAATGGGATAACCAGGGATAACCCACTTGATGGGATTGATTACATTTTGAAGTGACGCTATAGTGTAAGAAAGAGAAAAACGTAATCGGTTGTCACTTTCGATTGAAACCCTATTCCTCCATTTTTAAATACGATTAAATAAATATCACTTTTAAAATGGCCATACTCATAAATATAAATAAACTCATTGCTCATTTGCTTTGGGGTAGAATGAAATCACATCACCAATAAGTATGATTAAATAAACAATAACCAACTTTAATTTCTTCCACTTGAGACCACATATGTACTCTCATCTCCTCAAGTGGACCTGATATTTTTGTATCAAAAGAAATAGTACCAAATTATTCAAACGAAGAAAGTCAACTACTGGTAAGTACATTACATCTGAAACAAGTAAACACATACACCGCTGTTCATTAATTCATATCAGGAAAACGTCATTTATAAAAAACAATAAAAACTAATTTCCATAATATTATTTGCTTCCTTTCCTGCGTATTCAAGAACTCGAACGTTCAACGGAATCTCAATCTTAAAACTGGGAAACAGGATTCATAATGGTGTGTTATTGGGGAAAAATATTGAGTACGAAACGGGAAGTAACAAACTAGAGTCACGGACAGCTCACACATTTATTGTATATGCGTTGAATTGTGAATTGGTGAATACAGGGCAAATTGGCGTAAAAATAGGATAACACACTGTGAATATATCAAATATTCTCTATTCAAGATTGGGGACAGGGACCAAAATATTTTGATGTCCAGGGTTTCAACAGTTTCAATATTTTCAGGTTTGACGACAAAACACACAATGATCAAAAACATCTTGGTGCGTTCGTGATTAACAAATAGAGTTTTAGAACCAGGTTTTAATCTTTATAATGATATTTATTAGATTTGTTGCACAAAATAGCTGAACACAATGTTTATAATCTTTTAGAAACTTGATCTAGAAAAAAAAACAATTTCACTAACGTTCTCCACAAACTTTTATTTTCAACAGCAAAAATATTAGCACAAAACTGAAGCTACATATTTACGGTTTTTTCTACCACTTCAGCTTCACTAAAGTTACAATTTATCTAAAAAGTTTCGCTTCTTGACATGCCTATGAGAATATATTGAAAGTTTGTCCAAAGTGCGAATAACCATAACAATTTGTTTTTACTTAGATCAGGACGAGCTAAGGGCTAAAAGTTTCTGAAGTACTCTCGGGCTTTACCCAGATATGCATTAGTAAGAGGTTCTGTGTAGCCGGATGAACTGTGTGGGTGTGCTTTGTACATATAATCTCTTGTTGTGAAAGCTTAAAACAGTGGTACTACTGTTTTAAGCTTTCGCGGTTTATAACTAAAATAACACTGTCACTTACTGGATTCCTTCCGGGATTATCAATTATTGTGAGCTCCCGATATTTCGACGCTTCGACGCTGTTGCAAGCGCCATGATGGCGGGATGGTTCGGGAGTAAGTGACAGTGTAAGTCTTGTTGTACTGTTGTTCTATAAACAGACTGTGACATTTTGAAAATGCCGCTGCTCTTGCTGATAGGTTTTTTTTCTACTCTGTGTGCCTTGTTGTTCGATCTGCACATAGAAGGAAATAGTCGCACTCATCTTACTGTTCGTTAAAATTGCCAATACTGACAAGAGTGAGCTCACAGATCCTGTATTTGTTTCTATGGCAACATGCGACATTGTTTGTCAGACGTATCAAAAGGAAACTGGCACATATTTTGACGAGGTGAGTCTAACGATTTCAATCTTTGTAATTGGGCACCTACACCCACTCAAGAGCATGAAAAATTAATGAATTTGGCTGAATAATTTTTATTCAAAGTTTCCACAACACAAGCCTTATTTTTTTTCGATTAACTGCACTTCAGATTTGCGAAGTATTGAACACACATCAGTACAATCTACACACAACTCACCAATACCAACCAAACTATTCAATAACTAGAGCAAGTTAAGCCAGTCACGATCAGGAGTGACCGCCACTATCCAGACCAGCCCTTTGGCTGCCCACCCGTCCATTAAATTAATGATTATGTACAAGGCTAGTCTCCGAACTGTTGTCGTTATTTGCACGTGCGCAAAGACGGTTAGCATGTGTACCGAATGGAGCGGACGGCGATTTGGATGTTAAGTAGGAAGACATGTGTTTTGGGGGTAGTGTTTTTTTAGTTTTTGGTTTTGGAATTAGTGGTTTAAATTCGAATTTTTTATCGGCAAAAGTGATAAACCCAACATAACTTGACTCCTGTAATTACCGAAGGGTTAAGTAGAGGTGTGCGGGGTTGATCCAGGTATAATTTCGGGAAGAGTGAAAAAATGCGTTGTTTGATTGAATGTGCAATTTTATTCCAACATAATCACAATGAAGGTAGGCGGTCGAGAAGCATTAAAAAATGAAACGATTGGCCATAATCCACGTAGCCTCAACATTATAATATATGAATTGCTGTAGGCGCTTGCGGGAACATACCCCCGGGCGTTGAAAGCCTGCCTTTCAACCACTAAGAATCCTCAAACTCCGGATCTATAGGCAACGGACAAATCTTGCTGAATGATCTGAGTAACAGACCACTACAAGTCTTGACGTCTGCCACTCTGACTACGCCGTCTGTCCCTGGATACGTAGCAACGATCCGACCCATTTTCCACTTGAGTGGGGGGAGGTTGTCTTCCTTTAACAGGACCAAAGAATTCAGCTTCAAGGAGCCCTTGCATGCTCGCCATTTCGTGCGAAGTTGGAGTTCCGATATGTATTCCTTGCTCCATCTACTCCAAAAATGTTGTCGGAGAAGCTCAATACGCTCAAATCGATTCAGAGAATTGATGGACTGGTCTCGATAATCAGGTGACGGCAGCGATGTCATAGGACGTCCAATCAAAAAGTGCCCGGGTGTGAGCGGCGTCAGATCCTCGGGGTTCGATGATAACGGCGTCAGTGGTCTGGAGTTCAAAATTGCTTCAACCTGAACCATCATGGTGTATAGCTCTTCGTAGGTAAGGTTACAAAGGCCCAGCACTCTGACTAAGTGATGCTTGGTTGATTTAACACCAGCCTCCGCAAGGCCAGCGAAATGAGGGGAATATGCAGGAATAAAGTGAAATTTAATTCCTTCCTTAGCCATTTCCTCAGATAGCGAATCGCAACTCGCCTTAAGAAACCTAGAAAGGTCATTAGATGCACCAACAAATGAGGTGCCATTATCTGAGTAGATATTTGTCGGCTTTCCTCTACGTGAGATGAACCTCTTTAATGCCATAATGAAAGTATTGCTTGTTAAATCACCGACTAATTCAAGATGAATTGATTTTGTAGAAAAACAAACGAAAATAGCTATATAAACTTTTACTAATTTACAGCCACGACCTTGTCGAACAGCTGACTGAATAGGACCTGCATAGTCCAAGCCTATATTTTCAAAAGGAAAACCTGCTAGAAGTCGCTGTTGTGGTAAATCTCCCATAATAGGACTTACAGTTTTACCTCTAAATCGGCAACAACGAACACATTGTTTACAGCTCATCCTAGCTAAATTGCGACCTCGTATGGGCCAGTAGGTATCTCGTATCGACGCCAACAATAACTGGGGTCCAGCGTGAAACAATCTTTTATGCTCATAATTAAAAAGTAACTTAGAAAAATGATGGCTAGATTGAATAAGAATCGGGTGCCTTTTATCATAAGGAAAATCTGAATGTTGTAATCTACCTCGAATTCGCATTATATTATTCTCGTCTAGAAAAACGTTAAACTTATTTAATTCACTTTTCTTGGGTAACGATTTATTATTAAGTAGTAATTTATAGTCTTTAAAAGATTGCCTTTGAGATAAACATATAATAAAGTTTAAAGCCCTTTCTAGTTCATGCACAGAAAGAGGACCGCGAATAGGTTGTTTTCTACATGCGTCAATAAAACGTAAAATATAGGCGACTGTTCGCTGAAGTCTTAAAAAGTTTGAAAACCGTGTAAAATTAATCAATTCATCAAATTTATTGTTATTGAATAAAACATGCAAGGTGACATCTAATTTCATTTCAGGCAAAATTTCATCATTAAAATTCATTAATTTGGAAGGCCAATAAGAAATTTCATTCATTAAAAAAACTAGGACCGGACCACCAATCATCTAAACTAGGTAATAAATTAATGTCTACTCCACGAGACAAATGATCAGCAGGGTTTTGGTCAGTTGGAACATGTCTCCACTCACAGCCACCAGTCTTATCTAAAATCTCGGCAACCCTGTTACGAACGAACGGCTGTAATTTATTTGGTAACATTTTTAGCCACCCTAAAACAATAGTGGAGTCAGTCCAAAAGAAAGTGCGTCGCGCGCTGACTCGTAATGCTGCTACAACCTTTTCAAAAATGCGAACACCTACAAGAGCACCGCATAGCTCAAGTCTGGGCATGGTCGTGGGCTTGAGTGGCGCAACTCTGCTTTTGGCTAACAATAAACGCACTAAAACCTGTCCCTGCTTATCAACGCTTCTTACATACAGACAAGCGCCGTAGGCGCGTTCAGACGCATCAGTAAAAATGTGAAATTCTAAAAACTCATAACAATCAATTAAAACTCGACGTGGAATATGAATTTCTTTTAATTTAGGTAAATTAATAATCATTTCATTCCAAAGCTTACTAATGTCCGGTGATAGCTGTTCATCCCAAGATAATTTTTTTAACCATAACTTCTGAAGGTATATTTTCATAACAATTACACACGGAGCCAATAATCCAAGTGGATCAAAAACTTGTGAAACAATCGAAAGCATGTCACGTTTTGTGTTATTAAAATTAACTGACTGACTTATTGGAAAACAAAGGTAATCTGACAGTGGCTGCCAACCTAGGCCTAAGGTTTTGGTTGACTCAAATCCACCAACATTCAAATCCAGTGAAGACTGGGGAAAGTCAGAACCAATTACCAATTGTATGTCATTCGACTTCCACTTTCTTAGATTCATCTGCGCTGAAGCGAGAGTTGAAGTAACTTTATGACGCAACTCTTTGACCTTATTGATGTCATCTCCTCCGGTGAGCAAGTCATCCACGTAAAAGTCGTGGAGGATGACGTCACCAATCTCCTTATCAACACACTCTAGCCCTAACTGCCGAAGACACCGGGTTGCTAGGTAAGGAGCGCTGGCCGTGCCGTAGGTCACGGTATTAAGTTGATAAGCGTGTAATGGAGTTGACGGATTATCACGCCAAATAATTTGTTGAAGATACCTATCATTTGGATGAACAACTATCTGCCGGTACATTTTCTCAACATCAGCAGCTATGATGTACTTATGTTGTCTAAAACGCAACAGGATCGATAAAAGGTCATCCTGTACCACGGGTCCAATCATCTGGATATTATTAATAGAAATACCAGTGTTGGTTAAACTACTTGCATTAAAGACCACCCTTAACTTAGTGGTGGCGCTGCTTTCGCGCAGAACTCCGTGATGCGGAATGTAAAACGCTTGATCATCAATAGTTTTACATCTAGACATATGACCTAAAGTTTCATATTCCATAATGAACTCTTTGTACATATTGCAAAATTGAGTTTTAGATTTAAATCTACGTTCCAAAGAAGCAAAACAATGTTTGGCTCTTGACAAAGATTCGCCTAAATTGTCCGGGGAACATTTTAAAGGAATCCTAACACAAAATTGACCATTTTCCAAACGAGTAGTGTTTTTCATAAAATGCTCCTCGCATAGCTTCTCCTCTGAGGAATATGGAGACGAAGTACACACTTCTTCAAGTTGCCAAAACTTTGTGAGTTGTTGATCAACATTAAAATTTAATTCATCGTCACAGTCTGAACACACCTTTATAAAATTACATTTTAAAATTTTAGAAGAAATACAACTGTTAATTGGGTCGGAGACCAACCAACCCAATTTAGTCTCACAAAGAATTGGTTGCCCATCACCCAACTTAATTCGTTGAGATTCCAATAAATCCCAAAAGATGTCAGCACCCAGCAACATATCGACAGGCGCCGGTGAGTAAAAGTTGGGATCTGCGAGACAAACATCAGACGGAATTTTAATTTTTAACAAGTTAACTTGCTTACTTGGAATCTTATCGGTGATGGATGGGAGAACAAAACAATTAATATCCATGCTAAAATTGTTATTTAAAGATTTTATTGATAAAGCACACATTTTATTGATAAAAGATGACGAGTTGTTGACACCTATAATAGAATTGTTTACAGTCTTGGCAGTCAAACCTAGCTGGTGGTATAACCTCTCAGTCATGAGACATGACGTGCTGCCACTGTCAAGCACAGCACGAGCAACATACTGCTGACCATTAATACTCATGACCTTGACGAGTGCAGTGGACAATAACACGTCGCCGTGTTCTACACTCGCGGACAGCGACACACCGGTACCTATACCTATAGCAGTGGGATGAGTGGAGACAGTCGCACTGCCATTTTTATCAATAACAACACTGCTA
The DNA here is from genome assembly GCA_964057025.1 of Standfussiana lucernea. NCBI lineage: Eukaryota > Metazoa > Arthropoda > Insecta > Lepidoptera > Noctuidae > Standfussiana > Standfussiana lucernea. The sequence continues at coordinate 4,410,997 of OZ059788.1, read as the reverse complement.
GCAGAAGCACCACTAGCGTCTGACTTCAAGGATTTATCAACGTGAACAATAGTGTTGTGTTTACGACGGCATATTTTACAACCTGGCTTTTTGCAATTGTTTGCATAATGTCCCAGATTAAAACAGTTGTAACAAACTTTGTATTTAGGTAATAACTTTAAACGAGCTTCATTGCTCAACGATAAAAACTGAGAACAACTACTTAACTTATGATCACCGTTACACATAACACAATTCTTAGGCTTATTCGAAACACCATCATCCTGTTTACTAGAACTTTCACCTGAATTATTTTTATTAGAATCCTGTACTAACATTGACCTAACCTTGTTTGAATTTTTAACTGTGTGTGAGTGTTTAGTATTCGTAGAAGTTTCCATTTCGAACGTTTCTAATATCTCAGCACGGTTTTTAATAAAAGTTATAAATAGTTCAAACGTAACTTTAGAATTCTTGTCCAGGCGGCCCTTATACTCACCCCATTCACGATATGTTTTGCTATCTAATTTATGTGTGACAATATGAATGAGTAAAGTATCCCAATGATTAACAGGTTCATTTAAGGATTCTAGGGCACGTATGTTTTTGTTAACAACATCAAGTAAACCCTTTAAATTAACTGAAGACTCCTTTTGAAGGGTGTCGATTTGAAATAATGCAGAAACATGATGTTGGATAAGCAGGTGTTTGTTATCAAACCGCTCGCAGAGAAGATTCCACGCTACCGAATAATTTGCAGAAGAAAACTGAATTGAGTTGATCACCACAGCAGCAGATCCTTCTAAGGATGACCTCAAATAGTGAAATTTATTTATTTCATCCATATCGTCGTTTGAGTGGATGAGACTAACAAATGTGTCGTGAAACTCTAACCAGTTAGTATAAGAACCACTGAATTTCGGCAACTGAATAGTCGGTAATTTAACAAACTTATGATTGCTAGAACGCGACATTACATCACAATTATCATTAGAATCTCCTTTCCTATTATCGTCCAACATTTGTTGAGCTTTAGATAGGGTTTTGTAATAAAGAGATTCAAACTCCTCGCGTTCCGACATCTGACCATCCAAGTCATCTGTGCTACACTCCAGCATTAATTGCACCTCATCATATTGCGCATACAATGCCTCGAGTCTAGTAAAACGTAATTGCAACTCGCTTACCTCAGTAGGGCTCAAGGAAGAAGGATTCAAAGAATTTAAATAGTTTGAGAACATTGTCACCTTTCCTTTGCAACTCGCTCGTTTCCTAACGAGATCTTTATTGTCCTTATTTAATTCCTTATCCTCTGGCATTGCGTAAGCTGGTGCAATCAACCTGGAATGTATATAAATAAAGTTATAGCAACGTTTAAATTAATGAAGCAGCCTGAAATACGTACATGATTAAAATACACTAACTTTAGAGTGAATTTACATAAATAATAATTTAGAATTTATAATAAACCATGCGTCTTGACGGTTATATTGTACTAAACTTTAATAATAACACTGCAATTGCAATGATTTCTATTGTCTACCTGTGCTAACTAATATGATTACATAACTGTCTCAATAACTGTAAAATTATTACACCGTAAAGCAAAATAATGCAGTTGCTATAAAGAACTACTCTTTAACAATGTGTAAATAACAAAACTGAACAATAATTACTGATCAGTTAATAATTGTATTACAATTTGTAACCATTCACAGAACAAAGAAAAATGACAATAGGTATTTCGTACTAACCTGGCTATTAACGGCTGACTTACACTAATTATACCTGTTAAATAGAGTGTTGGGTACACAAATTTAATAATAAATACGCCTTTTCTCAGCTATTAAGTATCCAGACCACGTAAATTCCAATAATCCTCTGAATGACGTAGCAGAATTCACCGGCCACGCCGGGCGTCGACTATAATTTTTGATGTACACCAATTCTTCAATCCCTTTATAACAATTCGCTGATCGGAGTAAATATTCTTCAAATCTCCACATCCAGGCGTCGAAGGACCATGTGCGGGGTTGATCCAGGTATAATTTCGGGAAGAGTGAAAAAATGCGTTGTTTGATTGAATGTGCAATTTTATTCCAACATAATCACAATGAAGGTAGGCGGTCGAGAAGCATTAAAAAATGAAACGATTGGCCATAATCCACGTAGCCTCAACATTATAATATATGAATTGCTGTAGGCGCTTGCGGGAACAGAGGTGTTTCCAATTAGTACACCCTTATTTGCCAATTATGTTTTAGGCCAATGCCGAACGGGGTGAGCCTAATGCCATCAGCCGGTTACAAATCCAGACACTGTGGCTGCTCCTGAGAAATTCCTGATGGAATAACCCAATAACACTTTGCCCGAGCTGAGAATCGACCACTAGACCAACAAAGCGGCATCGAGGCGAACTTCCAAACCATAATGAACTCCTCGAAGGATTAATTTTCAAAAATCTTCCCTCAGTGTCTTTCGATAAATAAGAAACACTTGTTCAAAATGTTTCCTTTCTTGTGGTGTAGTCAGTGCGTTGTTTCGTAGTTTATATTTTATTTTTCTTAATGCTGCCCAGTCGTAACTGGCAATTATAAGGCGGAGTAGATCGAGAGAATAACAGAGAAAATAAAACCTGCCTAAGCCTGCGTAGCGGCAAATCATGGTGAGTAATGAGCGTGTCAATTCCCAAGTTGACTGTTTAATTTATTTATTACTAAACATAATGGCATGAATTACACAATCAATGTGAAACATGAAAAAATCTCGGATAAATCCTTTAGATTTGACATCTACTATGGTTATCTAGATTGTAGTGTCCCAAAATATTAACGGTTATTCAGTTTTTCCATCCAATAACAGTCTGTATGGAGTCAGTATGGAGTCTGAATCCAAGCCCGGTTTGTATAAGCTCGCCCTCTACTATATGGGATTTAAACTTAACTTGTGAAATGTGGACGTATAATTAGGCACACCTCTGCCTCAACCGGCCAGATTACACGCGTGATGTTATTACGTTACCCTATTTCTGGATTTTCAGGTTTTATTACCATGATACATCAGTCTTCTGCACCCTCTACCGTCAAAACTTAAACCTGTCCTCACTAAAACCACAGCCTAGGAGTATGGACGTAAGCCGCAGTAGATCAACGGGTCGGATACGTGACGGCACGAGCTCGCGGCGTTACGACCCCTTCCGTTCATGTGACTGTTTAACATGGAGTTTGGTGTAACATGATATATAGTTTAGAGCAAAAGTACCTACACAGTAGTTTTTAGTATCGATGGAGTTTCTTTCTGGTTCTTCTTCATAGAAAGCGCCCACGAATGAGGGCTATCGTTTTTGAGGTCACCATATGGCGCCACTGTCGAAGAAGGTCCTGTCATGAATTCTATTTTACTTTAAAGTACCAATAACTTCATAAAAAGTTTATTTAATTACGTTTAACAACATAATGCAAACTTAAGGTACATACATATTTACAATATTGTCCCTAAAATTAGCAGGCATGAAACATTTAAAAATCATTCTTCCTTCAAGTACTAACAAATTAGAACTCCCAACTTGCTACCTACAATCTTCAAGTGACTCAATCTTGACCACACTCGTGAATATTAATAAAACTGCGTGATAAAAAAGCGCGCAACGCGGGAACACTCTATGACATCTGACATTTCTGAAGACCTTACTCTACACGAACGCCTCTAGCGGCGAATTCATGCGCGATATGTTTAGATTCTGACGTTTATAAGTGGCCATGTCTGTTTACGTGTATTATTTTTATTTTGAATAAATAAATACTCTTTATTATGTACACAAAACAAATTACAGGTATGTACATACAACTTATTAATAGGGTGACACAGTGGGCGATTTTATCGCTAAAAGCGATAGAGCTTTTCAAGACAACCTTTGAATGTTTTTTTTTACTCTGTTCTATTACTTGTAGTTTCAATGCAAGTGAATATTCTTCCTGTCACTTAGCCTTCAAAATGAAATCATTAGCTTAGACTTACTCAGACATACGACACTAAAACCACAGCCTAGGAATATGGTACGCCGTTGATAAACGGGAATACACGATGACATGAACGCACAAAACCGTAAATGTCCTTCTGTTCCAAATTTCCATCCATGCCGAGCAATCTAGAATGATAATAATATTTCCTTGTAATCTCAGACCTTCATACAAATAACTTTGGAATACACAAACATATCAAAACAGTAACAATAAGAAATAAAAGGGGAGCAATAACGCATACCTGTACCACCAACTATTTTCCTTATTCGTATCAACTGAGGGGAGTAGAATAATTTCCCATGTATGTAAGGGAAAATAAAGATGTAAGCAACAATATCCAGTTGGAAACGAATATTGTACACAACAATTTACGGGAAATTAATGTTCCCCACTCTAGTTGTTGACATTACAAGTAAATTTCTTTCCACATCCCTCGAGAGAGTAGTGTGGCTGTTTTTTTTTTGTAGTAGTTAGTTACGCTGTTGTTTCATGAGAGCTTGCGTAATTGTGTTAAGTTTTTCAACTTTAATATTGTGCTTTTGTTTGGTTTTGAGTTTGCTTGTTTTATTGCGCTGTGGTATTGGGTGTTTAAATGCTTAGCTATGAAATCAGGCATCACTTCGTGGAAAAATGTAATGTAAAATATTAGGTATTTTTACCTCTGCTTTACCCTTCAGGGATTACAGTTTATTTCTGGCCGTGTGAAGCTATTTAATCTTAATCTCGCCAAAAACTAGATCCAAGTTTTAATGCAGAATGCAGCATCTTTTACCTGCCAAAGCAACCAGCGCAATTTACAAACCAAACCTGTAATCGACACATGTTTTATCCCTCCACGAGGCATTCTCAGGAGATTTTGACTCTTCGACGTTTCAGATAGTTTCGTCGTCCAAGAAATGTAGAGTAAGTAAGTAAGCGGGTCAAGTCCGGTCCGGTCCGGAGTCAGATCCGGTAAGTTTAAACTCACCTTAACATAGACGCGTAGCATCTTTAACTGATTAGTCATCATCTGCCGAGATTTTTCCCAACTATATTAGGGTCGGCTTCCAGTCTAACCGGATGCAGCTGAATATCAGTTTATTACATGTAGCGACTGCTTACCTGACCCCCATAACCAAGTTATCACTGGGTAATACGATACCCTTTGGTAAGACTGATTGTCAGACTTTCGGGCTACTGACTACCTGTAATGACTGATAAAGATCTGGAAATGACTGCCGGGACCAACCTCTTAGAAGCTCGGGATTGAATGGGTGGTCGCCCAACCACAGACATATCCTGGTAAGTGCTGCTTACCCCTTTGCGGCTGTTATTATTTAGCCGAGCTCCTCGCTTTATACAGAGTCAACGTTATCTTTTGTAATCGTTGGAAAAATACTGAAGCAAACATTTCTGAGTGGGCAAAAAATAAATTGCTACAAAACAAAGTACCTATCTTAAATCACAAAAAACACTTCAGAATACAATAACACCTAAAATACTTCAGCACTCAAGTTCAACGTATGATATATGATATTACAAAACTTTACATACAAGAATAGCAGGGGTGCTACATTTGTACATATTCGGGTCGGCATTCGGCACAATCAAGCTGCAAATTCAAATATATGTACGTACGATATAAGCGGTCGGAAAAGACTAAAATCAGAAGCTGGGGTTGTGGAGGTCAAATAGGTAGTCGCTTCATGCAAAATACGGGTATTCAGCTACATTCGTTGAGACTCGAAGCCGACTCCAACATAGTTAGAACGAACATAATAATTATCATCATAATGTTCGTCCCGTCCACGTAAGATAATTATGTAAGTTCAGGAAAATGCCACTTAACTTGAATTGGGCAAGCCGACCCGTACATTGGTCGGCCATGAGCCGAATAAAAGTCCAAACATGTGTACTACTTGGTTCGGGTCGGTTTTTTTACTCAACAAATACTACCGGATTTATTACACCGACCCGCACAAATATGTATGCAGCACCCCTTACAAACCACTTATATCATATCCGACACTATCTCTGCCAATAAATTCAGGTCCAGTAAAACTTTTAGTATAAAAATGTCCTTATCTTTGCAAACACGACTGTGTGATCGGAGCTTCACGTGTGGAATGCAATTTCCTCTAGATTCAATTACACATGCCGTGCGATTCGGCATTCGTTTCGTTATTGCTAGTATGGTATTTGCATGTTTATGTCTCTGTTTTGATTCTAAGACTGGATACGTTTTGTTAGATGTTTAAAGCGTGGTATGGTCATGTTTTTGCAAGAACTTGAACAATTTTATAGCTGTTATTTTTTTCATATTTTTGTTGCATGAAGATATTTAGATAGGTTTAAAGATGCTAATATAAAAAAACAAGTTCGTAACTGCATTGAGCATTGTAGACACCCATCCAGTGCATTCAAAATTTGTTTTTTTTTTAATGCATTGAATGAGTGTAAACTTTTTATACATGCGGGTATTTTATTGTTTAACTGTTGTATAACTGTTCAGATACTAGTGTTATTATGCCTAATAGTTGTTTCGCTAAAACTATGCCTAAATTGTTCACGGGTTGTCTATAGGAACGGAACATGTTCGTTATAGCTACCTAGTATAAGATATCGGTGATTACGAGAGCTATTTTTAACTTCAAAATTACAAATCTCGAAAAAAAAAATATATTAGAAGACATTAATAAATATGCAGAACAAAGATATACATTACTGTTGTCTCGCTTTGTCCTATTTAACACAAGTTCCTTCATGCAAACCTCATTTAAAGTTTCAGCAAGATCTAAGCATTTGCGTTTAATTCCAGAACCTAGTCTTGACGTTAACTATACAATGTTTAATGAAACAAAATTCACTGATACCTTTTTATTTTAATAACAAACAGGATGTTGTGAGCATTCAAACGGAAAAAAATACTCTTTCTTCCTCTTAAGTATCACCAATGCTGGGTATCTGCCATTGCGTACACAAACACAGACTAACTTTTGAATGCAAAATTCGTTACGCTATACTGTGGATTACATACCATGAGATTTAGGAGCAGTGTAACCTAAGTTTTTTTAACAAAAAATATTCGAAATTGGCAAAGCAATTTTAGGCGGTAGCCGGATCACACCTTTTACCAAAATGAGACTTCCAAATAACAGACTGTACGTATGCTGCCCAAATCACACACACACACATATCTCTGCTTAACCCCTTCAGATAATATAATATTAGGAGTGATGACTTTCCTCAGATCCCAAACTAATTTCCTAACATTTGATTTCTCACACCAGTAATCTTGGGCCGCTGCAGGATATATCGTGCCGACTCAGCGCAAGAGCGAGCCGATGTGATTTGCGTGCTAGTCCGTAAGCAGAATTTGATTGGTGGTCCGACATGCTGACAGCCGTGTCACTTCTAGATTAGGTACCGATTCGGTTTGGGATTTGATATGACTTTTGTTTCGGTGTTCATATTTTGTTAATACGTTTTTGAGTTAGTCGGGAAAGCTGTATTTTAAAATTTCATGTGGTGATTTTTCGAGAAAAATGATAATTCAGTCTTAAACTAACTTAACGTAACATCGCATAAAATCGCGCCTGTAATAACCAAAAGGTTACGCAGAGGTGCATCTAATGAAGTAGACCCACGTTTCGCCAGTTATATTTAAGTCCCATGTAATAGGGGGTGAGCCTATTGCTACCAACCGGGCACAAATCCAGACTCCGTGGCTGCTACACGATTACGAATAGATAAGTATTTTTGATGCAGTCATTATTTCTTTAGACAATGAGACCATTTTCCTCTATCCTACTAGATAAGAATCGAGGTAATAAAAGCCTATGCTGGAACATTTGTTATGCTGAAATATGTACCTACATGTTCCAACCACTTTGTATGGCCTCACAGCCGTGCAAAATGTACTGCAGCGGCCATATTAGTTAATTTCCTAACATTCATTATCCCATTAATATGTCTAAGAACCCTATGTAAGTATCGAAACCATCACGATTCCTTTGCGAGACAAGGACGAAGTTAGACAAAGCGTTACTGCTATCTCTTTCTTTCCCAGAACAATGATACACTAATCCTCCACAGCATAGCCCTTGAGACTTATAGGATTACCTCTATTGTCGAAATAAAGAAAGAGTTTCTCCTATTTCAGTGACGATTGCCAATACATTTAGTGGTTTAATATTCATGAAACATTTCAAGACAGGTTGCCATGGTTTCGTATGAACAGATTCTGTATAATCGGCTTGTGTACATGGATGGGGCTTTTTCTTTTCATGTTTTTTTTTTTTATATTTTTTTGGCTGGCGGAAACTGAGCTTGTGTATTTAAGAGTATAAAAATAAACAAAATAATAACGAATAATATTCTGTATTTGTTTTGGGCTTACGTTGGTATATTGCATTACAGGCGTTTCAACTTTTTTACTCATCTGAAGCTTTTATAAGCTTCTGTATGTTGCTTTATTACGTCAACTTTTTGTTTTTTTTTCTTCCTTTTAGCACCTAACCTGGTGTCTAAGTTTTTATGCGGCCAATAGACGTCTGCGTTGACTTTACAAGCCGTCGAGAAATATCGCTCAGACATGCTGGTTTCCTCACGATGTTTTCCTTCGCCGAAGCAAGTGATAATTATACAATACGCACATGAATCCGAAAAATTAGAAGTGCTTATTTAGGTCGTTAAAAAGTCGCTTTTAAATTTTATTTTCCAACTTTTTTAATTGCTCTTTAAAAAAATCATAGATACTTCATGATACATTTCTCTACAGTATATTTTGCCCGTACATACACACTATTTATCACGTGTATTATTTCATTATACTATGCAGTATCCGAGATGGACGATAGCCAGAAATTCGCAGATTTAGTTACCTGGCTTCAATACCATGTCCACTGTACGCAGAAACTCAAATACAGTACCATAGTCAGGACAGCTCAACGTTCAAATTCTAGAACAGTTTAAAGTCCCATGCATCAACGATTGACCGTTCGACTTTTACGAATGGAATTCCCGAAGTCCGAACAGTTAAAGCGCTTTTGAAACAAAAGTCACACATTGGCCTGAAAAGCCGCAACCATCCAAGTAATTAGACACCCCCAATTATCACCAAAGACTAAACCTACGGATCTCCATTTAGTACTAGTGAGCTCAATGTTAATGCATCGAATGTGACCCACAAACGTGAATGGATGCGCCAATTAATGCTTGTAGGAGACACGGCACGAAACGTTACGCGAATGGCACTCAGATACATTGGGAATTGGAAATGTTCTGTTCCAACAATATTGCAGTTCTATGCAATCACTCTAATAAAGTTAGTTGTGTACCGGAAAGTTCTATTCGTATATGGAGTATGAAAATGTTGTTAGTGACTCAGACAGGAATAATATTGTTAGTTTGTACTTGGTTTTCAGAGGAATATATCGTATCTACAAGTAGGTGAAACCGGAGTTACGTATAAAAAATCACCCAGATGGCCTTCAAATAGCGATCGCGAATAAAGCGTTTCGTATTCCTACAACAATGTTCAAAAGGTTTGGCGTATGTTTTCGGTATCTTATGTCAATTCAGTACCTTAATTTTTGACTTTTCGCTTCTTTGCTTCTTAGTTTTTGCGTAGTCGCTTAAAGAATGTCACTAGTTACGACATAGGCCAACTTATTAAAAAATCTCCAGTGATAGTTTTTTAAAACCGTTTACGTAAAGTCTGTCGGAAACCCTTACGCATATTCGACAACGCATAAGAAACAGCCTATATTGTTCAAACAGTGTTAAAATTTTAAGAATTGATTTAAAACCATGAGTGATACTTATTGTGTTTTTCGCGAAATCCAAAATAATAATAAATAAATAATAATAATTTTATTGACTCAAAGAAATAAGGTTTACATTTCCATTTGAAACCCTGACTCCTGTGCTAGGTGAGACCTGTGTTACGGGAGTCAAAAATACATAGGTATCTGAATTTACGTGACTTTTATGTCACACATTCGAGCTAGGGCTCAGAATACGTAAGCTCTTCAGTCGGGTCTGCTCAAAACCAGCTAATTCCTCGTAGCCAGAACCACACGTCGGATGGTAAAGAGAATTCGTTATGTGCTTGAACATAGGGCGTTGCAGGAAACCACTTGCAATTAACTCCCCCTACACTTGTGATAAGTAGATGAGAGATGCTGTATGGACCTGAGATCCAAGTACCTCAACGTGAGCGTCGCTTTACCATATTACAGCTTTGGTTAAGAGAACCCTAAGATATCAGAAAATCTTTCGAAATAACTTTTAAGGTTCACCATTTCTTTCTGGAGCCATAAAATTTCATTGGTAAAAATTATTATGTGTGTATTTTTATCAAAAGAGTCTATTAATCCACTTGAAAATGCTATATGCAGATTTCGAATTTTTATGACCACACTTAAACATATTTTTATGAATAAAATTATTTGGTAAGTAACAATGTTAAAGTTCTAAAATGCCTTTGAAATATATATTATGGTTTGTATTTGACATTACAGGAACCGCCAAAGTCCCAATATACGCCCTTGTTTCACAACGCAACTTTACTATTGATTCATCGAACATTGTACGCAACATTTAACAAATTACATCACATCTGACGTTTGGAAGCACCACGCGTCTATCAACCGAGTATCGGTCCAGGCTATTTATCATCGAAAACGATCTATTTATCACGGGCCGGGTTATAAACTTATAATTACTACGTCGTGATTATAAAACTTTTGGGTTCGCTTCGTTGTTGGTATTTACTTACGGCTTTATTGTATAGAATATGTATAGCTTGTGCCGATGTCAACGGTTAGTTCTCAACAAAATCTTCTATACTATTTTCTTCTAGTCAAAGACGTATTTTTTTTTCATATTTTGCTCTCTATGTCGTGTCTGAACAGTGTCCACTTTTCGCCAGTATTCTGTGTGTCATTCACTTCATCTATCTTCAATACTGGGTGCTGTGACACCAGAGTTCAATTTTCAACGTCCAGCACATCTTTTTTTGTTTTCCAAATTCGATCATTCTATACTACTAGTTTTTATCGTGCTTCAAATAATGTATGTACCGCTATATTCTGAGACCTACATATTTATTACCTATTGCATACATCACCGTGACCTATTTCCCTATTTAACTCTTAAAAATGATGCACTATATTTTATTCCGTACTGCGAATGTCAGATATCGTTAAAGTTGATATATACTGAAATTGATTGATTCCATTCAATTAGCGGACAATACGAGGTATTCAATAAGAATTAACGATACCCAGGGGGATATAAAGCGATGACAAGACGATAAGTTCGAATTTTTTTATTTGTATTTCATCGCTGCTCATGTTTAGTCGCCATGCATTTTTAACGGATCTTGTTTAACAAAAAGAGCAATGTATTGTGAAATAGGGGTTAAAATTTCGGTTGGTGAATTATAGTGGTGGGTTCTCTGGTTTCTGGTTTGCGGCCAGTACGGAATCAATAGCCAGGCCTTTATCTGGGTTAATCGTTTTGTGTTTTCGATAATTGTCGCGTTCATTTTAATGTTGGAATCGTCGAATAGGAAAGATAAATATGTACCGTATAATGGTCGAAGTTGCTTTATGCAGATTATTGCAATTACCCGACTGTTATTTTGTTTGTAGAGTTATTAATGTGGTATTTCGAGTTATCTACTTCATAATAAATATTGTAGTTCTGCGTCGGAATAGTATCATTAATCAGCATAATATCAAGTACTTTTTGTTGCACTTTAATAGCTAAAACGCAGTAAAAACAAATCTGTTTTTCAGGTTCCCTTATTTCTTTGTTAGACGTAGTGAAACTTCATTAATTACATCACAAAATCAGCTACACAGTTAATTAATCACACACCGGGCAGTTAAGCTTAAGTAGCAGTAAACTCGAATCACCGTAAAATGTCCATTAAATTGCAGTATCTTGAAAAAAGACCTGCGACATTGATATGTACCTGAAGAAGATAAAACAAACTGCTTTACAAGAGCCTAGAGAAAGCTTTTAACTAAATTGTATTTTTATTTAAATTCTAAATACCTAGTGTGTTTTATTTCAGCACTTAAAGCTATTAAAGACACGGGAACGAATGCTTTTACATAAATTTTCTCTTTCATTTAAGAGTGGGATATGAGGAGCCTTAGGCTACTTTTTATGCAAATCCTTTTGAGTGGTTATTTAAAAATATTACGTGGTCACACAATTTGGGTTTTTAATTTTAAACTTTATGTTTAGTTAATGAGTTGCTTATTTTCTTTGTTGCAGTTTGATTTAGAAATTATTTTTTAAATGGATTGAAAATTAATTTTAATAATAAATCTAAAGTATGAAAGAGGTTCTCTACTTAAATAGTTTTATTTTTCTTATTTATCTTTATTTTTGCAGTTGTCTAGTTTAGTTTTCTATACCTATATAGTATTACAATTTTAAATTGCTTTATTTTTATTTTTTAAACCTAGAAGGTCGTTATACATCGAAGGGCGAACGGTATTGGGGCACTGCCTAAATAGTACTTAAATGAAAGTGCATTTTAAACGGTCGATTCAGTGATGAGAGCTGAAATTCCAACAGTGGGCTTATTTTCATCATCATTCGTTCACGTGTAGGGCATCACTATTACGATGTGCATAAACAATTTCTTGGAAGAGAAGATTGAAATATTTAACGTAAATACCTTGCATATTGCTTAGTCTTCGTTCAAACGGGCATAGCTTAAGTCTTCTTCGAAGTTCTCAGAAACTCCACTAAATCAATCTTTAACGTAGGTAAGATATTTCAATTTCCCTTCCAAGAAATTGTACCAGGAATCTAGCAGATTGTAACAGTGCTGCCTTTTGACAGATGAAAAGGAAACTGTTGGAATTTCAACGCTCCATTCAGCGAATAAGAAACTACTAAAATTCCAACAGTGATTTAGAAATTCATTTATGTGTCGCTAAGTCCTCTTCAATACAATTTAAGTCCTATTTGATGTTCTCAGAATCTCCACTAAATTTGTTTTCCTTTTCTTCCAAGAAATTCTACCCGGAAACTTAAAACTACTAGCAGATCGTAATAGTGATGCCTTGTGACGGCTGAACGGTAATGGGGCTCCGACATGGAAGAACCCAACATGTGTTGTTCCGTAAGATTTGTTTACCAACTCTTTTGGGTCGCGGTTCAAGGACACAGGACTTGTGTATGTGTTGTGGTATTAGTTGCAAACTTTTTTTTCCAAATCATAATATTTTGACCCTTCCCTGTATATACATACATTTTAGATACATGTAAATTTTTCCGGAAGCATCAAATTTCAGACACGCTATCGACACCGCTCTAAACTAAACATACCAAGTTTTCGATTAAAAATGTACTCTAGAAGTCCCTATGTAATGTTCATTAAATTATATAATAGACTACCCGCAGCAATTAAAAAAGAAGAGAAAATCAACCTATTAAAAAAAAAGCTTAGACATTTTTTTTATATTAAAGCTACTACTCGGTAAACGAATATCTAAGTGATAGACTTATAAAGTGACTAGCTTATGCCAGCGGCTTCGCCCGAGTGAAGTTCCATAATTCACCCACGGGATCGTCTTACCGGGATAAAAAGTAGCCTATGTGCTATTCCAAACTGTAATCTATCTCAGTGCCAAATTTCATCCAGATCCGTTCAGCCGTTCTGGCGTGATTGAGTAACAAACATCCATCCATCCAAACTTTCACATTTATAATATTAGTATCGATAACTTAAGTAGGTACTCGAGACTACTTAAAATTTTGTTCCATTTAATATTTGATTTTTTTAATAATAATATTTGATTGATTGATTGAAATGCTTCCTCTCTCCTAGCTAACTTATTTTGCTGTGCCCGACAGGGTCCAATATGATCTAATTATAAATTTACCACCTAAGGAATTCCTACATGTGGAATGCAATAAAAGTATTGAGTATTGAAAAATGGAAGAAATGGGGGGAGGCCTTTGCCCAGGAGAGGGACAATACAAGTTAAATAAATAAAAAAATATGACTTCCTTTTTTTATTATTATTTATTTAAATTCAGACAATGGTGAGTAAACTTATAAACTAAGCCCCACAAAACCTTGATTTTATATTGAATCCTTGGAAATATAATGTGTGTGCGATCGTTTCGATCGCCCTCTGCTGGAAATAGGGCGACTGGTCGTGAGCTCCTTTCATCCAGCAGATTCCCGCAGCGTTCACCAGGTCATCGTTCTACCTTCTAGGTGGCCTTTTAACGCAAGTTGTGCACACGGCGACACATTAAGCTATACATATCCAGTATAACCTGACCCTCCCGTACAGTGAGAGAACAGGTTTATTTGGTTTTGCATAGCTTGATTGGTCGTCTAGACCCTTTCGGTCTTTCAATGGGCCTAGTTTGAAACTTAATTCGGTCGTCATGCCTGTGACTCAGTTGCGGGTAAATTATAAGCAAATGCTCTTTTCCGAGAAATCCATCCAAATAATTAAGTCCCAAGACCATAACCCAATTCAGCAAAAACAAGTACGTACTAATTTGTTCCATCCATTTCCCTACTCCCACTAAATGTATAAAACATGTGAGGTTCCAAACATGATCATCAATCTAACAGCACTATAGAACTGTGGTATATTTCCCTCCTAATATCGACCCTGCCCTTGAGACCGACCCTTTATTATCTAGGTACATGTGGCTAGGGAATACAATGTTTTTCTTTTGTTTTTTTTTTTGCGAAACTGACCAATTGCAATCAAACGGATATGGGAAGTAGAATAATTGAGTTTTTTTTTTTATAATCATCATTATCATCATCCACAACCTGAATTCCCCCTCCACTGGGTATAGGCCTCTCTTTCCTTGTACCAATCTCCACGTTCCTGTGCTATCCTCATCTAGGTTTTCCCCCGATGGCAGCTATGTCGTCTGCCCAACCCGCCGCCGGACGACCCACATTTCTTTTTCCTATTCTTACCTCCTCTTATTCTTTTTTCTTTTCTTCCTCCTTATTTTTTTTCTATTTTTTCCTTTTCTTTCTTTCTTTATTTTTTTCCTTATTCTTTTTTTTATATTATCTTTTAAAAATTCACCTTGAAGAGAAGAAAAAAAATTGTATGTTTTTTATTATTAAATTGACTATCGAAAGCCATATCTTGACCAAATCTTGCAATACTCTGCCATTGTATAAATTTCATCTGCTTGCCTGCCATTGTATAAATTTCAAAAATATCAGCGTGAATGTTTAAGTTCCAAATGTGTAGCCCAAATAGAGTATTAAGGGTATTAGTCCTTCTCATTTGGGAACCATGTGACACATGACAAAAAATTACATTTAGCTATCATTCATGCTTAATCCTTAAATTAAAACCTTTTCTGACACTACACATGGAGGTACAGACAGTCACAAAATGTATATATGATAAGAAAAATCTATCTCTACTCCTAAAGCATTTGATCGAAATTATAATAAGTAAGTATAACAAACATCCACCCTCTAAAACAGTATTGAATTAAATTAATTTATTAGGGGACCTAAAGGGTATTTCCGTTGCCGAAATATATCAAGTGTTACCAGGACTGGTTCTTAGAGGAGCTCCTGGTTAAATAATAACAGCCACTCGGGTTGGTCTCCAAATTAAGCCGCGCTTGCCTGGGTTGGCCCGTGGTTGGTGACTACCCATTACTTACCAAGTTTCCTCCGTGCCTTGGAAAGCACGTTAAGCCATTGGTCCCGGTTAATTCAGTCAATTGTAGATCTTTGATAGCTAGTCAGTAGCCCGAAAGCCTGACAACCAGTTTTACCCATGGTTTTCGTATTACCCAGTACTAACTGGGTTGTGGAGTTCAGATAGGCAGGCGCTCCATGTAAAATACTGGTATTCAGCTGCATCCGGTTAGACTAGAAGTAGACCCCAACATAGTTGGGAAAAGGCTAGGCAGATGATGAGTAGGATTGGATCTGGGAACTCATATTGGCGATGTCATTTGAGTACGAGTAATGTGTAAGTATGCATAAATATGTGCCTGTGACTCTACCCACATATTGGAATCAACACACGAACGCGCTCATTTTAATTTTCCGCAGTAGTGTCATAAAACTTAAGTGCTATTTTAATGCGGCGTTAATATTCAATAACAGTATAATAGTCGAGGCTGTAGAACTGAAAATGTTGGCAAACTAAAGTATTTTGTATTAAATGGACATGATGCTTGCTACCTAAAGTTTTGTAGGTGTTGTTTTTGTTAAATGCATGCTAAATGAAATAAAATTTAGCATGCATTTTTCCCCAAAGACCGGAGGAAATGTAACAGCAGATCATACAATGCTTTGAACGAGAAAAACGGGTTTTCTATGAAATTGCTACTGTTTGCTAAGTAAAAAATAATGTTTTGTTATTAAGTATAAGGTCAATTTTCTCTTGTCATAATTTTCTCATGTCAAGTAATTAGTATTCTTAGGTCGCAGACACAAAAAAGCAAGAACATTTCTCGATTTTACTACATAAGGTCAAGGAGTCGTCGGGTTAATGAGATAAAGAGAAAAACTGATAAATAGATAGGTGACATAACATTGAAGTGAATTTAATTTCACAATAAAAAATCTTCGTACAAACTAAATAAATTACCTTTATGTTTGTATTAAAAAGACGACTGAACTATAAAGAGGGGAGCGTATTCGTAATGGCAGTCTCCAAGTGTAAAAATTTTAATTACACGAACCTAAATGAGGGTAGCGCATTCATTAAACGTGGAATCTCAGAAACATAATTTCGGGAATGTTTTTAATATAATAGTTGTAAATTTTGCTATGTGAGGTGAGAGACCGTGAGAGGTATGTTGTCTAGAATGCTTGATCTCGTTGCTTGTGTGAAGAAAATGTTGGTTGAATGTAAGATTTCTCGCTTTAATATTAGATTTTAACTGTATGTGGCATAAATGACATTAAAGATAAAAGTTAACGATAGAAAAGACTACGCAACAAATTCTTTAAAAGTGCAGCTTAAAGAATAATGTTCCAAATGTTGTTTGTGTTAATGTTTTATGATTTTTAGGAAGTCTTAGTAGATTCGTGGAGTTAAATGCAAACATTGTATGAAATGTGGGACTTAGCAAAACTGTATGAATAAGATTAAGTTAAGTAACTTGCAAGAAGCACAAAGGTTAATTATTACACCTCAGTTATCAAAACATATCAGAAAAGGCAATGACTGCAGGTATCCACATAAACTTTTATCATTTAAAGTCAGTTCAAATATATTCTTCAATTTGAGGAAAGTTTCTAACTGGACAAAGTTAAACAAAAAATCAGTGCATGTTAAGCCAACGAGTGTGAGCAGGGTCATCGCCTCCTTTACATAAACCAAACCAAGTTGTTTTGAAACAAAGATGATATCAATACAAATATTGTATGTACACACAGCGTCAATATGTGCTAACCCCTCAAGTTTTAAAATGTTATACTGCTACAACATTGAATTCGTAAAGAATACTTCAAAAAGAGTTCATTGTTTCGACTTGGATTCGAACCATCGCATCACCAAACGTCGTCATTCCGGCAAATTGACAAACTAGCCAGTGAGCCTATATGAATTGCGATGAAATTGTTATCTACTCTATCGTCCGAGTCACTTTATCTTTTATGTCTCTGTTTAACCGATTGATGTTATAATTTGAGGGTATCCATTAATTTTACTCACGTTTTTTTTTAGAAAATTAATCCATACTCTCAAGTTATAACTACAACGCTCGATGTTTACGTTCCCGTTTGCATCAAAATAAGGCAAAATAAGTATATATAATTTACAGTTATTATAGCTGTAAATTATCAAATCAAATCGTAAAATATAAATCTTTGTTGTTAAATACGAACAAATTTTTGTCAAATAATAGCAATAATAAATATTATTAAATGATTATAAAAGTGTTTTTTTTTTATTTTTCTTGATATTTAAATTCATATTACCAAAACAAAAGAGAAAAATACTTTATATAAAAATAATATAATGCATGACAAAAGCACATTTCGTGCCTAGAATTGAAACTCCAATCTTATGCACGGTCTTGAAACCTTCGGTCTATTTAAACGCTGAACAACTGTTCGTAAATTTTAACCCTATTATTGCTGGTCGTTATACACAACTGTAAAAGTATTATCGTTTTATTGAAAATAAATCAACATTAAAACAGACTTAAAAAAAATACTAAATTGAATTTATTTGTTCACTAAATCAATACATTAATTTTGATAAAATGTTTTTGCATAATACAAAAACCAGTTTGGGTCTATCACATGTCTTTTGGGGTGTAAGCACTTAATGGAGCTGTGTGTACATTCACGAGCACTAACATTTATACACAATAGTACCTTTTAAAAGTTAATTTCTCCTATTGTGTTTGCCTGAGTATGTACTACCGAGTTCATTGACGGTCGATCACTTTTCGATCTTATTAATCATCAGTCTACGGCAGTCCACTGCTGGACATAGGCCTCGTCAATCGCACGCCACTTAACTCGATTTTCAGCAACTCTCATCCAGTTGCTACCAGCCACCCTGCGAAGATCTTCGCTCCACCGAGCTTGAGGGCGTCCCACCTTACGCTTGCTGATTTGCGGTCTCCACTCAAGAACGCGTCTACCTCAACGGTCATCGATTCTACAGCTATTATTATTCTGTGAGCTATGTCGACAACTCTGGTTCTCTGTCGGATCATCTCGTTGCGGATCCGATCCTCCTTATTCAACCTTATTACTCAGGGAATAAGGGTAAAAAATTATCGACCGTCAGTGAGCTAGGTAGTACATTATTAGAGCTCAGATTGCTCGGTTTTGTAAACAAAATAATGTATTATTACTTTAGTCTTGTCTAAACCTCAGGTTTTTGGCATCAAATGTACACCAATTAGTTTAAATTTTCTAATTGATTTGGTTGCTTAATAAGCCCTTGTTTCGGTTTGTGAGTAAACCAATTATCTGCTAAATTAAACAGTTGTTTACCACCAACAACTATTTCAGATGTAGCTTTGTTAGCTTGAGGCTGTGATGGGTATTAAAATGGAGTGTTGTGTTTATTGTGTTACTCTCGAAATGTGGGTGTACTCTAAATACATTTCTGACAAGCCCTGCAAAGTGACATTTTGTTAAGTTTTCTCAACATTATCAAGCAAAAAAAATATGGTACCATTCGTTTAGTATTAAATCAATACAGCCTTTTCCCAATTATGTTAGGGTCGGCTTCCAGTCTCTCACTGACTACCTGTAACGACAAACAACAACTGTTGTCGTTGTCTAGAAATGACAACCGGGAGCAACAGCTTAACATGCTTTCCGAGGCACGAAGGAAACTCGATATGTAGTGGGTGGTCACCCATCCACGGACCAACCTAGGCAAGTGTGGCTCAACCTGAAGATCGACCCGAGACTGTTATTATTTAGCCACAAGCTCCTTTAATGGTATCATTCAAGCCTGGTTATAAAATAAATTCAAAAAGTCTGTCGACAAAACATCTTCAAACATTTCAGGAATAAATACTGAAATGTATGAACATATTTACTTCATACAACTCAACTATCCTCCCCTTACGACTACTGATCCACGTATTAAAATAAAGTGAAACACAAATAACACAGCACACGACGATGTTGTAAGTATTCCAGTGGGATCGAGGTTTACCTGACTCACCTCCACAATTGGACATTACTGTAGAAATTGCTCCTTTATATTCCCGATGCATTGCGGTTTCAATATAACGCTCGTAGTAAGGCTAGCTAATGGCAAATTACTGAATGTAATGTATTGAGTGGCTGTGACGCAGCCTCTTGAACGAGCACTGAAGTTGTTTTTAGTGTTTGTTTTATTACGATAATGAGTTATTCAAGTCTTGAAGTAAAGTAATAGCCCTATAAAGTATGAGTAATGGAGCATTCCATTTTTTTCTGTTAAATAGTAAAAGAATTGTTTTAAGTCAAAATTCATCATTTGCACCATGTTTTCCTGCCCTTATCTGCATGCCACTCAAGGTCAGAGCAACGCAGTCTTCACTTCTACTCTCTCCTGTGACTCAAGGTCAACAAAAACAATGAATATTTATATTTGGCAAGAAGCTATTCTTTGGAAGCCGACCCCAAAATAGTTGGGAAAAGGCTTGGCAGATGATGATGATTCATATTTGGCAAAAGCAATGATTACGACAATTTCTCCCGTTCTTTTAATTTGTAACATTCAATCTATAAAATAAAGTATAAACGTGTGCCAACACATAAACAAGTCAAAGGTCAAGTTCGAACCCTAAACACATTCTTCTGATTTTTCGAATACAAGTGTGTATTGTATAATCGTCACTTGCTTCGGTGAAGGAAAACATCGTGAATAAACCAGCATGCCTGAGAGATATTTCTGGACGGCATGTAAAGCCAATTCCGAGGCCCATGGGCCGCATAACAACTCTGACACCAGGTTAGGCACTAACCTCTCGAAATAGAAAGAACGTGGGATGAAAAAAATCACTCTCACATTGAAGCAATGACAATTATAAATAGTAGAGGAAACAATATCTGAATACGAATAATTCAGATTTGTTGTAATAATTTAATTTTAAGGAACATTGGTACATTCATACTATACGAGTACTATTCATGTTTTAATATGACGTGTCTGTAACTTAACTAAAGCTAAAACCAAGAAACAGAACATCAGTACCTATAACTAAAACTAGAGTTGTAAACTAAATGTCACACGCGATCTTAGTAATTAAGTTGCTACATCAATCTCTAATTGGAATACACGAACTAAACTAAGATTAGATCTATGAAGTTAGCATCGCAACAGAGTAATCCGTAATTGATACAAACCAATAGCCTGTTTACAATACCGTTCTACACAGACCAGTCATTTTTCTGAAGAAATAGATACGCCGTGGGTATTTTTTTGAATATTTTGAACCGAAGCATCAAAACATTATGAGTGAAACACATGCTTAATATCATTGTGAAGACAAATCAATTCAAAATGAGTCGGTTAATCTAACTTTTCTATTTAGCACACAGAGTGTGACAAGAATGATTTTTATTGTGAGACAATAGTCAGAAAATTTACTTAGTAAAATTTAAAACAAAAGTAATGTAAAGGTCATATTATCATAAAATTAAATAAAAGAATCCATTAGAACTATTCCCTATTAAACTCCAAAAGCGTATTAACAATATACAGACATAAGTCAGTCCAAAATAATCACGTACACATCAACACAACCCAAACAGTCAACCATTTCCTCTCCACACAAACAGCCTGTCAATACATTAGTTGACACATCTCCAGGCGACTTGATCTATGACATCCGATTGTCGCAAACACGCCGAATGGTTGCATCAATCATGCAGCGTAGCAGCAACCTGTCGATCTCTTGCGATGCATCTTCATCAGAAACGAGACGTTTACTAATCTGTCCTTAATCCGATACAACGATCTATTGGTGGTTATAATCTTGTGAGGTGATGTCAAGGGTTGTCAAATTCATAAATTAAAGTGTAACATAACATCACGCCTGTAATGCCAAGAGGGTTGGGTAGAGGTATACCTAATAGTACATCCACATTTCGACAGTTATGTTTAAGTCCCATGTAATAGGGGGTGAGCCTATTGCCATCAACCGGGCACAAGTCCAGACTCCGTGGCTGGTACTGAGAAATTCCTGATGGAAAAAAATCCAATAACAATACTCTTTGATTATCTTATTGTTTTTCTGTGTACTTCGTAATTGGAGTATATAATAAATAAATATATAAAATAAATATCGCTGGACATTACACACAGCGCCATCTAGTGCCACACTAAGCAACGAGGCTTGTGTCGTGGACACCAGATAGTTGATATACTACATAGATACTTTTTTTTTGTTTGTAAATACATACTATTATACATATAAACATCCATGACTCGGAAACAAATGTCCATGCTTATCACACAAACACTTGCTCCTACCGGGATTCGAACCCGGAACCCTATGAACGCAAGGCAGCCTCACTACCGCTGCGCCATTCGGAGTAATGTTTAGAATAATAATTTTATGTTTATGTACTGTCAGCTGTGAAGCTACCTATCATAAAATAAATAAATAACACTTTGCCCGACCTGGGAATTGAACCCAGGACCTCGTGCTCAGCAGTCGCGCTTGACACCACTACACCAACGAGGTAGTATTAAAGTGTACTTCGCAATATTATTGTTTCATAATTGAAGGCACTAAAAGCTTAGTTTTGACGACATTTTTTTTTTTTTTTATATCGCTAGACATTACACACAGCGCCATCTAGTGCCACACTAAGCAACGAGGCTTGTGTCGTGGACACTAGATAGTTGATATACTACATAGATACTTTTTGTTTGTAAATACATACTTATTATACATATAAACATCCATGACTCGGTAACAAATGTCCATGCTTAATCACACAAACACTTGCTCCTACCGGGATTCGAACCCGGAACCCTATGAACGTAAGGCAGCCTCACTACCGCTGCGCCATTCGGGTCGTCAATACCAACTGAACCAACGAGGTAGTATTAAAGTGTACTTCGCAATATTATTGTTTCACAATTGAAGGCACTAAAAGCTTAGTTTTGACGACATTTTACTTTCTGCTGTGTCTCTTGTTCTTCTTATATGTTATCATTGAAAAGGAACTAGTAATTGGACTTATTTGTCCAAGTTGGGGTCCAGGAAAAATCCCAATAATGGAGGAGACTTGTAAAAACGAAAGGAGGTGAGGTGAGGTGGAGGTCTATAGAGAGATATAGATTATTCCAAGCTTAGCAATGATGTTGATGAAAATTGTCAGGTGCCGTCAGTCTAGAGTGGCTCAAAGCATTAGATGTTCTAAATAATTATTCTCCTGCCGTTTTTCTAATTTATTTGGGGTCGGCGCAGAATTTTTTCTTCTTCAAAACTTATATATTACTCGTCCTCTCATAACACACCTCGTTTCTTGCCATATGATGATTAGCTGATGATTCTTTGGATATTCTATTATCATAATCACAAAATCAAATTTTCAGGAATTGTAAAATTAAAGTAAAAGACATAATCGGAAAATGTCGCCATGAATATTTTTGACTCGTAACTTTTTAGTTCGAGCCGTTTTTGGCAACTCCAGACTTCAAAAGCATCTGTAAATGATGGTCTAATTGAATCAAAAACTAACTTTTCTCAAAGTCGAGACCTGATTTATAACAAAGTACCAACTTACGAACTTTATAATGTAACTAGAAATTGTCAAAAAATTATGAAATAATGCATAGAAATGAACATAAAATTGCCATTTTGTTGATTAAATGCATCCGTGATTAAGGACAATTCTCAATTTTGTAAACAGTTACTTAAAATAATCAATGAAAATATTAAATTCATTTGCAGTTCCAATTAATTTCGGGTAGGCGTAGCATGGCGCCTTATTCCATATTAACCATCAGTCTTCATCTCAGCAGTCGCCTTCTTTCTAACCATATCTTTCACACATACCATCCCATGGTTTTTTTTATTCTACCCGTACCAGGCATTGATATTCATACTCAAAACTTTTCTTTTTGGTGCATAAGCTATCAGCTATGTGCTTACCAAGTGTAATGATAATAGCAAAGTTTTATGACGCAAAAACCCTTGTTCAGCAGTAAACGTTAAAATGTTTTTATTTTGCAATTTTGTAAAGTAACTCTTAAATAAAGAGTCTGCAAAACTTTACTGCCCAAACATCCGTTGTTTTAACATAAAAACGTAGTAACCATATTCAATAACCCTAAACTGAAATTCAGAACTCGTTTTACTGACCAGGACATTTTACAAGGCCTAAATGACCGATATTGAACTCTAGGTCAAAGAGATTTTAGACAGATGGCATAAAGGTTATATGCTACTTGAATACATAAAACCTAGGCGGTGCCGGTGCTAGGCAGTTTTCTGAATGCAAATAGGTACGGATTGAGTGAATAAATTTAATATTGTGGCTAGAATTTTCTTTAACAATCCCTCAAGCGTGATCTACAATTCATACTTTGCCATGATTGGTGTTTTTGAAGATTTATTTTTGGAATACATCTCTCGTTACATGCTTTTTCTTTTAAAGGGTGTTGCTCAAATTGGGATTTAAAGTGGGTATGGTCCTAGGTGTAAAGGGTATATATTTTACAGTGATAAATGAAAAAAAAAACATTATTTCATCTCTTATATAATAATTAAGTAACACATTTATTGGGTAGATCATAGCTCTGTGTACTTACTTTTTTTAAGTCATAAAAAATTTGGGGCTTACCCTGGTGTATGGTCAAGCTAAAGAAATTACTTGAGTTTAATTAATTACTTATGCAACCTTTTATAGACAAGAATTTGAAAGAAGTAAGAACTGTCAAAGAAAGTTAAGCTAACACCCGTATCTGAAGTCAAGTTAAAGTTATTACTTGTACAAAAATGTTTATGCAATCGACAAGAATTTAAACGAAGTAAGAACCGTCAAAAAACTTCAAGCAATTACGAAACTACATAATAAAAATCGTACTTCAATAATGACATTTACTCAAGTAATCACTTTGACTTGTTTCTAAATGACTAATTGTTTGTTAATGTAGCAAAGCATTTCACAGGCTTGATTGACTTGTCTCTAAAACAGTCAGCATGTAATACATTGACCTTGACCTAGGCTAGCTGTAGCTACAGCGTACCAAGATGGACGGTGATTCAATGAAATATGAAGTCAGTTTATTCTGGTTTTCTTAGATACCACTGATATACAGCTAATTGTTTTATTTTTTTAAGTGCGTGACTAATACATGATTTTGTTTCAATGTTTGTTCTTTGTAATCAAAATAGAGACTCAAAAGAAAATAAGTGATTGGATTTACTAACACGAAGTGTTTATTATAGCTGAAATGTCTTAACCTCAATTGAGTTAATCTTTGACATTTTATGCATAACTTGAAAAAAAAATATGAATATTAAAAATTGTTAGCATTAAAAACATACAACGCAATTCTTTATGATAACTAACGATGGTATGCCAGTATAATCAAATTTCTTCTTAAATGCTTCATTCTACTACTTTTATCAATTGAGAACCATGATTGCTAAATATATAATTTACATTTACTTTACTATACTAATTTACTTTTTTTTTATTTATATTTACTTTGTTTTAATATTTTATAATTTTAATACTAAATTTAGTCCTAATCTTTGTTTTTACATTACGCTTAGTTTTTGATATTTTGCTTAGTTATTAGTTTGTGCAACAATAGTTTATTGCTTACTGCGGAGGCTTGTAAATGGTTTTTCGTTGATTGCCTCATTATGTTTTTTTTTTGTATTGTTAGCTGTAAGCCCCCTAAACATAATAAAATAAAATATAATTAGAAAAGTTACTTCAAATCATTATCATCATTTTCCTGTCTTTGTCCCATGTTTCTTGGGGTCGGCGCAACAGGTTTTTTTTCTTCCATTCACCTCAGTCAACCGTCACACTATCATTTACTCCTTTTAATTCATTCAAAATATCTCAATCAAATTGTAATCTAGTTGGTAACAAACCTACTTAATATATCCGCACAAAATCAGAAAAATAAATCACATCAACAACTCCGAATCAATATCTCTATAATCTTTCATACCAATAATTACAACTAACTGCACCCTACGTACATCCCACTTTATATCAAAGCCGAAGATGAAATTAAATGGAAAAGAATTAAGAATTTCAACTTCCTACGTTCCTCGTCCGAAGTTTTAATTGCCCTCCATTGCACGAGTTGAGAAATTAATATGTTTCAAGGGACTTTAATATCTGGACATTGTTCTGAGGACGTCTTTTGTTTTGATTTAGTGTATTTACGTCACTAAGCTTCGAAATAGTTTGGTTTGTTGTTTTGGCTGAACATAGATGAGTTAGCAGTTTGATTGGTTGGTGAACTAAGTTTCAGTTGTGTGCGAATGTTTATCATATTGGTAGAGATGTGCTTATTTTTGTGTTGATGACGTAGGGCTGTTGTTGCGACAGTCTTTTTTCCAGAAAATTCAAACTATTAATACATGTGGGTTTAAGCAGAATAAGAATATCAAGCAATTTATTCTGACTCGAACACACAATTTATTCTGACACTAATTCCGTAGAATCAGTTTTGTATGTTTGTTACGTGCTTGTTTTCTGAAGCAACACTGCACGTAAAATATTGAAATTGATATCGCTACTTATTTTTCTTTGACCTGGAGTGAGAGGGGACTAATGACCGGTTTCCTCACCTTGGTCGCCCCCGTGTATTCCATTTTCCTCGTCCGCTTATTAGATTTTGAATAAAATATTTCTTGTTCGACGTTTTTTTTTTTGTAATCGTGCACAAAAAAGATGATGTTTCGCAGAATCTTTGGAGGAAGTGGTTCATCTTAAAAAAGGGCACAATACCGAGAAAATAAATGTATCTAACCAGCTTGGTCTTGAAAAGCGATTCCTAAAAATTGCATAGAGTTTTAACGGGAAAACTGGTAAAATTAAATCGGAAGTAGTGACGGAACGCTTGCATGCAACCGCTTGCAAGCTCACCTGACTTTTCACACAGAGTTAATAACAATAAAAAATTAGAGATATCATTTATTTTCCGATTGTATTTTTGGTGTTATGTCAAAAAAGTTGTGTTACTCGTTCGGAGGTAATTTTACAGTCTATTGATATTGCTTTCGTTCAATGTCACACTCTATTCATTAGATACCTTATCTTTGACTAGTTTTTTACTATAACATCAGCCACTATCACATGGGTCTCAACCATAACCCGTGGGATGTGTGTGGTGCCTAAACCTTTCGAGAAAGAGTTTAAGTAGTTTCTTCTGAAATGCTTATTACAAGTCTAAGTACATACATATATGTAGAAGCTCTTTATTGACGTAATTTACGATGCAAGCAGTAGCCAACAGCGGGATATAATAAGTTAGATGAGCTCAAGCAGATGCACTGCGGCATGTTCAAAATATGGTTATTACTTGGTGTGAGTTTGGAGCGAGTAGCGGAGGCGAGGGTGCAAGTGTGACGTCGTATTTTAATAAAGGTAGGTAAGTGTTGTTAATTGCTTTTATGTGAATCCCATGCCTCGTTGGGCTTGTAGTCGCGCTAGGGACTGCTGAGCATGAGGTTTTGCGTTCGATTCCCGGGTCGAGCAAAGTGTTATTGGGTTTTTGACATTAGGAATTTCTCAGTAGCAGCGACGGATTTGTGTACGGTTGATGAAAACAGGCTCGCCCACTATTATATTGGGGGTGGTGGGTGTACTGGTTAGGTTGTTAGATACGCCTCTGTTTAATCTTTAGGAGTATACAAGGTCATGTTTAAAAATTGGCCGAAATTTGGCGTAGGTCTCTCTTATGCTAGCTTTCTCTATTACTAGGCTACACTTCAATACATGCCTGTCGTGTAAATAATCATCTCATTAGTTCTACATATATGCTGAAAAAATATTGACCACACACTTATAAAATAGTACCTAAATAGACAGTGATTAGTTTTCATGGTAAACTAAACTAAAATTACCCTTGGTAACACGTTCTAGCTTACCCCCTTACTAATATAGCCTCGGATCAAAAATAAAATTCCTGCCCTACCTTTTTATATTCACCCCTTTCAAAGTTCATAGTTAACGTCGGCAACGCGATCGGAAGTACATGTTGTCACGTCACAAATTGAAGAATGGTGGAGGTGTGCGCCCTAGTGAGGAAAAGGGTCGCATTCCAAGCGCGCTCGGGATACCAGCAGATAGTTATTACCATAGCATTCTGATACGGAAAATATTCATATTTTATTGCTTTTACGGGTTACTTTTGCATGATGCGTCACCTTTACTTTTTGAAACGAATAAAAAAAAAACATAACTTGATGATCATTCTCGTAGAAAGAAACACACCCAGCAGTATTGTCAACCTTATTGACAAAAAATATTTTGTTAAGGCTCATGAGTCTAAATTTCACTGATGATTACAATTTTTTAAAGGCTAGTATGGCCTTTAAAAAATTGTACCGTACGAAATAAAAGTTTGTTTCCAAGTAAACTTTTAGGTTAACTCTTAATAGGCTTCTTTTGGGTTAGCTCGTTTCATCGTCGACCTCATCTATGTCTTCAGGACAAGATTGAGGTCAAGAAGAGAGGGGCATTAATTATATAAGGACTATCTCTTAAGAGGACATTATACTCATCATTATGAACAACTTTTAATACGGGATCAACCCTAAAATCGTCAAAAGAAAGAATCTACCGTTCCATACATTATGACGAGTTATGCGAACATAATTGTAGGGAACAGCTGGTTTTTTTTTATTCAGGGCCGAAGTAGAAGATTATACATATATGTATAAATGTATGTTTAATCATCTGCTTCGTCGTTCGCTCACTGCTGAGGATCGCGACCACATAAGACACGTCTCCAAGGCACGCGGTCTCCTGCAGTGTGAACCGCTCGATACAAGCTGCCTCCAACAACCTTCGTGATCGGGTCTGACCATCTTGCTGGTGCTCTGCCAAAAACATATAATAAGTACATATAAAATTAATTGCTAATTTACCAGCTCTCTGTTTACCAGTAATTAAAGCCAGTTTAAATTTAGCTGGTGACCACGTGTAACAGAAACGTCTCATATATGGTATTATTAAGGTGTGAATGCCAAAGGCAGCCACATTATACTCAGGATATTAAACTATGTGAAGCATCTTGAAGGTGTTGACTTTCTCTTCGACACCTGTTAGTAATGTGTATAGTAATTAAGTTAAGTTAATAACTGTACTTATGTGTAAAACAACCGTGAAATTCGTAGAATACTTATACTCGTAAGAGTGATTTAATAAAACAGTGAAACTGCGTTGACAATAATATAAACTCGATTTTTATACCTTGGTTTCATATTGATTTATTGTCACGTCCTTTCGTCTAAGAATGAGCAGTAGGATTACAATTCAATAATTAGCAATAGTTGAAAAAAACTTGGTTCTAGATGACCATCATCATTGGCAGTGGCCTTGTGGGACCCACCTGCTGAGCATAGTCCTCTTCTCTTTTGTACTATGCTCTCCTGGTATATGCAAGTCTAAAAGTATTTCGCTACTGACTTGGCCCATTGGTATCTCCGTGGCTTATTCTAGCGTCACTGAGATACGAGTACGACCAAACTTTCTCATATGTTCCGCAAAACTAGCTCCTATTACAACAACCAAATAGTCGGTCCTTAAAGATTTTATTATTCCAAAACGATTGGCCAACAGTTTGAACCAAAAAAACTTAAAACAAACATTTGGCAAATAGTTTGACGAAAATAATGAACTCCCAAAAATTATACTAACAATTTTACAGTTCAAAGAACAATTATATTTTGGTAAATTGAAATTGTTAAAAGTTTACCTTTTAGTAGGTCAACGATTCAGTGAATATTGGAAACCAGTTAAGTTCGAGCCCTGTTGTGTGTCAAAATACATGGACAAAGAGGTCTAACTATTAACTTGCTTTGTGTTCACAGATACAGCGTGATAATTTATATAAACCTCGCTAAGCTTTGATGTCTTTGCAATTAATTTACGCTGTGTTAAATCCCTTGGGTTTTAGTAAAAAAATACAGAATACTGAGAGGTAATACAAATTAATAAAATTTTAGTTTCATTAGTAATTTAGAGGCATTAGTGCCATACGTAATTAATAAGAGGGAAACAAAAAGTGCAAAGTGAGCAAACGCCTCCCCACATTCATTACTTCTTCATTCCTTACTTCCTTCTCTCAGTGTTGTGCTTCTTCTCGCCAATTTGTGAGGAACCCACACAAGGCGTCCCACCATCTTCTTCTCGGTGCCGCCAACCCGTCTAGGTGTATTTTTTTATTTATTTTTTAAGCTCTACTATTTATAAAACAAAAAACCAGTAGCATTTAACTTATTAATATCAACCTCGAATATAAGACTACTGAGTTCACGCAAGTGCGTCAATATAATTATACTGTTTCATTAAATTTTAAACCATATTTCAACGTCATAAAAGTCATGATACACTCTTACTTAGCAACCGCAAAATATTACACTCAACCCAGAAATATCAGCAACAAGAAATAATTAATGAAAGCGGTACCTATTTATTCTGTACGCGTCAAGTCTCGGGAGGTGACGCCATTTTCTATAAAACTCTTGTAATCTAGTCCATTCCGCAGATGACCGGATCGCACGCAGACGACCCACTTTTCCGTTTATGCCAGATTTAATTAGAATTGGAATAGGAAACTGGATTTTTCTGCTAAAAGTCATTAGTGAGTAGCGGGTTTTATTATTGGGATAAGCTGGGAGGATTGCGCTAAAGTGCATTTGTGCAGTTTTAATAGTATTTACGATGAACTTAAACATCAAAAAGATTGGTGATTAACAATTACTTGAAATTTAGCAACTTAGAGGTTCGGTCAATCATCACCATCTGCCTAGCCTTTTTTAACCGGATGCAGCTGAATACCAGTATTTTACATTGAGCGACTGCCTATCTGACCTCCACAACCCAGTTAGTACTGGGTAATACGATACCCCTCGGTAAGACTGGATGTCAGACTATTGGGCCACTGACTACCTGTAACTACTGTCAAAGATCTACAAATGACAGCCAGAACCAGCGGCTTAACGTGCTTTCCGAGGCACGGAGGAAACTTGGTATGAAATGGGTGGTCACCCATCCACAGACCAACCCAGGCAAGCGCGGCTTAACCTGAAGATCAACCCGAGCGGCTGATATTATTTAACCACGAGCTCCTCGAGGATGTAGTGGTTCGGTCAATCCGGTATGAAAAAAAATGCGGACGCATCTCCAGACACTGACATCCCCATACAAATATCTACATATATCCCCCATATAGTCCGCGTTCAGTGTCCACCACAGCCCGTCTGCAATTTGTCCATATTGGTTTAATTATTATTTCCTTTATTTATTTTTCATTCTTATTTTTTACCTTTTTAAATATTCGCATATAAAATAATTTAAAAAAAAAACATTTATAAATATAAAAAATAATAGCCCACCGGTATCGGGAACAGGGTCCAAGCTAATTTATTCTTAAGATACTTGATTTTGAGTAAGGCCGGTATTTTTTTTCTCTATTTACACAAAGTAAGAACTAAATTTCTTGTAACTGTTTGGCACATTATTATAAATTCGTGACTAACCAATATTTTATCCCTAACCACCAAAATTATAGCAGAAGTAATTTAAAAACTCCGAATAACAATGGACTAAAAATGCTCCACTCGATTTATACGCTTTTAGATTAAAAATATGCCTGAAGTCGTTTAGATTTCATTATGAACTCTATTCTAAAGCAATTAAAGTACAATTTTTTGTCAGATAAAGAATTTTATCCGTGGACCTCACAAATAAAAAGTATATTAAAATGATTACGGGCATTAAAACAAACAAAATTCATCCCGAGAGTGAAAATATATGGCGAGCCATCAAAAATATGGACACACAAAATAATTTTATCTTCGTTAGCTAATTGTGTTCATTTGATTAACATTTGTCTGGTCGATTCTCAGTACTCGAATCAGCTACTAGAGTCCAAATAAAAAAATTAAAAAAACAATGCAACAATATTTGGTGCCGCTTGCCCTTCGTGAAACCCGAAAATAGGCTTGGTCTATTACGACATTGATCACACAGAAAGCTCTTTTACAAGCATCACCAAACCCACAGCAAATAAACATCAGTAATATAACGCAGCAATAAAATGAAAAGTGGTAACACAGCCAGTCATATAACAGTTTGTCAAACATACCTGGATGTGTAAAAGTTTTATAGACAATAAATTGCCATTAGTTGCCGACACCGCAGCTGTAACTCTTCGCGAACAGTTGCGGTGGCTTTAACCTCGTCATTATTTGGTTTTAGGGTGATAATAACTTTGAATAGGAACTACGTATTTAGTTGCTCTGTGGTTCCTGCCTTGAAATGTACGTGTGTTTTAAAGTTTTCCACATTGACTATCTTATAATTTCTTCTACTTTTTAGATTCTTTACTTAAAAAATTGGAATAAAGAATAAAAATACTAGAAATTATACCATAGTCTATCCGAAGGCGACGTTCCGGGCGAAAGCGGGCGAAGCCGCGGGCGACGCGCCAAGCACCGCGGCGGGCGACGCGGCGGGCACCGCTCAACGCGCCGCGTCTCCGTAAATGAGCACTTAGAATGTCAACTCTCGGCGCTGATACGATAGCGTTGAAAATCCACTAATGCATTATTATTTTAGCTTTATCTGAGGTGTCAAGGTGACATTTAGCGTAGGTATTTCACAACGAAGCTGCGTAATCTTAACAAAATTTATTCGACCTCAGATACGAGTACTTGTCACTCAATTCTAATTTCTTACCACGCTGCTATTTTCGGCACGTCACGATCTTTCCAGCATTATACACGAATAAATGTCTATCTCAACGTACCTAAATGTCATATCAAATAAACTTTATTGCTGCATGCAATAGCTATGCAATATTCATAGAATATTCAGCAGCTTATGAATTTTTTAACGACTGATACATTTTGCTGCGATTTTCCTATTAATGTTGTACCTACAAAAAGGATCTGTTGAAATATAAAAGTGAAGGATTTTAAAATGGAATGCCATGGGTGACTACTATTAATGTTTTTATTATAAACTTTGAGTCATAGACTGAATAATATAAAATGTGTTGATGATAGAAAATATTATTTTAATAACATTTTATCATATTTTAGGAACTCACACGCTGAGGTCCGCGCGGAGAGGCGGACGGCCAGACGCGGTACGATTGACGCTCGTTTGCGCGGGCAATCGGTGTAGCATCAACGGATTTCATACAAACCAACGCAACGTGGATTCGCTTCACCGCCCGACTTCGCAGATGGGCGGTGTCGTGTGAAAATCGCCATACGTTGTTGAACCGCCCAAATTAACAAACAACCCAAGCAAAGATTTTTGTTTTTGAAAATGTGGTTTGAAATTGAAATGAATTGGAGTGCTGATTTAAAAGTGTACAGAGTGAACTCCTGCAACACTTAATTATGATTTTAAAAATAAACAAAATGAGTGTCCCCCGCCATCTTATTTCTGTCTTCAATCTAAAAACAGCTTACACCTATAAAAAAAACTTTAGTACCATCG
This sequence comes from Standfussiana lucernea, assembly GCA_964057025.1. Classification (NCBI taxonomy): domain Eukaryota; kingdom Metazoa; phylum Arthropoda; class Insecta; order Lepidoptera; family Noctuidae; genus Standfussiana; species Standfussiana lucernea. The sequence goes on along the minus strand of OZ059788.1, from coordinate 4,377,838 downwards.
ATATAGATCATTTTACGTTCGACGCTATAATAAATAACATTATATTCTACTTACTATCAGACGTCTAAATCTCACTTATATCTCACGCTAGTTTACTTTTCAATCTCACGAACGCTATCATCTTGGTACGAAGTTATTGAACGGAGTGAGTTATGAGAACCTACGTATCTATGTACGTAAAAGTGTGTTTGCAAATATGTGCATAATATCTTCCATGATGAGTTACTTAGCCTGTCTGATTTAAAGGCATAATAAGTTTAAAGTGAAAGGTATAATCATTGTTATTTTTAACCGACTTCAAAAAAGGAGGAGGTTCTCAATTCGGTTGTATGTTTTTTTTTTGTGTTTGTTACCTCATATCTCCGTCATTTATGAACCGATTTTAAAAATTCTTCTTTTATCTGAATGGATCTACTTCCCGATTGGTCCCATAGAAATTTCATCAAAATCGGTTAAGCAGTTTGGTTTTGAAATCAAAATAGCTGGAAAAAATGTCATCCAAGTAAAAGAAATTGCAAAATTGATACTTGACAAGGATTTGTGTGTGATACGATAACTAAAGAGGGTAAAAACTTTTTTGCAAAAAAAAACCGACTTCCAAAAAAACACAAAAAAAAGTGGAAAATAACTTTACTTTCGGAAGTCGGTGGCAAAAAAGTCAATGAAACAAACAATAATCACCGACTTCCGAAAGTAAAGTTATTTTCCACTTTTTCTAGTGTTTTTTTTTGGAAGTCGGTTTTTTTTTTTGCAAAAAAGTTTTTTCCTTTTATCTTGTTGAAAGTTCGTTGGAATTATGGATGCTTTCAGTTGAACTGTTGATAGCTGTTCTACTATATGTGTAGTTAGTGTTATGTAATAGATGATAAAAGAGGTTTTTTTTTCAATATGGAGTATTATATGACGTCAGGTTTGTAGTTATCGAGAAACATTGACCCAATGGCTGATCGAGCAATACCTAGCTAGTGGACTGACGACCTTGAAAGGTGGCTAGGACAGACTGTTCGTGGAAGGTGGACAAGGTATTGTGAAGAAGCCTATGTCAAGCTGTGAACTGCGATAGGCTGTGTAGATGCAATTATAGATTGGGAAACGTCCTTTGAAGAAACATCAACGTATAGTGGCAGAACACAAAGTATATTCAAAACGTGATTAAAATATTGGATTTGATAATTAAATAATCTGTATTGTGTTTCCTGACATGCAGCATTTACGTACGTTACAATTCCTATAAAATTATTTTTAATTTTAATTATCTCTTACCTTTTTCTTTGTAAATGAATGTATGCCTAACTTTGTTTCAAAATTATGTCACTGGAAACTTAATATATATAGGTATCACATTGAAATATACAAGGTGTAGTTTTGCAACCTCATCAAAATTCAGGAGGTTGACATAGAAGACGTAAATAATCAATGTAAATTACAGTACCTGGTCAATAATAATAAACGCTGCTTTTTTAGTTGTTTTAATTTGACACTATTTCAGAATGAAGCCCTTTTCAAAAGAGGAGAATCACCCGTTAATCGAATAAACGTCTGCGTTGGTTTGTGTGTGAAAGCGCGGTTATAGGGCTAGTATTAGACGGGCCGCGTTTTAATACGTGTGATGTACACTTATCGATTTCCGATATTAAGAAAAAAATATAAAAAAATATCTACCCATTTTATTATTGATTCGGTTCGAGAATCAATAGCATAGTAACCTACTTGAATTTGACGAGGATGCAAAGCAACACCTTGTATAAGAACAGGGGTTTTATTAAATTTCCTGTACCCGAAATAATTACCATTTTTCTTCTTTCATATAGGTAATATCAAAGGTATTATATTTATGTTGTTTATAATACCTGCTATGAGAACTCATAAAAATCCTTTTTGTTTCAGAGTTTATATAACATTATTTATCAGTTACTGTTATGCCCGCGGTTTCGCTTAGGTATATGACTTTGTTTTCTTTTGACTTATGAAATAGGTAGTTTTTTAGACAGATTAATAGATAAAACACTACACAGATATGATAAAGGGAGTCATTTTACAAAGAGTGACATAATTGGCGGTCTTATATATAAACACACCTTTAAGTGACAAATTCACTCTAGATTTTAAGTTTAATCGTGACAGTATCCCAAAAATGTATTAGTGAATAAGTCGTTCTTCTTCTTTATCGTGTGGTTAGTGCCTAACCTGGTGTCAGAGTTTTTATACCGCCCAAGGGACTCTGACTTGGCTTTTACATGCCGTCGAGAAATATCTCTCAGGCATGCTGGTTTCCTCACGATGTTTTCCTTCACCAAAGCAAGTGATAATTATGGGTACAATACGCGCCATAATTCAGAAAAATCAGAGGTGCGTGTCTTGGGTTCGAACACGAGACCTATGACTTGGCAGTCCAACGGTCACACCAATAGACTATCACTGATCAATAAGTCGTTGGAGTGCCATAATTAAATAAATCAAAGTTTTTTTTTTCAAGAAAAGCTATAGATGATTACAGGAACAGGGAAGGACAACAGAAAGTTATATTTTATTCAGAAATAAATTCGTTTACGATTGACTAGTTTCGATTCATTCATGATCATTTTTAGTTATCATAAATAACGTACTAATTTCTACCATTCAATGATCCTACAAAAAACCTATCTTTTTATTTTTTCCTACTAACTAACACAAGACCTTTATTTACGTTTTTATTAATAAAGAAGATAGGTCTGGTAGCAAGGCATGCCAGCATTAATGACATCATCCATCCGTGCTCTTGCCACCGCCGGGGTGCCAGCCGTTTTAGAACCCGACGGCTTAGCACGCGACGATGGGAAAAGACCAGACGGTATGACCATAATGCCTTGGAAGTTGGGTCGGCCTTTGGTGTGGGATGCAATATGTGTCGACACCCTTGCGCCACCCCATCTTCCTAGCACGGCGGGCCGTGCTGGTGCGACTGCTGCAGGTGCTGAAAACCTCAAACGGCGCAAATACAATAACCTCATTGGTAGCTATGTGTTTGAGCCGTTTGGGGTTGAAACACTAGGGCCATGGATGGGGTCCGAGTGCGCACCTACTCTTTCGGGACACCGCCAAGCGGTTGGTCGACTCTTCTCGTGATCAGAGGGCTGGCCTATTTTTGGGTCAAAGAATCAGCATTGCCATTCAACGTGGCAATGTTGCCAGCAGTTTGGGCACTATTCCTGTTGACAGCGATGTGGACGAATTTTTTGACGCCCTTTACTACTTTTCTTCTTTTATCTGTACATATTTGTATTATTATTTTAAATAAACACACCACGATAACAGATAAAGAAGACATAAATACAAAATATTCATAATAACCTCACAACCATACTTGGAACACCACTAAACTCCAACGAAGCGTACACCCAATTTCAGAAACATAATAACGCTCATGGCTTTAACAATAGATCCTGATTTGCGAGCCTCGACTATGATATTACTTCTACTACGGCATTCTAATCAGCCCATCGCAGACCATTGTCGGAGTTAAAAGGAAGGCTTTAATATTAGCTGTCATGTTATGCGACGCTTTGTAACTAGCTTGCTACGACCTAACAAAAATAAATAAAATGTTATGGTTGGGGTGCATTGAAATAGCTTTCACGAGTGTTGATACGAAAATGTACGTCAGTACAAATGTGTAGAAATAGTTTGTGTAAAGGATGATATGGCTGGAAGGAAGGTGACTGCTGAGATGACTGTGGCGATTTAATTTTTATTTTAGGGGTAAATATTTTTCAAGTGTTTTGATAACCCTGACGTCATTGTTCATTGTTGTTGACATTTGCATACAAGAGAGCTTTAATTCCCTTTTTAACCGACTTCTAAAAAATGAGGAGGTTCTCAATTCGGTTGTATGTTTTTTTTTTTTTTGTGTTTGTTACCTCATATCTCTGTCATTTATGAACCGATTTGAAAAATTCTTCTTTTATCTGAATGGATCTACTTCCCGATTGGTCCCATAGAAATTGCATCAAAATCGGTTCAGCAGTTTGGTTTAGAAATCAAAATAGCTGGAAATTTTTGTGTTTGTTACCTCATATCTTCATCATTTATGAACCGATTTAAAAAATTCTTCTTTTATCTGAATGGATCTACTTCCCGATTGGTCCCATAGAAATTTCATCGAAATCGGTTCAGTAGTTTGGTTTTGAAATCAAAATAGCTGGAAACAATATGTCATCCAAGTAAAAGAAATTGCGAAATTGATACTTGACAAGGATTTGTGTGTGATGCGATAGCTAAAAAGGGTAAAATAAAAACTTTTTTGCAAAAAAAAACCGACTTCCAAAAAAAACACTAAAAAAGTGGGAAATAACTTTACTTTCGGAAGTCGGTGGCAAAAAAGTCAATGAAACAAACAATAGTCACCGACTTCAGAAAGTAAAGTTATTTCCCACTTTTTTAGTGTTTTTTTTGGAAGTCGGTTTTTTTTTGCAAAAAAGTTTTTTAGTGTTTTTTTTTGGAAGTCGGTTTTTTTTTGCAAAAAAGTTTTTAGGCAATTTGATAAGTGAAAATCGCTATGCGATCAGAACTTAGTAAAGCAGATAGCAATAAAAATAACAAATTTCACATGGTATGTGTGGTGTGTATTTTGTAGTTCATTTTCCAAGGCGCGCGGCGCAACATCATTCAAGTCGCCATGACAAGCATGACATTCAAGCGTTTTATGTGGTTAACTTAGATTGGGTTTTTAAAACGTAAAATACATAAAGTAGAAGTTAATTTTTTCAAACAATCTGTATTTTGGTTAAAATACATTCGTAGGTAGCATATTAAGCAATTTTTCATATTTAGTCAACTAGCCTATGCCTAGCCTATAGAATGCTATATAATAATTATCGTTCCATGAATTCTATATTTTAATATTAGACTAATTTAGAGGCAATTGAAAGTTTTAAACCCTTTCTTAAAACAAGTTACTAATGCAAGTATCTAACACAGAGGTTGAAAACATTTTGTAAGCTTTGCAGGACTGTGTTGTTGGATGTTACTCAAATTGAATAATACTGCCATGAAAGCCTTATTTGGTCCATTCTAGCCTACTTCGCCATACAATACGTCCGCTTTTCAGTCACACATTGTACTAGCAACAATACTCCGAATAACACTAAACTTCAGGGACATAAGCGTTCAACTAGACCCAATTTCAGTAACGCAATTCTGGTTAACACGTATAACAATAGAGTCTGATTTGTGAGCCGGTAGACCACAACGCATGACCACAAATATGGCTCCCTATTGTCAAAAGCCCGAGGGAGTATCTTGATTGGAACACTGTTATAAATGCGTGGAATTAATCGATGGGTTAATAGTGTGGTGGATGGAATATTAAACTAGTGTTTATTGGACTTAGGGTCTTGGGTGATTAGGTCTTATCTTGGGGTGATCTTGGAGTATGTAGCAGGTACAAAGTCAAATAGGTTAAATTTATTAGATGCTCGTCTTAATATATCCAAGTACCTACTAAATATCGAAAATAAAAGGGTTTCAGTGAAGCCTTCATTCGTTTCCATTTCTTATCTGAAGAAGTTCATAGTTTAGATTGGTCTATTAACTTTCTCAGCCACTGCACAACATCTTGAAAATTAAAAAGTTTATGTTAATGGTTTGCTAAAAACAGCAATGACACTCCTAACGTGGTGTCGATCCCTAAACCCATAAAAACTGAAAGCCAATTCTTTTCATTTTCCAAACTCGCGTCAACAGGCAACAGTTTCAAAACCCCAAATCAACGAAACAAAAAGGCCGAAGGCCGAACTCGTAATTCAAAGGTGCCAAAAATTCTATCATAGCTTACGAACAAAAAAGGGATAATTCTAAAAAAATCACGTAGAGAAATCCAATTTTGTCGGTACAGAAATGCAGATAGGCTAGAAACAGGCTGGCTCGTTAGTGGGGACCAAAAATATTTTTAATTTTCCTTCCTACGTTTTGGTCGGCCATTGTGACCTCAGCTCAAATGCGAATTTACATTTTAGAACAGTGTGAATAAGAATACTTTCACATTGTGACTGTTTGCAAAGCATTTGGTTGTAGGTATTCAGACAGCTGTGATACCGGATGTATGACGTTTTTGATTTTGGAATTCAGCGTTTGAGTTTTCAAGTATTTTTGTGCGATGATTTACTGCATTTGAATAAAAGCAGATATTGAAACTATTTGAAGGCATTTCATCATTGTATTTAATTCCATTGTCTTTACATGTCACATAAATGTTATTATTTAACGTAATTACAGGAGAATGATCGTTTTTACGATTTTGGTCATACACTTCACCCAAACTAAAATAAAAATTTCTTCAACAATTCTCATCTACTTATATATTTACTATTACATCGAACAACATACATAAGCACAATAACAATCAAAATATAGTTTCATCTATTCCAAAAATAAGAATTGGCATCGTATAAGGAACATTACGCAAATGCGAACTTTACGTAAATTGTACGCACAGGCGCTCGCTAGTAGGAATACCCAATGTTGGAGTAACACGCATAACGACGCGAAGGGCTCCCAACAAAAATGTGTAACATACGATTCTGGCGTAATTTTTTTAGAAAATGTTCGAATTGAGTAGGTAAGGTAGGTAATGTTAGGTCGTTCTCAAAAAAGTCATTGATTTCTGATGAAAATGATAGAAATTGTAATAAGCGTTAGGCTACCAATGCACTGAGAGGTGGGTTGCTTAGCGCCTAGAGCCTAGAACCTAGTGAGGCGCTTAGCGAGTCGCATAGTAAGTAGCGAAGTGAAACGAACGTTCTAGAATCTTCGCAATCGGTCGCACTGCGCGCCTGGCGCCTTGGCGCATTTTAGACCGTTCGTTTCAAACACTGTTTTAAGCTTCCACGGTTTATAACTAAACTTACACTGTCACTTAGGGTATATCTTTCGTGATTTTCAATTATTATGTGCTCCCGATATTTTGACGCTGTTGCAAGCGCCATGATCGCGGGATGACTGTCAGTGCGTTTATTACCTTAGGGTTCTACAATATACACCTGACAACATCGATCGACGTCGATGAACGATGTCAGTCGACGTATAGTTGGCCTTGTCACTATTGGCGCCCTAACATTGAATATAACTTAGATGTCATAAAACGATACACATATGTGTCAGAGCTGCAACCTGAAGTTTCAATTGAGTGAGAATAAATGTCAAAAGTGATAAAGCAATTACGAGTACGACTACACATTTTACTACTAAAAACTGTAGTTCCATGCGTGTTAATCTCGTGTTTTATAGGTAGGTGCTATCAATTAACGATGGACAAGTCATTGTGGTGAGCACTTAGAATGCAGCTGGTTACTTGTACGGTGTTTTTATTTATTCCTTGGAGGTTTGTGTGAAGGAAAGTATTTTTGTACAGTATTAATATCCCCTTTTAAAGTCTAAGTAAGATAAAAAAAGTATTTTCTTTGAATCCTTCTTCAGAAGCTAATAAAAATGTTTTAAAAGAAACAAAAGGACCAAGATTTAATGCAAGGAGGTGGAAAAAAAAATCCTCACCAAATGCATTCAATGAATCTTTTAGTGTCTTTTTATGCCCTCGTCAACTCAAAATAGACAGTCTTTTATTTTTTGTTTATTAAGTCAAAGAAGGGCTAATGGCCCGATAGAAGGACCAAGACCCTCCCAAAAACGAACTCGTATATAAATTGCCTGTTGCCTGGTCTACTTTTTTAACGTAATAGAACATCACGCCAGTATTCCCCGAAGTTAGGCACAGGTGTACTTAATAGTACACCCACATTTCGCAAGTTATAGTGAAGTTCTAACCGGGCACAAATCCAGACTCCGTGGCTGCTACTGAGAAATTCTTCTTCTTTATCGTGTGGTTAGTGCCTAACCTGGTTTCAGAGTTTTTATGCCGCCCATGGGCCTCTGACTTGGCTTTACATGGCGTCGAGAAATATCTCTCAGGCATGCTGGTTTCCTCACGATGTTTTCCTTCAACGAAGCAAGTGATAATTTATACAATACGCACATGATTCCGAAAAATCGGAGACTGAGAAATCCTTGATGTAAAAACCCAATAACACTTTGTCCCACACGGGAATCGACCCCAGTACCTCATGCTCAGCAGTCGCGCTTGCGACGACTCGACCAACAAGGCAGTCCGTTTCTATAGTAGTATCATGGAACAGTACTAGTGCTGGGCCTACTTCTGCTTTGGGGGTTGATAAATTCACAGTGAGTGTGGTTGTCACTTCATTACTTACTCACCGTTATTAATATAAACTACCTAAGTAAAGAAAGAAAGAGTATTTATTAGTCTCGCCCTGGACAAAACAAAGTGGTATTTTGACAATAAACGAAGATTAAAAAAAAAGAAAACTTAAGAACAAAATTAAAATAAAACTAACTAAACTGGTCCTGTACGAGGCCAAAAGGCCCCTATCTCAGCATGCAAGTCATAGTAACTGCTTCAATATAGTCTTCCTTTATATTCAAAACACAAGAACCTGTCTTATTCTAGATTCTATTCGTCTTGACTCGAGTCAACCAGTACGGAACTGTCTTAGAGGACGAGGCAAAGTGTCGTAGCTATTTATGTGCATGCAACATAGTGAGATCACATCCGTTTGAATTTGCTAAGTAGCACCTAGTACCTAGTATATCTAATATGGTCACTTTTAGCCCGCGTTTACCTATAAGCAAGTTGTAATACTTGTTTTCTCGTAGGAGATCATACTTTTTGTCACCCACCACCACATGCCAGTAAGTCCGACATTATTATTTCTTGCCATTAAATCAGGGACACATATTAGTAAAAAAACTGTTTGTAGCAGATTGCAAACAAAAAAAGAGTTAACTATCGGAGGTAAATTTTGCAAATATCGGAAAGCATGAATTTGTACCAAGCTTTTTCATGAAATTCATTAGTCGATAGATGATAGAGACTAGACTTATAAATAATTCTGGTTTTCTTGAAAAATGGAAAGTGCAGCTCTTTTATTTTAAGATCGGGTTAAGCTTTCGATAGTAAATTGGAGGTGCTAGTGGCTAAGTAATAACAGCTGCAAGGTCTGATCTTCAGGGTTTTGCAGCTCTTACCACGATCGGGCCATGTACGGGTCATTCTTACCAAAGGGGTATCTATCATTATGCCCAGTACTAACTGGGTTGTGGAGGTCAGACAGGCAGTCGCTGCATGATATTCAACCGCTTAGACTGGAATCAGACCCCAACATGGGAAAAACCTAGGCATAAGATGGTGTTCAACTTCGTATTGTAAATTAAATATTTTACGATTATGATCGTTCAACAACTAAGCGGTAAAAACAAAGCTAAGATAAACCTTCATATTCACTACTACTATAAACTTACTTATTTAAGATTATGCGTGGTAAAATACACAATCAAGTACGGTTGGGTTGTGTGTACCTGATGGGTACGTGGGTCGACGGAGGCGGCCGCCGCTGCTGTGGGTGCCGCCCGCTCGCACCAACCTGCTGCAGCACGCGCCGCTGACGCGGGCGCTGCGTGCACTCAATATAGTGGCACAACAAATCGACTGCTTCAATTGTTCTCTGAGTGAATTCACACGGGCCGCATTTTGTAAAATTACTCTTGGTTGTTGAGATAATATAATTGTAAGTGTAATCTTACTAAGCTAATAACTATAACTACACTATTGTATTAGGTAAGCCTGTGATGATAGTGGTATGTGTTTTAAATAAATAAATATTCAGACGAAAATAACAAAATTAAAATATTGACATTGTATTTTTGAAATGAATTTAACATTTTGACATTGGGATTAAGAATTGGATTTTGACATTGGGATTAAGAATTGGATTTTGACATTGTGATTTTGAATTAAATTTTGACATTGTAATTTTTAATTAAATTTTTGAGATTGTAATTTTTTGTTTATCGTTTATATATATTTTTTGCATTGTTAGTCTAGTGCGACTAATTTTGTACGCCTTAAATGGCAAAACATGTAGCTACCTCATTAATTATAAGACCTTTATACCATACTCATGTTTTACAAAATAAATAAATCTAATCTAATCTAATCTAACGACTTAATTTCCTTTCTATCAAACTCATACCCACATTATATTTATCTGGTTCCTACGTTCGATATCGTTGCTATAATAAGAAAACTTTCCCACTCGTTACTAAGAACTTCCAATAAATCTAATCGAACTATTCCTAAGATACCAAATCAACGTTCAAGGACTCCGATCAAAGAATAATTGGGATTATCTAACTAACTGTACCAATTAAAAGAATAATATTATTTATGTCCCCTATTACATGGGACTTAAACATGACTGGCCAAATGTGGGTGCACTATAGGTACTTTCTGCCTAAACCTTCGAGAAAAATAGTCGTAATCTTATGTAATGTAATAATATTGATAGAAACTAACAAAATAATAATATCATGAATGCATTGTTTCATGTATGTATCTACACAAAATTTAATTTTCTTTACAATATATACCTGTTACAATAAAACACAGTTAGACGGGAACGGAGAAGATGGCGGGACGCCTTGAATGGCTTCCTCGTTAATTGGCAAGAAGTGGCGCAACATCGATAAAAGTGTAGGAATGAGGGGGAGGGCCTTTGCCCAGGTGTAAGACAGTACAGACTAATAGCGTCATAGTATACAGCATAGCGAACTCTACACTTAATGAAACTAACTATAATGGACAGTTAGGGTTGCACCTTAACTTTTTTCCACGCTCCTATCCTTTTCTGTCGCTCAGAAGCACCATTTGCTAGAAAGAAAAACAGAGTGGTTGTATTACAGCACGAGGCAGCATCGACGATGTGTTCGGCAGCACGCCGTACCTATCAAGGTGATGCTGAAGACAATTTTTTCCCTGGTACTCCGCATAAAGACAAGGAAACCTTTCACATAAATAGTAGTGAGACAGGTTGTAATTATAACAGCGCCATGACACATAGCATGAAGCTCTAAGGCAGATTTATACTCCAATCTCGCACTCACATTCGCTTCTCGATTCAACCTTAGATATTTCTTATTAATGACGTGAGGCACAAGCTGTTAGCGAGTTTAAATTTGTTGACACAGAGGTAAGAAAGGGTTGCAGAATTATATCAAAGACTGAAGTTCAAAGTTATTATTATAAGGCTATTTGTGTCCTATCCATGGCATTCAATATTCATCTCGGAACTAGACTGAATTTTTTCCCTTTGCTAAAGAGCTACTATCACATTACGTCAGTGATGTTTGAGTAATAGCTATTGCCATCAACCGTCTGTGAGAAATTTTATTTACAAAAACCCTGTAATTGGGTATCGAACCTGAACTGAAGACCTCATGGTCCACAGTAGCCCTTGCGGTCACTAGACCAACGAGCAGTTCCCTTTTTATAATAGATAGGCTTGCGTTTGGCCTCAACTCGCCTGATCTGAAGCGATGATGCGGCCGAGGGTAGAGCACGCTTGCCTAGAAGAAACCAATTCACTCGAACCTTGAATATAATGATCAGAGAACAGAGAAGCCGGCAGTTAAGGAAGCATAGCGCTTTGATCCGGTCCGTGGAACTTCAACCTTTACGAAAAATTCAACCTGCTCCCGCCTACAACTTGCTATCCTCCCAAAAGCAGTATCTATTCAGAGGTGTCGACTCCCAGGTACGTTTCGGACTTATCTCTCTCGTGAATAATGCCCTGGGGCGGTGATCGACGACTGACGACATTTCAGGATCGCGGCACTTTCCGACGGTCCCGGGATTTTTACTAATACCGCTATGGGACGGGAATAAACTTTGTTTTGTTGACATCTGTGTTCCGTGGTCTGCTTTTGTAGGGGTTTTACTTGTTTGACTGTATATATAGTGAGTGTACTCGTGAGTTTTGTACCTAGTAGCTGTTTTTTCAAAGTTATTTTTATGATCGTGTCGTTGACTTACGTGAATGGTATGGATTTCTTGACTGAGAGAATTTTGGGTATTAGATGTGGAGCTATACAATTCGTATAGCTTCGTCTCTTTCTCACAATGGACAAAGATTAGAAAAAACTAACTAACGTCGACCAGTTGCTGAGCTCATATATATTACGATAAATATAGTACTTAATATACGTATATAGCGTGTATGTAGTGGTATGGATCGTAGCAGGCGGCAAAAGGCATGTGTTTATGTATGTCATATAAACTTATTTTACTAAATAAACATTCACAATCAAGAAATAATTTGACATGGGTACATTTTGCCCGAAAAAAATATGACCTTTAATAATAGAATTCATAAAGATTTACTAGGAAGGTTCGCTGAATGTTGATGGCTCTAAGGGTCATCGCCTATCCGCTTATACCGCAGAAACCCTTTCCTGCTATTGACCTTGACCTTCCGTCGCCTCGTAAAGATGTGATATGTTTTTCCGATTCGTTGCACATCCCTATGACCTCTTGATACGTCAGCTTGGCCAAAATAGCTATCAAACTCAGAGACGTTCGTTCGTTCGTTATTCAAAAAGACATAACCCTGTCTTCGCTGTCGCGTAGTATTGGAAAAATATGACATGAACATTTGCATTTTGAACACATGTACCAAGATATGCGGGTTACTTAATTTTGTGATAAGTAATGGTTACTATTAACTCTGATTTTAGAGTGCAGCCTTAAGTGCTATGCTAAAAGCTACGGGCTTGACAGATAAATAAGTACTTGAATCAGTCACACGCAAAAATCGGTAATAGTCTTTTATTTCAGCTTAAGCTCTTTCCCGTGCAGCATTTTCCAACTCCTCCTAATGACAGACAATTCCTTGACCTCTTTTTCCGTCGTGACCTTCACTTTCATCTTTATCTACGTGGTCTACCTCGGTATTCTCTCTCTTTTTTCCTTTAAATTTATCACCAGAGGAAATTACAAATTATAATCTGTAGCCATATTGGAAAACGCTTTCGACGTCATCAGCACTTAAATTCAAGCTTCACCTAAATTAATGCACTCCATTTAAATTGAAAATTTATACTGTCGTGGCAAAATTCAGTTTGGTTTAAAGCCTTTGTTGGACTAACCCTAAAGAGTAAATTTTTTGCAACATTAAGAGTTTCTGCATTTGACATCTCTTTGTTGTCGCGCACGTTTTGAAGCTCTTTGTCGCTCAATATCTACAAATAGACTGTGTGGTGTACTTTATATTTTATCTCAGTATTTTCTACTAGAATGGTTAGTGTAATAGTAGGTAATGGGTATCATAGTAGATTAATTCTACCTTTCGATGAGCATTTTTGTGGAAAGAAAATTTTTTTACCACATAATTATTTGGTATAGTATTTATATATGTATACTGCAAATAATTCAAGTCAAACTCTTAAATATGAAATTCCTAGCAGCCCTACAAAGTGTTATACTGTAGAACCATGGGGTGACCAACTCGGATACCTTTAAATTAATATTATCGGAGTTTATTCCTTAAGAATCGTTTCATATATAGGTAACGGTACTTTATGAATAATAAAATTAATAGTAAAATCAAGCGTTAACAAAAAGTGAAGCCGTTATGGCTTCCTTAGCGCAAAATACTCGCGCATCTCATAGCGCTCCCCGCTCCTCAGCGCTAAGTATACATTTTACCTTCTCTCTTGCGTCACTCTCTCTCTTTCTTTCTAAATATGTGGAAAGCATGGTGGGTCTACAACATAGCAGCATGGCCACTGTTTTAATTTCACTGTAGTATTCAATATACATGTAAAATGTCAAACATCCATTTGTGGAGTTTTAATGATTTAATGTTTTATTTTGGAGTAAACTCCAGTCACGCATTTTCTTTTTGGTATTTTATTACCAAAACACTGCAAACGATGGCGCCACATCAGAGTAATGGCAAAAAAGTTTTTTTTTTTAATCCGAGCTGGCCACCCTGTATAAGGAATAACCCTCAATTCTCGTTTCTGCTAGGATATTGGAATTAATAAATAAGGCTTCACTATTGAAATAGTTTAGCTCAAGACTTGCATGCTATTTAAAATTTCGAGTTTATGCAAACTGTATACAAGTTTGGCTTTAGCAAGCCTTTTATTCGATTGTCTCCGAATCGTATGAGGGTACCTTTACAGCCCGTTCACACGACGACGGTTAGTTTTTTTTTTACGTATCGTCTTTTTTCACGATCCGACAATTTTTTTGACGGTGGCAATGCTTTTTAAATGCCCGTGTTCACACGCATCACGAACCGTGAAAAATGACGGACACATCTTAAATTACAAAAAACACGAATCGTGACGGATTCGCTGATGTTCTCGCTCCCGAAAAATCACGGAACTAATGTGAACACCAATTGGTTTTTTTTCTGCCGGATCGTGATAAAACATAATTCCGTATGCAATATGTACGTCCATCCGTCATAACGTATCGTGTTCTGTGACGGATCGTCACTGACGGAGGCCGTGTGAACGGGCTGTTATGTGTTTTAAAATACTGTGTTTGTGTTTGAAAAGTTTATGATCGATATATTGTTAGAAATTGTAATACCAAGGGTTTATTCAAACGCAATATTCATAAAACCAGATTTAAGTTTTAAACATTGGCTGCTATCTCGAAGAATCACGATATATTGTACCTTTTGGGTCAGACAATTGACTCGAGAGATGTTATACTTGTATCCAGTTATGTAAATTGTTTTGTGACATCCTGATAACGTTAGCTAAATGCACTTTTAGACGTCCTTAGTTTATATGGCTTTATTGATCAAAACATTATTGCCAATACCTCTCGCCATGATCGATCAAATTATAATTCAACAAATTTCACCTACGGCCCAACAGTCCTTCATTTTAATACACGTGTAACGTGCAACCATTTACGAAAATTAGAGGTGAATCGTTCGCTTTGATGTTCACTTGTTCCGTAATGATAGCCAATCAGCATACACTTGATATTTGTGTGTCCATTGAAATAAATACCCAAACAGCTATTTTGGTATTATTATCTACGTTATCTACATCCTGTATATAGGCATATCACTATCATCACTACATAGTATGAAACAAAGTCGCTTCCCGCTGTCTGTCCCTATGTATGCTTAGATCTTTAAAATTGCGCAACGGATTTTGATGGGGTTTTTCAATAGATAGAGTGATTCAAGAGGAAGGTTTATATGTACGAGTATAATAAATGCATATTATAGTAGAGAAAACATTAATATCTACATTGCACCCGTGCGAAGCCCGGTCGCTAGTTGTTAATAAGACGTATCCTCATATTTTAGTTTACATTATAAAACCATTTTAATTAGATGAAAGAAAACACAAACGTTCGTGGTTCGTGGCACAAAGTTGTGAAAATAAGCTGTCATTCTTTGATATTTTAACAAAATGGCAAGTTACTTAAAATTATACTCTTTTAGGTCTATTACTGCCTCACACGTTCAGTTTTTAAGAATTAATTTCTAATTTAAATACCGACTTGTCTTTAAAAAATGCAACAGCGAATACTCTTCCTATAGGACCTTAAACAGCGAAAACAAAACTCTCTTACAAAAAACTTAACAAAAGTATTACAAAAACATTTTCGGGTCAAACTGGGCCACAAGGTCGAAATCCTCAAAATTATGCAAATCCCTGTAACGACGTTGACGAGTTGAATTTTTAATTTCTAAAGAAAACTTTGTCAATGACAATTGAATTACAATAAACCGCAGGTAGACAATGGACAAAATATGATTTTATTCTTATTTTTAAGGGGGAATTTTAATTAATAGGATTAGTAAGGTGGTGTTTAGGAGAGTACTTTGAAAAATTCTTGGACCATTCTTGACAAATATTGTCAAATATTTATAATTTATAATATTTAGAATTTTATGTTTGAGTTCAATGCATTTCGGAAACAGTTCATGGCTGAAAAAGACAACATTTCTATTCAAATAAGCAACATTCTTGTTCTTTATTTATGAGGTGGTTAGTGCCTAAACTGGAGTCAGAGTTTTTATGCTGCACATGGGCCTCTGACGTCGCCTTTGCATGCCGTCGGAAATATCTCTCAGGCATGCTGGACCCCTCACGGTGTTTTCCGTCACCGAAGCAAGACGTGATAATTTATACAACACACACATGAATCCGAAAAACAAGAGATGCCTGTCTTGTGATCGAACTAGAGACTATGGCTTGGCAGTTCAACGGTCACACCCACGTACTCCGTGGTCACACCACTAGGCTATGACTGCTCAACAAACAACATTCTTGCTGAAAATGAGAATATAAGTAGCAAACAAAAACAAACAATAGAAGTAACGCCCACTAAACTAATACAAAAAGGTACAGTTCATGCAAAAGTTGTCTCCTTAAAAATAATGGTTAACGTTAAAAATAACGTTATAGTTACCGATGTTATATAAGTTTAAAACATGAAGTCAAGTTACAGAACGTGTAATATTAAAAATTCCAGAATATTTTTCCTCCACTTTGAATTTTATTCATATAAAGGAATTTTCCATATTTATATGAAGAATTTAGTTTTACGTACTGGGTTATGGAACTAAATTCTTGATCGAAAACTTAGTTGGGAAACATTTCTACACTGTTTTAGTGGTAAAGTTCTGTGGAAGTATATTCACGGGGAAAATTTGGTTGAATCGTGTAAAAGACGTTGCATCAAAACTATTCAGATCTTGGTCCAAGTTTTCTTTTTCCGGAAAAACACGTTTTATTTTTAACCGACTTCAAAAAAGGAGGAGGTGCTCAATTAGGTTGTTTTTTTTTCGTGTTTGTTATCTCATATCTTCGTCATTTATGAAGGGATTTGAAAAATTCTTCTTTTATCTGAAAGGATATACTTTCCGATTGGTCCCATAAAAAAATCATCAAAACCGGTTCAGTAGTATGATTTTTAATCAAAATAACTGGAAAAACTATATCATCCAAGTAAAAGAAATTGCGAAATTGGTACTTGACAAGGATTTGTGTGTGATACGATAACTAAAAAACTTTTTTGCAAAAAAAAAACCGACTTCCAAAAAAAAACACTAAAAAAGTGGAAAATAACTTTACTTTCGGAAGTCGGTGACTATTGTTTGTTTCATTGACTTTTTTGCCACCGACTTCCGAAAGTAAAGTTATTTTCACGACCACTCCTTTGGGAGGGACAGCGGGTATCTTAACCAAAACTGGTCGGACGCCCGATCGTGCGACCAAACTTTCTACCTGATCGGAACTTCTGCGGCCAAAAGTCGTGGTCGTGGCCATGTAGTGCGCGAGGTCTGTAAACATTGACCAAATTGGCTAGGTACATAAACTCACGCCTTTTCTTAAAAGGTTCAGCAGAGACTACATAACAATATAACGTAAGATCTCGCAATCTAGATTTTCCCCTGGTTTTACTAACTAATCATTTTAAAACCACTAGATACCCTTTTTAAGACTCATTCCTCTAATTAAAAGTTACACGTGTACCAACTGGAACTAAAAATAAACCTCTTACCTAACTACATGACGAGATCTGAATTAAGCATGTCTCATTTCAAGGGAACAGTTTGTCTAGCTAACTCGAACTAAACTAACATAATCTATCCTAAGCAAATTCATCCTTTTTGTAATATAACTAGGCCAGGTGTCTTTATTTTGTTAATAGTTCACTGTGAAACTAAAGATACTATGGAAAATAAAATTAAATAGTTTGTTAATTATACTTCATCTTAGCGTGTCAATGACAATTTAAATTGAGTCAGCCCAATATTTAGCGACGAGTTTGGCACTTTCAGTAGCGTCCATCAGCTCCTGTGATGTGCAAACAACAGGACAGGCAGGACACGATATCAAGTGTCCCATCGTTTGCGGGGACATTGTGGGTGTTAATTATACTGTTTTAATGGCAAGAAAGCACATGTTACTGAATCATACAGTAAAGACCTAGCTTAGGCTAAAAGTTGAATAGCAATGGCCGTTCGCATCCAGGTTGCCTAAAATGGCCGCTTTATTAGAATCATAATAGGCTAATAATTATGAATCACGTTGAAATTCTTAAAACGGTCTCAGATGCAGTTAATATTATATTTATAATTCGTATCGAAGTCAATCTTGGGATGACGGCTCCTAACATATTGAAAGCCTTCAGTGCTCTCGGTCTTTGTCAGTCGTTAAGAGTAGCCAGGAGCCTCAAAATCTGACAAACAGTCTTTACAAGAGATAATAATATGGTTGTACAATCATTGGGTGGTAAAGGCAGTCGCTCAACGTAAAAAAAACTAGTTTTTAGCTATTTCATGGTTGACAGAAGCCGACCCCAACCAAGTTAATAAAAAGCTAGGCAGATCACCATAGCAAATGCCTTGAAAGAAAAAATAATGCATACCAATGAACTTTACTGACAGGCTGGGTCTCGTTTTACCAAATTTTCATGCATTTTTCACTCTCTAATAGACCAATCATCTACATCCACAGCTCTATTTGAGTGATTGACCATACCAGAGTAAACCATTCTAGCCTACCATGGCTTTAGCCTTACTGCACCATTGAGTGGACTCCATGAAACATGGCCATTCAAACGCTAATTAATCCATAAGTAATACTGAATAAACAAAGGCCAGCTCCGACCTTTGACCAAACTGTTTGATTGTGTACTAAGCATCGTTTTGTGTGGTACCTAGGTTGCAGTGTGTGACGTCATAGCATGGCAATTAATAGTGACAGTGGGTTGTAGAGTAACTGAAACAAATAAGACGTCGCATACTTCCCCCATGGAGATAATTGCAAAAACAGTTTTCGATACGATTGACGACCCGAATGGCGCAGCGGTAGTGAGGCTGCCTTACGTTCATAGGGTTCCGGGTTCGAATCCCGGTAGGAGCAAGTGTTTGTGTGATGAGCATGAACATTTGTTTCCGAGTCATGGATGTTTATATGTATAATAAGTATGTATTTACAAACAAAAAAGTATCGATGTAGTATATCAACTATCTGGTGTCCACGACACAAGCCTCGTTGCTTAGTGTGGCACTAGATGGCGCTGTGTGTAATGTCCAGCGATATTTATTTATTATACATTTAAACATGCCAAAATTCATTATCAATGGCTCTTTGAGACACTTATGACCGTTTTCGCTAACTAGGTGACAACGAAATGAATTCCTAAATGTTATTGATTTCAATAAAGTAGTTAGTCATTTAGGTTGTGTGTTAAAAGAGGACTAAAAGAGTATGCTGAAATATAAATTCGTACAATCAAACAATTTTAGTCGCACCGCTATACTTTTCACCTCGTTTCCTCGATACTGTGTGTAGCCTATGGAAAGGCAATTTATCATTGTCCACAAAATCAAAATAACGAACACAGTTTATGAAATTACATATGAAGACGTCATGCACCACACAGTATTGGTCGAACATAATCTTCTAACGATCGCACCGCTGGTACACCGGCCCACTTTCTACAAGAAGAAGTGGGCTGTAATTGACCATGTGGGGACCCACTGCGAGATGGTGGACATTTTTTTTTTTTTTTTCGGATGGGAAATCATCAAATGACTTCTCCCGCTCTGGGCTGAGCGGGAGGGAGTGTCAGACTTTTACTGACTAAAACCCACCCATGTTCCTTCATCGCCCTTTGTGTTCCGGGGCCGCGGTATCTCTTTCGAACAACCCGCAGCACCCGGCAGGGAGTTGATAGACATGACGAGCCGGTTTCATCATGATGATTTCCCCTACCCTTTCGAGAGAAGAGATATCATTTTAGGTGCTTGACCCAATTTACCTTAACATTTTAAACCAAAATGGCTGAAAATAGGCCAAAAATCCCGTAAAAAGAGAAACTAGGTAACATAGCTTTGCCTGCACAGCGCTGTAGCGAGATAGTGTTCGCGATATTTACTTCGCTAAATGCATTGAGCTCGCTATTCTTGGTGTAAAGGCTGCCATTCATAGCACTTCAATATGCGACTCTCAAATGACAGCGATTTTGAATGTCAGCTGTTGAAAAATGTGTGTCGGAGTTGGCACTTTTGGAAAGATTGTGTGTCACGACAAAATATTCGTTTGGAGTGGTTTGCTTTTTGTTGTTCTGAGTGGCTGGGATTGGAACTATAAATACAGCATGTAACAATTTCTGCACTGTAGTCTTAGTTTAAACTGCATCAATAAATCTTTATGATTTTGATCAATTACAAGTACGGTAAAAATGTAATTTGAGGATTATGTTATTTTTTTTTTTTTAATTTCTGTGACGACTTAAATATTTCTTTTGGACTTAATGTGGACATCTATAATAGAAGTGGAAATCGAAGAGGGTGTGGAAGAAGAAGACATGCGGCGCCCATACCAAATAAACTGGTATAATTAGCAGTAAAATGATTATGATTTCAATAAAAGTATTCGGGTTATTATTGGATTGTCTACAACACAAAACAAGATTGTTCATCATTTAATGTCATTTTGATCGTCTCATATTTTATTTTATTTATAAAAAGACGTACCTTCAGTATTTAACAATCCACTATATTAAAATATAAAAAAGTCTGCCAGTCAAATAATTACGACACTTTTAAATTCAACGTCTGCCAGTGAATGTCCAAATAAAACCTTTTGTGAAACGACGAGTACAGTGAAGTGAATATTTTAATGTTACTTTCTCACAGTCTTTCGTGAATGCAACTTCGTAAAATTACGTACACAGGTAAAATAAATTACCTCTAAGTTTAGAATTAACACTTTAATTTGTTATTTTACACGTTTCTATATAATAGAATTTTACTCTGGTTAATAAGAAAAACTATCCCATGATCACGAATTGGACTAGCCGATATGGATATCTTTGAACCAACGCGCGACGCGGAGTGCTCAAGTTGGCCTCTGCCGTTGGGGTATAATCGACCCTTCTCAAACACAATGCTAGTGTGGAGTCCCAACACAGGATTTAAAAATATGTTGCCACAGCTTCTCTCCTGCCCGTTGTGCACAACTAATTGGGTCCTCCAGGACTTGAAGGGGGCAAACGAAAGAGCTGTCCAGGTTGCTACGTACTGGTCAAACAAAAACTGAGTCATCTATTCGAGAAGAAGAAGAATAAGAAAGGCATGTAAAATTACTGCTCAAAAAAATAATCAAATTGAATTCAAAGTGGTTAATGCAACTGACACCCCCTGTCTTTTCTGCTTCTTCAAGCTCTGCCAGGTCATCACCGTATTATGCTTTTCCTATGGGCCATTTCTTCTGCAAGCAATGTTCTTCTTCGTCGTGTGGTTATGCCTAACCTGCTGTCAAAGTATTTATGCCACCTTTGGGCCTCTGACTTGGCTTTTACATTCCGTCGAGAAATATCTCTCAGGCATGCTGGTTTCCTCTCGATGTTTTACTTCACCGAAGTAAGTGATAATTATACAATACGCACATGATTCCGAAAAATCAGAGGTGTGTGTCTTGGCTTCGAACTCGAGACCTATGACTTGGCAATCCAACAGGTCACACCACTAGACTATCACAACGACTATCTGCGAGCAATGGGACCCTGTCACTGCCGCTTAAAATAAGTACTGAATCTTTAATTGCAAGCCTTAAATCAGTAATTTTCGTCTAAACACCAGTTAAAGAACCTTGAAAACTAATATAAAGGTAAACATAGTCTGGACCGTGATCAAGTCATCTGACACCTAAACAGACCGTGTCAAGGCTTTTAAACTTGCTGTACCTAAATTGTTTCAAATTCTATATTGCTTAAATATTATATTTCAAAGTGACCTCTGAAAGTGAAAACTAGGTCAGATATAAACGACGTGGTTGTAAAGCATTTTGTCTTGTGTTTACCAGATAAACGAACAATGTCTGGTTTTGTAATCACTTTTCATAACTACATTTATCATTTGGGTCACCTGCACCGTGTGATAAACACATGCCTCTAATTCAAGAAAGGTTAGGCAGAGGTGTATCTAATAATACACCCACATTTCGCCAGTTAAGTTTAAGTCCCATGTAATACGGGGCGAGCCCAATGCAATCGAGCACCAATCAGGGCAAAGACTCCGTAACTGCTACTGAGAATTCCTGATGGAAAAACCCAATAATACTTTGCTCGATCCGGGAATTGAACACAGAACCTCATGCTCAGCATTCGCGCTTGCGCTCACTAGACCAAGGCAGTCAATTGTTTATAATTATTGATTGATTGTGATAGATAAAAGTAAATGAAATGTTTAAGTTGATAAAACGCTTTTATTCCAAGAAAAAACACCTCGTTGTGGCCAGAAGCCCAGAGCTTTAAAGTTAATGTACTCACCAGTCGTGGCTGTTTTTTAAATCATACAAATCTGTAAAGCGTTCCTGAAAGACAGCCAAAAACCTTATCTAAGTGGCCCGCGTAATGCAATTGATCGATGTACATTTACGTGTTATGGTTGTGAATCATATTTTGTTTAACATACAGCCAGACACTGACCTGCAAATTGCAAAAAACTAAAGAAAATTTGATTTCCGTGGGCTTTCCTGAAGCTCCTTAAGACTTTAAATTATGCATTTCATAAAGTTCTTTGAGATTTACGGGCTCCGCTAACCAGTAATAAATAGCAAAAAAATATATAAATAGACAATATAAAGTCAATATTTCATTCCATTCAACTTATTTAAATCCCCTCTTCCTTTGAAAGTTACCAGGAAAACAGATCATGCAAGAAACCTAATTAATATACTATCAATAATTCTACCATACAACTTGTAGGCTTTCAAAGCCCCTCGAAGGGTTCTTGGCTAATCCGATGATAGGTTTTCTCATTCTCGGCTCCGCATTATCCTTTGATAGCACATTTTAATTTATGCGGGTTCCCATAAATTAATAATATCATATCGTAAATTCAATTGCTAAAACTTTGTTATTAACGCACTGTTTTGCCATAAAACGTGATTAGATGTAGAATTAATGTCTGACGAAAAGTTTTTGAAAAAGATAATGTGCTTACGCGGGTTAGCTAAATAACGCGATCGATTTGAAAATTAGTTGTTGCAATGATGGAATTACACTGCCTTAGGGAAAGGATTGCACAATACATTAAAATCCTCGTCGCTGTCTTCTTGAGCGTCGAGCACAACACACACGCCGAAAACACACCAATTTTCACGATATATTCGAATTTTCTTAACAGAACGCGTGGTTCACAAAACGACACGTAGTCGGTCATTACAGTTTTATTACGCGACGCGCAGTATATTCTTCTCGCTCTTACGAAGGCGGAAGGCGCGTGTGAGAAAAGAATGGGGTAAGGAGCAACTAAGCAATCAAGAAATCTTTCAAACTATTCAGCCGAAACGAACCCAAATTGAATGAATTACCTCGAAACTTTAATACGTAGTCTTTAGTGTTTTAGTTCGTTATAAATTTTAGGCATTATTCTATTTAAGACTTATTATTTGCCTTGCCCTGGATGGATGTTATTTGTCCGGATATTTTTGTGTTTCATTTTAGGATACGAACAGCTTAATTGATCTTCTAATGCATAACACTATCGATGATGTCAACGCATGGAGATATAATCTTTGTTACTAAAAGTAAGTTTTCCACCAGAAGGGTCTCGTGAATGGTGAAATCAGCCTTGCTGATTGAACAATCTATCTGCTGGTCAATAAGCAATTCTGTCACTAACAAACTTAAATCCACATTCATAAATCAAATTCCTCTCCACTATTTATCGGCGTCCGTACAGTACCTGCGGAGTAACTATAAGTTTTACTCATGGCTCTGTTTATATTAAACTTGGGCGAATTCCGTGAGAATTCCTGCACCTGTGTCATTAACTTTATTAATTTAGTACGTACAGCAGCGTACTGAACTGCAGAACTAATAACCTATAGGTGTACTTTGGAAAAACGCCAATACGTATAATTGCTCGCTTTTGTTCCGATTAAGCGAGATTTTTTGTGTGAAAACATTCGGTAGAAGTTTTCAATTTTCTGGAAGATACGGTGCTGCGGCTAATTGTGTACTATAATACTCTACCCCCGAACACACTGAAAAAACGCTCACTGAGAGACACTCTATATTTTTCCTACTTTTTACATCATGCTCCTTTTCTTGACTGAAGAAAAGGAGCATGACTTGAAGTGACTGCTAAGATGATAAGTTATAGAGATGTAGGGAAGAAGAAGACAAGCTGCGCCGACACAAAATCAATATAAGGGCAGGAGAAAGATGATGACTTCTTTTCTTGATCTTGATGAATCTTGACTTGTTCAATGGATTTTGTTAAATTGTGACATTAGTAATATATTTTGATATAACTTTGGAGAATGTTTGTTGTAGCGGCCGAAGCGGAATACACACATGAGCCGCCAGGCGAGGGTGTTATGGAGTCGAGTACTGCAGTCGTGAACTCCTTCAACCTGGCGAAATCAGAGCGCGGAAAAAAGAGAAAATCATTTATCAGGCAAAGGTATGAAGCGGCCAAACAGCCTAATAAGAAAGATAGAAATATAAATACTTTTTAATTTAGAACACAAATAAATGTTAATTTGTTGATAAAAGCAAATTATTTTATAAATAATAATGTTTATTTACGATATTCTGTTCATAAACACAATTTAAATTTTCGTTAAATTAAAAACATGCGCCTCTTTGCTGTGAAAAAAAAAGCAATTATCGCCGACTATAGTGAAAATTAAACAGTTGGTTAATGTTATCTGTGGCAAAATCAGGAAAAAAAACCCCAGTGCGTGGTAAATGAAAAAAATCCACGAGTGTGAAATATATTGCATGTTGAACCTAATCGTAGTGCGATAAAAGCTAGTTTCGAGAAAGTGTATTGAAAAAAGCTTTACCAATCGTTAGTGAATAGTAAATGGGTACCGCTTGATACTTTCAAAGCTTTAAAAGTGATGACGTTATTACATGCACGATGTTTCTTACGCATAAAAAGGTTTTTATACTTATTGTTCTAATATTAGAATATGAACTTTTTATAAACCATATTTTCTTTAGCAAATATTCATAAAATCTCTCTTAATAAATGAAGCATTAATAAAACATACGTGGCTCAACATACGTGACTAAAGGCACAGTGGTTAAATATCAAGTTATCTGGCTATTGTTCAGCACAAGAGAGGATCGCTTTTGAACGTATCGCGCTCATTACAAATTATAATAATTTCGCCTCTTTGTTAAATTCTACCTTAATATGCGATCGGGCAATTATTGTAGGGTAACTCTGTTGTATATAAGTATGTGGCAATTTCTCAAAATATGTTTCTCTTATAGAGGCCTGGGTCCCAGCAAACATTATTAGCGGATTATTGTTCATATAACATCACGACTGTAATTCTTGAAGAGTTAGGCATTAGTGCACCTACTACTAAACCCACATTTCACCATATACCATATATGTTTCAGTCAACTGGGCCCACATCGAGACTCCAGGTCTGCTACTGAGAAATACCTGACCAAAAAACTCAATGACACTTTGTCCGACCTTTTTTCTTTTTTTTTTTTGGGTGGGAAATCATCCCGCTCTGGGTGGAGCGGGAGGGCGTGTCAGACTCTTACTGGCTAGCCCAAACCCACCAGTGTTCCTTCAGTTGCCTGCACTGGACCAACGAGGCAGTTAGTTCTGTGAAGTTCATACTGCCAAAAAGAACTGTCTGAACATGAAGAGGCAAATGTTACGAAATATATCTATTATATTTTTTAGCTTGGAATAATCATATAAACTTTTATCATACTAAGTTCTGTAATAATGAGTTCATTTCTGTATTTCTATCACTGAGTAATAAACTTGCTGATGGACACCTTTGACATTTAAATTATGATTAGATTATAGTACAGCATAGTAACAACAATCGCCTATACTGTTTTACACCCACATAATTATGTTTACTCTCCGTACAATTCAAAAACAATATGACCCATTTCCAAACCCCCTTTCTAGATTCCTGCAAAACAAAAGACGGACCTACAAAGCCTCAATTTTGTTTAGCTATTGTCAAACCAGGAGTCCAGGAATGTCCCACGCAAACGGGATACATGCTCATAGTACTTCGACGGCTCACAGAAAACCATTGTTAAAGAGAAAGGCCGAAGTTCAAAAGGATACAATGTACCCACAATTCTATATGAACGAATAATGTACAGTCCTCTCACTGCTGGATAACGTCTGACAGCAACAACCTAAAAACCACCTTATTAAAATGAAAATACTGATTACTGTTATTTCACAGACTTGTCTATGGCGGCAAGCGAACAGCAACTTTATTCAAACGGCTATAAAGATCACAGTCATTTTCAAAGTGATGCCCAATCAGAAGTAAAATAGTATTGAAAGAACAGTAGCGTACATCGCAGTTCTAAATCATTTACAAAAGACGAAGGTTTGCTTATCCAAGAGAGATGTTTCTAGTAAGATATGTGACCCAACTATGACGATTTAATGTTGAATTTTTTGTGAAAGACTTTGAAAGGGGTTGGAAGATTTTTGTATGAAGCGTGGCCTGCCTAACTTCCGCTATTATAATATTTTTTCAAAGAAGCAGCCATGTGTATTAACTCTATTAATCAACAGCTGGTATCAATATGAACTAGTTTTGTATGAGACACAATCCTCTAAATTGTCACGTTCCCGAGATATGAGCTATCAAAGTTAAAGTCAATCAATAGTAAGGCACAAATACAAACTAGTTTTGAATGAGACAAAATCTTCTAAACCGTCAGATTTCCGAAACATAAGGTTTAAAGATTGCGAATATAGTAACTTTGATGGCTTATATTTCGGAAACATAACGTTTTAGAGGATTGTGTCTCCTACAAAACTAGTATTTAATTATACCAGCTATTGATTAATAGAGGTCATAATTATGCGTTGCTGCAACTTTGAAAAAAAAAGAAATGGCGGGAGTTAGGCCGGCCATTAAATTCAAATTCTTTGCGTTCAGATTTGATGACGTGGTTGGTTTTGTGTGGTGATATGAAATGTTTCATTTATTTCATGTTTCAAAGTAATGATACTACAATTTGGTATAACATTTATTGTGCGTACCGACAGTTTCTGGAATTCACTGCCGGCTTCTCTGTTCATTGATTATTATAATCTGGATCTATTCAAGATCCGAGTGAATCGGTTTCTCCTAGGCAAGCGTGCTCCACCCTAGGCCGCAGCATCGCTTCACATCAGGCGAATTGCGGCCAAATGCAAGCTAATAAGTATTAAAAAAAGTGCCTTCTCCACTTTTGAAATACACATTTTTTTTGTGTTGGATAGCTGGGTGAATATAAACTGTTTTATAAACATTTAAAATTTTAAGTTTAAACCTAAGTTTTGTTAATTCGATTAAGGTAAAATAAAACGGACCATTCTGCATAGTACAATCCACGTAATCTGAAATCATGTGGGATGAACTGGCAAAACTGTCAAGGGCAGTCAATTAAAATTTCTGAGTTAACTGTGACATTCACTAACACGGTTAGTTTGTGTGAAAGTTGTTGACAACTTTTTCCTAGCAGAGTCTGTCGAAGCGTCTCCATGATGTATTGTCTCCAAAGTATTGTCAAAACGTTACTGCCCCATATAAAAAACCAGTGTTTAAAGAGAAGATGGTTGGTATGGAGCGCTATGGTTTCATTAAACGCATAACGAAACCATAGCGCGATTCAGAAAAGGGCACAACGCCATCTATCGAGGAAGTAGGTAAACTTGACACTTTAATGCAGTCCGGATATTAATATGATCAAGTTATTTAATTAATTGTAACTTTTTTGATTTTTGGGTATAATTCTGAATATGCTTTTTTAATTAAGATTAAATTGAATAGTTAGGAGAGCTTAGGAACCATAGAAAAACCTAAATCAAAAAGTTAGCTGTCTCGCTTATAAGGTTTAAACCAAAACATATTTCTAACATTTTCGTGCCTGAAAATCTAACAGTATAAATATCAAGTTCATAGACTTACACTTCGAAGATACCTACACCCTGAGATATTACAGCAGGCTAAAGCGTAAATCATCGCCAATCTTTTGTTTACGAGCGCGAAAACCACGCCGCCGCCGCCGCACCGTGCAACGCCCGCGACGAAGCCGCCATTTTAGTTTTATCATCCGAATTGGTTTATGTTCTCATGTTGTGTGTGGTATTATGATTAAATTATTTTAAGCTTTTCTGCTTTTGAGAGGAATATTTAAACAGCATTTTCATTCTGTCTGGAATTGCCTTGTTGAAATCTGTTTTTTTTTTGTTTTATTGAAAAGCTTAATATGACTTTTTTCACTTAGCTAATATTGAATTCTCGATGCAACTGTATCACGTTTTCGTTATGCTTATCTTATCTGATAGATCATAAAATTCAGTTGAAGATTTTAAACAGTTCATGTTTAACCTAAACTTTTGTCATATTGAAAAAAAAAAGCAAAACATAATAAATTCTATGTACTTACTTCTTTTATGCTTTGGTAAAGCTAAAATGTGTTGCTCCTTTCATGGCATAAACTAATCTATTGCGGATTTGATTTGACGTCCTAAATGCCACCGCTTCCGCCGTCTTTTCACTCAAGGTCACCGGTCGATTTTGTGCCAAGATGTGGGATGTATGTAATGTAAGCAAATATAATGCCAAGAAAATGGCCGGCTTCTAACAAATTGTTTTTAAGACTAAGATTTTTAATGAAGAATTGTAGCACAAGATATACCTACAGTGTGCGTCGTTACATTGTGCATTATTCTGATTATTATAAACTCATTGTTTCATTATAACAGATAGAGTGCAACTCAATCGGTAAGCTATAGAGCAGGACCATCAGACGCAAAAAAAAACACAGTTCAGAATTCGAACACACGACTTATCGTTTAGCTGCGCATCAAATCATCTGTTGGTAGCGTCACAAATTGCCGATTTGACATAACTTCCTAAATAGAGTAAACCGTCATGCATATTTAATCAAAGACCCCAAAACTGCTCTAATTTATTCCAGAACGTTTAAAATTTACTGCCGATCCGAGGAAATAAAGCGAATGAAATCTAAAACCTAATTTCGTTAATTGGCACTCGGATTCAGTCGCTAATCTATGAACACTTAGAGACTCATTTACCAATTCATTGTGTAGACTGTTATTTTTAAAGTAGGCCAGGAATTTGCTGCTTTTGTGTATGGGAACTCGTGTTTCTTCCTTTCTACACTATTTTGTACTATTCAAGGCTTTAATTGAGTTGTTTTTAATTAGACACCATCTTTCACCCTTTGAAAATGTAAAACCTTTTTTAAACAGGAAAACTAGAGTCCTTTTTTGATACGTTTCAGCCCATCATGATCATAAAAGTTACATAATACATTTCCCTAAAAATCCAGCACTTCCAGCACTTCCCAGTGTTAAGTCCTGGAAAAAAATGAGTGGTGCAACAAACTCCCCAGCAACACACCTATCTATAAAATTGGAAAATAAATCAGTGTACATGGTGAAAGGGACATTTACGGACCAACAGTTACCACGTGTTCAGTACATCACTCCGAACGGCCACATGGAATTTTAAATCAGCAATTTAAAAAAAAACTGCTGTTTCCTACAAATTGCAATTCTAACAAGGTCAAAATGTGTGGTGGTGGTTCGAAATGATGTACTGAATACGTTTTAACCGTTTGTGCGTCGATGTCCGTTCCACCCTGTACCTAACACAAAATCTCCACCTATGTCACTAGAACCTAATATATAACCGTAAAACATACTTTAAAGCCACACCCTTCTTCAATCTTCTAACCCAAGTCTATGTGAACCACACCTGAGTACTGTCAACTCATTTCCTTTGTTAAACTCCGACAAAGTAGATAAACTTGTTTGTAAATACACAAACAACGAAATTGGATTGCGTTTGTGCTAAGTTTCTTTACAATTGTTATACTTTATGCTTTGTCTATTACTCCGTTGGTTCATCTTCTTTAGATTTTCAGGAACGTGAAATATTGTTTTGTTTTTTGATGAAAATGTGTACTGCATTGACATTTTAAAATGAAAGTGATGGTGATTTAATTAGATAGCGTTTGCAGAGTCCTTTTAAAGCTTGCTTGTCGTTGTCAGGGAGGAGTTGTTTGTAATCATTTGTGAAATTGACTTTGGAACTTGTCTAAAAACACATCATGGCGACGTTAGGGTCAATTAAGACCACGCGCCGACAAGAACTATGCAGTTAATGCAACACTTTACCTATATTATGATGTGACATTGAGAGATTTGAATTACATTGAAGTTTTTAAGAATAATAACTTGCATCAAATCCTGAGAGCCACTTAAAAACTCCACTCAATTTTAATAGAACCATTCCGTACACAATCTTTCATACAAAAAAGAACACATTTATACAAAGCGAGCGGGAATGCGTCCAATAAACATCATTGTCACATTCAATACCAGCCCACAAACAGACACACACACACACAGACACCTTTACACGGAATAAACGAAAGTCGCCTTTGTGCATCGTCCACAGTTCCGTGCGGTTAAGTGCAAAATATTTGTTCTGGCACCCAAGAACGGGGATTCAATATGGTAAAATAAATTGTGGATCTTTTGTATACCGTGAGCTAAATCTATTGGCCCGATGTGTACACGTTTTTCACATACATGTACACCTTATAGGAAGGAACTAATCTGAGTTGAGGTGATGACTATGTTGTTTGTTGATTTCATGACCACTCACTAGATTTTTTGCTTATTTGGCTATGTTTTATTATATCGTTTGACACCTAATCTCGGGGATTATATTATTAAACTTCATGACTTTTTCAGTTAGATATTAAAAAAGCGACGTTTTTTATTACTTTCAAGTAAAATCAAAACGATGTGTTTTATGATAAATAAATACTTTATTTTTGTAATTTATTTCATGATTCAATATATGTATAGGTAATTTATTTCAACATGGATAAAATGGCTTGTGAAATATAAAAAAATAATTCTTCCGAACTCAGTATTTTGTTACCCGTACGCAAAGTACGCGCTTTGAACGTGAATTTGCGGACACCAGCCCGTGATACAATACAAGGGCTATAAACAAAAAAAAGGATTCCAGTGAATTCTGTGGCTCATCAAAAATTGTTGATAAATAATTCAATAAAAAAAATCGTATTTCACATTTAACCTTTCGCTTTTCAATAGTAATTTTACCTGGAACTTAAAAAATATTCCACTTTTATTGAGGTACGGCTTTTCTGCTGTTTGATTGAGCTTTACTGTTGGTAAAAAAATAAAATAAAATATTTGTTGCGTAGAATTGTGACAAATGAAAGTAGTCAATTCAATATAAAAATAATTGACAAATTATATGATTTATTTTATGAATTCATGAGCAATTTTTCACGTTGTTTTTCTTTTTTTAATGAACTCAACTGACTGGATTAGACTTACATTACAACACCCGCTTCTCAAAATAACCTCCACAAAATAGTTAACAACCTAGTCACTTGAGACTCGAATAACGAATTTCTCAACACGCTTACTAACTGAAAAGGACTGCTCCTATTGTTGAGTCCGAGTAACACAAGAATTGTATTGAGAAAGGCCTTGGCGTATAAGATTTGATGGGATTTAATTAAGATGAGATAGACTTGTTCTTGGTAATGTGATCTAGATGCAAAAGCGTAATCGACTGAGATTATTAGATATCTAGGAAGAGAATGAAAGTTAATTTAAAACTATTTTTAAGGTAAAAAATATGTTTGCAAAAATTATTTTAAAAAATGTCTAAAAAAGAGCTGATTGGTGATAGTTACTTGATGGTTTTTGACTATCATGTCATACACCACAATGTACAATACCAAAGATTACTAGAACTAGTCGTGTCATCGTCGTAATCGTTAAATTTCAACACTCAAACAAAAATCTAGGCTATAATCTGAACTAAACCTTCCATCTCAATTTAAATAAACCAGAGACACAACAAACAACTTCACGTACATTTTCCTCTCAACCGCATCACAGAAAAACAAAAGAAAAATACCCGTTCCTTTATTCTTCTGCAATTAACTAAGCGTGCTCAGACTTTTACTCTCAATATCTGCTATCGCCAGAGCCCTTGCAACTCTTATTTTTCAATTTACGTAGTCGCCCATCGCAGTAAAACAAACCTTAAGATAGTAAACTTTCCCCGCAAACTGATAAAGAATCTAATTTATACCTTTGCAGGGAAAATTTCTTGGAGAACTTTCTAGAAAAGATCGTAGCCACCGTTGATTTTGAGAATGAATTATACTGATTACGATGCAATATATAAAGTTGTTATCTCCGTTATTAATGTTGGCCGAATATTTTGGGCACCTGGTGTATTTATTTTATTGTGTAAGTGTAAGAAAATAAACAACTTTCAAGAGCAACTGCTTAGTAACAAGGAAACACAATTTAAGTAAAGAAAAACGCTTGTTAATAACACCAAGTGACATTTTTAAGGATGCCTAAATAAAAGTGTTCTGTTCCAACAACGCGTATTGACATTATAACTACAATAATAATTAATAATTCAATTAGATGCCACAATATGTTAGCCCAGCCTGCTGAACCACATTCTAATTTATACCACTTAAAAATCAAAATATGAATGTTAAACCTTCTAAGACACAACAAAAAAATCCGATAACAGCACTACCACAGCGCAGCCATAAATCCTAATTAGTAAGAACGTCAGGTAATTTCGCGTGAGCAATTAAAAGTGAAAAAAAGTGGTCTGCTAATTATTCGCCATCCCACAATGCATTAACAAAAAGAGGGATGAATAATTTTCGGGACAATTATAAATCTGCTCAGTCGCGCAAAACTAATTTATATTGTCAAGGAAGAAAATGTATGGACATTTTTAAGAAAGTAGCGACTCATTGTTTTGGGCGAAGATCTGGGGAGAATATAAAATGCGCAATTGGAGTCAATTAAAAGTAAAATAAATGAACTGAACACTACGAAATTAATAGAATTACTCCTGTCACTAATTATAATTGTGTGGTCTTTGAACACAAACCTTTAGAGCTAAGGGCATCAAGTCTAGTCATGTTCCCGTACGCACGAAATGTAGCTTTCTTTGTGATGCGCTGTAAGAGATAGGACTAGTTCTATAGTTACCAGGATTATGTCTTACCGAGTTCACTGACGGTCAGCCACTATTCACCCATAAGCCCCTATGTAATAAGGTTGAAAAGTGATCGACCGTCAGTGAACTTGGTGGCCCATCAGTGATCGTTAACATTGCTTTGGCTGAATTGTTGTTGGCTCAGATCAATTAAATTACCAACAGTTGTCAGGGTTCGTGGTTGCGAAATTGATATACATAGATTACCAACCATTTGAATGCAAGCGGCTTATCTAAATGTTTTAGCCTATATTTTACTAATAAACCGCAAACTAAGTCAAGAAAAACTCAATATTACATACTTATCCACAACATTATTACACCAACTATTCGAAAAACTTCTCTTTATCCCAAAATATTTTATATTCCCCAAGATATGACACGTTCTCCAAGGATATTCAGTATTCGCTCATAGCTGAGTATTATGACGAATCTATAGAGTTGGAGTCTACACGCAGCAGTAAGCCTGGATATTAAATTCTACGCCAAGTTACGATACAGATGCTACAGATTTATTCGTGTGCGCAATCGGTATTCGATTGGATTCTGGTACCAATTTCTATTACAGTTTAAACTAGTAACGGCAATAGAATTCGGTGTGAGTGAAATATGCGATAGTTTTGGGGAAGTGATTTTGAACTATTAAATACCTTATCTCGTCAACGAGTAGAATCATTTTGTTCTAACTTTGAACGGGCTTAACATAATCAGCATAATTATAATGTTCCCGTTTCTGGGAAACAGGTCTCATCTCTGTCATCCACGACGCGGGCCGAGCGCGGGTTAGAGAATTTATTACTATTTAACATCAATTCTTCCAACTTTCCGTTCTTGGACATACCAGCCGTTGGCAAACAGGCGGTTTCTCAATTCATTAGCAATATTTTCTTTGTTATAATCAGTATGTTTACACAGTTCTCAATTTGTTTCCTTCAGGTATTGTCACGTTAGCGAACTGAAAAATAAGAAACATTACCTAAATAAAAAAAATCGTTCTTTGTTTCGTTTTGGTATTTCCATTCAAAAAGTTGCAACCAATGGCTGGAAAGCAAAAAAAAAGGCCGCCTCTCACGACACAACAACTGCAAGTGACACTACATGTTGCTAGAGTAACAGACTGCAAGCTGTCCGCCGAAGTAACTTATTTTCCCGTTTTAACTTGTGGGGAAACCTTTTAAACTTTCTTAACTTTCACATAGATCGGAAAGTAAAAGAAAAACGTGGAGAGAAACTCGTAACACAATAGATATTTTCATTGAAGTTTTTAGGGTTCCGTACCTCAAAAGGAAAAAACGGAACCCTTATAAGATCACTTTGTTGTCCGTCCGTCCGTCCGTCCGTCCGTCCGTCCGTCCGTCCGTCCGTCCGTCTGTCAAGACCGTTTTTCTCAGGAACGCGTGGAGGTATCAAACTGAAATTTCTATATGATACTTAGTTCTACTGTCCCTGGAAGCTGTAGAAAAATCAACCTTCTAAGTCAACGCAATCAAAAGATACAGCCACTTAGGCCGCAAATTTCCGCAAATTTTCGAAACTCGCACGGGAATCAAAACCTACAGGGTACTTCCCGTGAACTTAGAATCTTGAAATTTTGTACGAAGTCACGTCTTATAGTACAGATATAGGAAAAATTACGAAAACCGTAAATTTTTAGTTTCGTCATATAAAAAAAGTTATATACCCACAGGTTTGTACGGAACCCTCGGTGCGCGAGTTCAACTCGCACTTGACCGGTTTTTTAATTATTTGCTCGACAATAGGTTCGTATATTGAAAATTTGTAGTGATTTTTACTAATTTTAATAGACCTGCATTTTCCTAGTGGATAATAAATTTAGCAACAAAAAAGTTGCATGTAAATACTTATAGTGTCATTTATCATTTTCTTATTAAAATAAAATTTGCATCCATTTTAGCTTAGAACCTCTTCACACGGTTACATCTCACTCACACTTCACTACGTCTACAACAATTTATCAACTCTCACTACCAAAATAACAAATAAACCTATATTACACACAGCGGCACGGAATGTGGCGCAAGCGCGTAATGTGATTTATTATCAAAATTAAACCCGAAACAGGGTTTTTTTAATGCTGTACAACTTAAATGTTTATTCGAATCTTAATTGCAAATGATAAATTAAAAAAAGTGAGTTAACTTTATTAAAATTTTACAAAATTACAAGAAAAGAACAACCTCTAAGTTTTAAGAATTTTTTTTTTTAAATAAAATTAAAAAAATAAAGATATTTTACTTAAAATTAATAGCGAGTATTTCCACACCTGGCCCTGGTGACCCCATGCTTGCGATTAGGCAAGCTGTGGATTATGTTTTAATGAGCACATGGGGCATTTCTTCCCAGGCGGTACCACCAGAGTGGTTTTCAACTGACTGATAGTCTCTGGAGGGTTGGGACTGAGTCTGATGTGTCTTTTAAGCATGTGCCAGACATTTTCTAAGGGATTCATGTCTTGACTTCGTGCTGATCACTCTAATTTTGTAATTCTCACCTCCGACAGGTAATCATGCACGCAACATGCTGTGTTTGGTCGTGCATTATCTTGCACTAAATCTTGTTTTTGGAGAGACACTTCAATGTATCGCACTGCCGTTACACGACCTGCAACTACTGCCAACTCTGTGCGTGCGTCTAAAAATATCCCTCCCCAAACCATAAGTGATCCTCTATGGAAACTGACGATTTGCCTGATAGTGATTGGCAGAAACCTTTCTCCATGCCTTCTCCACACACGTTCGTGCCCATCTCTTAAGGTCACTCTGCATTCGTCACTCCACAGGACTTTACTCCACTGCTCGTGAGTCCAATTTGCGTTTTTACGAGTGAACCAAAGTCGAGCTACGCGATGGTGCCGGAGCAGTTCTGGACCTCGGACTGGTCTTCGAGCTAGCAGATCCTGTTCCTCCATTCTCCTTCTTATTATCCGATCACTTACGTTGACCCTTCTTGCCGTTTGTAGCCGCTAATGTATTGCGACCGCAGTAAGGAACCTATTTCTCGAAATTACGAGAGCGATAAATCAGTCACCTCGCGCTGATGTACACCTAATGCCGCTACTTCTTGGTCTCCTTGTGTATAGGCCGGTCTGGTTGTACCTTGTAAAGGCGTACTTGAGAATTATACGCTGAACATTTAAATTTTAAGCAATCTCTCGTTGCGTTCGCCCCTGACTCAGAACTTGAGCAGAATTGTGTTACAATTCTGGAAGCCTAAATGACTACAGATTAATTAAAAATAAAGATTAAATGCACGGCCATTTTAATATCGAGTTTTAAACCCGTGTTTTGTGCGTTCCGGCAACGTACTAACTTTAAGTGTCACAGAAATTAAACTAATTAACTTTTATTTGTGCTAACCCTCTTAAATTAATAAAAACAAATGTCCTGACAAACTGTTACTCGCAATTCTCATATGTGATACCAAATCGCGTTTAAGTTTGGGCCACTTGAACGCCACCGAGGGTATCTCATATCAAATCAAGACTAAACAAAACAGCTCACAACTCAACAAACAAGACAATTCAACGATAAACACGATTACAAAAACAACATAAGCTTCTGCTGAACTTGTACCATAAAAAGTATATGCGAATATTATCCACAGCTGTGATAGTAACTCAGTCCGTCAGTTACCTTTTCACGCCTTAACAGCAGAACTTCTTTGCACACTTTTTCTATTTCAATCCGAAGGATTTTGAAGGATATTCGTAATCCATTGCTTTGTATGTTTAAAAACTTCGTCTACTCGACAACCTAAACCGCGTAATGGATTGATTTGTGATGTTCAAAATAATTGCATTGTATTGGGAATAAGAGTTTGTTAACCGATTACCCATCTGGGTTAGGACGGTCTTTTTTATAGCGGTAGTAAGTAGTTCCTGTGGGATAATTCCCGTGTGTCACGCGGGCAATACCGAGGGCAAAAGCTAGTATAGTTACCAAAGAGTCCTGACTAAATTGGCAACATCAAGTTGTACGCACTATTTTGTTTTACTACAACACTGAAGTGGAGTGAAGGGCAAATGGCCTTCCTTCTGCTGAAAATTTCATATTTTCACGAGTTTTATGCGTTTATGTTTTCGTTTTGTTGTTTTTGCGCCGTGAAATAAAACAACAGGTACGTGTTAGTTGGTACTTAAAGATTTATGCGGGAATTTCTTATAGTCTTAGGAAAAAATGATTAAATAAAGAAATAATACCAGCAAAAAATATTTTTGCTAAAATTATTTTCTTAGAAGTATTTTTTCGTGGAAGCTATTTTAATTTACCTTTGTAATTATAAGTCCGTGTCTTAACCAAACTGATTTCCGCGCAAACATGTGACCGTCACGTTCATTTTCTT
Organism: Standfussiana lucernea; assembly: GCA_964057025.1. NCBI lineage: Eukaryota > Metazoa > Arthropoda > Insecta > Lepidoptera > Noctuidae > Standfussiana > Standfussiana lucernea. The sequence continues at coordinate 4,340,473 of OZ059788.1, read as the reverse complement.
CGGCGGGCCAGAAAGATTGGTCGCGACAAAAAATTATATATGAACGTGACGTCACGCAACCGGTCGCTTCGGTTAGGACGCGGGGTAAAAACATCTATCACAAAAATACAAACATCTTCCCAAAAAAGTCTTCAAAGTAATATCTTAACATATCCACTAGAACATCAAATCTCGTATTCAATCCAAAACTAGATTTTCGATGGCGTAAGCAAAGGTCTGTTTTACTATTCATTTTTCCTCATGTGTGAAGCTCAAAGAAAATCCAGGAATTCGTGTCGCAAAATGTCAACAGTATTTCAGTATATTCGAATATTTCTGATATATTTGTGTATGAAAACCAGAAATCTTTACAATGTTCATTGTTCTTTATGTTTATTTTACAATGTTTCCATAATTTTCCAGTTTTCAGTCAACATCGTGATTTTTTTTTTGTGGGAATTAGCTTTTTTGTATGTTTTCGCTTTTGTGAAATTTTGAATCGATATTAGTTTTTTATTTCACAGCTCATTTAGGTATTACACATTTTCCAATCGTACAAGGTGTAAACGGACCCTTCACGAAGCCGTCAATCAAGCATTCTGTACATCAAACTAAGTAACGCAATGCTGTAAAACGACTATTTTTTTTTTTTGGGTTAAAAATGTACGGTAGGACTCAATGTAATGCACTAAAAAGATAATGCTGATGGATGCATTGAATAGTACAGGGTAAAGTTATAACATTTAAAACTTGTATTTCTAAAAATACTTATGAAAATGATGGAACTTTGACCTCCAATATCTCGATGAGTAGATGGTTCCCAGGTATGATCCAGAACAAAAAAACAATCGAAGTGACGGCGAGAAGAAGTGGCTTTCGGCTTCGTTAAGGGTCTTGTTGCAACCATTATCTGGTGCGGGTTAGAATGGATGGACTGTGTGAAGGATGATATTGCAAGAAAGATGGTGTCTGATGAGACGACAAGTAACGGAGAAGTATGGAAGAAGATTTGCTGCACCGACCCCAAATAAATTGGGATAAGGGCAGGAGAATGATGGTGAATGATTTTATCTTGAGCGGGTTTCAGTGAATCAAATGTGGGCTCTATATATCACAATGATCTTTAGGTCGTCTACAATTCGCCAGAATATCCAGGTACGAAAAAAAACAAGAAATAAGTTCTTCCCAACCGGACAAAATTACGACTTTACAAATACGGCGCACCGAATTCCTTGTACGTTACCTATATACATGCAAAAACAGTCGTTCGATCACCACTGACAAACAAGATTAGAGGTTGATTTATACCGACGACTTATTCTGATAACAGCTTTCCTTCTTTTGACGTAAACAACGGCCCGATTGTTCGTTTGGGACTTTGGAAACTAGCAGAGGGTGCAGTAAAAAGGAAACGCACTACAATCTTTATGACTCTTTCTTTCTTATGGCATGTTCTAAGGATAAGAAAGAGCATGCAATATTTTCTCTCTTGCGTTTTCTTATCAGATGTATGCACAGTTGACTTGCTTAAAAACGGTCTCAGGTGGTGAGGAACTAGTTTAAGTGCCATTCTATCATCGATTTCGATATGAGTGGTCCCATACATTTGGGTTCGAGTATGTATTGAAGTTTTGTACGGGACAGCTGATATTTTTTTTCGCAATTTCACAATGGTGGTCCCATGGAAAAAAATTGTTTAGTTTGATGGTCTGCATCAAACCCTTAAATATGACCACACCTTTCTGGTACAAGCTATAAAAGCTGCCGATAAGCTGTTGAAAGTCGATGAAGGACTGCAAAACTCTTTGCCTCTGGTAGAGCCTTTTGGTCACTAATCACCATAATGGTCTTCATTTCAGCCAGGAATCACCCAGTCCCCGTCTCTTGTGTCTTCTGGTTTCTCAGTTCCCGATTCAGTGTTTGTTCCTTCGGGACACTAATGAGATTATGGTTAACGAAAGCATGGCCGGTCTATTTGCTAGTAAGTTCTGCAAAGTTAGAACTAGGGAGGTCAGTGAGGTGATTCGTCAGTTTTGTTTTGATAGATGCTTCGGTTACTTTGTGTAGGACGACTTTGCGTAGGACGGATTAGGACAGGTTCTCCGAAATGCTGATCTAGGTTTAGGAGTGTGTTAGTAAGTCAACACAGTGACCTACATTGCGGAAAACATATAGTAAGGTAAAGTGGATTGTTTGTTTGAGTGTTCTGACACTACTAGTATCTGTACTAGTTAGGTTAGACAAAGATTTTTATGACTTTGACCAAACTTCAAGAAGACGTTGTAATCAATATGTTGTTTTGTTTTGTTTAAACTTACACTGTCACTTATGGGATATCTTCCGTGAGTATCAATCGCCACGATCACGGGATGTTACCAAGTGATCGTGGCGCTTGCAACAGCGTCGAAATATCGGAAGCTTACAATAATTGAGATACCGGAAAATAACCCGTGAAACCTTTAAACAGTGTTTTTTTTTCTTTGTTTCACTGAAATCAAAGAATAATATTCAGCTTATTTGGTGGTATATTGTGTTGCCTAGTAATTGGGTTGTGAAGGTCAAATAGGCAGTCAGTCCTTGAGAAATAACTGGTATTCAGCTGCATCCGGTTAGACTAGAAGTCGACCCCAACAAACTTGGGGAAAAACTAGGCAGATGATGATGGTGATGTCTGATGGGATTAAAACCGATACGGACAAAATATGGACACTAGACATGGACACGGACAGATAAATAAGGTTATTATCAGTCAGATTCTGGTGTCCGGAAACGCGTCTGCAATTTGTACTTACCGGATTGACCGACCCCTAACAATAGCAAAAAGAAAACTAATGATTTACCCACTTATTTACTGCCCAATTTAAAAACATTTGAAAACCAATCACCAATTTCATCAAACATCCTCGCATCATAATATCAACCTAAACACACTTTACATACATGCTGTTCGTTTTTTATCAGTTTTATCCGCTTACACAGCGCGAGGGAATCTAATTACTGTGCCTCTGTCGATGTGTTGACGTTCACCGTTTTTATTCACCCCTTACATGCGTCGAATTGCAATTGACGTCGGCGTCATTCCGGTTCCGTGCGGAAAAAAACTCTATTTTTTGTTTTCAGTACTTGGTAGAGTTAGTTATTCGGCTTCGTTAGTGTTTTTAGTAAGTAATTGATAAAGTTAGTTTGGCTTGCGATAGTGTTTTCGTAGGTGTTGTGAAAGATTGTCAGCAGTCTGAATTTTTTTTTTTAAATTGTGAAATCTGGAATTCTTTGTAAATCCTCGTAACTTAGCAAGCATTTTGACTTAGACAGGTTCCATCTCTCGAACGAACACTTGTGCAGCAAAGGTGTAGTATCAGTACTACGATGCACTAGCTTCTTGAGAGTGTCCTCACGGGTTTGAAATTATACAGGGCAATGTACTATTGGTTTTTTTTTGTCAAGATACCCTATGTCTTAGCTCATGGCTTATCTTGTAGCATATTCATCGAAACCCGTCCAACCTTTATATAGGTAGGTAAAGTAAAGGAGTAAAAGACGAAAAATCTTCCTTCATTATTTTCAATACTGTTATGAAAGAATGGAATATGTCAACAATAATTATACTAAATGACTGGCAAAAATCATGTAAGTACGATACTTGACAAAGCGAGCCATTCCTTTTTATTAATCAAAAATTAAACGACACAAGCCTCATTTATTATTTTGTAAAGATGGTACGATTTTCTTCACTGAGTGATCACATTCTATTAGGTATTTGATTTGATATATGGTATTACCTCTGAAAAAGAATGACGTACCTTATCATGATTGCCATGGAGAAACAATCAATGGAGAACCAATGTGTGAGTTAACTATTTCAACCGGTATCTGCAGTATGTGCATAAAAAGTGATTAACTTAGTTTTTTTTTTGACACAAATTAATACATTGACCGGGTTTTGATTCATCAAAAAACAGTTCAATAGCTTATAGTTACATGCCTTTAGTTTTGTTTATTTTTATTTTATTTTCTCCATCTTACGACTATCATTACAGGGTAGGTGACATAATGCGATAGTATACACAATAACAAAATTAAAGGGGTATGCAAACTATTGGCATGTTTTACTTTTTTTCTTTGGCCAGAAATGAAACCTAGGTTATATGATAAAGCACAATACGAGAAATCAATAGCAAAAAGAACCAGGTCCATAAACCCTAACCGAACGAAGATACATATTGAAGCATTGCTAGTATATTTTTGTCAGGCGTTGATCTATTTTTCCAAGAAAATACAATCATACGTGATATTTTGATATTTCCATTGATAAAATAGATTCAAGTTGGTTGCTACTGCCATATTTTTTTCTCATTGGCAGTTTGAAATCACTAAAACGAAAAAAAAAATGATAATTCTATCGAATAGATCCGCGTTAGTGGGTACGCGTGTATTGCGATGATCGCTATTGAAACACTATTTAACGCGTTCCCACTATAATAAAGGTCTGGGTTACTTTTGTAAATTGTACTATGGAATATTCTTACAAAAAAGAAATGAAACAACCATAAAAACCGAAACTGTTTATTAAATAACTATTACTTCTGGTTTTACAAAAACCTTTGTTTATCTTATCAATCATCACAGAACAATAATAATATCACTTTCTTTCACTACCCACAAAGCAGACACAATAATTATAGTGCCGAGTAGTATTTAACAATGGGAAACTTAAAATATTACACGCGGAGTATTTTTAATTAAGAAAAGTAACGCCTGATAAAAAAACAATAGCAATCTACTAAACACTCTCTAACTTGGTACGAAGCGGGGGACGAGGAATGATTAATTAGAGTTGCCGAGTAGTATTTAACAATGGGAAACTTAAAATATTACACATGGAGTATTTTTAATTATAAAAAAAAACTTTATTGCATAAAATGTGTTGCAGTAAATACAATAAAAACAGTTGCACTTTACAAATGAACACTGGTATACAACATAAATGGTTGGGGTACTGTCCTCTTAGATAGGCTACATAGTAGCCTGTGGTAAAGAGAAACAGTGCCGTATCCTCAAGAATGGAGAAATCAATTGCTTAGTGTTTAGATTAAAAATTAATGGCATTAGTTAATAACAATTAAACAAACAAATATTAATGAATATGCCTGAAAGTATTAGAGTCTTAAAGTCTATATCAGATATGAGTAAGTGTGCTGTGTGGGTGTATGTGTGTGTGTGTTTGTGTTTTGAGTGTATGAGTGAAGCGTGTATACATACGATAGTGTAAAAAAAAAAAAAAGGAAATAAAAAAGATTCAGTGTGGAAGAAAAGATTCAGTTTCGTCATAGGTTTTGTCTATTAGGAAGGAACGGACCGCTGATTTACATTTTTGAAAGGATAAACAGTATACTGAAATATTTGCATTAATTTTGTTGTACAAGAAAGGGCCAAGATAATTGAAAAATTTTTTCGTAAAGGAGTAGCGGGGCTGTGGAAGGGAACAAATTAAATCTTTACGTCGTTTTTTAAGTTTAACAAAGGGGGTAAGGTGATGTTGAAGTAAGATTGCGTGAAAAATAAACAACTGTCGTACATTAAGAACATTGCATTCTTTATATAACAGAGTGGTGGAAAATAAAATTGGACGAAATGTTGCAATTTTTAATATCGCTCTGTGCGCAATTTCCAATGGAAGTAATGTGGTTTTAGAAGCACCACCCCAGCAAGAAATGCAGTAAGATAATATTTACTGACAGAGCGCAAAGTAGACATTGCGGATAATAGTTTGGTTAGCTACAATTCTAAGTGTTTTGAAAATAAACATCAACTTTCGCACTCTGCCCGTCAATACATCCACATGGGCCTTAAAGTTTAAGGTATTATCCAAAATTACACCCAGGTATCTAATATTATTTACAGACTCTATTTGAGCGCAGTTACAATTTAGTGTAGTTTGTGTGAGACATGTGTGAGCTGTGAGTGTTAGATTATTTTTTGGTTGGGATTTTGAACTAATAGAAAAAGTGATATATTTAGTTTTGCTTATGTTGAGTGTTAGGGTGTGAGTCAAAAGCCAGTCAAGGGTGGAGGCGAGACCCCTTTGAGCTTTAATTTGAAGTTCTGACCAGGAGTCTGCACAGAAAGTTATTGCGGTATCATCTGCATAAGTTACAATATTAGAATTTGGGATACTTAGATTGCAGAGGTCATTGATAAAAACCAGAAACAGTGTAGGACCAAGAATACTCCCCTGTGGCACCCCATACTCAATAGGAAGCTCGTTACTAACGGTGTTTCCTATTTTAACCATTTGCGTTCGACCTGTGAGGTAACTTTGGAAGAACTGGAGTTGTGGACCTCTGACACCTATGTTTTCGAGTTTTTGTAGAAGGGTTTTAATGGGAACGGTATCAAACGCTTTCGCGAGGTCTAAAAATACTGTAAGTACTTTTTTATTATTATTAAGGTTTGAAACAATAAAAGTAGTCAATTCATGTACAGCGTCAGATGTGGACTTTTTTACGCGAAAACCGAATTGCTGTGGTGAAATAATATTAAAGCGCTCCAAAAAGCCTCTCAACCTCTTATTAACGAGGCGTTCCATTACTTTGGACAGAGCACTTAGCACTGCAATTGGTCGATAGTTGTTGAATAAGTTCCCATCGCCACCCTTGAGGATGGGGTGAATAACTGCCCTTTTTAATGATGTGGGAAAGACGGAGGTCTGAAAAGAGAGATTAAAAATATGGCATATAATAGGTGCCAGAGTACCAGAGTACCTTTTCAAAATGGCAGGTGAGATCCCGTCCCAGCCAGTTGCTGCACTAGATCTTAAAGAATTGATAGTTTTCAGGATCTCATCATTGTCGGTTTCTTCCAGGACAAAGGAAGACAAGCTGGTAGGAGTCTGTGACGAGGTCGTTAGTGATGGTTGCACAGTATTTCCGGTAATTTTATCAGCGAGCTCCTTTCCGATTTTCCGATGCTGACGAAAAAATCATTTACTTTGTTACATGAATCAGTTGGGGAATGTGACTTGAGTAATAGTTGAGTAGCTAAGTGCTTTGATTTGGTAGTGTAAGTTATGTTTTTTATTACAGTCCAGAGCGCCTTAGAATTTTTTCCTGCATTTTTTAGTTGTTCGCTGTCGTATTGCCTTTTGGCTTTTTTTAGGAGTTTAGTACAGAAATTTCTGTAACGTTTATAGGTCATTTGGAGGATTTCATTGTTTGGTGACACTTTAAGCCTTTTGTGAAGTGTATCTCTGTTGCGAATACATCTCAACAAACCGGGAGTTATCCAAGGTTTGAGTACCCTTCGCCTCGCTGGCTGTATTGAGATGGTTGAGTTCTCCAATATAGCTTTTGAAACTAAGTTTACTAATTTATCAGTAGCAGCATTTGCGTCCTTTATTGATAGAATAGGGGTGAAATCCATCTGTTGGAAAGATTTGTCTAGGCTTTCAAAATTGATTTTAGTAACAGTGTAGCTGTCTCCTGTGCGCGCTTTTTTAGTTTTGATGCATGCTAAGGAGGAGTGGTGGTCAGTTATAGTGGACTCAAAAATTTGTGTTGTTGCAGGACACTTTGTTCGCATAAAAGTGTGGTCAAGGCATTTCTTTCCTCTTGTCGGAAGTGCATGAGCAGGTAGAAAGCCATGAAATGCGAGACAGTTTAAGTAGTTTTGGGAGCGAGTATCCAAGGGTGACCCAATGTCAATGTTAATGTCACCAGTGAAAACAACAGATTTAAATTCGCGTAGGGTTGGAAGTATCTCATTTAGTGCATTTAAAAATCTGTCTATATTATCAGTAGACGGTGAGCGATAAACGCATAGGACTGCTGTATCGATGTTAGTCTTGATTATTAACCCAGAAGCTGAATTATTAAAGTCAGGTTCTTCTACCGTGGGGTTAAGAAATGATTTTGTGTAGACTACCACACCGTCACTCTGGTTAAAATGTTTAGTAGTTTTGTGACTGGTGTAACTGTCTATTTCAGGGATTTGATGATTTCTCAGGCAAGGTAACCAGCATTCTGTTAAAGCTAATACTTCGCAGTCGAAAGAAAGGCGATTTAAAAATGCTTGCATGCTTAAAAAGTTACAATTAATAGACCTAATGTTTTGGCAAAACGTTTTAAGGTAGTTGTTTGGGTTACCTAAAAGATGGTTTACTTGTTCTGGTGTGCAGGTATGTGCGTCAGATACCGAAGTATCATCAACATTGTTCAACAGTGTTAATACGCTATCGGACATGGTATTAATTTTTGGGTAAGCGTTAAATGGTTGTCTAAGATAATGACCGAGTTCACCATGTCAGGCCTGGAAATAAGTTGTATGGAAGCACGTATGTATGAGTTAAGTTGAATTGAATGTGAGCGCGTTATGTGTGATCTGGAGTGATATGAGTAGTAGGTATAGTGTATAAATGTTTGAGTAAGATCGTGTGAGTGTGAGTTGAAACTATTGAACTTTAAAAACGTATACAAGCAAGCGTAACTAATATTACAATTTTCTAAGATAATTATAAAAAATGAGAAAAATAAGTTAAGTTTAAAACATGCTAGCGTGATAAAGAGTCATGCATCATTAGGGTGAGACGTTTGTGGCAGTTGTTGATCATTGCTAAGTTGCAAGATTTGCAGCAGATGTTGGTCATTCTTTACCAGAATGTATTGACTATCAGCATTTTTCTTCAACATTACACGTCCATTTGACGTCCAGCAATAGGCGTACCCATTCTGCTTGGCGAAGTTTCTTGCTGTATAGAAAAGCTTTTTGGATAGAGCGGTAAGCTGTTCAGCAATATAAATTTTATTTATTTATTTATTTATTATTAAACTTACACACTATCATTACAGGAAGACCCCAATACAATAGTGGTTTGCAAACAACCAGATGAGAAACAACTTATAGCTAATACTTAAAAAACTAAACTTTCAAAATATGTAGAAAGCCACACTAAACTCTATTAACACAATCTAAAGTCAGACTACAGAATTATAGGTACCTATGTAATAAAAAATAATTAACAAACTAAACTTTTTTTTTTTGAATGCTACAAAATCTTAACCTAAATTACAAAATATTAATACCTATTTAAATATAACTTACAAAATTCAACAAAACTCTTGCGAATTCACTCAGATTGCACGAAAATATGTCTATCCTCTCATGCACTTCGTTTAGTACACATATTGTCCGAGTTAGGGGTGTTTTTGCCAGCAGGTTGGTTTTGGCAGCAGGCACGGCCAGCAGTGGTGGTCGCCGCCGCCTCCACACGTACTGGTCTGGCACGCACAGCTTCAGGTGACGCAGCACACCCGGGTTATGTGCCACTCCACGCAGGAGCTTTAGCGCATACGCCGCGAGTGTAAACTCCCTGCGCACTCTGAGTTCATTGTACCCCACCATACCCAGTACAAACAGTGTAGGATACATCAGCGGGTAAAATGGGTAAACCCCATAAAGTTTGAAATACAAGTGTCTTGTAAATTTATTCTGTACTCGCTCCAGCATGACATTGTATTTCGCTTCATGAGGAGCCCAAATCACCGCACTGTGTTCCAAGTGACTCCTTACCAAAGCGTCATACAGCACCCTGAGCGTGGTAACGTTAGTTAATCCCTGCGACTGCCTCAGCACGAAGCCCAGGTTTCTGTACGCCTTCTTGCAAGTCTTAACTATATGATCCCGGAAAGTTAGATCCGGGGTAAGCAGTACTCCTAGATCTCGTACCTGAGACACTCGCTGCATCGGCGCTTCCTCTACTTTGTATTCGTAGGCTAAGGCAGTCTTCGCGCGCGTAAATGTCATCACTGAGCATTTCGCTGTATTGAAATAAAGTTTATTTTTATGGCTCCACTCTACCACTCTATCTATGTCTTCCTGCAATTTCTCACAGTCCGACTCCCCCCTGACCTCGAGCAGCAATTTGAGGTCATCTGCAAACAATAAACATAGACTATGTTTGACTACGTCTGGTAAGTCATTTATCATTAAAATAAATTCGAGAGGACCCAAATTGCTGCCCTGGCTCACGCCTGACCTGGTATAATATGGCTCGGATTCGAACCCGTTGTAGTCAACGTACTGCTGCCGGTCTTTCAAGTAACTGGCGAAGAACTGTAAGAGGTGCGGAGTGTAGCCAATTTTTGCCAGCTTCATTAGCAGTACATCATTGTCGACGGTATCAAACGCCTTCTTAAAATCAAAATATGCCACGTCTACCTGCACACCAGCATCGACGGCCGGCACCACTCTCGCCATGAAGTTAAGCAGATTAGTGGCAGTGCTGCGCGCCGGACGGAATCCGTGCTGCGCGTCCGATAGCTGTGCGCTCACTTGAGCCTGCACGCAACGTTGGATGGCAGACTCGAACACTTTTGCAGGTGTCGACAACACTGCCACCGGTCTGTAGCCACTGACGTCCGGACCTGACTTTCCCTTGGGAACCGGAATCACTCGCGTGATTTTCCACCTCGGCGGAAACGTTGCTTGTTTTAAACAAGTATTAAATATATGATGCAGGGGCTCAGCCAGCACCCTGCCACAGTCTCGGAACAGAAAAGCCGGAATACCATCGGGGCCAGATGAGCGCTTGGGCTTGAGCTTTATGAGCGCTTCCCTTACGTCTTGAAGACTGAGGGTTTCGATGTGCACTCGCGCACTGTTGGCTTCCGCCTCCGCCCCCGCCGCCTGCGCCTCCAGCCGCGGCCGCTCTGTATTATACACTGACTCAAAAAATGACGCAAATTGTCGAGCACACTCCTCATCCGAAAGATGTTGACCATTCCTTGTGATAATTTGCCGGTTTAACCTACTTCGTTTGGACCTAATATACTGCCAGAATGATTTTGGATCTTTTGTAAATTGATGTTGTATTTTAAACCTGTGTTCTTTGTGTGCCATTTCTATGGATTTTTTAATACGAGCTCTGCACTTAGAAAATTCAGAGTAATCGCTATCCAGCTTTGTTTTTTTGAATGTTTTATGGAATCTAGCTTTACTCTTTATATCTCTTATAATGTCTGCTGTGTACCATTCGGGATAAACGTATCGAGAGTTTTCACGGTTAAGCTTTTTCCGAGGTACACATCTATCTAAAATCTCACTCAGTTTATCATAAAAAATATCCAACATATCCTCTAAATCCAGCTTGTCGTAAATCATACTCCAATCAGTGGAAGTCAGTATAGAGTATAACAACTCGTAGTCGGCTCGATAGAAGTTCCACTGCGGCCTAACACTGCGCGCTGCGGAACTGCCGCCGGCAGAGGGCACTGGAAGGGCGGACGCGGCGGGCTGCGGGCGCGCACAGTGCACGCTGACCGCGAGCGGCGGGTGATGCGCGTCGACGGGCACGAGCGCATCGCCGGCCGCCACTACCGACACCTCCCTACTAAAGCCTGTGCTCAAAACCAAATCCAACTGACGACCTAGATAGTTTGGTACTGTGTTATTTTGAGTGAATTCGCAATAGGACACAAAACATTCATAATAATTTTTAACATTTACAGGACACGAATACAAATTAAAGTCACCAATAACAATGACTTCTCCATATCTATCACAAAACAATTCTATTAATCTAAATAAAGTTAAGTAGTCATTCTCAGAACTCCCTGGTGGTATGTAAACAACACAACATAAAAACAAAAATCGATTTTTAAAATAAACCGTTGCACTAACCATTTCAAAGACGCAGGTGTCAAATAGGGCCACTAGGTCCTTCAAAGCCTAAGTGAGTCGAATTAATCTTATTATTGGAGTTTTTCCTGTTAAACTGCTTGGCGGCCATTAAAAAATTACTTCTATGTAGGGTATTTGAGAATTCGATGCTGATGTTGGAGGTTTTATTTTCCTTTTTAGAAGGCAATCTTGAAACGTCCCGTATGTCCGACACTTGAATGTTAATATCCAGTGCTTTGGACAGATGTTGAAACAAAGTGAACAAGTCTTTTTTCGTTTCTTTTGGACGCTTAGGTACGTTACGTATCTCGATGCAAGTTTTTATACAGCTGCGATCAATATTATCTAGTTTTTCTTCAATAGAAACCAGCCCTTTTGCCATCTCGTTACGGTCCAATTCAAGCTTGGCGATTTTCTTCTCTAAAAAAGTTAATTCACATGATATTGCTGTCATTGATTTTTCGATTTCCTTGGTTGTTTCTTCTATTTTTGTATATTGAGATTTAATTTCTAAAATATGCTTTTCGAATGTGTCCATGCGAGAGTTTTGTGAACGCAATAAATCGTTTATCAATTCCTTGAGGTCGGATTTAAGTTCGTTCTTTAGATCCAAGAAGTTGTTGGTAAAGCTGCCCAAGTGGCTACTATCATTAGGCAGTCGACGACGCTTAGCTCTCTGAGTAATGTTAATAGGGCTGACATCTAGCAATAAGCCTTCCTCCTCGCATAGTTTTGGTAAATCAGACTCAGAACGTGACGGAGTAGCAAGTTCCATAGGAGATTTCGGCGGCGTCTTAAACATATTTGAAGCCTTCTTTGCTGTCGTAAAACTTATATAGTGTCAAAAAGTGTTTTAAACACTAATGTATCAAAATAAAAGTGAATTTAAAATACAAAAAAAGTTAACTTCACGGTGGGTTCGAAGTCACGACTTTTCGATTCCGTAGTTCGCAAGTCGAATGCGCACGACACGGCGCCAACTGGAGTTGACGTATATAAGTTCAAATTGGTGATCCCAAGTTACAAGTAACAGAATTGAACGCGCGTAATGACCATGTCCTTTGCTGTTAGAGGTCATTCACTTTGCACGACACTGTCACTTTTAAAATGTTTTTAACAATAACTTGAGTAACTGTTTAAGCACAGGTATGGTTTATGCACTGTTTTAAAGGTATTGTTATTGAACACAAGTATAAACGACTTTTATAATTGGAATTGCACTATTTACTATTGTTTTGGATTAAAAATACCGGAGCACACAAAAACACGTCAGCTCGCGACCACGTACGTAGGAGGGGGGGGAATAATTATGAAACGTAACGCCTGATAAAAAAAACAATAGCAATCTACTAAACACTCTCTAACTTGGTAAGGTTGTGGTTGGTAGACCTAGTTCTTATTACTATTGATTTCTCATACAATACTCTAACATATGGCCTAGGTTTCACTTTTGGCTAAAAGAAAAAATAAAACATGCCAGCAATGTATGGGAAAAGTTGCATTGCCCTTTGTAACAATGCATTTTTTTGTGAACTCACTCAGTGAACAATGGAATTGGAATTGTTGTTATGGTTTAACAAAATTAAACAATATAGAATACCTACTTGACTGATTATTCCTACCTACTGTTAAGCTTAGTGTTTACGTCTTTTGATTCAGTTCATGCATACATAAACGATTATCTTAATTATACTTATATAAAGATAAAACTCTCAAACTTACATCTTCCTGCCTTTGTCCCGTGTTATTTGGGGTCGGAACACGTTTTTTTCGTTATTTCTAAAAACTGTCAATCGTCATGCTATCATTTACTCCTTTTTCATTCATATCATCGTATTCCTATCCCTCTCTTCATCCATCAACATTTATATCCATCACTCTTTTAGTCACATGTATTCCGTTGTATCCCTCCTCATCACACTAACTTGACTAATTTTTTGTTAGATATTTGTGACCTTGGGGACTCCATTCGTATTATTCAACGTGTACCTTAGGATGTCTCTATTTTTGTCTTTGGACGAAAACAATTTTATTGACTGGCTTTGGCAGATTGTCGGCCTTGAGTAAAATATTGAGTAACATTTTGCGAGAATCACTTCAGTAACTGTGGAAATTAAGCTGTAACTCAATAGCTCTTTTACTACTCAATTCTGATATGTATTAAGTTACTTGTTTTCTATTATGGTTCATTTTTGACATTTTTTTTTTTGCATTGTTGGTGATAATTATTTATTTCGTTACTCAATTACAAGGTTAAGCAAGGCTTTAAATTCCATACATATACCACAACTTTACTTGAACTGTCTAAAACTTAGCAAAACACACAAACAAAATTACCCAATGGTAGCCAAAATCTTTGTCAAAACGAGTTACGAAGCCAAAGAAAACGATGTTAGTAAGGATAACTTGAAAATGTAAATTTTACTTTTCAATTAGCAACTTAGATACAAGGCAGCTAATGAATTTGTATACAGAAGCAACGCTTGTGCGGAAGAAATCTTACATAAAATATGAGAGTGGAAAATACTTGGCACTTGGCAACACTTCCCTTAAATGCATAATCGTCTCCCCGTTGCGTAGATCCCAAAAGTTACGCGTTACTGCAAGAGATTGCTCCAAATGTTTCAAGGTATGTATATAAATAACTGATAGATTCTGAAAGTAAATGTACCTAAGTACAGCGACGCGCAAACTGTTATCATAACTTCATCACATGACTTTTTGATTCAACAGCGATTATTTGGTCTAGAAACGTATTAAGTAATGTATTTTATGAATCGTAAATGGTATTTTTTTGAATCTCGTCATTTTTGGATGTTGGTATGTGGAAGAGTAGAATTGAAGAATTTTAGAAAAGGTACTTTAACTCATGAAATAATTTGTAAGTGAATGTCATTGTTATCAGTCAGAGGAAGAAGGCCAAAGATGGATGGAATATGCAAGGAACGGTATGAAAAAAAAAGTAGTGTCGATGGTAGCGTGACAGAGGAAGGCAGAGGGGTAGAAACAACGTGTTGAGCTGACCCCAAGTAACATGGGATAATTAAAGGAAAATGATGATGTCATTTTCGTTACAAACTTACTTAAACTCATAATATGTGTTTGATTCGAAACACCTAAAGAAATCTATACTTCTATACTAATACTATAAAGAGGAAATATCCCGTCCTATCCCGTCCTATCCCGTCCTATCCCGTCCTATCCCGTCCTATCCCGACCTATCCCGTCACAAAGAAAGAAGCACAATTTACACACAACGATCAAATAACACGATCAATTTATGAACTTAAGTCTAGAAAAAAAGCATTCGAAAAAGCTTTCATTCAAAATTACTCATTTAATAAACCTTACACGAACCAAGGAGGCTTTAATACATTTTTACCGAAATCCCTACAAAGATGTTTTCCTTAAATATAATCAGGAACGTTGAGCAACGGACCGCCATCACAATGGCACAATTATTAAGGCAGACTACTACAATTTCCTCAGATGTTGTTATTAATTTAATGAGGGAAAATGTTGAAAAAGTTTTGTCTTACTTGATACCTATATGGTGAATGGTTAATATCTCAAATGTACGAGTATGTATTTATTTAGTTAAGGAACAACAATACACCTATTAGTAGTGATGATACAAGATTCTAAGCAAACTTACATAATAGCATAGAACTCTTGTTATTATGACCGCTATAAACCCATTAAACTAATGGGGAATGTGTTTGATCCTTTCCTTATTTGTGGCCATAAATGACGATAAAGGAATTACGAGAAAAGGTTGACTCTCTCTGCTAAAAACACCACCCTGGAATTACCGATCTGCCTGAAAACAGCAGACATTTTGATTAATTTCAGATTTCAGTCTTCTTTATAAAATTTCTAGACAACGAATGAATTTCTCGGAAAAGCCATTCCTATGAACTAGTGAGTTGTTTCCCTATCGATATTGAATAAATATTCTACATCAAATTAATTAAAAATATATGAAGCAACTCGTAAATTGCTCAAGCAAAGTAAATACAATTTATATGGGACAACCGCGTGGACTACTCTACCAAATGATAAAATAATCACAGTAAAATCGGTGTACACGCATAAAAAAAAGGTTAAAGGCGGATACATAACCTTTTTAAGAAGTCGGTTAAAATTAAAAAGAAAGAGGTAAACTTGGTGACTTTGGATTTTGGGGACGAATTTTCGGAAGTACTGCTCCGATTCCGAAAATTCTTTCGCTAATCGTAATCTTTTGTCCTTGAGGTTCTATAATACACTCAGGCTATATTTTCCAACCATAACGCTAGCGAAGCCGCGGCCAAAAGTTAATTTGGATACAACACAAGTCTGATTGGAAGACCCTCCCTTTTCTATGGAGAATGAGAAACTGTACACCCTGTTTCATATAGCTCAGTAGAACTTAATCACTCACCAATATCCAAATTGACAAAACACAAAAATAATTGACAAATATTTTGGAATTCCAGCGTGCTACCAATATTGGCCACACACACCAACACCAAGATGAAAATTGTTAATACGTCCGGTGGTCCGTATGTGCCTGTTCCAAGGCTACCCTTTATGTTTGTCCATGTCACGATATTCGATACGGCAGCGGTGCGATGTCAATGTTATTGGACGAAAATTCCACACACAAAGCTTTCAGGTTTTCCCCTCATGTCATTTGTAAGTCCAGCACTACGATGGGAGAGGAAAATGCATTGTTTTTGTTACTGACATCCATGTCAAGCTGTGGCTATGGAATTACTATTGTATAGGTGGAAACATGGGCCTGTTGACTAATTGAGAGTGGTCGATAAAGGTAATCGTTTTTTTCTTACAGTAAATCGGGTAAGAGATTTTTATATTAAACATAATTTTTTGTTTCAAAACTCAGTTTACAGACTCGAAAAAATATACCGATAAACTTTTATTAACGGCTATTTTAGCCTTAAATTGAATTTCCTAATATTGGACAATCTTTGCTATTCGAGACAGAGAAAATAATACCTACACAATTTCCTTACAGTACTTTTCCGTCAAGCTTAAATTATTCCAACAAGCAAAAATAGAATCACAAAAAGATATATAATAAAAGCAAATATTATACTGTGACATGAGTAAGGTGTATCTCAAAAACTCTCGTACAGGGTTGTATTTGACTGACTCTGTTGTTCAAAGCGTCACTTATCAAGTTAGTTACACAAACATCTTGACTAAACTTACTCCGTCTAAACATACACGTATGAGAATAGTAAACTAATGAACACTAATCAATACCCTGTTAGTGTATTTGTGGTTGACAAGCTGTCGACGTCATTCGAGTCATTGGATGATGCCAAATACAGACTCTGTCTGCGGCAGAGGGTATAGGTGTGTCTATTTCTGGATTAATCAGGAGTATAGCACACAATAGAACCACTGACCACACATTTGTTCCTAAATTGTCAAAAAAAGGTTTGTCAAAAAAGTAATTGTCAAAAAAGTAAAACTTTGTTTTATTTCTAATTATGTTCCAATTCGCGGTACTGTGAGAGTAGACTGTTCCTTCTGTTACACCACAAAAAAAATTGAGCTGAACTTCACAGCAAGCCGCTTGAGGTACTAACTGTAATAAGTCGTATGTGGCAATTCCAATCAAACAAAGTAAGGCTAAAAAGCCTCATCACAAACGATGACCTACCTCCTCCTAACTTATCGATTCAGATCGAAGCTCATATAAATGAAATGTGAAAATTATCGACACCATTAAGAAATGCGCAAATTTTGTTTTGAAAGACACACATCAAAGATTACTCAAGAAATTGTTTAGGTTATGGCAGATCCATTTCGGACCAAGTTAACCGGAATCAACAAATTCCATAATCGGAACATACTCGGGTATAAAAACTTTAATAAAATTTGTTTTCACGATCTTTTTGTTAACGAAGTGGGCAACATTCCAAGTTGAAGCTGATACGTTCGCAACCGCACACGCATGGCTATGTAGGTCAATTTTGTTTTTGAAAATTTACATTTTAAATTCAATCGGTATACTATATTTATATATATATATATAATACTTATGTAAACCATGGGCGGCATAAAAACTCTGACACAGGTTAGGCACTAACCATACGATAAAGAAAGAAAGATTTCGCCCGTTTGGCTTGAGTTCCATGTAATGCGAGTTTCAACGGGCACAAATCCAACCTCTGGGGCCCTACCAAGTCGTCTTAGAGATGGCGCTAGACATCCTGTATAGCCCTGTCTCTTTCTCACACTGGAATGACATTAACACATTCCTGCTGTAAGCCGTCATGGTAGGCCATCTGATCTACCCCAAAAAATCCAATAATCTACGTACTTTAAACCAGTTTCACCTTATCATCAATCTAGAAAATTCACTATAACGTAGGTATTTCCCCGCGTTTATACCAAGGTACGTATAAAACATTTATTATAGATTGTCGTCTGTGTTGTTGTGTGTGTTGTTGTCTGTCGTGATGGCCCAGAGGTTAAGACCTCGCCTCACATGCATGAGGTTGTGGGTTCAAATCCGGGAAGTCCCAATGTGACTTTTTCAATTCATATTATGTACTTTTTTAAGTTTATCTTGGACATCACAGACATCGGTGAAGGAAAACATCGTGAGGAAACCAGGACTTATAAGCAATATAAGTCTGAAATCGCCAACCCGTCTTGAGCAAGCGTGGTGATCAATGCTCGTGCCTTCTCTGTATGAGAAGAGGTCTTTGCCCAGCAGTGGGACAGTTACAGGCTGGTATTTTTTAGATATTGTCTTTAAAGTTTTCGTTTATCGTCTACACCTAAAACAATTGTATACAAAACTTAACCACCTTTTTCAAGGTTGAGGAAATAAATATCAACACTTGTATTAAGGTGTAAACGCAGGATTATGAAACACATAAATTACTTCAACAATCTACATTTCTACATCTAGTCCATTATATTTATCATGTCACTAAGTACCATCATGGAACTGAAAACCATCAACTTCCAAACACTCACTCAAATTTAAGCTTTACAGCTGCGTAATAAGGGATGCTACGACTGCATAAATAGCCTGGATATTATTTAGTATAGTATTATGTTCTGCCACAAACTGTATCACGGCAAACCCACATAATGTGTGCCGTCGACGAACCTGACAGAAGCGACTATATTACTCTCGGCCTCTACAATTTATGAACCGAATAACACATTGTGTCGAGCGATTCGAAACGTGATACTAATGTTGATA
This sequence comes from Standfussiana lucernea, assembly GCA_964057025.1. Taxonomy (NCBI): domain Eukaryota; kingdom Metazoa; phylum Arthropoda; class Insecta; order Lepidoptera; family Noctuidae; genus Standfussiana; species Standfussiana lucernea. Next base: position 4,321,587 of record OZ059788.1, on the reverse strand, counting down.
TGGTTCTTGTTCAAGGGGATGGAATGAAAAAGAGATGGGGGGGTTAGGCTGCATAGCACGTAGTTGCTAATTATTGGGAGATAAAGTGGGTAGGGAAAAAAACAAGCCTTCGTCGACCAGAGGAATGCAGTTGAATTCATTGAGCTGTCATATAACAATGAGGAATAAAATGGGAGCAAATTGAATGAAGAAGAGAGAGTTGATTAAAAAAAAATGTTATGAAATAAAACGAAAATATAACTAGCTTCTTAGGGTTTATCTCTATTCTACTAATTGATTTGATATACCATAACTATACTATCTGACATTAATATCCCAAATTGTTTATTCTGCCACTTGCTAGTTAGTGGATTTGGACTTGAAGCAAGCCCTGTCTTCGTGTACATTACTTGTGCTAATTATTGCCGCTGCCACAATTACCAGCTTTTACTACCATTGTGGATGGGCCACTGCAAACATAATTTGGCAAAATGGGGGATTAAAGAACGTTCCGAACAGTGTGAATGTGGAGCTCCCGGCCAGACCATGACCCATTTGCTGGAATGGTTAAAGTGTCCCAACACCTGCACTTTAAAGGGCATAAAAAACGTACTGGTGACGCAAAGATTAAGTTCAGATTAATTCAAAACTCAAATTCAAGGCACTTATTTCAATTAGACCATTACAGGCACATTTGAACGTCAAAACAGAAAAAAAAACTAAGCTACAGTCCCAGTCACAGGGCATAATAACTTGTGAAAGTACTGTAGTTGCCCATTCGAAAGCGTAGATCTGTATGGAGAAGAAAGGGCTAGAAACTCCATGAACGCTCTGTTAAATCGATATGTTGCTACAAAGTCTTGGTTACATCATTCATGTCGAGATTATACATATAAATAATGTAATTAAAGAATTTATCATAATGTGGCCACCTCTCTGAATCCAAGTAATTGGATATACATAACGTACCATCAATAGGCTAGAAGAAAAACACACATTCCAGACGGTGTTAACTTCCCCCTTATTACATAACATAACATCACTCCTGTAATCCCAGAAGGGTTAAGCAGTGGTATACCAATTCAACCCTCATTTCAACAGTTATGTTTAAGTATCATGTAATAAGGGGCGAGCCTATTGCCATCAACCGAGCACAAATCCAGACTCCGTGACGGCCACTGAGAAATTCCTGATGGGAAAATCCAATAAGTAACACTTTGCCCGACGCGGGAATCGAAACATCGAAACCAGGACCTCCTGCTCAGCAGTCGCGCTTGCTACCACTAGCAACAAGGCAGTCACCCCCCCCCCAACCCCTCGTCAGAGCAGCATCCCGTATTATTTGATTAAAATTGAGTAAAATACCAAAACAGTCATCAAACTTCCTGATTAAAAATTTTATTCAGTTCCAAAGTAAACTATACCAACAATTAAATCTTCAAACTTTACAAAGTATTACAAACTTGTCACTTTGCGGGTCACGTGACCCATAGCTCGACGTGACTGCTAGCAATCTACCCTTTACTACCCAAGTTCGTATCTCTACAGAAATCTGGGGAAGTGTAGGTAGTTAGATGAAGTCATTACACGAACTGTACGCCCATTAGGCGTCTTGTTGTTGAACCCTAATATTGTATGCGTCGTCGCCTGGACCAATATTGAATCACGTTGAGATAATCACCGATTGATGTCATTCACACAGGCTCATTGAATTCGACTATGATTAGGTGGGAATTAGTAACGCGGTAATTATGTGCGTAGCGGTCAAATTAGTTCCTTGAATTACTATTGTGTGGTGTCGGTAGGTTAGATGGATATTAGGTTATGGAATTGTTATTGAAATTGTGTCAGGGTTTGTGGTACGGTTTCTATTTCAAGGTTCAAACCGTTTCTCTTAGGGATACTATGCATCTGATATTTTATTTCTCTGCCACCCTTGGTCACTTCGTTCACCAAAGAAATCTGTACACGAGCAGCACATCCCGATAGCACTCAGTTTTATTGGTGAAATTCATCCTAAATCCTTATTATAATAAAGTTTTTTTAATGCTTCAAGGTACGTCCCATTGCTGGGCAAAGGCCTTCCGCATATCCTTCCAGGTACTTTTTAATCGACTTCAAAAAAAGGAGGAGGTTCTGATTTTTTTTTTTTGTGTTTGTTACCTCATATCTTCGACATTTTTGAACCGATTTGAAAAATTCTTCTTTTATCTGAAAGGATCTACGTCCCGATTGGTTCCATAGAAATTTAATCAAAATCGGTTTTGTACCCGAGTATAAGAAATTGCGGAATTGATATTTGACAAGGCTTTGTGTGTGATACGAAAGCTAAAAAAGATGAAAGAACCATCTCGAACCAGCTTTCGTGATATGCGTCCCGAACATCTCTCCATCTCTTTCTAGGCTGGCCTCAGCGGCGGCATCTGCTTAGAGGTTAAATAACTTTAATACTACTGTAATACGAAGCTCCTCTTTGTTGACCCTTGTGTTCAGTAGTTACTGACTTGCACTTGCAAGGAGATGAGAGAATTTTTTTGGTTGTTTATTTTTATCGCATTTCTGTACAAAGCAAGATTTATACGCTGTATATTTAGATAAGACAACCCCCACTGCTCTTTCTTAACCCAAGTTAGAAGGAGTACTTTAATAAGAATGATAAACTTTTATATAGCAGGTCATTCACCTAAAACTCTTTCAGGACACTATTCATTATCACGACTCTTCACAACCTTACCGCAGTATAATTTGTGTTCTTTTCTTTTTACGTACTAAAAGAAACAAAGGATTTGGGTGTGGTGCTATTGAAAGCGAGGATGAGAGAAAATGAATGAGCGTCCGAGCAGTATACAGAGTGGAAGCGTTCCCTCTCATAGAACCCTGAGCCCTGTGTCCCAGCCGTAGGAACATGATATACTGTATAGTATGCTACTCTCCCGTGACAGTCTAGCGGTACTACCAGTACTTACTTTTTGTAGTGCTGCTACATCACTATCGACCCTGATCTCCAGGAGGGAGTGATGTAGCGGCACTACAAAAAGTACTGCGGCAAAATAGTACAAAAAGTACTACAGCGCCATCTATAACACAAATGAAGAACTAACATCAAAATTCTAAATCGCGCTATTAAAGTTATCCACGTCTTAAGACGATGTAGATAAACCCGACTGCAACTATCGGGCAGTAGTCCACCAGATACAACACCCGTCCGGTAGGAGAATGCTCCCCTACCTATGGAGTATTAGGGAACTTTACACCCTGTTCTTCATACACGTAAAACAGCATGACAGCACACAACCAACTTATGAAATTATTAACAGACTGTTTGATGAAACAAACGATACACTCCCAAAGCTAAACGAGAAATGAGCGCAGCTGAGCGAAGCCCGCCAGTACCTCACTTTTAAAGTTTTTAATATTCATGAGAGCTATTTTATCGACGTTGCTAGTTTCTGTCCATACCAGTACATCGGTAAAACATTATTAAGGGCTCGCCTGTACTATTACTATGCAAATCGGAATTTCGCATCGCGCCAAACGATGGCTATATTTATGTAATTGATTGATGCGAGGTTCTCTTGCTCGGGTATACAGAGGTGATTTTTATTGTGGAATAAATTTGCCTTTGTTGGGGATCTTTGTTTTTATAGTGGGGGTTTCATGATGCTGTAGGGGTGGTGAAAGAGGTAGCATTGTTTGTTTACGGTGTAGTTCTATAGCCAGTGCAATATTTGAGATTTATTGTTTGATGAGCGGATGGTTAAAATAATTGCTTTTCTATGTAGGATTTCAGGCAGCATATTGATTTTTGTTCATAAACGGTACATGAAATTTGTATAACAGACTTTTTACTGTTTACTCCTACTATGGACTTTAATCATCATTCCATGAGCCTGACTTCACAGGTGGGGGATTTTTGGAGAGCTCCGACATTAAGTGCGTATGTGGCGTCTCCCCACAGATAATAGCCCATCTTCCATCTTGCACCGCATGCCCTGTCACCTGCGCACTTGATGACATTTTAACTGCATCTGCGAGCGGTGTCCGAGTAGTGATTTTGGGCCAAACATGTTGCAATATTTGCTATCGATTGGACAAGAAGCCTGACTCTACGCACTGCCGGGAATAGGTCGATGTTTGCTTGTGTTGATCTCCACGTTCCCGTGGCATTCTTATCCGGGTGTATCTGCTAAAACTTTGAGATCTTTATTCCTATTTTTTCTGAAAACATACCATAGTCACAGTTTGATTAAATGCCTGATCTATTTTTTTTAGTAATTAGATTTTTCTATAAGACACGACACCACGAGCCCGCGCGGTCGGGTGGTGAAGCGCATCTCACGAGGCAATGGCTTGTATGAAACCCGTTGATGCCTAACACACGTACATCACCCGACAACGTGGCGAACCATACATTTGCTTTCCGCGCAGATGAGCGGTTTAGTGTGAGAATGACATTATGCGTCACACTGATCATTGAAACAATTAAACGCTGCAATCTAGCCTTTATTATATTTTACATAGTTCCAAACCAAACAAACACAGCTATACTATTACTAGTATAAGACGTATAATTACCAAAGTTCCATCCATTTGTCCAAGTTGGGCACATAATATATATTGTGAGGTGTTTGTTTACAATTCGTCTAGATATGCAAATTGTGGAGCAGTGAGTCGACAAGTTTGATGTTTCGAGAACTAGAGAACTATGCATGGCGTCCGTACTTTAGTTGAATATCGGGCATACGGGCGATTTGGCTGGACCACTGCCGGGGTTAGCATTTGAAGTGAATGATGATTTTAGGTACAGTGGATTGTGGAACTGTTTATTTTCAATGAGCTGTTTGTTTTCTATTGTGTCTGAACTTTCTTCTTTCAGATGGGAAAATTAGCCATTAACATATCATAATCACAATCAGCTCGCACTAAGAATTGCACTACTTGTCTCACGGTTTTTTAAGATGAACAGGCCTTGCAGTGAATTATTGAACAGAGAAGAGTTTTTTATTAATCGCAACTTTTTTATCTATATCTGCTCCTCTTCAATTAGACAAATAGTTTACCATATCTAACACCAAAGTTTTATAAAGCAAATGAATCTCAACAAACACTCACAGTTTCCATTCCATCTTACGAAGTCTTCTTAGGTAGCCAATCTTCAAACAAGCCGGTCAATCATGAAAGCAAATCTTTGCACCGATAGTAGTGGCTGCAATGTCTACGGGAACCCTGTTTGCCAACATCCACTGCTCGCATACGGAATACATTAAAGGTAGTCGTATGTGTCTGGAATTGCCATCATCAATAGACAATTTTGTTAATTTTGTGTGTTCTGCAAGGCAAATTGCTAGGTCATGTTAGAATTTGCTTTATATTTTGGAAATATTCTTTAAAAAGATCAGGAGCGGGTATTTACAACTGGCGTGCTTGTAAGACTAACGAAAACCGCCTAAGTGCGAGTTGGACTCGCGGACAAAAAGTTCCGTAGCTCCAAACAATATAATAACAATATTTTTAACGCTCATTCCTATGTCAATTTACATAACAGCAAGTTATACATGTTTAACCTTCATTTACGGCGGGCCCCTCCTTTTTTTATTATATCACATCAGTTTTGTGTCAATTGTGTGGTGCTATCAGTCATGGAGTAAAACGGCTGTGACATACGGATAAACAGACACACAGACAGAGAGACGGACAGTACCAATCTATAAGGGTTCCGTTTGGCACTGGAACACCAGTATATAAGGATCGCAGCAGGTTGCGTTCTGGAGTTTCTGCCAACCCCCATCGGAAGAATTTCCGGAATCAAACTTCAAAATATTATACATGCTGTAGTCATCGTCAACCTAGCTTTTCCTATCTATGTTGGGATGGGTTTCCAGCCGATGCATTTGAATATCAGTAAACCAGTTACTGGCTAAAACAGTACCCCTTGGTAAAAATGGACGGACAGGCTGACATGTCACCAAGAATAGCTTTAATTATTGACGCTCTGCGCAACATTATTTTATTCGTATTAGTGACTTCGAGTAAGAGTTATGATTTTTCAAGCATATTTTTCAAGAAAATAATTTCATTATATGAATATACGTTACCCCCATGTTATTTTTGGTTTCAAATACATTTGTGGATGTATAATTATTAAAGTCATTGGAAAACCTTAAAAAAACATTGTTGAATCGAACGCTAATGACAAAAGAATGAACTGATGTAGCGGCTTGGATTTTCCCTTTTACACAATAACATCACCATTTTATTGGATTAAGCATTGTGTGAAATCGAGCTTAAATACTTAAATGGGAAAATGATTCATAACACAACATAACATCATGCCTGGTCTTCCCGATCGATTTGGCAGAGGTGAACTAGCACCCACATTTCGCCAGAGAAGATACGTTTTGGCAAAATATTCACAGTTCAAAAAAACAAGATAGATTCGCAACGATCAAAATCGTACTATGTATCAGGATGCCGAGAGACACATGGGCATGTTTGGTCGTCATGGATGCACACACATAAATCACGGATACAACCGGGTTCAATATGCAAAAAACATCTGCAAAATGTTTAGGCGCACCCTCACCGGGAGCATTTTCCTGTAATGTATCAGTTCAGATTCAAGCATTAAATCAGTAAGTGAGGATAACCGATTATTAGCAGCATAGCATTTAAGCAGTGACAGCCTAGTGGTGTGACCGTCGGACTGCCAAGTCATAGGTCTTCTTCGGAACCAAGACACGCACTTCTGATCTTTCGGATTCATGTGCGTTTTGTATAATTATCACTTGCTTCGCTGAAGGAAAACATCGTCAGGAAACCAGCATGCCTGAGAGATATTTCTCGACGGCATGTACAGCCAAGTCAGAGGCCCATGGGAGTGGTATAAAAACCAGGTTAGTCACTAACCACACGATAAAGAAAGAAGATAGAGCTTACAGTGTGCAAAATCGGTTCTTGGATTATTTAATTACATTACAGGCAAATGGAATGGTAATTTATTTGTTTTGCAGTGCCCTTACAGGGTGCATGTTCGAAACTTTTACTTTAATCTTGTTCCAACCCCTGTACAACACGTTTGCAGTAAACTGATTTGATTTTTTTTTATTTGATGGTCCGGTAAGATCACTTTTAGTCACAAAAGTTTGTGTCAATACATGACTACGAACTTATTATCGCTTTACCAAATAGAATTGTTCTGTATCACAAAACGGTGAAGTGTACATATTGATAGTAATCTTAAAAGCACAAATCACCTTCAACATCCGGACAAATTGTGGACCAGCTGCTGACAGCGGACATTGACAGATACGTCATTACATTTTCTGACCGGTATGCTGAGACGCGGTATCAATTTGTGCGTACCGGCTTGGTAGAATCCTTAAACAATATACAAGGTAGAAGTGTCATCGACGCACAAACGGTTACCACGTGTGCAGTACATCATTCGAACCCCCTCTCCCCACATACATTTTTCATCGCCAATTTATAAAACAAACTGCTGTTTCCTACAAAAGTGCAATACCTACAGCGTCAAAATGTATAGACGTCGTTGTCCCTACCACCCCGTGTCTTAACCATGAATGTTTTTGTACCATTTCGACCGGAACCTTCACCCAAAACCAAGCCTTGAAAATGGAATTAGGAAAACCTTTTCCCAAAAAGTAAACATCCCATAAATAATCCACCTCAACTAATTACCAGAGACACTTCCCAAATCCATTAGATAACAGCACTAACTATTCATTCATAAATCCCTGCTAAGAACCCGACTTCGGTTGGTCGAAACAAAAAGCAACGAGCACACAGCTATATATAATGCTGATCTGAACTAATTCTTGAATGCATGCCAAGTCGGACCCCGATTTTCGCTGACCTTATACATAGGGTGGCCCAATTTCGGCGATGCAAGTTGCAAATATAGTGATGTATGGGTGAACATTTTTGTGTACGGATTTGCATATTATGTAGCTATGAGTTGGTCTCTTGTCTTGTGTTTTACTTTCTTTTAATGTAATGCGGATTATAATGTTAGGAGATAAATAATGTCGCTTCGTAATGATGTATGACATATTGTGTGTTCTATTCCGGAATTTTACGTGCTCTTGCTTGTTTTGTTAACATCAAGGCTGTCCGTAATAAACGTCTTAAAACCACCACTATATCCAATAAAAAAAGAATGTCTTGGAACGTATATATAAAGCGAATCACACCAATAAATTCCGACGAACAAGTTTGTTGACACGAACTGCATTTGCAAAAACAAATTTCATTTAATAAAAAGGTAAAGGGAAAAAGGAATTTCCATTTTAAATTGAATTTCAGGGCTACACGTTTTCATTAAATTGGACTGAGCCAAAAATAAAATCCACCCTTCCATTGCGAAGTCATTGACATCAAGTCTACTCGCACATTGAAATAGATTCGATCGTTCGAAATTCATCCACGTATTTTCTACTCTACTATCTACCAAAAATACTTCACATTCACTAAGCTCCAATACATTCCGATTATATAAAACAACCCTTGATCGAACTCGATCAGCCTTTGATAGTGTGAAAAACCAGCCTGTAATTGTACCACTGCAGGGTAAATGCCCTTTCTTATGCTGAGCAGCGCGAGGTTTGGGTACCACAATAAATTGCTATGACAATTCGACTAAACCTTTTTGGACCCATTTCCCACGCAAAAGGATGCTAGTTCAAAAACTGGCCAATTGATTCCAATTAATGCCTCCGCGGTGGTCGCAGTGGTCGCAAGCACGACATCGGAACATGGGGTCCTGGGTTCGATTCCTAGGTCAGGGCACTGTTATTGGGTTTTTCCATCAGGATTAGAAAAGGAGCCATGGAGTCTGGATTTGTGCCAGGTTAATAGCAATAGGCTCGCTCTCCTATTACATGGGAGTTAAATAAAACCGGCAAACTGTGGAATTACAGACGTAATGTTATGTTATGTGATATCGATGTGACTTTCAGTACCTCTTCATTCTTCAAAAACTGTGGACCTCTTTTACATACCTACGATGAACAAATAATTCGCAAAGAAACCATTACCAAGATATCACAGGATTGTACAACCGACTTCAACGGTCCAAACTCCAGACTATTCAAGTAGAACTAAGTCACAACACTAAGTATTCACTCCGTCAACACTAAGTCTTGCATATCAGACCAACACTTGAATTTAAGCCCTTTAAGTAATGAACTCCGAGTAACAGACAGGGATTAAGCAAAATGAATATTTAGAATTGTTTTAAGAGAGAATTATCCTGAAAGAATGCTTTAGTAAATTGTACCCACTGAACCGGATTTCGTCAAACAAAAACTATGTTCGCTAGAATGTTGTCGTGTAGTTTATTTACTGCATTACTGGATTAACTTGGCTTTGGAAAGGATTACAAAGGTTGTTTTGAATAGTTTTTTCAACGGTCCTTTTAGTTTGTTTTAAGCCTTTTCGCTTCAATCTACAGGATGTAAAAAGATATCACATAGCTATTGTCGACATTTTCTTTATATTACTCGTAATACTAAGTTAAAGTATGAAAATGTTAGTAGCTGGAAATTACTTTTATTTTTGGTGTGAAAAATGATTGTTTCCGACGGTGCACCATGTAACGCTTGCAAAAAATTTTGCTTTGCATAAGCACAATTTTTAGCAAAAATTGTCGGGGTATTTAAAGTTATGTTATAGTTATAATATAACATTTAAAAACGGTTTTCGTGCAAGCCAGTTGCGTACAGTTTCAAATCTTACTGGATCCTAAAAAAAAATACATAGATACGCGCACGCCTTTTTTCCATGGGGGTACATGGGGGTAGGCAGACACCACAGACGCCACCTGCTACGATCCTTACATACCCCGTTCGCCTCGTCCACGTTCACACATCCCAAATAATATCTAACAACAATAAGTAGGAACATTTTTCATCAAGACGCCACAATATTTTCTCAAAGTCGAAGAAAACCTTGAAAATGTTGACGAATTTTTACTAAGTAGGTTTTTACGACGAAGAAAAACTTAAAGATTTAAGGTACGTAGGTCGTCACGTCACCCGCCAGCTAATAACAGCCATCAATCACGTTTGTTTATGTAGTCTAACCACAGAGGAGCCTAGACTTTGAAGACTGTGTGTTTTTTCATCAAAGCATTACGTAAGTTGAAATAATAACGTCTCCACTGAATAATGTTTTGCTACTGATTAGATGTCACGATTCAGTACTACTATGGCTTTAATTCAATTCAAAGGTAGTACGAAATATCATTTATAAAATGATTGTAGGCTAAGGAAGGAAGTTTACTTTGGTACATACCTATTGAGATTGGGTCTACCCTTTATGGCAGAACTTTTTTTGTCATAATATTATTTTGCTAAACAGCCGACAGCATAAACATCATTACGTAGAAAATCGTTTGGCAGGCACACATTTATCATACATTCAAAACTCATAAGTTTGTAAGTCAGAATCATCTTTAGGCATACATTTTATATCCATTATAATTATCGCAGGATTCGGGGGAGTGCCAATGGCATCCTGAGGGTGATTGGTTTTGGTTTAGGCTGAACGGTGTTTTCCTGGAGTGTTGGACCCGTATGCATAGCTACGGGTCTGATTCTGCAGGAAAATACATGAATTAATATGATTGTATGTTTTAATTTTATTTTATTATTTTTAATTAAATGTAAGTACTAACATAGTTACGTAAGTTGTATCACTAACAAAGATCTATGGAGCAAGTCTCCGAAATAAACGTTTTTATTATTATTTATTATTAATTAAAAAGTAGAACCATCATATCGCAGAAAGTTCACAGTCAGAATCGTCTTTTGGTATACATTTCATATCGACAGTCAATAAAAGGCAGAACTATCATTTCTCAGAAAGTTTACAGTTAGAATCATATTTTGGCATACATTTTAACTCTTTGAAAAGCTTGTACACAGTGTACTTTATCCGTTGCTTCATAATACTATTGTTCCACAGCAACACGGATTTGTTAAAAGAAGATCTACGGTAACAAATCTGGTAGCATACTCAGAATACATTTTTAATGATATGGATGCGGGAATTCAAGTAGATTCAGTATATACTGATTTCCAGAAGGCTTTCGATAAGGTCGACCACGAACTGCTGTTGAGCAAAATTGCGTTTAATGGTATACGTGGGAACCTGTTGAGGTGGTTTTCGTCTTATGTTTCCAAAAGGACGCAGCGCGTGGTGATTAATGGTTATCAATCATGTACAATAGCCGTTACATCAGGTGTTCCGCAAGGATCGATATTGGGACCCCTTCTATTTATTTTATTCATTAACGACATTAGTAAATGTTTTCAAAATTCCAAATTTCTTTTATATGCAGATGACTTGAAAATATTTAGGCCAATCAGAAACACTAGCGATTGTATTGCTTTGCAAAGTGATTTAAATAGGTTGTCTGAATACTGCGTGTGCAATAAACTGAAACTTAGCGTGCCTAAATGTTGTTATTTGAGCATCACCAAAAACAAAAACATACTCAAATATCAGTACTCCCTAAATTATATCACCTTAAATAGAGTTACCATGGTTCGCGATCTGGGGGTTATTTTTGATGACAAGCTTCATCTTGATTTGCACATCAATACAATTGTTAGCAAGGCTTGGCGTATGTACGGATTTGTTATGCGATCAGCCACTGAATTTGTACGTCCTCAGACCTACATTTATCTATACAAAACCTTAATTAGATCTCAATTAGAGTATGCAGTTGCGGTGTGGAATCCCTTATACGTTAAATATTCTAACTGCCTAGAAATGGTACAAAAGAAATTTTTAAGATCTATGACTTACAGGTGCTTTCACTCTTCTCCGTCTTATGTCGATTTACTACGGAAATATAATCTTCTAAGTCTTACTGGCCGGCGTACATTTCTTGAGACTGTGCTCCTGTACGACCTCTGCAGAAACACGTACGACTGCTCCGATATTTGCAACAGGATTTGTTATTTGGTTCCTAGAGGAGTACGTTTGCGTGCAGTGCGCAAGCGGCCGCTGTTTGCAGTGAGAGCATGTCGAACAAATGCTGGTGTTCGAGCACCGTTGCGACGTCTTGCGGACAATTATAATAAGTACTTTCTTGAGATCGATATATTCTGTGCAACACGTGGTATATTCCGAAACTCGACTCACACGGCAATCAAAGAATTAGACATTTTATCCTTTTCCTCCTAGATTATTGTACTATCTAATTATAATTGTACTTGCTTATTATTTCTAAGTTTAAAATCAATGTTTCTTTTTCTCGTTTATTTCTTTATATCCTTGCATGTTACTTTTAACTGGTATTTGAAGCGTGTTATTAGTATTTTGCCTGTATACTGTGAATAACGCTGTGGATTACATAATTGTTAATTTTAAGTTTTAATTATCTATGCCCTATTATGTAATTGTTTGTTGTTCCAAATAAAATAAAATAAAAAAAATAAAAAAATAAAAATTTTGATTTTGAACATAATTATGTGGTTTTTATTTCCCTGTAAGAAGCATGCAAACATGCAAACAAGCATACACCATGCATGCAACAAGCATGCAAGTAAGCATTGCATGCTGCATGCAAGCAAGCATGCAGCATACAAGCGAGCATGCAACATGCAGCAAGCCTGGTTTCTATCACGGCTCCGGCGCTGCGGTGCTCCAGCGGTCCCACGCGAACTTATCGTCGCAGATGGTTTTAGCGCTCACCACCTGCTCCTCAGCTCGCGGGCCGCCTCGCTCCTCCGCGCCTACGCGGGCTTAAATTATACTCTAGGGGTAGGGCAGACAAGACTACGTGGAGTCGGTTTTGCAGCGATTCTTTTCTGTCACTAACTTTTGTAGCACAACTTAATAACTTTTTAAGAATATTATTTTTATTGAAAGTTAAAAATGCTATCAGGCATATTATAGAAATGGCGATATGCTTAATAAAATTATTTCAAATGAAATTCTGCCATCTTCATAGTATGCCAAGTGAAATTGTACCAAATAAATAAAAGTTATGCTAAATGAAATTATGCGGAATTTTAACTTTGCCAAAGGTAATTATGCCAAATAAAAATCTACCATCTTAAAGGTATGCCATTGTAAATTCGGACATATAAGCATTCGGCCAAACAATAATTATATTAAATAATTTTGATGCCTTAATAATATTCGTTTAAAGAAAATTATGCCAACTGTGTTATGCCAAATAAATTTCGGAGCATCATGATTCTGCCAGATAGAGGGAATCCGTTGAGATTTAGGGGTAGTAGTGTAAATAGTTGTCTATTCAACGTGTGTTACAACTAACCACCGAGGTGCGGCCACTTGTGCCTATCATTAACGTCAGAAGAACATGGTTGGTTGAAAGAGGAGCTACCTACATTTTACTTGATTATAATCAAGCATGTCGCATCTAAGATACGGATGAATAAAAAGGGTAACCATCCTCAAAACTTCAGCATAATAAACACAATCATCTTCAATTCTCACAAATCAAATAAACTCGAAATAAAGAACAAATCTGTCCAGCCGAAAAAAAGGCGAATTCCGTTCATTTTTAGCCTTGTTCACTATATTAATTCGGAGCTAAAATATTCCCGTTTATTCTTGAATCTTTTGCGCTTGGCGATCGTTAACCCACGCTTTGTAGTCTTCTTTTAAACAATAAAAGTAAATTGAATAAGAAGGGCTCCCTTCTATAAGATATTTCAGAAGCTTCTGTTTTAATTGAGAAAATAAACCCTGGGTTGGTAATTTTGGCTTGCAATGTTTGCGAGGAGAATGTAGGTTAAGGAAGGAAGTTTACTTTGGTACGTACATACCTATCTACGTGTTGAGATTTAGAGGTAGTACATAGTTGTCTATTTACTTAGACTCGTGATTTGAGATGCATTTGCATGTCGAATCTTGTGTTCAAATTTTAAGAATGTTGAAGGCGACTCTTTCAGGAATTTCTCAGTAGCAGCCACGGAGTCGTGCCGAGTTGATGGCAATAGGCTCGCCCCCTATTACATGGGACCTTAACGTAACTGGCAAAATGTGAGTTTACTATTAGGTACACGTCTGCCTCACCCTTCTGAGATGATGTTATGCTATTTTTTTTGTAGTCAAGGTCCGTACGTACGTCCCTTCTTCTTCTACCTACACTAAAAGAATGACTAGTATCTGCTTATTATTCACTGTATTAAAAACAACAACCAATTTCCCAACATATTAAACCCTATCCATAATAGAAAAACAGTTTCGGTAACAAAAACAAATGTATATTGTGTGCCTTATCATAAATATCAGAAAACCTAAAGGTAGGCCACTGATATTGGAAAGTAATTTAATTTTATCATTGTTTCCAACACATGTATTGTTTTCATTAAAGTTATGTCGACGTATGTTTTGTTAATAACATCCAAATTTACTATTTCACTGTTGTTTGTAGTTCTGTTATGGTTGGACATATTTTTTTCGTTGCTTAATTACTTTTGTAACCCGAATAGGCTCTATCAGCCAGCAGATATTAAAAATGGAACAGTATTTGTAGTAAAATATCTGCTAGATAAGTAACCCACAGTTATTGCTTCGGGGTTTTGAAAGAAATGAGAATTGGTTCATGAAGTTTTAGGTTTTTCAGACCGTACAAATCTGTGAACATGCAACAGTCTTATGCCTTCAGACTTCGAAAACTGGGCTACCAATTAAAAAACCCTTACTTCATTCACAATGACCATTATCAGGATTATCAAATTGTAATCTCCCCTTATGTCTACGAACTCATATAGAAACTTTTGTCCTCTGCTTAACTCCTATAGGAGATGAATTTTCAAAAACGTTTCGTAGTTCTCTTTTGCATTACCAATGGAACTCTTGTTCACACCATCATGCTGCAAGACCTAGAGGTTTATGTAGTGCTTTATGTAATATAATAATGTCATGTGTGTTGTATAATTAAGTATAATAATAAGACACACTTCACACACACACACACACTTCCAAAAGCAAAAAAGCGTCCTGACATCAAACCTTTTTTTATTTTTTTCAAAATTATTGTGTTATAATAATAATAATGTTTGGTTTGATAACTTTTATAAATAAATAAATAAATAAATCATTTAATTATTTTTTTATCATAATTTTTTTTTTATAACTTGATGATATATTTATTTATTATTGTTATTTTTTTGTATGTTTTGTAACTAACTCAATCAAAAATCACATATTAGCCTTACTTGGGAAGAAACTGGACCCAGGGTCGTCACGACACAGGGTATCATAGTGAGAGTCAAGTAGTATGAAATAATCAAGCGTTTAAGGCTAATTTGTATTTTGTAAAAAGCTTTTTAATATTGTACCGTTTCATCTGCAATACATTAAAATAAATCTTTTCTTATCTTATAATCTTCTGTCCTATATAGGTGACCCACAACGACGTGACAAACACCCAACCAAAACATTAGACCCGAGTCCTAATCCTTCAAAAATTAAATCATACAATTTAACAACATAATGAAACAGCGACCCTCACCTAAATTCAATTACTATAAGAGACCGTATATGTTATGATTTACGACATTCAATAATAAGGTACAATATCCGAGGGGCACAATATAAATGAAGGTATGTTTACCTGAACTTAATATGAAAGATTTTCATTTTAGATCCGACACCTTTGCTTTTAATAGATGAAAATTTAATTTTGTATATCAGTTTGTTTGGTAAGGTGGAGGCGATTTTGTTTGAAGTGCTGAAGAAATATGGATTGGTTGGGTTTATATAGGATCATATAAGTATAAGGTTTGCATTGTCAGTGAGGTCTGATGATTTGTGATGAACGCTATCTCAATGCCAGAGCGTTTTAATAGTTTTCTGCTTCGTTCTTTCTTCTTCTTCTTCGTCATGTCGATGATTCCCATAATTATTTTACTTCTTCTTTCTTTATCGTGTGGTTAGTGCCTTACCTGGTGTCAGAGTTTTTATGCCGCCCAAGGGCCTCTGACTTGGCTTTTACATGCCGTCGAGAAACATCTCTCAGGCATGCTGGTTTCCTCACGATGTTTTTTGTTTTTTTGATTATTTTACTAAATTAGTCATGACCAGTTTTGGCTTCGGACAGTTTCCTCAAAAAGCATGTAGAGTTGCCTAAAGAGCAGGATAGTAAGGTGGGCCCTGATTTGGGTTGAAGATCTGCAGTCGCACCCTACTGCATCGGACTACACCCACCGGACCAAGTTGTGCTCGCAGTTGGTTTCATTGTTTTTGTGTTTTTATTATAAAGGGTTGTATATAAGCTTTGAGCCTTTTTATAGACATGCGAATTTATTAAAGAAATAAATTCTTAGTTCCTCCACTGAAAACAATTGCGGGAATTAACTTTTCCAGGAGATCCTTGAAAGACTGTTTACTTTCTATAAATACGAGTACTTAGATAGCAAAGTTGCCAAGTATAACTATGATTTTTTGTATGACGATAGGTATTGATTTGTGTCTAATTCTAGATTATTTTGAAATAATGGAATATTGCTCATCCCCATGGTAATTAGCGTGATAATATATAGCCTATGTCCTTCCTCGGGATAAAATCCATATCCTTACAAAATTTCATTACGATCCGAACAGCCGTTTAGTCGTGAAAAGGCAGCAAACAAACAAACAAATAGAGTGACTTTCGCATTTATAATATTAGTGCGGAAGTATGGATGTTAGTTATGCATGTTTATAGTAATGCACGTAAGGTGATATCTTGATCTCACCTCCAGTCAAAAGACTCGGGGTAGTTCGGAATCCGAACTTTCCGGAAGTCATCTCTACGAGTATATTCAATGAAATTCTATTAGAACAAGCTTCTTACAAAGAAATTAATTAACATTTTCATAGACTACTTATCGTGATAATTGATAATGAATATTAAACATATTTTCTGAATTTCTTTCATACTCATAGATATTTTTTTCAAATTAAAGCTGTCGTTTTTTTTGGGAAATATAAAGGTATGGAATAAAAAGTGCCTGGATTAATTTTCATTTGTTTGATACGGCCTCGTGGCAATACTTTTGACTAACATAAAACTTAATAAAAATCGTCATGTATTGACAGATAACGCACAGTCTTATCAGCTGGATCTAGAAGTATGAACATTTGTACAACACGAAAATGAGGACTTAGGAAGATTTTTTCACAGACAATCCAGTATGTGAAAGTTTGTGTAAATATCAACCTTTTTACCGATGGGAAATCCCATTGAAAACATGGCTTGTTTATTGTACAATTAAAGCTTGTTAGTAATATATCAGTATGACTTTGAAGTAATATCAGTTGAATATCACAAAAATAAATTAATCCAATATTTTAAATTACTTTTCACCTTGTCAAGCACCTCCGATACAATATACCTAACTTAGCTCATTACAAACAAAAAACAATAAACACGAACCAATAACCAATATTGTTTTAAACTTTTAACAACAAACGCAATTCAAAAATAAATTTATTTCGAACTTTGAACTGATACCAGCATTCAAATTGTGAAGCCACATCTAAACATAGGTATAGTTGTCGATAAACCAGACAGTGAACCTAACTAAAATGTTTAGACTCGCGTGTTGAATTGAAACGCAGACACACATAGGGGCCTTGACCTAGGGTAGAAGACAAAGACTTCGTAAATTGGCTTAAAAATAGATAGTCCTAAGGTCGGAGAGCATGATTTGTACAGTAGTTCGATCAATGGTTGAAAATGTCTGCATGGTTATAATGTTCGGAGATCAGTCACTAGATCTCAGACACTAATCTGCATAGTCCTCAAGTGAGATGTCCAAGATTATGTCTGGACCTTAAAAGAGACTATGACCTCGGAATTTGTTTCAGCTGTTTCTTCTCAGAGTAGTCAGGTAAGAAACACCGGACCTAAATAGTTAAAAAAAAAAAGTGTAAAGTGTTTGTAAAAACCTATTGTCAAAATAAAAATCATTTATCAGTTACTAATGAAAAGGATAGGTTATACATATGTATGATAAGGCTCATGATATATTATGATTCCTTTAAATGAGCTTCGGCTAAAACTTTCACTTTTCTCTTTTTTTTTTTTGTCAGGTTTATAAGTTGGAAGAGCATTTTACGCTCTTTTCCGGCCAGTGGTCATCCGGGGCAAATCAGCCAACGAGACAGGCAAATCATGGGAAGAACATTTGCCTTCCGGGCGTGACCCGGGCGTGACTTATATGAGAATCTTCAATATACTCTCAAATAGACCACTGTAAACACAATTTGACGAAGTGGGACATTGCTGACCCATCTAACACCCAGTGTAAATGCGGTGTTTTTAATTAGACCATGTCCCACTTTCTTGAATCTTCTAAGAGCCCGCTCACTTGCTACACTTGCACCTTATGTTGCCATAGTTTCAATATTATTAACTAGTTAATGTGAAATCGACACGAAAAAAGTAATGGAATTTGATCATTGAATTAAATTAATGCATAAATGAAATCGATGTTTAATTTAGTTTACCCTACTTGTTCTTAAGGGAACAGTGTAAATAATTGTAATGAAATTAATTGGGCACTGTATTAAAACTACTTCGACTGTTTTATTTTTTATAAATCAGTCAAACATTTTTATTAATTCATTATTCCGAAAATCATCATCGGCCTAGCCTTTTCCCAACTATGTTGGGGTCGGCTTCCAGTCTAACTGGATGCAGCTGAATACCAGTATTTTACATGGAGCGACTACCTATCTGACCTCCACAACCCAGTTAGTAGTGGGTAATACGATACCCTTTGGTAAGACTGGTTGTCAGACTTTCGGGCCGCTACCTGTAACGACTCTCAAAGATCTACAAATGACAGTTAATCCGACAATAATGACTGTAACATCCAAGCTTTAGACTTTAATAAAAAACCTAAGTGAATTCACATCTGCTACATGAATTTTTCAAGTATTTTTTTACCTCCCAACCCTGAGAGTCGTCTGACGAAATATTAAGCGGAGCTAAAGAAAAAGTGTCTTTAAAATATACTCTAGATTTTTTGAAGAACCTTCTACTTAGACTTGAGAAACGCTTAATTTTCTTAAAATGGAGACTGGCTTTGCGTTTTTTGCACATGAAGCTTTGGAATAAAACTAACAATAACTTGACTAAAAGTGTAGTAATGATAGTTTGTCTATCATAGAGTAACTCCAATAAAAATGTTGAGTTTCACAGTACTTGGATATTAATATACATGCGTAGACATGTAGTTTTTAAATACGAAAAACTCGAACGCATCTAATTTTCTGTAAGATTGTAAGAATATTGGTAGGTACTGTAGGTTGGTGTGGGTACTTTTGGAGAATAGATTCAAAAACTAGGAGGAATATACGAAGAGATTTCGGCTTACTTATAGTTAAATATACGACATTCAATATTATATTTACATTCACTGACATATTTTTTTAACTTTACAACAACAAACATCTCACATCAAAAAGTAACTTCTTCAGCTTCATCTTAAAACTATTCGAGCAAAAAATACACACCAGTACTGATCCCAGTCATGCAGGTAACAAGTGTTAGCTCACAGCATCCCTTTAACGAGATGAAATCCTTCACAGATTGCTGGAAATAAGTTTGATTTAATAAATATTTGCCCGCCATCTCCCTCGGTTCAAAGGCGCCGACTCTGAGATATATTTTGATGGCAATAAAGTTTTGAAGATGAATAGTGGAGTTGGTATACTTTTTATAGGTTCTTTAAGATAAATAGATACCTATTACTTACTTACTTATCAGCCTATTATATTGAATTGTTTAACATTGCAAAACTACATTTAGCTTTATTTAGTCAGAATAGGAAACAAGAGCCATACGTACAAAGCATTGTACATGAAGAGCAGATGCAGTGTGATTCGGTTAGTACGTAAAGGAGTGTTTTAATCTCATAAATGCTTGTCTGCAGAAAATACGGCGCTTGATATTTTCTCCTGCACTTGTGCCGTTTCATTATGGATCGGTAATAACTTACGCTACATACTTTATGCCAAAATTTTGTTTTGTAGATTTGCAGTAGAACCAAGGACCCCGACATAGCCTCAAAAATAGTCAGATTTAGTGTTGCGCCACAGCATCATCATCATCTGCCTAGCCATTTCCCAACTATGTTGGAGTCGGCTTCCAGCCTAACCCGATGCAGCTGAATACCAGTATTTTACATGGAGCGACTGCCTATCTGACCTCCACAACCCAGTTCATACTGGGTAATACGCTACCCCTAGGTAAGACTGGTTGTCAGACTTTCGGGGCACTGACTACCTGTAATGACTGTCAAAGATGTACAAATGACTGCCGAGACCAACGGCTTAACGGTGTTGCGCCGCAGCATGGATCGTATTTTCCATACTTCTACCCTTTTCCGTCACTCAGAATCGTCATTTGCTAGACCCACATAAGGAGCGGGAGTGCTGTCGCAAGCGGCAGCATCGACGATACGCTCGGCAGCTCGTTCTGTTTGACGAGCGCAGATGAGGATCAACCCTTAAGCATCAATGCGTTGCTCGTAGAAGGGATGGCTGATGAGGCTGCCGAAAGATTCAGAAAGGCGCAGGCTTAGAAGGTCTCCTACACGATGGACTGATGGATGATCTGGTGAAAGCCAGTGACTTGGTAATGCGAGAAGCACAGGACTGAGTTATGTGGCGACTATTGGCCTATTCCGTCGTGTGGACGTCTGTCAGCTGATTTGAAAATCATGAGGATGCCATATTTTGTAGAATCTACTGTAGGACAAATATTTTCATGAAAACCAAAGTAACTTTTTACTTAAAGGAGGTGATTCATCAATCGCCTTACATTTATCCAGCAAGGAAATAATTTACATAACAGACATCCGAAACAAATACCCTATCATTTCTCAAAGTCCCCTCAAATCAGCTTTGAAAGCACTTCTTACTGTCTAAAAATTTAAATTTAAATAACACTCAAGTGGCCAACACTCTTTGTCTGTTTCATCACCTTCAAAGTTCTAAGTTGGAGTAAAGTTTAATGCTAAACAAAGCGAAGACTTACCCTCATTGCAAGCCGGAGTGAAAGTGAAGTTTAAACAAGTTTGTAATTAGTGTCGGGTGATAAGAGGTCCTCACAGCGAATTTGTAGAGGGGACAGAATATCTGGAAGATAATTAGGTAGATAATTAACATGCTGATTGCGGTTTGCCGGACGTGTGTGAAATATGACCGCATAAAATTGGGAACGGCCAGCTTTGAAATAAGGCCGTTTTGGAGCACAATGCGATTCGATGGAGCGTCGCTTTGTTGGAACGGTGTTTAAGTCCAGGGCTGGCTTCAAAGGCTTATTAAGGGACTGTATTTGGGTCTCTTTTATGATTTGTTATCTGAATATGTTTTCAATTCTGATTTAATAATGTCGTTGTAAGGTTGCTGCAAACGTAACACCCATGTGTTAAATCCACATTTTGCCAGTTATGTTTCAGTCCCATGTAAAAGGTAAAAATATAACACTAGTGTAGGTAATATTTAAGTGTGTAAATTACTAGGAATTTACTGAGAAAGAAACAAGCTGATTGAATCCTGGGTAATTTCTTTCTATTCAATTGAGTATAATTCCCCAGTCTATGATGTAAACATATCTTCACAAAACATCTTTTGATATACTACTCTAAATAGGGCCTTATTTTGTAGGACTACATTTTTTCAGATTATTATTTTCCTCAATTTGTTATGTTAATAGTCATAGTCATTTATTCATACACAAGTAATTTGTATCTGAATTTACACATAAAATTACACAAAATTACAATATATACAATTTAATAATTATATTTCAATTTATTTACATTTCTTCAAAAG
Source organism: Standfussiana lucernea (assembly GCA_964057025.1). NCBI lineage: Eukaryota > Metazoa > Arthropoda > Insecta > Lepidoptera > Noctuidae > Standfussiana > Standfussiana lucernea. The sequence goes on along the minus strand of OZ059788.1, from coordinate 4,299,774 downwards.
CATTTCCACAAATAAATAGAAACAAATGGCCAACATCTTAAAATTTATAATCATCATGTGCCTAGCCTTTTACCAACTATGTTGGGGTCGGCTTCCAATCTAACTGGAGGCAGCTGAATACCAGTATTTTACACGGAGCGACTACCTAACCGACCTCCACAACCAAGACTGGTTGTCAGACTTTCGGGCCACTGACTAACTGTAACGACTGTCAAAGATGTACAATTGACAGCCGGGACCAACGGCTTAACGTGCTTTCCGAGGCACGGAGGAAACTCGGTAGGTAATGGGTGGTTACCCATTCACTTACCAACCCAGGCAAGCGCGGTTTAACTTGACGATCGACCCGAGCAGCTGTTATTATTTAGTAACGAGCTCCTGCACCTTAGAATTTGAAATAACAACAATAAAATAATTAATTAAAGATAAATTAGTATAGATTGATAGAATTAATCATACTAATTTATTTATTTTATAATATCCGACATAGAGTATAAATTGTGTTGTAAAAAGGAAGGTTTTATGTTTTATAGGTGTGAGATTTTTTTCGGAAAATCTGGGCGTTACATGACCTTTCTGGAGTATTAGAATGATGTCATACGCAGTTTGATATAAAAAAACAACGATAGGAGTTCCACATCATATTACCTCTATTATACTGGGTGGAGGGGACACCGCCGCGAAAACGGTTACCCCGTACCCAATACGGCCAATAATAAAAAAAAACTGCTGTTTCAAAGTGTATGGAACAGCTGATTTTTTTTTTTGTTATTACTGACGAAATATTGTCAAAGTGTTCCATCCTGTATATTCAGCTGTTAACGGGCGATGGAGGGATTCTGTTTTTTAACAAACTTCAAAAAAAGGAGGAGGTTCTCAATTCGGTTGTATGTTTCTTTTTGTGTTTGTTACCTCATATCTTCGTCATTTATGAACCGATTTGAAAAATTCTTCTTTTATCTGAATGGATCTACTTCCCGATTGGTCCCATAGAAGTTTAATCGAAATCGGTTCAGCAGTTTGTTTTTGAAATCAAAATAGCTGGAAAATATATGTCATCCAAGTAAAATAAATTGCGAAATTGATACTTGACAAGGATTTGTGTGTGATGCGATAGCTAAAAAGGGTAAAATAAAAACTTTTTTGCAAAAAAAAAACACAAAAAAAGTGGAAAATAACTTTACTTTCGGAAGTCGGTGGCAAAAAAGTCAATGAAACAAACAATAGTCACCGACTTCCGAAAGTAAAGTTATTTTCCACTTTTTTTGTGTTTTTTTTAGAAGTCGGTTTTGTTTTTAAAGACCTCTTTCACCTACTTGTAGGACCGTAGCGGTAGACGTATGTGGGAGATTTTGCCAATAAGCACGAAAATAGTTATTGTATTCGTATTTTCTGACAACACATTTAGAATTAGACTTTTCTCATTAAAACTCTTTGCTCATTTAGACGAAACACCAAAATTTTAGTTCGAAAAAAAAAACCTCACAAATAAAACAATAACATGAACCATAACTGCCCAACTGCAACAACCTCATACATCGCCCCTAACATTTATTTATTTTTATGGCACTTCAACGACTAACTCGCAAAAATATACATCACGGGAAATCACAAAAAAAAACACAAAATTCACACTGTCAAGTCTACAAAACTCTATAATCTATGCCAGTATCGGACGCCCGGTGTTAATTAGTAAACTATGACAAAGGAAACAAGACTCCCTCACCTTGCCTTCAGTTTCAAAGTCCCTCATTAAAATGGACTAGTAACTTCGTAGCTATAAGACCCGCGTTCTGAGTTCCTTTAACGTTTAATGAGCAAATAAATTGGAAAAAGGCATACGGTTTGAGACAGTGCTGCGATTCTTTGGAAGGAACTGTTCTAAGTGTGTTGGAGAAGTTTAGTTGTGTAGTATTGTTGTCTTGACTTCTTGTGAAGTTGTAATGCAGCGTTGGACTCTAAGATTGCACGATATTTCCATCTTTCTTTAGTTACCTAATTAACAACAGCGTTTAAAAAAACTTTTCAAATGTGGTATCTCACACAATTCCTTGTCAAGTATCAATTTTACATTATAATAAGAACATCATCCACATAGACGAAGAAGAAAAACTTTTTCTAACAAATGAAAAAAGAATCACTTAAATCGGACTAGTAATTACGGAGAAATCTGTGAAAAAAAAAATGAAAATAAATGAGTTACTGATGGAATAGATAAACATCTCCTTTATTAGAAGTCGGTTAGAAAGCGAAATATTTCATAAAATAGAAATCTCTTTCTTTGCAAAAGTCTTATCTGCACTTTTTGAAAGTCAACTTTATAATAAGATTGGTCCTCAAAACACTACCCTACACAGTGGTGTAGTCATCATGTAGGAAGTGTCCTAAGCGCTTAAAAGATACTAATACTCTAATAGAACACTTCGTTGAAATCTCGGCAAATTGTTTGCTAATATTATGCAACCTGCGCTTATAACCCTTGGATGCACTCCATCAGTGCGAACACCATCTTACGTATGCAACACTTAACGTTACCAGATTTTCATAGCAACAATACCTATTGCCACAGAATAGATAGTTACAGAAGGCCAGCTGCACACAAGTAGCGAAAATGCACACACACTTAGACGTAGCGGTACTACAGCAACATAGTATGAACCGTACTACAGCGCCATCTATATCACAAATGAAGAACTGACATCAATTCCTAAATGGCAATATTAAAGTTCTGCGCGACTTAAGAGGATATAGAAAAAACACGACAACAGCTGTCGGGCAGTAGCCCACCAGACACTATCCGTCTGGTCAGAGGAACCTCCGTTTTCTAATGGGATGAAGAACTTTACACCCTGTTCCTCATACCCCTATTTAGAAACGTATCTAGACGGCATTTATTTGAGATCAGCATACGTAATGGTCTATCCGCTTGGCCAAGACTTACATGACTGACAAGACACGCATTTTGTTACAGCAACCGTGAAGATAGCAAACGAAAGAAGCTGCATCGAGCCTGCACGAAATGATACACACGCTCTTGTCACTTGACACTAAGTCGCTTAAGGCCCAGACTCTACTGAAGCGAAGACGAGACGAGAGGAAAGTTTTGTAAACCACACCAATAGTATTTCAATAATTTACACTTCTCGCCTCCACTTAGCTTTAGTGGAAACGGTTGAGCAGAGAGTCGAGGAGATATCTCATAATTGTTTAGGCCAAGCATCCAACAGCGCACAATGGAGACGAGAAGAGAGAAGTGAGTGGCGTGCGGTTGTCACTAAACTGGGCGTGAGTAGCCTGTTCACACATCTCTGCTACGGTCTAGCTAGTACACATCTCCGCATGTCTCCACTTTGGTGGAATCCGGGTCTAAGATAGTGAACAAGTAGTTAGTTTGGGTGCGTTTACTATGGAACGTTTGGGTATAGAACCGACCTTCTGATTCATCTACTTAGTGCTGTAGCTCCTGCACTCACCTGTACGCTGTTCATCCATCCAGCTAATCCTTTAATCACCTCATACGCCACTTGCACACGATGCGTATACGAGGTTCAATCGTGTCTGCCATCAATATAAACTGCAGTCTCATTTCTTATTGAACTTCGATAGAGTATGCGCGTAGGTTTGTACAAAAGTGATCGAGAATGAATTGCTTGTGGTAGCTTGCTTACTGTCGCTCTCATGAGGGCTTTGAGTAAATTTTCAAGTATTTATTTTTATAGCTGTGTGGTTCCTGATTTATGGCAATAAACAGGTCGATAACATGGGATTTAGGAAAAGATAACAGGCGAAATGTGGTTGTGCTAAAGATGCACTTCAAGTGTGAGGGCCTTCGAAGAAAATCCTGACGCTATGTCAGCTACTCATTACGAAACCGAAAATATAAAGTGCTCAAAACTTATACTTTGACGGATAGTTATGTTACAAGTACACAAGTAAGGATTTTCGACAGACTTATAGTTGATCGCGGGCTGCAGTATACATTTTACGCATCTAAAACTCCTTAAAGGTCTGAATTTCGAAAGACCTTTTAAGGAAGAACTTTTGAAATTCAAACCAAAACTATATGTCAAAATTAAGGTGCTGACATTTGGTACGCTGTCTGCCATTTAAAATTTTACTAAGTAGTAGATGAGACTTGCTGAAGCCGACGATAGGCACCAGCTGACATATAAAAACCACAAGAGAATACCATTATATTCGCAGCTCCGACAGTCAAAAACTTTTCAACCCCAAATAATTCTTAGAACAAAATGAAACCCAAAAACGGTGTTTAAAGGGCAATATTAAAATTAATTAAATATTGAGGTCGCGTATAGCTCGTAATTCCGTTTTAATTTTAATTAAGGATAGCGGACCGTAGTAACAGATGTCGGGAACTGATGTTTATTATTATGTCTTGTATATATTTCAAAGCTAGCTTTATTGCTAATGATATTTCAGAAGATCTTTTGAGCCGGATTGCGGTTGGAGTCGAGGAAGATTTATTATTTCTTGGAATTCAATATGAATGAGTGTGTACGTATGAGCCGTGTTAGAGTTATGGAGCATCTTAAATATGACATTCAAAGTGTAGTAAGTATATCTATTAAAATTCTGCGAATTATATTATTGGCAGTAGCACAACGCTTTCAAAGTCAAACTCAAAGCAAGGCACGGGTCTATTTAAAATTTATTTCAAATAGACCCGTGACAGGCACTTTTATATAATCAAAAATAAGCTACATACAGTCCAGTCACAGGCATAATAACTGTGAATGGACTGTAGTTGCCCATTCCAAAATCGTAGATCTCATGGAGAAGAATGGGCAAGAAACTCCATGGACATTATTTATGCCTATATTTCAACCAACACTGTCCCACTGCTAGGCAAAGGTGTCCCCTAATGCGTTGTACCTATAATTTAATTTTCTTTATCAGTTCAAATTACAATAATAATTTTTAATTAATTGCAACTATAACTCCAAACACATAGGAAATCAAATTAACAAAAAAAAAAAATGGAATATTAATAAAACTTCCAACCTGAAAATACATCGTCCACTTCCTTGCTTTTTTTGTAACTTTTCCTGTTTCAACGGTAAAACTCCCTTTTAAAAAGCAGAAGTACACAAATTAACTAACAATCACACGAGTAATTTAAAACACGATCGAGTTGAAATGAAAGCAATAAATAAAACAGTGAGCTCTCGGGGATTGGAGAAAAATAAATATCATCCCGGCGAGTGTTGTTTCCAACGAGCGAAAATTAAAGGAAAATATAGAAGGGATCAGCTGCTTATCTGCTGTGGCGCACATAACAGATAAATTAGGATATAATACGGTAGAAGATTAGGTCATCGTGCGCAGGTGGGGAATGCATGGTCATTGATGGAGCCAAAGAGTGGTTAGAATAATGTTGATTGCAGTGAACTTCATTAAATCGGGACAACTATGTACCCACATTTATGCCACTAAAAGGAATAGAAACTTATGAAGTACTGATCATTAAAAAGTACTTTTCTCTTACTTTGACTTTCAAAAGTACTTTATGAAGTACTTTTCACTAAAACCAAATTCCTATACAATAGTAGATATATTATGCAATGGCTCCAAAACTTTATAACAAATTACCTGATCAAATTATATCAAGCAACAACATGAAGGAGTTTAAACATAATCTTTTTGAATTATTGAATGACAAGGCGTATTACTCTGTTAATGAATTTCTTAATGACAAATTGAAATAGTTTTTATATAAACTTAAATGTATATGTCTATATGTAAAATGTTGTCCCATTTTTGCCAGTTTTTATTGACATTTTGTATTGTTTATTGCATATATTATTTATAAGATTTGATTGACTTTGATTGTGACTTTGCATACTTGTTTTATAAATGTCGTTTTTAATTTATTGACATATTTTATTATTAGCGATTAGCGTTTGAAATGAAATAGTGACATCTACTAATTAGTTTTTAACTTAATTTTTTTGTTATAGTTTTGATTTACCAAAATATTTTGTATGCCTTCTGGCGGGACATAGTTTGGATCAACATTTATTTATTAAACATCTGTATATTTTTTTACCCTATGTTCACAAAATGATTAAATGAATTTGAATTTGAAATTAAATTTATTGAAATAAACAAAGGTGACCTCAGTTACCAATATTTATACAATACCGATCACAAAAATATATCACCACCAACTAAAAACAAAAGAGCCACCACTATTGCAATCTATAAATCGTATAAGTTTCTCTTGTAAAACGTAGGTGAATGTGTTTTATAGCTCCACAACTAAAGATAGTGCAAACATGAAGAATTTCTCCAAGAACAAAACTCATACAGTTCAGAGATGACGTCCACAAATGGGGAAAATGATGGAAGGGAAATAACTTAATATCAAGCCTGTAATCTCCAAAATGTTTGCAGAGGTATACCCACATTCCCCAGTTAAGTTTATGTCACGTTTAATAGAAGGAGAGGGTCAGGTTTAGGGGATATTTGAAAGCACAAGACCATGTGGTCGATTACTAACCCGATGGACAGACTCCATAAAATCTGTCACCAAGATCCCTGTGGCAGAATGTGCTCGCCATGCAGCCAATAGAAACCGGTGGAAAAGGATCGCAAAGCCAGCGACCGCAGATATGGGCGACGAAGACGCCCCATGACCACGACCAATCTGTCAAGACTGAACGACTAAGAAGAATAGAAGCAGAACCTATTGCCATCAACCAGGTACAAATACAGACTGAGAATTTCCTGATGGAAATGCCAGTCACCCTTTACCCAACCTGGAAATCGAACTTATCATGGTCAGCAGTTGTACTCGCGACCACTAGACACATGAGACAGTCTTGAAGAACAAAATTAATACATAGTTCAGAGATTACGCCCACAAAAGGGGAAAGTGTAGGAGGAAGATATTATAATGTTTTACCTCCGTAGTAAACTAGATAGATAAATAAATGCATGCTGATATTATGAGATAGGATTTTGTTTGTTTGGGATAGAATATAAGAAACAAAATATGGATTTATGTAACCAAGGGGTATTGAATTACCCAGTAACTGGGTTAGGGACCTCAGATAGGCAGTCGCTCAATGTAAAATAATTATATAAATATATAAAATAATTCAGCTGTAAAGTGACTGGAAACCGACCCAATTTTGGTCACACACATCGTCGTCATCACGAACTGGTGATGTACCTACTCTGAACTGAAATGATGCGGTTATTATGATTTCAAATAAGATTAGGAACAAATAATAAGAGTAAAGACATCTTAGGATGATCAATAGAAACGGATGTCTCCTACTCTTGTCAATTCTCAATATTTTTGGAACTTGGCTTTTAACTTGGATTACGAAATAATCAACTCCTCACTAGCTAAAGTCATTGTTTTATGTTTGATGATTTTTGTAACAATGTAGATGATTGTTGTATTAATGTTTAAAAATTTACTTTACGCGCTACACAAGCAGTTTCCTATGCAGCCAGCTTATATTTCAAATAATAGTGTCTTATAACACCAACCGTAAGAAATGCGAGCTTATTACTACCCGGTGTTCTGTAATCCTCGACGAAAATTACAGAACGTTCCATTTTATTTGTAGACAACTACCGCGCTAAAAGAAAATAAACTTCAACATTAACCCCGAGACAAGATATTAGTAGTATATAAACTTCCACTGTGTTTTCCACAATAACTAACGAATTACAGAATGAGTTCAAGGGGATTATCATGACGTTTTGAAGCAGTATTATTTTAATGTCTTTCCAATGTGGGACAGAGACGGAGCTATAAAACTAGCGCCATCTCTTTTCCACTCTATCTATCAAATTGAAACTTTAATGTCGCTTTTTAACCGACTTCAAAAAAAGGAGGAGGTTCTCAATTCGGTTGTATTTTTTTTGTGTTTGTTACCTCATATCTTCGTCATTTATGAACCGATTTGAAAAAATCTTCTTTTATCTGAACGGATCTACTTTCCGATTAGTCCCATAGAAATTTCATCAAAATCGGTTCAGTAGTTTGGTTTTTAAATCAAAATAGCTGGAAAAATATGTCATCCAAGTAAAAGAAATTGCGAAATTGATACATGACAAAGATTTGTGTGTGATGCGATAGATAAAAAGGGCAAAATAGAAACGTTTTTGCAAAAAAAATAACCTACTTCCAAAAAAAATACTAAAATAAGTGGAAAATAACGTTACTTTCGGAAGTCGGTGCCAAAAAAGTGAATGAAACAAACCATAGTCACCGACTTCCGAAAGTAATGTTATTTTCCACTTTTTTTTTTTTGGAAGTCGGTTATTTTTTTTTACAAAAACGTTTTTATCAGAATCACTAGTTGACATCTAAATGCTATCTTAATAAAAGCACGCTGATGAATTTTCGACTCTTGCCTCATTGCTGAAAAACGAAAATCAAGCAGCACTATTTCGCTTATCACAAGGCATCGCCTACTGTGGAAAACGGGGATATTAACTAGTTTCATAATAAGTGCTCCCTGAATTATGTTACGTTTTATGCCGGATATGAGAAAGTATACTGCATTGCGACAACAGTATTACAAAGCGGCAAATGTAAACACAGTTCACATTTTGAAGTATGTGCAAATATTTTCGTGTTTTCCTACGACTTGCGAGAAAGGAGTGAGATGGGTTAAAAATCGATCGAATACGAACTGTCTCGTATTGAGTTCGGCTATAGGTAGTCCCATTGCAAAGCTAATTTAGGGCGCTTTTGACCGAGGCCAAGGGTACTTCTCTATAAATCGTGTAACAACACTGCTTGTTTACCAACACTATTATAAAAGTTACGTACGTACTTGTCGCTTCCGGTCACTAGTACGAACATAAAATGAATCATCAAGCGCGCCAGTGGTAACATCACGCGACTTACTTACCAATCTACCCACACGCGCTTCTACACAGTCGTGATATTTTGAGTTCGCGGCGAAGACGACATGCAGTGCCTGATCACAGCGGAGTTAAGACGTCCTGGAACTGTACCCGATTCATTTTGCCCAGTGTTATTGTTTCAAATTATAATTACAAGGAACTTGTTAAAGCAGTGTACCCTGTGTGTTTTCATTGCACGAAATTCATCTTCGGTAGATGATGATGGAAACATAAAAATCTATAATATGCATGTTTGGATTCAGCGTCTTTACTAATAAATCTCACCCAAAAAAATAGTCAGAGCTTAATACGTAAGATCTCTTGACCTTTTTTTCTTCCAGAATAAAGGTAAAGACGCTTTCACGGATCTTGCTCCTGTAGCGACAGCCCATCCATCGCTGAGAAGCCTCAGTAAATTATACAAACCTAACACCCGAAAAAAAGTCCCTTAATTCCATGACACGCTCTACGAATCTGTCAGAGGCCAGATAAAGATTTAATAATTAGGTATCATTTTGTACCACCAAAGATATTCAAGTTAAATAAAAAGGTTATTTTTAACAATTTATGTGTCAAGAGAATTTAGGCATCATAATTTAAGAAAATATATATATATATATATATATTAAAACTGCCGCGACGCCTTCTGGCTGTGTCAGGGCTCCAGAAAATGGCTATATTGGCCCACAGCTCATTGATCTCGTTGAAGATGGCGGGACGAGCTAGACAAGACACATCTGGAAGTCATGGGGAGAGGCTTTTCCCAGCAGTGGGACGACGCAGGCTAACAAATAAAAGTATCAGTATATTATACCTATTGAAGAAAAACACTCGGTCCATCTCGGACCTAGCACGTCTCACAAATGGGATTTAATACGTTTCCCCTGAGAAAGGTGCTCTCTGCTACACTGGAGCCTCTTTATATGCTAAAAGACAGTTACTATGATTGTGTTTTAATTTCCATACAGTAAGCTACAAAATCATCAGCCTTAAAGAGACGGATGATTTTACCCTTAAGGAAAACATAAACCCGACAAAATTCAACTTAATTTTTACAATTTATTCAGAATATGTTCTTACTCTAGTTAAAATACAGTTCACATTTGGCAAACCAACAACAAAAACTTTCGACTCCCCACAGCTATGCATAAAACTGCGAGCATTCACTAGAAAACAACCATATGCACTTTGCATATTCTTACAAAATTGCTGCACTATAGTTCGGATAACGACCCATGACCGCCTTCTAAACACTTGACTACAGAATCCGGACCACCTTTTATATTTCGCTAATAGCGTGGCCGCCAACCTCGCAGCCACAATGTATGAAAGATGAGATTATTACGAAATATGTGGGCTAGGCACGATGCCCTATTTAGCGGGGAATTTTTGACGGAATTTTAAAGTTCTGTTGGGTAGAATGTTGGGTGTTAGTAAGAAGGTTATGTAAGGTTCGATGGATTAGAGGGCGGGGTTCTATGGTTCTATTTTATCGACTTATGACCCATTACAAAACCATAACATCACGCCTGAAAATCACGAGTCGACGTAACGGGAATCGACATAGCGGGAATAACTCCTGTAATCATTATGTTTAAGTCCCCTATAATAGGGGGCGCGCCTACTACCATCAACCGGGCACAAATCCAGATTCCGTGGCTGCTACTGAGACCCATGAGGCTCTACCCTGAGGACCTAAGCAAGTGACACTGGTTTTCAAAGGTTTATGTTAAAGGTAAAATAACTGTGAAGGGACTGTATCAATGTCAAATGTCAATCTATTACATTTGGTGTCAGGTGTCTGGCGGGGGTTTTAAACCACACAAAGTGTCTGGCAGTGGAAGAGGTACTAGCTTTTGTAATATGAAAAAATCACGGTAGATAGTATGACGCAGTTATTTAGCACACCTTTGTTACCTGAATTACATGGATATCTGCCAAAGCCGACCGACTTTTTATAATATCAGATTGTTCTTACCTATAGCAAGGTACTTCTACAGAAAAAGTTTCAGCTTTTATATAATGACGTACATAGGTCTGGTGGTAATGGGATCTCCTTAGATGACTTTTCTATCGTCGTTATCGCTGATATAATGTCACTTTGTGTAAGCCCTCTGATCTCATATCAATGTCAAAAGAGATATCTATATCAATCTCGAGATCTTTTAAAATAACACAGCCAAAGAAATATGCATTTTATTTCTAACTGAATGAGGCTAACACAGACCCTTGATTTATAATGTGACGAAAAACAAAGACCTTATCACCTAAAAGTCCTCTAGTAAGATTAAATAGCCGTATCAGTAATGCAGCACGCGTTTTTCGCACTATTCAAATAAAATTCGATCTGGGCCTGAATATGAATGGCTGAAAAACTTAAAGATCGTAATTGAAAAGGGGTCCCCGGTCCCTAAAATGGAATTCTTTTCACAGGCTTTTTTATATTTACAATTTTGTTTGAAAATAGAGACCCTAACGCGAATGCCCGACGTAAACGTAACGTATATTCGAGCGATTTTTGAATCGAAAATACAACTCAATCCTTTATTTTTGGTATATATTTTTTGAGACAAGCATAATTAGTGCCACTCATAGATTATTTATGGATGGCGTCATAAAATTTTATAAATATTACGTATAAAGCGAGTATTTGTCAATTTTAAAATCGTTCAATTTCATTTATATTCACTCCGCGGGGTCCTGTTAGGCCCACCGCAGCAAGGCGACCCAAATATTTTCTCAAGTAAAGGTCTTTATTATGTGTAGCTGTTGTAATCTAATATTGAGCCTTCTTTCAGGATTTATGACACTGAAACAACACTCACCCTTCACTAACGCTGTAAGGTATACAGCGTTAGTGAACACATATTTCTTTGTGACTGAAATTATATTCTTTTTATAGGAGATAAATAATAAGGCCTCGAAAACTTGGCCTGAGTATTTTTATTAGAATATAAAAAGAGACGCTAGCTCTGAAAAATTTGAAATTTACATTTAAAGTTTTAATAGTAGCCTTGTAAAATTTGATTAAAGGATTCTAAAAGATAACAAACAAAAGAAGTCGTTGAATTTTGAAAGAAGAGTAGAAAAAAACTGAATTACGTTATGATCCTACAAAGATGTTATATAACGGGAAAAATTTTCGACGTTTTCAAAAGCTTCAAATCACTAACAGCAACGAGTCGAAAATATAAATAAACGAACAAACACACAATTATTCATACAACAAAACCTTTCAGAAATCCTAAAACCCTTTGAAAATAAATGTTTCATAAAACCTTTGTTTATGAAACGTCTATTCCTAACCAAACAAGAAAAGGCGCTTATAGAAACAATTGGAAATAGTTTTCAATATTTCATTGATTTCGATTGTTTCAATAACTTACGTCTGTCAGAAAGGCGATAGAGTCGGTACTGTTTCCAAATGGACAAAACAGAATTCGGGTTTCAGGTAATGTTTGTTTTTCTTTGCAATATCTACCAACATACTCTACGTTTTTACTGAACAGCAATATACGCCAACTGATCTTAATGAACACGCCCAGATATTGCACAGGATAGAGAGGGCAGGCTTTTGCCCAGATGTGGGACAAACAATAGGATCTATAACGTCTGGAACATCAGTTTTAATAAATCATTAAGAACGTTAATTCTACCTTTTATCTAAGAATTAAATCTAAGTATATTTTTAGTTTTTCCTTACTTTTTTGAGCAGTGATAGCCTAAAGGTGTGACCGTCGGAATGACAAGTCATAGGTCCCAAGTTCGAACCCAAGACACGCACCTTATTCATGTGCGTATTGTATTGTAATTATGTCTTGCTTCGCTGAAGAAAAAGATTGTGAGGGAACCAGCATGCCTGAGTGGTGTTTCTCGACGGCATGTAACGCCAAGTCAGAGGTCCATGGGCGGCATAAAAACTCTGACACCAAGTTAGGCATTAACCACACGATATGAAAGAAAGAAAGAGTAATTTTCTTCTTACTGTTTCGTTATTAGTGTCGAATGAAAGAAAACGAACTATTTGACGGTATAGGGCCACCCCTATTACAGCATAGTAAATCAACTCCACACACCAAAGGTGAGTATGTATTAACCCTTCGGAGATTACAGGGGTGATGACATAAGATAAATTATGCCTCGAATTTACGACCTTGTCAGTTGGTACATATTTGGATATAATATGTGTTCGGGAAAGTACATCTTCTAACTTTGAAAATATTCATGCATAACTTTGAGCTGTTTGCCTCGGACGCAATCCGATCTTGGCACGACATCATGCATCCAATATGACCTTTGTTTTGTCCAAGTTCATAACGTATGCATCATCTTTCATATTGAAGGAAAATATTCAGAGCATTTGTACTGTTTCTCTTATTTTATTGTATCTTACCTACTTTATTCGGTGAATGAAGGTTCATTTCGTATTATGTTACAACATACAACAACATATCATCAAACCTGTAATCCCTGAAGGTTTAGGCAGAGGGGAACCTAATTGTATTACCACATTTCACCAGTTATGGTTAAGTCCCGTGTAATAGACTCGTCTATCGACATCAATCGGGCCCAAATCCAGACTCCGTGGCTGCTACTGAGAAATTCCTGACGGAAAAACGCAATAACAATTTGTCCGACCCGGGAATGGAATCTAGAACCTCATGCTCGCTATTGTGACCACTCGTCCAACGAGGGAGTCATGTTATGGTAGTAACCATAAAACCATCAATTCATTATCCTAATTTGCAAATCAATTTCATACACAAGCACAAATCAGACTCACCAAACAAACGTTTGACCTTGTCCATCTAAATTGTAATGACAACATTGCCAATCCATTGATTGCCCAAACTGTAGGTAATATCCGATATTTTTCATCCAAGTACCCATTAAATTCTCCAGTTACCACGGTTGGGTATTACGTGATCGGAATCAATGATGATAACCCTTTATCCAATAAACTTGTGTACATACTGACCTTCAAAACCTTCGCTGTATATGATAGAGAAGGAATCTTGAAGAAGGTTAAATAATAAAAGCGGCAAGGATTAATTTGTAGGTTAAGCAACGTCTGCCGAGCTCGGTCCGTGGATGAGTTATCATTCCTTAAATATGGTGGTCAGTTTTAGAATAGACACTTCAAAAGATGCGAAGTTGACCCTTTAGTGTGGGAAAAGCAAGCACAAAATCGACCCGAATGGAGACGTCATGTGCATTGGAAGATCAGCGCCTTTGAAGAGGGAAGAAGGTCGCAGTTGGATTTAAAACGTGGTGACCTTAAAGCTAGACCACCTACAGCTATACGTACACGTGTACAACTGTACCTATACGTGTTCGGACATGTGCGCTTTGTGCTCGGAGTTTTTAGGCTAAAGTTGGATATGCTCGCCACTTGAGAGCACATGAAACAGCAGTACACCAAAGCACTCGACAGCCACCCTAGATAGCCATTAAATGCAGTCGTCGCAGTGGACGAAATCGGCTAGCTGTCATTTGTAGATTTGTAACAGTCGGTACGATTAGAGAGAAAACCCTAAAACCTGACAACCAGTCTTACCAAGGGGTACCGTGTATTCGTGTTACCCTTGACGTCAGATAGGCCGTCGTTTTATGTCATCACCTGCCTAGCCTTTTCCCAACTATGTTGGTCCGAGCTTCCATTCTAACCGGATGCAGCTGTACTGTGCCAGTGAATATCTGTTACGACTGTCAAAGATCTACAAACGACAGCCGGGACCAACGGCATAACGTTCTTTCCGAGACACGGAGGAAACTCGGTATGTAATGTGTGGTCACCCATCCAATTACCAACTTAGGCAAGCGCGGCTTAACCTAAAGATCGACCCGAGCGGCTGTTATTATTTAGCCACGAGCTCCTCAGGCCGTCGTTTTTTGTGAAATACTGGTACTCAGCAGCTTTAGTTCGAATGGAAGACGAACGTAGTTGCGAATAAGTTATGTTACTACTTACTAGTTAGACTAACAAAACGCGAGTCTGTGTTCTGTTAGTTCAAAGTAGAAAAATAAGATATAAAGTGTAAACTCTATTGACAATTACGGAAAATTAAACAAGAAGCGTTTTTTTCCCGAGAGATTCGAATTTAATTTTCTTGTAATTAACTTTATCTTTGAGACCAAAGAGAACCGTTCCTCTGCAGCTTATTGTAAATCAAAAAAAGATAATTTATGTTACTTTTTCCTTCTGTTAAATTTTACTTTTTTCTAAAGAGAAAACCTGTAAACATTAAGTTAGTTTCTTTAAGGCCAATTTTTCACTTTTGTCTAGAGGGTAAGCAGAAACGGCGAAGTTAAATCCTATGACTTAATCCATGACTTTTTTCACATTTTAAGTTCACATTACTATAAAATTAAAAGAAAAAGGTTACCTTTAAAAGAAAAAATCGTAATGGTCTTTTAAAAATCGCAATTCATTTACCAGCTTTGTGTACACAGCCCAAACCACCTTTAGACCTGAATTTAACTCGCCCCTGAAACTTTTAGAACATAATAACGTCACAACATTGAAGTAAAACTAAGCATTTTCAATTTCAGTCGAATATACTGCCACATTGTGGATTAAAGTGCATAAATATTCACATTTCTATGACATATTTGCCTCTAAAGCCAGCTATGGAATTGGTTTCTGTCAAAAGATTTGGATGAAAGGAAACAAATATATATATATAATAATATGTTCATTTGTTTTCTTGTTATTGTTGAAACTGACTTCATAGGTATAGCCAACCGCACGTCGAGGGTAACACTTTACCCTTGAGCAGGTCTAGAGTCATCAATCGAATCGGGTTCAATTAAATATAAGGCAAGCTCATGCTAATTTTGTGACCACAGACGTAGAGCGTTTTGTACGTGTATCTAATGTGAACAGATTAGTTCTGGCTTAATCTGTTTTTGATCCTTAAATTCATCATCTGCCTAGCCTTTTCCCAACTATATTGGGGTCCGCTTCCAGTGTAATCAGTAATTTACATGGAGAATACCAGTATTTTACATGGAGCGACTGCGACTGCATATCTGACCTCCACAACCCAGCTAGTACCTCAATACTATCCCTTGGTAAGGCTGGTTGTCAGACTTTCGGGCCACTGACTACCTGTAGCGACTGTCAAAGATCTACATTAGACAGCCGGGACCAACGGCTTTACGTGCTGTCCGAGGCACGGAGGAAACTCGGTGGTGAACTATCCATGGACAAACCTAGGCAACCGCGGCGATCCTCAGTTTTAGTAGGAAATAAACATATGTACGGTTGCCAACTTGCATTGTAATATACTTATTTTGAGTCTTCTTGTATTCAGCTCTATGCACAAATTGCTAAATTACTTCTCTTTCTATCTTATAATATAGTCTTCTTCTGAAAGTCACATAGTGTTCTTCAACATATAACCTAGACATTACACAAATAATATGTAAAGTTTTCGCGCTTTCATCGACTTCAAATAATTTTGTCTATCGTGGAAATTTGAATAAATCTCTTTATTACTTCGTCATGAGCTTCTTATTTGAGAACGATTTTATGACAGTCGATTTCTGCAAACTTAATACCCGTTTTCACCAACGCCACATAATATGTACTTAAATAAGTGCTTAAATAAAAGGACGCTGTTAGAATTTCATCTCAGATTAGAGCATAACAACTTACCTTAACTTTAGCACCGACTTTAAAAAGGAGGTTCTTAATTCGTCAGAATCTTTTATTTTCTATATTTATTTTGTTGTAAATCGGCGGCAAAACGTCAATGAAACAAACAAAGTCACCGACTTCCGAAAGTAAAGTAATTTTCCATTTTTAGTGCTTTTTTTGGAAGGCGTTTTTTTTTTTTTTTGCTAAAAGCTTTTAGTTTTCAGAATACTTAGTAGTACTTCACTTCACAAACCCCATGTGTATCACGCAATCTTCGAATTAACGGTTTTGTCTACTGTAAAGAAGAGGGGTTTGACCCATTATCCATCTTTTATTTTTGAACAAACATATTTTTTTAAGCAACAATCAGTTAAGCCACTGCATCAGTGTATAATAATCATTGAAGGGCTGTGGTGGAGTTAGTAGTGGATTGTTAAACCACATTAATTTCTTCTTGAAACATCTTCATTGTTATTTGAGAAGTAAAAACAGTAATAACAACATCTACATAAGCATAATTAATTGTATCGATATGTAGTGCTGATGATCTTCACAGTCATGTTGTGTTTGTCCCACTGCTGGGCAAAGGCTTTCCCCATATCCTTCAAGTACTCTTCTCGACCACCTCGAACCAGCCTTCGTTTTGATTAATACAAAAAAAAAACAGCTGCCTATATGCTCCTTCGCCAAACTTATACTTGGTTCAAAGCCAGCTTAGTACCCCAAGACGTTCAAAAATCCTAGGCTTACAAACTTCGGGTCCGTTAGTTGGAACACCTATTACTGAATATTTGGTCTTGAGTAATATGTAGTGACAAGGGTTGAGAAAGGTATGCCTTCTAGTTCACTCATGTGTAAAATATGAGTCAAACGCGATTAACTGTAAGGATTTATAGAGAAAAGTGTTTTGGGTAAGCGCCGTGAAATGTAAAATTTTATGCATGTCAGAATAAGGTGGTAAATATATCAAAAAATATATAAAATCAGTAACCGACACAATAGGTAGGTACCATAATTTACGAAGGGAAATTATCCACCCCTAGAATAACTATGTACAATATTTTTTTTTCGAAATATACACCGCCTTCATTACAAACAAGGGGGTAGCTAACACAACACCAAAACAAGAAAAAATTATAATATTTTCAATCTTAACGGGCGCTTATGACACGTCATCGTCAGTTTAAATACATGTTTCAATTTGGTAGTTTTTTATGGAGAAGCCGTCAACAATCAAGACGGTTTCTTTTTTTTTAATTGTCTTAAATGTTTGTCATACAGCAGTGTTAATACTTAGTGAATGGATATAAACATAAATTGGTCCAACTATTAATAAAAAAACAAACACGCTATATTTGATTATTCAAGTTCTACACATTCAAATTCATAAATCCAAAGCAAAACACATCATCGCTACCCCTTTTACCAACCTCCACTACCATTCCCGCTATCGACAAACATCGTATTTGAGTCCAAAGTTGCCATTTATAAATCAGCGCAGTATGTAACCGCCAGAAGTTGCCGCCTGCTTCTGACAAGACAGGCTCCTTCAACTTTTGAACTGGGGATTTGTCTTTTGAAAACCCACCGTTTCGCGTGGTTTATGTTTGTTTTTTGCATCTGTACGGTTGAATTTGTTTTCGGTTGCTGGTTTAGAGTTGTTTATTGGTTACTGCAGTCTTTGGTGTTTTTTGTTTGCTTGTGGTTGGGGTGATGGTGTTATATATGTATACAACTGACAGTTTATTACAGCAGTCAATAACTTTGCATAAAAATAAATGCTTATTTATCTTATTTTCACGTTTTACCAATCATGAAATAAAACTCCATCGCAAGCCATTTGAGCGTCTACTCTTAATCTGATTGAAAGCCAAAACAAAAATTTGATCTCGTCCAAACAAACGACCGGTACAATTTGAGTACAATCAACGATAAATTGTTTATTGCTTTTAAAAGCCCAAATAATATTCCATTTCTGAGTTGTTCTACGGAACTAAGAAGTCTGATATTAAATTGAATCTACATCGAATCGTCTTCAGAAATGAGTTCTGAGTCGGCCTTCGAGATGTAATATTAAAAGAAAGTGAAACGAGACTTATATTAAATTAAATTCTGGACATCTGTCGTACACTCGGGCGTAATACGAATAAAGATTCAGCATTAATGAATATTCGAATTAATAATTCCTTATTAGAATTAATTTGTAATTAAAGAAATGTTTCTATGGAGGAATTGGAACAAGGTTCTAAAGTTTGTATATTTCCATTTTCATCATTCTCCTGCCCGTTTCCCAATTTCTGTCTTCTTCTTCCATACTTCTATAATACTCGTCATCTCAGCAGTCACCTTCTTTCTTGCCATATTATTATCCTTCACAGTCCATCCATGTGTTCTTTGGTCTTCCTCTACTTTTATAGCCATCATCTACATTCATACTCAACATATTCCTCGCTACGGAGATGTAAAATATCGATATTCAACTTTTTTTCGGATATATTGGAAGCCTACCCTAACAGGTGGAAAACGGCTAACCAATTTCTAGATATAACAAATTATCTATTCTATAATCTTGTTTTGTAGCACATTTATACATTTATATGACTCGCACAACCCCTTAACAAAAGCATCTGCATCAAAATATCGCCTCCGACTTTTAATAACCAAGTATCAATCATAATAAATTCCCAACTTCCACCATCATTACATTTCCCCGAACAAGCTTTCGCTCGCAACATCCCCCTCTTATTTATAGCTGCTTACGTCAGCAAAGTTGAAAAAAAAAACTAGTCTTCTGTATTACTTCGTTGACGTTCCAATTTCCTCGATCCTTCCTACATAATAGAGTCAGCAGAAGCGACACTTAATTTCCAGCGAGCCGGCGACGTATTACTTACGTGAAACTATGAATAAATTCAACTGTTTCTTCACTGACTGACTTACCTTGTTGTTGTGTGTTGTGTTGTTGGATGGAACTGGTTGCATACTTGAATGATGGGGCGTTTTTTGGAAAAGAGAAAACGGTTATCCATTGTACTATATTATGAATGCGAAAGTAGTTTTGTCTATCTGTCTCCTACCTTATCAGTATCACTGTCGGCTGAACGCATTTTAATGGGTACACAGGTAGATAGCACTGACTGGGTAGACCTGGGTTAGAACCAAAGATAATTTTATCTCGACAGTACGACATCGTACCGCCGGGATAGAATACGGGGATATATTTTTACCGCGTACAAAAGTGTGTCATAAATAGTTTCAAAAACAGAAACTCTTTGGTTGATTATTTGGGTAATTGAGATTGTTTGCTTCCTTTGTTTTTTTAATCAATCATGTTTTTTCACAAACAAGATAAAACGGCGGACTTAAAGAAAAAATGTGTTTCTTTTTCCTGTATTTGTTTTTAAGCAATAAATAAATAATTTATTTTTAAACAAATAAATGTCTACACAATGCTCCACCATGGTTTTGAAACTAAAGACCAAGTGAGTATAACCAACGCAGACACTTGAAATAGTGAGCAAATATTAATATTTGTAAACTTGGCTGCCACTTGACACTGTGCACTGAGCTACTTATCATTCCTTGGCCGTTCCAAGAGTCAACTGGGAGCAAGTGGGTAATATATTATTTTTCTAACTTGATGGGGTTACAAACTATCATAATATTGCACTGTCATAATCTATAAATAATGACTATGGATTTCGCTGATGTAAAAGTTTTTGACCACATAAAATAATAATCTTTAACTGCACGTACGGTTTCGTGCAAATAACTGCCTAACAAGGTTTATATAGGACTCTAGGGACTACATTTGTGGTTGAACGCGACTAGCTACATTCTAACTACGATTTAAAGATCTTATCATAACTGTATTGTTACCTTTTATATGAAACTGCATAGCGTACAATTTCATTGGTTTAGTGAATAATTGGTCCTCGCCGCCATTTTTCGTATTTTAGCGATTATCAAATGTACTTAATTAAATATCTTTCAGGGCAAGTCAAAGTTGCAAAGTATTGTCGAACGAGACTGTATATATGTAGTTTAACTGAAATCTTGTTGTACCGTAGTCTATCTAACCTACAGGAGATCCTAGCTTATTTTTGCCTCAAAAATTGTGATAATACTCACTCCAGTCATCCCGGAGGGCGCATTGCCTCATCTACAGACATCAATAACCCGTCTTAAGAGGGACAAGCTTTTAGATGAGGCTTACACAGCTAAAATCCCAAGGAAACCAAAAGTAAGCAGGCAATACTTTCGATATGAAGTTAAATAAATTCTTGGGTATATTTTGTCGTACATGTTATTCGGATCACGGCGCTGTCCATGATTTATTCCGTGTCACGTTCGAGACTTATCAGTCTCCAGCGAGGTATCAGACTGGCTCATATATCCTCTGGCGAAATGGAATGGAACGCTCCATAAAACTCTTCCCTTGACTTCGGTTCATTTTCAAGTATTTTATGGAAGGAAAAGGTGAAGGTTTTGGATATTAGAGATTTTAATCTTAAGTAGGTTCTTTAATTATCGGGTACATCCCGTTTGGTAACTTTCCCACTAAAAACAGTGCCCCTCGTTACAAGAGAACTCAATTTAGAATTTGAAACTAGAAACTACTAGGAGAACAGGATAACTAAGGAGGTTGATGAAACCGTCTTCATAATACCGTAAAAAATGACTCAGATCTTTGTATGTCATAAAAATAACTATTTATCAAAGATAAGCAATGTTTGTCGAGGTCGCTCCGTGGTTCGGTTAAGTATTTCATATCGGTACCGTTCGGTGCTTCAGAAAGCAAGCGCGTTAAATCGTTGGTTCTGGCTGTCATTCGTAGATCTTTGGCAGTCGTTACGGGTAGACAAAAGCCCGACTACCAGTGTTACAAACGGGTTTCATCTGCCTAGCCTTTTCTCAACTATGTTTGAAAATATCAGAGGTATACACACAATGGCTTCCTTCTAACAGTTGTAGGAGGTACCTAATATATAACGTCAATGATTGAAATACCACCTTGAATTTATGCAAGCCTAGTACTTTTGGTTGGGTATTCACCAAAAAGACTCTTTACAATTTGTGTTCTGTTACAATTTGTGGCTTTTTATTTTAGTGTTATCATTTTTTAAATACGTAAGTGTTTATTATTGAAACTATTTGTTTACTTAGTTATAAGTCATATTAGTGTTTTTTCCACATAACAGGAAGGTTTATTTTATTCCACCTACCTTGTTTGGATATTAACGGTATGTTAAAAATAAATAAGAGTGTACAGAATACTAATTGTGGTTATTTCTTAGTAGTTGTCCTGGGTCCTAACTGTACTTCCCGAACAAAAAGTTTACCAAACTGGAAAGAATACACGCATACTCAAAAGTTTACGAAACGAGACTCAATGTATGAAGATCAAAATAGTTACGAAACGGCACTTTTGTGATGGTATTATGTTTAGTTGTCCAAACGGGAAAGTTACGAAACGGGATGGAGCCTTATAATCATGCGTGAGCTTGAATTTAGGAGAGCATTTTCATTTTTAGTAAAAATTTCATCACCCATGCAGCATGCTCCAAGGGCCAAAACTCCCTAACCTAGTGACATAAATAATATTCATAGCACACACTTCAACACACATCACCACACACACGCTACCTCTATTCAATAATTATGTACCTTTATTTATATTCCTTTTATTTTACTGGTTTTGTATATTACAATTAAGTTTTTTTTTTATAATTTACTGTAGTAGTTGCAGTAAGCACTGTCTACAGCTTCCACATTCAGATCAGATCAAGAGATTTCAATTTAACCGGCGCGGCGTACATACAGGTTGTCCTAGTTCAGGGGTTGAGACCGCACTGATATTATTTAAATTGCAGTTGTAAAAATAAATTCATTTATAAAAGTGTCAAGAGGTAATTATGACATTTTACCACTCCATCTCAATGGGAACAGGATTGTGTCCCAGTAGTAGGAACCTTACACCCTGTTTATGCTACTTATCTGCTATGCTTGGAGCAATATCTTCCAGCTTTGGCATCTTGCAACAGCTAAGAAAAGATAAGATACTGAATTTGATTCTGAAGCAAGACAAGGATGGTTATTGGGTGTTCCCCTTTATAGGATCTGTTCTCAAAATACTGGTTTCGGTTCCAAAGACAATTATGTAGTTTGGAGAAACTTAGAAGCATGAAGTTTACTAAAAGCTATTCACAAATTACTGTGGCGACAGTTTGGTATGTGTCTAGTATGTAACTAGATTTAGTTCGGGTTTTAGTACTTAGGAAAATTGCTGAAGTATCTAAAGTAAACCTTATCATTGCGCAATTAGAATGTAGATCCTATCGAAAACTCTTTTCAGATTTTTATCTCAACCTGAAATTCGAGATTTTTTGCCAAAAAATACACGAAAAATGTCCATTCATTTCTTCCATGGCCACGATCCTTTAAAAGGGCGATGAAGTAAGTTTTAATACCATGATTTATAATTGAGTCTCGAATATTATTTAAGAAGTACAGGTGGCAAATGTTCCGGGAATTGAAAAGAAATAAAACCTCTATGAATAGAGGTTTATTTCATCAAATTAATAACTTTTAAAACTTTCATTTTATTTATGAAATTAATTTCACCGGTCGTTGACTTCAGGTTTTACTTTCTAGACTTTTTTTATTTTTTACATTGAACCTCATTTAGCGTTCCCAGTATTTTATTTAGGTCGAAAGTTTTTGTTTTCTAGACCTACCCCACGCCCTAACCAAAGCAATTCGTCGTGTCGTGCGAAAACGCGATTGTCGCGATCAACTGTCACTCATTTTTGACATTCCCTTTGACTACAATCACAATTACATATTCGAAAAATTGGATTTAAAAATAGAAGAATAGATTTCAAAGTCAATGAAAGAAAAAACGATATGTTGCCAACTCTAATTTTATTTCCCAATAGAGATCCAAATAAACATTTATTTTATGTACAAACTCTTCAAATACTACTTCAAATAATTACAGAATCTCTCAGATATAGGTACATTTAAAAGTTCCTAAAGCGAAATACTTTTTTGCCTATCTTTCGCCTGATCGCCTCTATCCTTAAAGCCAGGTAATACAGAACTTTCCCCAACGAAAATTACTTTCGTACAAAATTTCACCCCTTATCAAATTCAATTCGAAAACTGCTGAATACCGCAAACTTTTCCAAATGAAACTACCTATTGGGTTTAGGTAAAATTTCAACAGGAGATATACTTTTTTTTTTTGTAGTTGATATTTTTTTCCATTCTGCGAAATTGGACATTGAGTGTTGTGCCTAAATGTATGAAAATATTTTGATTTGGTTTTGTGTGGTTTGAGCTGGGACTGTTTTTTTTGGTTTCGTTCGCATGCATGGAACGTGCTTTTCACATATTGAAGGCCCACATCGAATCACGATTTTATTTGCTCGCCTCGTAACGTACTCAAAACATATATTTCTACTTTTATTAATTTTTATACACTTTTGAGAACGATTACAGAGTGACAGGGTCACTAAGGCCCTAGCTTTAAACTCTTCTGGATCACTGAACAGTTTTTTAGTCGCATTGTTTACTTTCAAAGCTTAGGCAAGCACCTATATGAGTAACTTGCTATTTTTGTAACATTCGGAACTATGGTACAGTAGTTAGTTTACGCGAATAAATTCATCATCATCGTCGAGTAAATTAAAAAGGAAATTAGACCTATAACAAATAAAAAAAGTCTTAAGAACATTCCAAAATCGACAAAAAAAACCGTTTGACAGCAAATCGAAACCATTAGCTATTTCAACAGAACACCTCACCAATATTTATTGTTACGCAATCTTACATAACGGCATCCACAGAAAGTTTTCATATCAATGATTTATGCTTCTACTTGCGTCAATATTTGGTATCTCTCACAGCCGGATAGGCGCTATAGGTTCAGAAATAGCGATCTATTTTGTATAGATTTCGCATCTGGAGGAGAGGGAAATAAATAACTAACGTGTTACAGGAAGGTATGGTGTGGAGCGAGATGGATCAAATTTCCACTTTTGGAGGTGTTTATAGTTTAATGAAGTAGCATTTGAAGTTGGTATAGAGTAGAAATGTAGTTGGTGTAGTAAGTTTTTTGAATTTTTAGTTTATTTTACTGATTATGAAAAACAAACAATTCTCCTGCTTGCGTCGGTGTTTTCGAGTTCATATGACCCCAATCTATTTAAGTCGCGAGTTAATAGGCTTCTTTTGGGTTAGCTCGTTCTATCATCGTCGACTTCATCTCTGCTCTCAGGACAAGTTCGAGGTCAGCGTAAGCCCATCTAATATATGAAAAAAATATACACAACTAGGAATTTTACGTCACTAATAAGTGAAAAACTGAAAAAAGTCGGTTTTTGGTCCCCCCTCCCCCCCCCCAATTAGCACAGGGTCCTCGAGGTCAAAAACTAAGGATAGTCTTCCTAGTGTACCCCCAAAAAACCTGTTAAGGTTGTGACTGTCTGTCACGTACTCCTAATTATTGAGCAAATATCTTAGTCGATATTTATTTCAAAGTCATCACACGGTATCGGGACACTTACAAACACATTAAACCTCTATTTTATGGCTTGACAGCCTGACAAGTTTCCATAATTAATAACAAAATGTCCTTCTTAGAATTGTAAAACAATATTGGACCACTTGCAAAACCCTTAATTCTTTATTTAATGGGAAACGGACTAGAAGCAAGTGTTGACTGACAGGCCAAATCTAATATTTCAACGAATTTATAGGAAATGCTTAAAAGATCCGATTTCTAAGCGCAACTGACAATAACAGAGAAACATCTGGTTGTATTAAACCCCGGTCACGAGGACCAAAATGGTTCCTTAAAACAATTAAGACATTTGCACAAAAACGGCAATAAAACAGCCCTGTGAAAGTATAGGAGGAATAAGCCGGTCGTGGTGTTTTTAGAGACGCTGGGAATAAAGGAAATGATGAGAACTTGAGGCACTCGGTCTTACACCGCTATAGGGTTCGGACGAAATAAGCTAATGGAGCTAAGTTAGGAGACTCGGTGGATAGCGAGAGGCTATATTCAAGTGTGATAGTAATTGAATTAGTTAAATATAGTTGGGTTAAAAGCCCTGTTTGGTCGAATCGAGTATGTGTGTGTGTTTGTTGGTGAGGGAATGGGTGAGTCTTTTATCACAATAATTTTCCTAGGCTGATGGTGTAATTAAAGTTCCTAAAACTAAATAGACAGAAACGTGTCGCTGGGGAATTTGTTGCGCCACTACACTAGGAAGTTGGGAAAAGGTGGGCGCTTTTGGGGCTGTCTATAGGGTTTCAATAGAGTTGATTCCCAACTCTATTGCAAAATGATTCTTGAGTTTTGATTATCAACTCTAATATCTGGTATTTCTTAAATAATGTATTCTCAGATGATTTAGATATTGAGCGGAAACGTAGGGCGTTGGCAGTGAGATGCAATATGCTGGCGCGCAGGTTTGCAAGGTGCACAATAGAGGTTAAAATTGCTCTTTTTAAATCATACTGCCAGACATTTTATACCTGTAGCCTGTGGGTCCGCTATACGCGTAGATCTATCAATGCCCTACGGGTCCTGTACAATAATGGTTTTAGGATGCTGTTGGAGGTGGCTCGCATTTGCAGTGCCTCAGGTATGTTTGCTAAGGCCAGCACTGACTGCTTTTGGGGCTATAGTACGGAAAAGAGTGGCCTCCCAGATGCGCCGCGTGCGGAGCAGCACCAGCAGCCTTCTGAATACCATATTGGGAAGGGTTAATTGTCCGGTTGTGAGGCACTGGAATACTGTGCACGGATCTGGAGGGGTCCTTTTCAATGTAAAGTAAATTAAATGTTATAAGTTAAGAATTAAATGTTGACATTGAATAATAATATACTAATAGTTATAAGTACATATGATTTACTAACAATCTATGGAATATTTTTTTTGATTCTGATAATAAATGAATTAATAATATGCACTAGTTGTACGTAAACTGCACTTTCCATGGGGAGGGATTGGAATGGTTTGATAACAAATCTATATTATAACCAGTCTAAGGACTGTTAGGGACCGTGTCTACTGATTAGCATGATGATTGACGTTCTGCCGCTGAAAAGCCGCCTTGTCACGTACACCAACTTGAAAGAGCTGCTAAGGACAATGCTCAATAGGAGCATGATGCCGACGCATTGCCGCTGAATAGCCGCTTACCTCACTTATGGAAGTGTAGCTCTGACTGCTCCATGTGTAGATGCAAGGTATCGTGTGAGTCACGATTGACCTTTTAACTATTACGTTAGCGTAAGGGTTACTTATATTACTATATTGGTTGCAATATAAATATACTTTGCTTTCCCCAGTGATGTTTTACCCTTTTGAAACCACTTTCAATATATTTCAATAACTATGAATTCCCTGTTCTGATTGACTATATCTTTCAATCCTTTCTTCGTTCTAAAGTTACGAGGCATTGGACTTCTTCATATTAAGGAATTCATTTCTCTAAGTCGGTGGGAAGGCATCCAGTCTGGTACAAACCTTACAGGGCCGCGTGGATGGCGGGGCGCGGCTCTTTCTCCCTCGAGGAATCCCACGTTCATACTAATGATACCATGATTTAGGAAAAACGAAAATTTTATCAGCCTAGGGTAATTTAGGAACAGTCACAAAGTCACATTAAGTTCGGAATACTTTCCAGCTACCTCAACTTTTTCCGACATGTCGACTGGATATTATAAATATATATAAAAAAGAAGTTGTGGCTTTTCCTTGTGTATAACATCCAAATAGGTATTTTATGGGTATTTCTTGACAACAATGAATTATAATTTTATGATACTTAGTAGAAGATGGATAATATAGACGTTAATTCAGTATGAATTCATTCAATAGGATTTGAGCTTTTTCATAATCACAAGGAATGCAATGCATTCAGTCAAATAAGTATCGGGAATGGCTGATTTGTTTATGGTTCCGAATTAATTTTTTTGTTTCTTTTTTGTTGTTGTTAGATTGGCACAACTGTTTTCCATTTTGGCGCTGAGTTTGAGTTGCATCTGTTATTTGGATTAAATGCAGTGCTGTTTTTAGTTAGATCATATCTAGTGTGTATTGAGAATTTCATAAGGGACAAAAACATCGAACAAAAAGTTTGTCTTAAATTTTGCATCGCCAAAGGAATTTTTTGTTCATAGTCCCTGAAAATGGTACAGAAGGCTTACGGTGAATGAATTTTATCAAAAACACGTGCTTATTAATGGTATAAAGCGTTCAAAAGCGGTCGAGGTGTGATGGAAGATTTGCCTCGCTCTGGTAGGCCATCAACGTCTTTAACTGAAGTTAACATCGCATAAGTGAAGGAAATAGTGACTGAAAATCCTTATTCAAGTTTGAGAGAGATAGCCGCTGAACTTTTTGCGTCTCACGAGTCAATCCGTGCCATTTTAAATAATCACTTGGGTATGAAACGTGCTGCCGCTCGGCTAGTCCCAAAATACCTGAATTTTCTCCAAAAACTCAATCGCATAAGAGTCGCTAAGGATATGCTAGAACGAGTCAATTCCGACCCAACATTTATGAAACGCATTGTTACTGGTGACGAGACGTGGGTTTACGAGTTTGACATGCAAATTAGTCAACAAGCTTCGGAGTGGCGCCTTCCAACTGAACCGAAACCGAAAAAACCACGCCAAAGTCGACCGAAAGTCAAAGTCATGTTGACCGTTTTCTTTGACTATCGCGGTGTTGTGCACTCGGAATTCTTGCCGGAAGGTCAAACAGTAAATAAAGAATATTATTTGAGCGTTATGCGGCGTTTAAGAGAGCAAATTTGACGAAAAATTCAGATTTGTGCAAAAAAAATCTTGGATTTTGCACCACGATAATACGCCTTTGCACAAGGCCATCATAGTGAACGAATTTTTAACCAAAAACTCAATAAATACCATCGAGCAACCAATTTATTTACCAGATATGGCTCCAGCCGACTTTTTTTTTTCCTAAACTCAAATTACCATTTCGTGATACCCGTTTTCATTTGGTAGAAGACATAAAGGAGACCTCGCGGTGAGAACTGAACTCAATTCCGGAAAAAGCGTTTAAAAAATGTTTTGTTGATTGGATATTCGTTGGCGTAGGTGTATCGTTTCTGAAGGAGCATACTTTGCAGTCGATAAAATAACTTTGGAAATAGTACTTACTTTATGAATAACTAACATTTTGTGTATTGTTGATCGTTTCCCGGTACTTTCTTGACAGAGTAGTACATGCAGATTTTTCAGCTTTTTCTTGATAGTACCTACCACATAAGAAAAGCTAAGAACATCTCTTTAATATGAAACCGATACAATATTCCCATTTCTTTGCAGGAAAATGTACTGCCCGCGAACTAAAAAGTTCCTATTATTTTCTAGGTTTCCTTAAATAAGATAGGTCGTTACCCAGGCAGGCGGAAAACTTACATTTCCCCCTTTCCCTCGTTTCGTTTGAAACGCTCTCTATAAAATATAATGTGGCTGTTTTTCTGTGATATGCGTATGTAATATATGCACCCACACACACTATGTACACTGTAACAAGCAAAGGGTACAGTCGATTTTGTGATTGTTTTACAAGTTTTCTCAAATTCATGGTAAATTCCAACTTCACTAAAGCAACCAAGGTAGTTCTAAGCTACCTAATTATTACATTGACAAAATATAAAAAATTACACTTAAGGGTGATGAAAACAGAAGTCAATTAAATCGATGGATAAAAGTAAATAATACTTACTTTTCAAGAATTATTTAAAAATGTTTTAAAGCTATAAATACCATCTACTTTTACTATAAATAGTGGTTGTAAATAGAAAGGAGTCAATGGGTTACAAAAATAAAAACTAATCCTTAATGGCTCAACGAAACAATTTATAGACACCATTACCAAGGTTAGACAACCAAACATAATCATAAAAATTACAAAATTATACCATTACCCGACATTTAATTTGGCAACAACAACGGTTTTCTAAATTCCACGTAAACAGCATTACAAGTACCTAATGATCCCAAAGAGCAAATGAATCCCTAAGATAATATAATAAACGCAATAAAATAATTGAACACAAATTGAATGACACTTTCCATGTAATTGTATGTACAGCCATGAGCAAAAAGGTGTACACACTTAATAAAAATCAAGAGAAAGTCTATTACTTAAAAAAGATTGCATAAAGAAGACGGTAACAACCCCAAACAAATGGTTTTAAAAACGGGGGTTAAAGTCGGGTTATGATGAATAGCTTATGTTGAAAGACAATCGCGAAGTGATGAGCAAACAGACACAACATCTGACAACTTAACAAAACTAAAATTAAATTTCGCTAAACGTGGATCTACATATTTTTGCTCGTAACTGTACATAGTTAAGATATTTAATCAGCACTTTACAATTTGCTCGGCAATTTAAATAATGAGGTAGGTACCCCGTCTGAAATGCATTCTGAATTATAATTTGAAAAGAGCTTGTTACCAAGTCTTGTAGTACAAGGGTCGTCTTGTTTAGAGCCCTAATTTTAATTCCAATATTTTAAAGGGATAATCTAATACAATTCTGTACTAGAATGTCCCTTTAAAATATTGGAATTATGGTTAGAGGATTTTTATGAAGAATGTTGGTCCACAAAAGGGATGAATGAAAGGCTAAGGGGGATGTGTGGTGTTACGCGAATGGATAAAATAAGGAATGAGTACATAAGATGGAAAGTCTGAAAATGGCGCCAGTATCTGAAAAGTTGTGTCGTAATCGGTTATCAAGGTATGGACATGTGATGTGGAGGAATGAGGAAAATTTTGAGTATGAGTGTGAGATGGCTATAAGAGTAGAGGAAGACCAAAGAAACGATGGATGGACTGTGTGAAGAATGAGAAAAGAGGTGCCTGCTGAGATGACGAGTAATAGAGATATATGGAAGAACAAGACTTGCTGCGCCGACCCCAAATAAATTGGGATAATGGCAGGAGAATAATGATGATGGTAAAGGATTTATATGACAATATTTATTTTTTTATTTTTAAAATAAATAAAAACAAAAGGTAAGATTCTCTTTATTAAGATTTAATGTAAGACAATTACTACCTGGTGTACTGTAAACATATTTCAGAAATCAAGTAGATCAAGTAAGTAAGGGCGACTTTTTTGGTAAATGTTTCTTACATTTACCAAAAAAGTCGTGAGCACAATTGCTGAGCACGAGGATCTAGGTCTGATTCTGTGGTCGTGTACAGTGTAAATGGGATTTTTTTTTACTAAGAATGTAAGAATGTGTGTGTAAGAATGTTGTTTATGGCAATATGCTCGCCTCCTATGACACGAGACTTAAACACTGACCAATTGTGGGTGTACAAATCGGCAAATCTTTTTATTCCTTTCCTTTGTCACTCTTCGAAAATAAACAAGCGCGATGTTTGTAATTCAATTCAATTTATATATTCAAGTAGCCATGTCTCATTTGTTAGTAAAAAGTAAAAAAAAAAAAAACAAAAAAAAACTTGGCACATTTATATCCGAACACATAATGATATCAAAGCTCTTATTAGGCTTTAATTTCCTTCAGAAACGACATAAATTGAGTGGAAACCAATAATACTCGCATATGGGGGGGAATGTACGGTGTACGGGGCTTTATCGCTTACTACGTGATGACATTTCTATTGAACCGATGGCACTCAACGCCATACAAGCCTTAAGACTCTTCACTTTGAAGCGACGATAATTGTATGGGGAAATGGAATATAAAAATACCATTCCCTTTGTACTGAATGACGGGATATCCGACATTTTTTAAAGAAATACTCTTAATACGTGTTCTTTGGTGATGTGTTAAAGATGTTTTGTGAGTGTGTTAAGCGAATTTTCTTTTCAATGGTGTGGATATATGGAGGGAATTTTCAATGTACAGTGCTACTTTTGAAAGAAAGAAATTAGACAGTATTCATTTAGCACAGAATGAGGCCCACTTCCACCGCTGACAAGATTATAAATATTGCTTCGTATCGTTCTATGATTTGAAGATGTGAAGTAAAAGAAATGATGTTTTTTTTTTTTATGAAAAGCGAATTAAGCGGTACCAAAAAGCACGCAACATAAACCGTAAAATAAATAAAAAAGTGTATTTCGCTGTAAAAACAAAGGTATATTTCGTAAAAAAACAGCCTCACGGATGCGCCAAATAAGATCAATTCAGCATAAAACCCATACAACTACTATCTAACGTTGGTTTTCAACTGGACCCTTTTGTGTGTAAACCAATCTACTCCAGCTATTGGAAGATAAATGACGCACCAACAACCTGTTACTGTTGTCCAATCCAACCATACTTACGTCAAAGGGGTTTCAAGCATTGTACACTGCAATAGACGTCAGAAGTAACTTATGTACATGAATTGCAACACAAAGGTCTACGCAGCGCTACGCCGTAGCCGCTCGTGCTACGACAGCTCTCAGCTACAGTGAGCTACGTTATGGCTACTCATCAATTGCGGTAATCGAATCCAATAGCTGTGTATCATTTCAGTTTTATAGGATCAAATAAAATTAACTACCGACACTCTTCTGATGAAATGG
This sequence comes from Standfussiana lucernea, assembly GCA_964057025.1. Lineage (NCBI taxonomy): Eukaryota > Metazoa > Arthropoda > Insecta > Lepidoptera > Noctuidae > Standfussiana > Standfussiana lucernea. Next base: position 4,267,633 of record OZ059788.1, on the reverse strand, counting down.
GTTTATTAAATGAACGAGATAAAATGAAAAACAAAAGGTTTTTAGTGATTTTTTGGGGTTAGTGACCGCAGATATTATAGTTACTTGACAGCAAGTGCTTATTATCAGCCAGATTTGAATAAATATACCTAGAATACTAATAATACTTAACTTAATGTCAAAGTTTACAATAGACAGTCCCCCAAAACGCCTTCGCAAAGATTTACGAGAAACTGTACGAATATAAAATGTCCATGATTTTCGAAATTACAAAACAGTAGCTTCAATGCATTCAAACTACATAAACTCTAAAAGCCAACGTCACATCGCATCTAACATGAAGTAGCACTTGCATTTAGGTATTCTTCCTATGAATTTGTATGCATGCATGCACTTAAGGGACGCGGCCAGTAATTGCATAACGTGATGCGGACGATGCGGTCAGTATCAAGCTTTGTGACGTGACATTAACGCAATTGGAATTCTTGTTCGGAACTGAATTTTGAAAAGGCATATTAGCTATTACGTAGAGTTACTTATGTACGAAACTTCACAGTTGTAGATATTTTTGACAGTATATTCAAACATTATAACATCACTCCTGTCATTCTTGAAGGGTTTATCAGAGGTGGACCCATAAATTCAAACTCCAGCTGCTACTGAAAAATACCTGGTGGAAAAGCCCAATCACACTTCTTGAATCCGAAATTGAACGCAGGATCTTACGGTCAGTCGTGGTATTTTGGGATTAACTTAAACATTTTGGCCTAAGCAATAGGAAAATCAAAATAATGTTGATTTATTATACTATCATTTTTTTTTTCATCCATCGTGCTTTTGCCATCACCGGGGTGCCAGCCGTTTTAGAACCCAACGGCTTTGCACGCGACGATGGGAAGAGATCAGACGGTATGGCCATAATGCCTTGGAAGTTGGGTCGGACTTTGGTGTGGGATGCAACATGTGTCGACAACCTTGCGCCATCCCATCTTCCTAGTACGGCGGGCTATGCTGGGGCGGCTGGTGTAGGTGCTGAAAACCTCAAACGGCGCAAATACAATAACCTCATTGGTAGCTATGTGTTCAAACAAATAAATATTGTGGTCAACATCCCATGTATTGATGTTATTTTTCATACGCAATTTCCTTTTGTTGAAAACTCATTGTTCATGTTCAAAATATTAGTCAATTTACATAAAAAAAATTCGTAGTACTGCCATTACGGCTTTAATTAAATGTCAGGTTCAATGGAAAATTAATTATACAACTGTATGTTTTTGACATGTTCATTTCTTTTCCGTGTTCCGTTCTTTATTCGTTTATAAGGAAAATCATAATGATTATGGTATTTTTATAAATAAAATAGACAACAGTTACCTGTTGTCTATTTTAATCATCGAAAAAAAAAAAATTGGCTTTCAATAGGCTTAAAATATGTAGATGGAGTTTATAATTTTAATCAATTAGCGACCCGTTCCTGTTTCGCACGGTTTTTACAACATGACAAGCCACTGAGATTTCTTAATTTCATGTTTAATATTAAGTATTAAACCTTCTGAGGAGCTCGTGCCTAAATATATGAAAAAAAGGCTAAGCAGATGATGATGACACACAGACAGACAGACACGAAAGGCGACTTTAATCTTACTTACTATTGTAAATGTGAAAGTTTGTGACGATGGATGGATAGATGGATGATTTTTACTCTTTCACGCAAAAACTACTGAACGGATTAGGATGAGACACGCAGATAGTTTATAGCCTGGAATAACACATAAGATATTTTTTTATCCCGGTAATACGATCCCGTGGCACAATTAAACATAATACAAATAATTTATTTTCTTTCACAAGTTATGCACTACATCTAGTGGTTGAAGTGACCTTTAAGACAAAAATTGCCTGTGTTAGGACACGTCGCTCTTCTGAAGCTTAATTTTACGTGGTGTACCAACAATTTTGAATCTTACTATCTTAAGAAAACAATTCAAAGTAATTTTACAATAAGAAAAAAAAAAATATGCCAAATTTATATAATAAAGAATAAAAATTAACAAAACCAAAATATGGTCTTAAGCAGATAATAAAAATCTTATATTGAAATTTGATATAAAACAATAGTAGTGGCGTGCGTATTTTGTGTTAAATGAGATAAGTGAATGGGGTGTATGTGTGATGTATGTGTGTGAGTGAGTGTGGAGTGTGTGTTTTTGTGAGTGGGTGTTCGTATGGATGACAGAATTACGATGCAATCGGCAAGAGAGCCTCGGTGTCCTCATTATGTATTTCAATCCATTTAGTTATAAGTTTCTTGCTTTCAAAATATGTTTCAGTGTATAAATGTGGTTCTTTATTTAATTTATTATGCAGATGGGATGTACGTCTGTCACATTGCATACTACACACAAAAAACTGGTTTTAGTTTGTGGAATATGCGCCACAAGATCTTTCTTTCTTATTGTTCGATTATCGCCAGAGTTACTGGAATCCTTGCGAGCGAACCCGCGGGTATAAGCTCGTATAACATTAAGAGGCAAGCAGCGATGCATAATGTTTAGAGCACTCGAAACAGTCCTTTACTTTACAATAAAGTCCATTTAAAGTAATGTGGATTACTCTATGTTGTAATTAAAAGCTGTAACAAAGACGTAATTTGAAACAATTAACTGACACAGTAGGCTCTATTTGCCAACATATTCACAGTTGGGTCAAATGTTTGGAATCTGAATGTCGACCTAGTTTCCTAGACATCGATAAAAGCCCCCATTGAAAATAGGTAACCTAGGCTCCCGCAAACCGGTTCACACTTGACACCACAGAGGTTGTCAAACTTTGCAGCTGTGATATTTCATATCATTTTCTTATTCACAATTTTATTTCCGAAGGGCTAAATAATAACAGCCGCATGACAACGCTCACCGAAGTTGATCCGTGGATATGCTATAGATTGACAACCCATTACATAGCGAGATCCCTCTATGCCTCAGAAAGTACAACGTTGTCGTGGGACGTTGGTCCCGGCTGTCATTTGCAGATATTTGACAGGTGTCACAGGTTGTCAAAATCCCGAAAGTCTGACAACCAGTCATGGCAAGGAAGGTGAAGGTCAGATAGGCAGTCGCTTCCGCATGCGGTTAGATTGGAAGCCAAACCCAACATAGTTAGATAAAGGCTAAACAACATGAGAATTATGCTTTCTGAATTCACCAAATACATGAACGACAAATTAACTGGAAAATGTAAGTTACCGACACTTATTTTTGTTTTAATTACGTCTCTTCTTACATTGAAAATGGTTGTTATTATTTTCCAAGAAGTGGATTTAACGAAATAATCCTAAATTTGGTTTTCCAAATACAATTACCAAATCAACTTGTTCTTGGAATACACAATGTCTCTATTATTGTTTTAGTATTTTCAAGGACTCGGTTTTTGGGTCCTAATTCACCAGACAAACAATAATTAATTAATTGTTGGTCCAATTAAGTGTTGGAAGTCCAAAATTTTTAGCTCAGATTCGTCTGAGCAAATTTCAATTAAATTGGTTTGTTTCGAGAGGATCCCTTTTCAGAAACCAATTTAATGTTTAGGTAACAACGTCTAATTGTCTGGGTACACGGGAAGTTTTGCGAGAAGTGCGTGTTTGGAAGAGCGGAAAATAATGTGGTTATTGTGTGCTATACGTATTGTCCATTAAAAGAAGTACTATTCAATCACGCGAGAATATGGCTGAACGGATCTGGATGAAATTTGGCACAGAGATATATTATAGTCTGGAATAGCACATAAGCCACTTCTTTTTCACACATACACATCAAAATTTCCACACGAACGAAGCGCGGGCAACAGTTAGTTAGTTATATTTTTCTAAAGTAGTACCACGTTAAGCCGTTGGTCCCGACTGACATTTGCAGATCTTTGACAGTCGTTAGAGCTAGTTAGTGGCCCGCAAGTCTGAAAACCAGTGATACCAAAGGGTATCGTATTACCAGGTACTAACTAGGTTGTGGAGGTCAGATAGGCAGTCGCTTCATGAAAAATAATTATATTCAGCTGCATCCGATTTAGACTGGAAGCTGACCCCAACATATTTAGGAAAAGGCTAAGCAGATGATGAGTGATGAAATAAATTGCACAAAGTTAAGTCTATCAGAGTTCGAACCCAAGTCCTACGATACTGCCTGATCACTGTCCTCAATTGTAACTGCTACTGAACCAAACATACCTAAATTCATATTATTTACACACGATTTGTTCTAAAGAAATAAACTTTGAGAAATGGTGTCCTAGATTTTATCCGTTTTATTTGAGGTGCATTATCTGGTTACCCTAAGTCCATATTTGATCAAATCTTTTTGGATGACTTCCAAAATAGAATTTTATATTCTAAAAAGGCAGTGTAAAGCAATGGTTTGAAACGGAGTTTTAGATAATATGTATGGTAAACTTTTGACCAGAAACAATGATAAAGAATTCAAAATTGGATTTGTAAAATAACTGACTGAATTTAATATAGTATTGATCCAATGACGTCCTCGTGAAGCAGTAAAGGGGTTGCAGTAAAAGCGAATACACAGATTACGGAAAGGATACGAATATTTTTAGAAAGCGAAATAAAAAGCACAGAAAGAAAGCACGTAACAGGTACACGTAGCAGGTGGTGTTTTATAGTTGCTGCCTACCCCATGAAGAAAAGGCGTAAGTTAAGAATGTTTATGTTTTCGAATGACACGGGTTTGGTTCAACAAGTGCAATGGCTAGTTATCTTGCCCAGTTGTTAAGCTGGTATCAGTCGTTTCGCACTTCAGGGAATATTCATTCTTGTTACATTCCACGTTCACACGACCCGACAAAATTACGTAGGGTAACGATTAACTGTTCATTCATTTTCATTTTTGGTCATTCGTTGGCAGAGGAAAGGTTCGTTAGATCATTTCACCTTTGTATTTATGAATTTTTCACTTTTTGTATATTTTGCGATAGGAAGTTTCACTAGTAAAAGATAAAAGACAAAAAAGAACAAAAACCGTCTAATATTTGTTTTAGATCGGTCTGTGAAAAGTTTACGTTTACAAAACGGGAACTATGCAATCCACAATTACTTGCATCGTCATATTTACTATTTCCCAGGGAAGAGCCGGCTACGGCCGCTTTGCAGCTGTAATACGATTATGACCATATTACGCCTGGGGCTTCCGTCAATAGACAGAACAGTCAGCAAATATCAAAACAGTTCAAAACTAGCACTATCCTATAGTTTACACAGAATACGTAATAGGATTACACTCATCGAATCGGACGATCGCCTAACCGTGCAATGCGACTCGGGGACAAAATTACCCAGTAGACCACACCATTACAGCCCATTAATAGGGCAATTTAAACTCAGTTAACGTTTCGCGTGTTCGCTTGAAACGGCTTTTATCACGTATAATGGCGGATTTAGAACGTATTTTTGTTGTGGAAACTGCTTCTCTGTGTACACGTCTGTTGCACGCCGAGATTTTTCTTTTAACAGCTGTTTTTTGTTTGAGGGAAGGAGCAATTAATGGATAAGCGATGTAGAGTGACTGCGAGCTGGGGTTTGATGTCGATGGAGAAAAACAGAGTGAGACATAGATCATTTTATGGGCAGTTGCTGAAACCTTATTGTGTACGTGTGTATGTTTTATATTCCGATAGTCTCGTAGTATGCTATCGTTTTCGGTTCAGTGCCGTTTCAAAGTTTGTAACAGTGTATAGTGTGCACGTATGTACGTACAATTAGGATACTAATCGCATACTAACCAGATTTAATAAATATAAAGAAAAGACAGGCAATAACGAAGAAACAAGAGTTATGGCAGCTTTTATTAATACACATTCTGGCACTGGGACTGAGTTTTAACAAACAGTTATTTTTTTAATCATGTTAATTTTAACCGTGACTTTCGCAAAAAAACTTACATAACTACTTACTACAATAAACTAATTATACCAAAAAACCCAACGTACTGCTCATAAAAACAAAAGCAACAATAAAAAAAAGAAATATTTCCATTAGTAGTACTTAGTCCAAAGCAATTTCTTCTTTATTATTTTCTTTATAAAAAAAAAACGCAGTTAATTAAGTTGGCAGCTCGTAATCCGGGATAACAATAAACCTGCAGTAAAAGGTCTTCATAGCTTAGTGAATGGATTTAATGAGCATTTTCTGAATATATTTACGTCGAAGCACCTTTTCTTCATTTTAATCATTTAGGTAGGTTTTAATTTTGTATTTAATTAAATGCAAGTGGGATGATTGAACTACGTTGTTCTTTGCTATGTAACTCCTAAAAACTCATAAATATACTAACTCAACTTTTTAATATTATCCTAATTTTTTTTTTTTTTTTTTTATATTAGCCTTATATGTCCCACTGCTGAGCAAAGGCCTCCCTCATCCTTCCAGGTACTCTTATCCTGCGCCACCTCCAACCAGCTTCCGTGATGCGCGTCAAGATCATCTCGCCATCTCTTTCTAGGCCGGCCTCGGCGGCGCCTTCCATCGTCAGGCACCCATCGTGTTGGGACCTTACCCCAGCGCTCGTCGTGCATGCGGTTCACGTGACCTGCCTAATCCCATTTGAGCCTGGCAGCCTTTTTGCCTACGTCTACAATTCCTGTTTTTGAGCGCAGCGTAGTGTTCCGTATTTTATCTACTCTTTTTACAACCAGAATGCTGCGCTCCATTGCTCTGTGGCAGACCCCAAGGCGGAACTTTTGCAATTAGATGAGTGACCAGGTCTGAGCACCGTAGGTTAGGACGGGCAGGATAAACCCATCGAGGAGTTTTCTCTTCAAAGTGCTCCCTTCATTAGCGTCTTCATGGAAAAGTAGCTTTTCCAAGCGTTGTCGATTCGGCGATTGCTTTCCTTTTCCTGCCTGTTTTCGAAAGAAACTAACTGGCCCAAGTAGATGTACCCATCGACATAGTGTATTTCCTGCCCATCTACCTCGACCCTACATTTAGGGCTACTCGTCAAATACAGAAGACAAATAAATACTGCTGAATCCGATGGTGAGAATCCACAGTGTAATTAATATATAAAATGTCTCCAAAACAAGCATTTTGCTAGTATTACATTTAATAAATCCAAAAAAACATAAAAATAATTCAACATTTGAACATGAAACACAAATAATTTACCTACCTACTACACAAACAAGAAACAATACAAAATTGTAACGGTACTTTATTTGCTCACATTAATAAAGCCGTCTTCAATCCCACTCAAATTACATTTAATTTAGAACTATTGAGCCCATTCAACCGGTAAACTCGTTCCATTTATTTCCAGTACTTAACCCTCAAGTTGCTATTAATTAAAATCCGGATCAAATCGTTCCACGGACGCAATTTCAAAACATTAAGAGAAAGAAACTCGGTACACTTCGTGCCAAATTGTTGTGCACAACATTATCCAACTTAAAGTCGGCTGTCTCGTACACAGACACGCGAGACCCATCAAACTTACCCCACTTGCAGTTAACGGGTTACCATGCGTCTCGGCAAAGGAACAAGGAAAAACAAACCATATTTTCTGGTTTGTAAGGTGTAAAATTGTGTGTTCTAAGTTGACGTATTGAGGCTACACATCCTGATCAATAATAGATTTTATAATGGATAGAAGAGTAGGACGTGTTTGTAATAGCATGTTTTTTTATGGACTAGTTCAGAAATGTGTTTGGTTTACACTCTGTTCCTTGGTAATTGGACGGAGGTCGCCGTAAGTAACCTGGAAAAAATATACCCGGAAGAAGAGAAGTATGATTATATGGCTGTTTTCTTTAACAGTCTAATTCTGAAATATTAGTCCGCAGTTGATGTTAATCTTTGTTTTAAATATTTAACAGCAATGCATTTTACAAAACAAACATAAAATCATGGACACATCTTCCTTCATGTAAGAAGGCAGCTCCAAATGCTATAGTCCTTACTCGTTTTTTTCTCCTACGTCCACAAAAAAAGTTGATAATTTACGAAAACCTTCTTGATAAGCAATCATTATTAAACAACAGACTTACCCTAAAAGCCAAAATGACAAAATGCTAAAACTAATCCCTGTCCTCGATCGAACAATCTCCAAACTCTCTGACCTTCGGAACACAATACGAAAATCCGTAACACTTTTGTACTCAAGTGCCCTTTAATCAAACTCATTTATTCGCTGGAACTTTTAACAAATGATCCCGGTACAGTTGCGCAGATTATCGTTATATAGATTGGAAGTGAGGGCGGGACAAACAGCGCAGTCGTTAGCAAAGTCCGTCTCAAGTTACGAACGCTTTATACACACGGGTGGAATAGATGACACACTGTTTATTAACCATTGTAATTGTGAAATTCAGAAAGAACAGTGGTGACTACCAGAAATGCTTCAAGGCAATGAAGCTGAACGAGAACTGGATAAAACGTTTTCGTAGTCTTGGGTCCTACAACAAAATTATTCAGAAAAGAACAGCTGAAAAGTCCTTTCAAGATTTGGAAAGAAACAGAAAGTCTATTTTTTATCCAGCAGTTTACATATCTACTAGTAATTGTCAAATATCTAGACGAATAATTGTTTGAACTTCAATTATTCTAAATATCCGGTGGGTTTCTATTGATTGCGTAATGTTAGCCTCTTCAAGTATTCGCCATACTTAGGGCCAGTGTGTCTCAATCATTGAGCACTACAGTGAAGTATTCTATAGACGCCTGAACTGGCCGGCACGGAAAAATACTTCCTAGATACTGTACGTTCACTAAATTAATGTGCGATTAATTAACATTTTTCTGTAATGTTTTTTTTTTTTATTTTAGTACATGGAGGACTTACAGCTAATAAAAACAAACAAAACAGGAAACCATAGTTACCAGAAAGCCAATTACAAGTCCTCACGTATAGACTTATAATAATACTTTATGGTGTGAACACAAAAACGAAAAACACACCGTTTTCATTAAAAGTAAGAAGCAATATAAATAATAATGTTACTTAATTATCGGATACCCGGCGTGTGCTACTACGCTGTTGTGCCTCATGCATTGTTTTAGTCCATCTTTGCATTATTGTCTTTTTAATGAAACAGGTTTGGGGTACATCGGTTGGTTGGTTTCAAAGTCTATAACAGACATAGGGTAGAAACTATTTTTGTGTTTTATAAATATAGATTAGCGAGTGCAAAGAATTTACAACCTCTTTTGGGATTCCCATGTTTAACTTAGTAAGCTTTATGCTTTTCTTGATTGCGTGTATTCAAATAAGGTTTTCTCTCGAGTTTAGGTACTGTGAATCTCATTATGTACGATATAACTCTAGGATAAACATTATCGGTACTTGTAGTGGCGTGATCTACTTGTATTTTGTATTTATGGCTACTTTAATAGGTACTTGATTACTTTGCTCAGTCTAGGATGGGTTTTTTGAATGAAAAACAATGTTGTCCTAAGAAAAGTTCGTTAGCAAGTGTATTTATTAATTAGGACTGTGGTAGAGGAAAGGGGGTATGGGAACAATGGTGGCCAATCAGAGCGCGTCATTTTACTATACGCTGATTGGCTGGCAATGACGCGACCGGTAAGTCGTCGTAGAATGAATGCATGAAGTAATGGATGAATCTTATTTTTATAACTGCACAAATTGCCAGACCATCAACATAAAAGTTGCTATCGAACTGTCCAATAATATTTTCCCTTGCAACAAACAATTGAAAATCAGTCTGCTGCTTACATCCAATCACAAATACTATCTTACAAAACATCGCACCGAAACCCATCGCACGTGCCATCCAAACGTCTCAAGTTTCAGCAACTCTAGCAAGTCCAATATAAAGTTTGTCAATATTTCCGTTGTAGGAGCTGACGGCCGACACTCATTGATTGGGCTAGGCCAGGCGAAAAATAAAGTTGAACTACAGTGTACGCTCCACTGACGGGATGGTGTAACTCATCTGTTTTTACTGGAGGAGTGGGTGAATTCTTCTGGCCGCACGTGTAAGGGAATGGTGATGTTTTTCAGAAAGGTTATCTGGACTTAGTGGAACATGGCTGAAGCCAAAAGTGTATGTAAGGTACTTAAAAAGTGTCATTTCCGACTACCCCTATGGGTAATAGGCATTCGTTTATGTGTTGTGCCAGGCCAGACGGAAAATAAAGTTGAACTAGAGTATACGTCCTACGTAGTAGTGATAGAGGGACTCACCTAATTATGAAGGAGTGGGTGAATTCTTTTGGCAGCACGTGTAAAAAAATGAGACTAAAATACAACTGGCGAAATGTGGGTAGACCATACGCCCACCCCATCGGAGAAATGGACATGATATATTATGCTCTCATATGTAAAAATATATACTAACCGTCCCCCGTGACTTCGTCTGACCCTGATGAAAATAAGCATAATTATGCTCTTCCCCAGTATCCAGGCTACCTAAGCGTAAAATTTCTTACAGACGGTTCAGTGATTAAGGCGATGGAACGGTAGCAAACAGAGAGATTTACCCACTTCCTTCATTATAATATTAGTCCATACTTACTTCCATAAATATAACTGGGGTAGGTGAATCCATTAATTGGTATGCAGGACCTTGTCATACGGACTTTGCCTGAATAATTATGTTGGTATTGTTTTATAGAAGAGGGTGTATTGTTTCGGCAGCACGTGTAAGAGAAGGAATGAAGAAACTAAATAATTTATCTACGTCCTTTACGTACATAATAAAGAATATTTCTCTATTCTATTCAGCACAATACAACATAGTATATATATAATTTAGTAGAATAGAATATAATATATAATATAAATATGCTTTATAATGTACAGATAAAATAATATCATTAAAGAAATAGAAGTAACAACAACAAATAACATTTTATAAAAGAAAACATTTGTGTCGATGGTGTAGATCACCATATTTTATAAATTTGTTGTAAAGTGGGTCTAGACATGGTGATCCCTTAGGTCTTTTTTTCCTCGGAAACAGAGGATTGACTTTCTATTTTAATACACACACAGTATTGTAAAACAGTTGTGTTTAAATTTTGGTGTACAATAAAGTATAATATTCTATTCTATTCTAGTCTACACTATAAAAAACAAAGCAAAAGTGAGACATTTCCCCTGATTTGATATTAGATTTGAACAACCTCCAGTCAGCCAGTCTGGAATTCACTGCTGGCTTCTCTGTTCCCTGACCATAATCTGAATCTAGTCAAGGTTCGAGTGAATTGGTTTCTTCTAGGCCGCATTATCGCTTCACTTCTGGAGTTGCGGCCAAACGCAAGCCATTTTGCTTGCTGAATCTAAAAATTCCGATTTCTTTAGGTTCACTCGTTCTCAATAACAAAGGATCGGCTTTCTATTTTAATACACTAAAAAACAAAAACAAAAAGTAAGACAGTAGACATTAAATTAAATAACGTAATTAATTAAAGTATTATTACTAAATCCGGATTCGATTTTTTGTAACTAGGCCACAACTTTTTCAAAACATATGTGTAGTTATTGCCATAAACACGAACATAAACTAAAAAAAGCCTTTATAATATTTCCAAGCTGTAATACACCGGGGCCGCGGGGCAAACTAAGCTCATGCAAGCAGTTACCACGTGCCTCCATTACTAGCACATGGCGAGAAATAACCGATACCTATAATATTTGTATTATTTACACGTTAAGGCCTTCTTGGGTTATGCTACGTATTAGAGAATGTTGGTTTAGTGGCTGAAATATATGTTGTGCAGGGGGATGAATGTGAAATAATAGTTGTAAATATTGTGGTTACAGGCAAAACACTGAATGCTGTAAGTGACGACTAGGATTCATTCAAGACCGATTGGTCAGGAAAAACTATAGAGAGGGAATGTGGACCTTAGCCCAGCACTGGACACCACCTAGTGGTTGTTTAACAACCCTCGCCCAAATAGGTTTAACAATAAGATCTATAACATAACACACACACGTTAAGTGCACACATACGTTTAGGGAGAGGTCATGTCAAAGTCCCATATAATACGGGGTGCGCCTATTGCCATCAACCGGGCGCAGATCCAGAGTCTATTTCTGCTACTGAGAATTTCCTGATGGAAAAACCCAATAATCGAAGTCAGGACCTCTTGTTCAGCAGCCGAGCCTGCGCTTCTATTGTTTTAATATCACGCAAAATAAGTAAGTCAATAACAGTGCTATTACAACTAGAACCAAACAGTGTAACATCGATCTTGGCCGCATCCATTGCATTTCAACTATGACTGGACAAAACGTGTAAATTTAAATTACGTACATTCGGATTCATGCTAATCAGTTGTTACAGTTATATCTACCCGCTGCATCGCGGCGCAACCTTATCAAGTGTACGGTTGTAAATGTGGTTCATCTGATACCGTATTATGTCTGAGCTTTTTCTATTTCACGTTTGTCCTTGCATTGCGCCTTCTGTATTTTTTTTTAATCAATTTTCTAATAAAGAATAATATTATTATATTTGTAATACTTTGTTATTCGTTTTGTGCAATGTTCGTGAACCCGTTGATTTTCGTGACTTTTATGAATGTGATTTAATTTGTCAGGAAATAAAACCAGCAGCGTAAAAGGATTTGAAGATGTCGGACTTTCAGAAGAGAAGGCGTATTAAAAAAAAAACCTATAAAATGCTTTCCTGAAATTTTAAAATCCTTCAACAGTCAAATTACGTAAATGACTCCAAAGCTTACAAATTACTTTTTACGCTATGAATAGATTGAGTAATAACAGAGTAATAATGCCAGCTGCGATAACAACTATTCCCTTGACGATTTCCACAAACTGACATAATTTGAATAAATAATTGTTTGGACAAACTCCGTTCAAAGGCCCCATAGTAATTGGTATTTATGATCTTAATTAACCATCCACACCGGAAACATGAACTATCAAAATTACAAAACGTTCACTTCTTCGTACAGATACCCACACGCACATAGATACACACTATCAACTTTAACGACTACTAATTAGAGTCACTCTTTGATTATCTTATTATTTTTCTGTGTACTTCGTAATTGGTGTAATGTTTAGAATAATAATTTTATGTTTATGTACTGTCAGCTGTGAAGCTACCTATCATAAAATAAATAAATAAATTAGAGCCTTTGATGTTGATTAACCAAAAAAAATAACGTTTAAAAAGATAAAACATTATTTTGGGACCTGAGGTGCATTCGATAACCTACCACGGATGTCTATTACTTAAGGCCACGCAAGCCAGTTATTCTTCCATACATAACTTCACTATTTGGAGTTATGTATGGAACAAAAGAAACAACAAAATATAAGCTTTAAATTTCAATAAGTTCAAAAAACTTTATTTTGCAAAGATATTTTAATATTTTTTCCCCCAACGACAGCAAAAAAAAAATCGGCGGTTATATAATATATGGGCATTTCTCTTTCTCATACAGCGCTTGGTGAAACGGCAAGCATTTTTGGGCGAGTTTGAAAGTATTTTCTAAACTACTTATCTTGCAGATCAGCAAACTAGAGTAAAATGTGACATGCGAAAACTCAACGCGATCAGCTCATGTAAACCCCGATCAAGAGAGCTGTCACTGCTGCAATTGCTTTGGAAGACATAATAGATGTAAAAATACCCTTCAGAAGCCGAAAGGCACTGGTTCACCCCGACATTTCGATCATTTTTTTGTTCTAGACCATGCCTGGATACTTTTTAGTAAGAATAAGATATAAGAAGTCAAAGTTCCAAGTTTTTTTTTAATGTAATAGGTAACTATACTTTAAATACCTCCATGTCCGCTGTACTATTGAATCCATCCATAAATACAGAGTGCATTCCATTGAGTCCTACCGTACACCATGATTTTTCATCTCAAAAAAAGTTGTTTCCCAATAATTTTGGGTAGAGTTGCTTAGTTTAATGTACATAATGCTTGTTTGACGGCTTCTGGAAGGGTCTGTATACACTCTTGAATAGCGTATAGAAACGCTGCCCGTATTCAATTACATTTATGAAAAGCAAGATACAGAACCAAATTTAGCCTTATTTTAAAACAGCCCACGCCAAAACGGATAGCCTATAACCCGACTCTAAGGATTCAAATATCCCTTTGATTAATTTCTCAGTCCAAATGTGGCAGGTCTTGTGATTTATTGTTAGTACTGAAAATCTCTTAGAACAAATCCTTGGAATAATCTGTGAATGGATGGTATTACAAAGGCAGGGTAGGTATTGGTAGCTGTTCTGTTCAGACATCAGTGTGAATACCATCCCATAGGATTTGAGCGTGCCTTCTGCACACTTCGACCGAAATATGGGATTTGTATTTAATGTTGTCGCGCAGATACCAAAAATAATTTTGTTGAATGATTTTTTTTTAACAGTATTTTGATGAGAAACATTCTTCTTTAAGCGTACTAAGTTGCATGTATATCATCAGGGGTTAGCCCTTAAACAAATCATTTGGTAAAATATTAGTTAGTACTATGTAGAAGCTCAGCTCGTTTTATTTGTTTGTCAAATGTGGTCCAGTGGTAAAAATAATAACAAGTTTAAGGTTCAGACAGACCAGCGAGTTATCCTGTGTGAACTACATCTTTGAGATTTAAGCCGAAAACCTCGTTACCTACAAAAATTCTTCCTCACAACGCAATTCACCCAAAAAAAAAAAACACTCCAATCCTTCTTAATCTCGTTCACAATCTTTTTTCCATTAACAAAACCTGAGATTATGTAAAAGGCACACGTTACAAAGACTAATACATCTTGTACAAGGTCGCGACGTAGCAACATGACACTGACAAGCCAAGCTGACGTATGTATCACGTTGTATGGAAGTTAATATGCATTAACTGCCAACCCCGCTGTAGGGTTGGTACGTGAGGAATTATGAGACATCTCTAGGTGGTAGGAAATGGCTGTGGCTTTATCTGCGAAGGTGTGGCAGGGTCAAAATCGTATTTGTGTTTGGGGATTTTGGCAAAATAGTACTTATAAACTTTATTTAAGGATGTTAAAAGATGAAAATACATTTAATTTGAATTATTTGCGACTGGCTTGAGCTTGAGGTCCTGGTTACCATTCCTGTATCGGGCAAAGTGTTATTGGGCTTTTCATCAGGAATTTTTCAGTAGCAGCCACGGAGTTTGAATTTGTGCCCGGTTGATGGCAATAGGCTCGACTCCTTTTACACGGGACTTAACGTAACTGGCGAACTGTGGGTGTACTGTTTAGGTACAATTCCGACTAACTCTTCAGGGATTACAAGGCGTGATGTTATGTGTTATTTGCAACTAATTATTTCTCAACCAAATCACTTTCACTGCTTGGCCAGTTCTAACCACCTCTTCCGTCGCAACAACGACCAATCCTGCAATGTCGCAGTAAGTCCACCCTGTGGAAAAGATGGCATGCGGATTGTTTGATTAATTCAATATGAAGTCTTTTCTTTGAAGAATAATGTTTTAATTCTAACATTAGAGCACACAGGTTATACCAAAGGGTTAGGTAGTAGTGTATAGTGTGTTGTTGGTAGATATTATCTATTTTTTGCAAGTACTGTTGCATCGTCGGGCTTGTGGACTTGGGGTCCTGCGTATTTTTTTCTCAGATCGGCCAAACTATCACTGAGTTTTCCATCGGAATCGTAAACATGACTGATGAAATGTGGGTGTGTGAAGAATCACTTCAAAACTTTCCATTCATTCGTGTCTTAAAAGAAAAAAGACATCAAACCTCACCATATAACAGAAACTCACTTTCTACACAATCAACACAAAGTTAATCGGTATTAGCTTTCCGCCCGACGCCTAGGGTTGCGGCAGTCAGGTCTACCTGGCCCGGATTCCGATCGGGTCCGCAACTATCCGCTTACAACCGAAGCTTGCATTGCCAATTGAATCATCGGTCGTTTAACCAAAAATAGGAGGTGGAATATTTTCCAAATTTTTTCTGTGACAATTTTAGAACTACCGTGAAAATCAAACGTTTTTAGTGAAAATGATTGAATGAAAAAACGATAACTTTCATTTAGATACAATTTGTCACTGGCATTTTTAATGGGTAAATCGTAATAAAGAGTAAATTTTAAGTAAGACTAGTAACGTAGTACTTTATTCGATTAACTATACTCAGTGACGTAAGTCTCGTTATTGGCTAATACTTGGACCAACCCCCATTAGATTCTTACTCTTGATTTTGAAGGAAAATGCGTGAAATCATGAGAGTAGGCAGCTAGAAACTAATTAAAATAAATTCCATGAGAGCAATGTTCATGGTCCCTAAACAAATAATAAATAATTATGAATTTTGTACTTAGCAACACCATTAAAACATTCCATTTGCGGTCCTAAATATCATCAACATCATTCTCCTGCCCTTATCTCAATTAAGGTCCCCAAATAGGGTCGGCGCAACATGTCTTCTTCTTCCATACTTCTCTATTACTCGTCATCTCATCAGACACCTACCTCCTTTCATACCGTTTTATCCTTCACAAAGTCATAAATACAACGTTTCAAATTACATCACGCGTAAAAAACTTATACTCATTTGTGACAACCCTACTCTCTAAAATGGCAGGGCACAGGGGTGACACACTTTAAATTAAAATAAAGCTTGGTTATAAAACCTTGTATAGCGACTGTCTACCTTGTATAATTTCATTTAGTGGTTATGCCTCTTTTGCTAAGTGTTATTTTGAACCTGAATGAGGGAGTTTTGAGACAATGAATACTGTTATATGTACTGTAAAAAGCTTAAGTTAAGGGATAGACCGTTTGATTTATTTTCATTTAGATGTTTTGGTCGTTTTGACGTTTTGGACCTAGTTTTATAAGTATCAATACGTTTTTATTTATTCCTAAAAGACAACATACTTATATAAAATCAAGCCTTCACAGACATAAACTTTTTTTTTCATATTTAAATTAATAATTTTATGATAGTGATAGTTTTTAGTGATTTTAAAAGGCAATTTTTTTACTAGGAATTCCTAATGCGGTAGCGTAGTGCTTAACCAAACTATCTTATATAACTATCTTAAATAACATAACACAGGCCAACTCACGCTATGGTGTACGTAAAATGTGAATTACGATTCTTCCGTACTCATTGTGCTTAATCCACTTTCACATTCTTTTGACATCAATTTTCCGAAAAATTAAATAATAAGAAAATGATTCAACAATGAATACAGAAGCGATAAAGCTACTTGATGGTATCAATTACTATAAGATATATTAACATTAAAAACTGAGTTTAAAAAACCAACCACTAAAAATACTAAATACATAACTTTTATACCATCAAAATCTTCATATTATATGTTTCGAATTCAGTTAATATCACAAAGGGCATCCAAATTAAAGTAGAACTAAAAGAATTCCTTTATAATTTTAATAACAAAGGGGAAAGACAACGCAGAATATTATAAAACCTTCACGAATAATAGATACCTATTAATTTTTAGAACGATGGCCTCCAAAGTTCATAATATCTCTCCCTTGGGGGCACCAATTTTGGAGATGAATAAACAAGACTATAGTGAGAATAGGGTATACCTTTAGGTCTTTGTTTATAAGGTAAGGGAGAGTAAGGGAGGGTGAGTTAGTTCTTCTTCTTGATCGTGTGGTTAGTGCCTAACATGGTGTCAGAGTTTTTATGCCGCCCAAGGGCCTCTGACTTGGCTTTTACATGCCATCGAGAAATATCTCTCCGGCATGCTGGTTTCCTCACGATGTTTTCCTTCACCGAAGCAAGTGATAATTATAGGTACAATACGCAAATAATTCCGAAAATTCAGAGGTGCGTGTCTTGGGTTCGAGCTCGAGACCTATGACTTGGCAGTCCAACGGTCTCACCACTAGACTATCTGTGAGCAGTCACACGGGTTATTATGATAGGTACTTTGCAAGGGTTTATATTATTGATATTTTTACAAGCTTTTATTTAACGCGCAATGTTTGTACGGTGGCTTGTTTATTTAGGTTGAAAATCTTACAACTGAATTTTTTTGCAGTTACCAGTGGTACGTGAACTCTACTTATCAGTTTTCTTAGGTTCGAACAAAGACAGAAAATTGACTTTGCTTAAATTATTACATCGCCACTGAAGGGAAAAAAGAAAACACCGTGAGGAAACCAACCTATCCGGCAGGCCCCAACCTATATCCCAGCTGTGGGATTATTAAAGGCTAATTAATATGCTCATTGCATTTTTTTTTTGTGATTGATAAAAATAGTCGCCAGTATCATAAATGCATACTAATATTATAAATGCAAAAGTATATCTGTTTGTTTGTTACCTTTTCATGACTAAACGGCTGATCGGATCGTAATGAAATTTGGCAAAGAGATTATATCCTGGGGAAGGACATAGGCTACTTTATTTTTCTCATACTTAACCATCAAAATTTCCACGCGAACGAAGTCGCAGACAACAGCTAGTAGTACTATAAATGTGCTTTCAAAGGTAAATAAACTATGAAGCTGATTGAGGTCATAGAAGAGTAATTTGGTGTATAGAAAATGACGTTTCTGTAACCTAAACAAATAGACGGAGCCACAAAGCGTAGCTAGTGACATAACTGGCTAATTAGGTAATTAAAATTGACTTTGACTAAGAATCCAAACTCAAAAACTCCTCGTTAAAACATTTTTGACTATGAACTCGATATTAAGCTTAATACGGAACTTAAAACGAATTCCGACAGTCCTTTTGATGTTTGATAAAACTTATTACATGCCTGAATTAATTCTTATCTACATATCCGTAAAGTTTTAATAAGAAGGTGCCAAAAAGACGTGAACAGTATGAAGAGAGGGCGATAGGCACTGAAACTTTGAAAGCGAACTGTTAAAGAATAATAGAATTTTTCTTAAAGTCAATTATCTTTAATTAATAACTTTTCTTTGTCGGTGTCCAGGTTATTTTACACTTTTGAAATACCTTATTTTGTAGTTCAAATAATAATTACTCGTTTAATTTACATCTTAGATTAGCGAAGAGTTCGGCCTGCGGCATTTGTTTTTTTTAGTTTTGTGGTTTGAATTTTTAACCGTTGCTTTTTTACTAAAGTCAGTTTTATTTCAAAATTGTTTAATTTACAGACTGTGCTAATTGATTATAAAAACAATAACGTAACAATATATTTTCAACTTAACTAGTTGGTCATCCAAGGAGGCTTTTTGTTGTAGGTATTAAAAAATTACTTCTTACATCGTAGCAGGTGGCGTTCTGTGGTTTCTGCCTACCCTCATGGGAAAATGTGACTTTATGTATGTATGTATTACTCAACAAAACAAGCCAAATCAGAGGCCCATAGGTGGCATAAAAACTCCGATACCAGGTTAGGAACTAACCACACGAAAAAAAAAAACACTGACATTTATTATGGAATAAAAATAAATATTTAGACAATAATTATTATAGAGACATGACATAGTTGTAGAGGCCACACTTCACCAGCTACAAGCCCCATTTCACCAGTTGCGCTTTAACGTTTTTCATAAAATTACCTAAAGAAACACAAAACAACACACACACACACTAACACAAACACAAAACTACCCAACACACACAAACTTGGTCCAACCAAAATTCAAATAACTTTAAATAACACCTACCTCTTGTCTTTGAGCACTTAATTAAACACTAGCCATTAGAAATTTTCAATAAAGTGTAGAAGGCTTAAGTTACCTTGTGTTAAAATGTGCTTAAATCCAAAATAAACAGTAAACTAGAGTAATTAATTTCGGTTCGCACCGGGCCACGAAATTTTAGTTGGGGAAAGTTCTTAAAGTTCCTACCAAGGTCTTAGCGTCGTCTGTACGTAAGTTTCATGCTAATTTTTAAATGAGTTTCTTAAAGCCTTTATGTTCAAACGAAATGTACCTCTAATGGTACGATCACTACTTGCACAGATTAATGTTCCTCCCTGCCTCGTTGGTCTTGCCTCATGGTCGCATGCGCGACTGCTGAGCAAGAAGTCCTGGGTTCGATTTCCGTGTCGGGCACAGTTTGATTGGGTTTTTCTACCACGATTTTATCAGTAGCCACGGATTCTGGTTTTGTGCCGGTTTTATGGCAATAGGCTCGCCCCTATTACATGGGACTTAAAACATAACTGGCAAAATCTGGGTGTATTATTATGATCCCTGCCTAACCCTTTGGAGATTACAGGCGTAATGTTATGTAATATTCCTGCCTTGTAATCGTTGATACCAGTAGTTAATCCACTACTTAATCTTTATGTTGATTTACAGAGGTTGATTCGTCGGCCAGCGGGGAAGGCGAAATCAACATCTCCTGAGGATGCCTCGTAGAGAGGCGAAACACGTGTCGAGTATACGAGTAGGTTTGGGGTGTATGTAGCATTGTAATCATCACACCTTCGGCATGGGTGGTGCTGCATTTTGCATTCAAGCCTGTTTCTACTTTTTTTGCAGAATTAAAACGATTTTTTTAAATTTATGTATTAAAATAACCAGCTTGTATAAACCACACAAACATGTTATAGGTCAGTAAACATTTAAAAATGTTTATGCATGGTATAAAAGGTGGATGGGAAATTTCACAAACGATTACCACGTATCCAGTACATCTTTCCAAACCCCCGACAAAGACATTTTTCATCTACATAAATTAAAAAATCAAATAAAATTATAAATTATACATTAAATTATTATTAATTATTATTATTCATTAAATTATTATTCATTAATTTATAATTTATAATTTATAATTTATAATTTATAATTTATAATTTATAATTTATAATTTATAATTTATAATTTATAATTTATAATTTATAATTTATAATTTATAATTTATAATTTATAATTTATAATTTATAATTTATAATTTATAATTTATAATTTATAATTTATAATTTATAATTTATAATTTATAATTTATAATTTATAATTTATAATTTATAATTTATAATTTATAATTTATAATTTATAATTTATAATTTATAATTTATAATTTATAATTTATAATTTATAATTTATAATTTATAATTTATAATTTATAATTTATAATTTATAATTTATAATTTATAATTTATAATTTATAATTTATAATTTATAATTTATAATTTATAATTTATAATTTATAATTTAAAATTTATAATTTATAATTTAAATTATAAATTATGTTTATTTTGCAAATAGGTTTTTACAAACACTTTTACACGTCTTCTTTTTAAAACTAGATGAAACCGGTGTTTCGTATCTGACTACTCTGAGAAGAAACAACCGAAACAAACTCAGAGGTCATAGTCTCTTTTAAGGTCCAGACATAATCTTGATAAACTCACATGAGGACTATGCAGATGAGTGTCTGAGATGGTCTTTTGAAGAAAGAACCACACAGATTTGAGTGGACCTGTCCAGCCAGTGCCAGCCATTTGTCAGTTATCGTGTAGCTCGACTCATAACTCAAGGAGCTCAACGAAACGACGAACAATACCAAAGAAAGGACATTTGTGTAGGTCGCTTATAGTACTCAAACTGCCAGACAATAGTAAAAACAAACAAAAAACATAAAAATTACCCACATTGTCCTCACATTCACACTAATTAAAATACTGATGAGCTAATAGGACCCACAACAAAATTTTATTTTTCATGGCAGAAGTCAATTAGTACTTACTATCTGTCTACATGGAGAATATCTGAACTATGAGATAACATATTTGTTTGAACATTTATCTCATAGCGAGAAATGACACTCCCATTACACCCAGAAAGTGCAAACCACAGATATAATGCTGATGCATGAACGCAAATGTAATTTCACAGCAACATGCAATAGTATGCATCCTATTACGTCGCAGTACTGAAATCACATCAACCACGAAAATTGGAGCAAGGAATTACTTGCTACTTGGGTCTTATTACACATTACACAAAGCTTAGTTTACTGAAACGGTGGGTCTAGCACGAACGTACGACACACACGTCACATGTGTTTGAACGATTTTGAAATTGGCAATACTCGTTTCACACAAAATACTTACCTACTAAGTTTAATTCAAATACGGGTGCGCGGATTTCAATAATGTAACTAAACGTGATCATGAGGACTGTATAAGCCCTCAGACTCAATTCTCAATAGCAATTATAATACGCTGTGAGATTATGTTTGCGGTTAAAGTATGTTGACCGCGTTCAGTTTATTTAGCAAACTCGCCTTTTATTGTGCTTGTCCAAAAAAAAACGCATTAGGATAGTTTTATTTTTAACCGACTTCAAAAAAAGGAGGAGGTTCTCAATTCGGTTGTATTTTTTTTTGTGCTTGTTACCTCATATCTTCGTCATTTATGAACCGATTCGAAAAAATCTTCTTTTATATGAAAGGATATATGTACTTCCCGATTGGTCCCATAGAATCGGTGCATCCAAATCGGTTTAGTAGTTTGGTTTTTAAATCAAAATAGCTGGAAAAAATATGTCATCCAAGTAAATGAAATTCCGAAATTGATATTTGACAAGGATTTGTGTGTGATACGATAGCTAAAAAGAGTAAAATAAAAACTTTTTTACAAAAAAAAACTGACTTCCAAAAAAAAAATATGGAAAAATAACTTTACTTTCGGAAGTCGGTGGCAAAAAACTCAATGAAATAAACAATAGTCATCGACTTCAGAAAGTAAAGTTATTTTGGAAGTCGGTTATTTTTTTTGTAAAAAAGTTTTTTTTTTATAAATGAAACTGTCCGTATTTAAAGTGTTTTAACGTCGCGCGTTCATACTACACTTTAGGTTCTCCGAACGCAGACACGCCGATGTCATAACGACTGCGATTGTTCCAACATCGTTGAATTTTTATTAAGTGCCTACTCGCAAAGTATCAAAAAGGTGTTGTTAAAATATTACGTGGACTCCAAGGCAATTCCGTCATACAAGAATTTTATATAACATTCTTATAGCACCGATGTGTCATAAAGAGTCGAATTTAAGCCTTTGCATAGGAGACATACGGGTGTAAGCGACGGAAAGTAATGTACTCGGGCTGGTTTATTAGGTAGGGTAACAGAAAAAATGGGATTTTGTTCGTGATTTAAAATGGGTTTATAGTAAAATGTTTTTCTTTTATATTTTTTTTTTGTCTTTGAAAAATAGTTTAGAAAAATCAACTCAGGTTTATATTTAAGATAATAGATACCTACGAGTGCGTTAACAGTAATTATCTAAACAGAGTATACAATTCAATTTGATGGCAAAATGATGATTGCTATTCTAGATTTTGACGTTTTTTGCCAACTTTAGCCTCATACGTAATGCATGGCATTTACGTTTTCAAAGCTAGTACATAGGCTTCCTCTCTGCGAAAGGAACTGAGCCATAATTAAGGCATTGAAACCCGGTTTCGGACCCATAGTAAAACCCGGTTTTTCGGTTTCGGAGACCGAAACCGGAAAACCGGGTTTTTCATGCCCTAGCCATGATCCACCGGGATGCAGCTTGGTGAAAATATGTGATATCCATATCACATATATTCTGTTGTGACATGATTGTTTCTTTACGATGTTTTCCTTCACCAATTTGAGGGCAGTGGTGCTAAAATAACTTTCTCAAAGTAAATCGACTACCTGGGTTCTTCTTCCTGGAACCTCTTAAGGTTGAGGCAGTTATCACTTGGCCACCACAGTTCTGCATTGAGTCTAGCAGTAAAAACTTAGTTTTAGATATTTATAAAAGGTATTGTTAAAAGGGATGATATTTTGCCGTTTTTCATTTCGTACATAATTACAGACAGATTTGTTCTCTACCGCATGAACCAAGTTGTTCATACTTCATGTCTGTATGTTCAAGATAATAAGCTCCTTTCACGACCGGCAGGAAGTTCCATCCTGATGCAAAATGTCGTCGTTGCCTTGATGTCAAGTAAAAACTTAAATATAAATATTATATATATCGTTATTATAGATGTAAATAACATGACAAATTTCAGTGAAAATAATGTAAATACTTAAATTAAGTAATATTTTGATTTGAAACTAGGTTTGACTTTAGCTTAGTTCATGGTTTAGTTTGTCTTCATGGCGCATGCATAATTATGCACTTTCTATGCTCCCATCATCTGTAATCCCATTCCTGAAGATTTCACAGTATTTATCTTATTTTAGTATTATGCTTTGCATTTATGCCTACATCAACTAATCGGTTAGTTCAAAGCTCAAGACTTTTTAATTAAAACTCAAAATTATCTTAGTTTTTACTTTTACATGAGCATCATTAGGCAAAATAGTTAGCAGTTTCTTTTTATTTTTTCTTTACTAAATATTTACTTGAAATTGTTTGTCTAAGTAACTAGTGACTAAATAATTAAGATAAATGAAAAGTTAATTCTAAATATTTGTAATGTACAGTTCACTGCACGCTGGTGGTTTTATTTTCGGTTTGACCTGGCCGATCAACCCTAGCGAACTACGGAGTTTCACCAAAATAACAGATCAGGTTTTACTGGTTTTGTTACCACTGCCTTTCGGCCTACTGTACCGTAAGTACCTACCACAAGAAGGTTTGAAAATTTATTAGTTGCAAAAATCTGAGTTTATAATCGCAAGAAAAATATTCTTCTTTAATTTTGCGTGAAACGTACTTTAATATTTTTAAAAATTTCTGTTAAAATATGAAAAGTATAACTTATTTATTTAAAAACTTAAAACAAAAAAAGCTTTAAGTGAAAAAAGGTTGACTGTAGCTGAGTGTAAAACAGTCTTTCAGTGTTATAGCATCAATGATAATAGCGTAGTCTTTTGTGAAATGAAAAGATGCACTATTTACAAAGGAGAGATTTAATTTGAAGATCTAAGTTCCAAAAATACAATACGTCATACTGACTTGCCTTTCGAAAAAACAAAACGGAAATTCGTACAGTCATAGCTAATCATCGTTCACCTCTAAACAAGGTGAAAGGGACACCGAACCTGCAACCCCCCCCCCCCCCCCAGATAAAAATTTATCATCAGTAATTTAAAAAAAAACCTTCTGTTTCCTACCTAGATAGTCAAAATGCATGGAACAGCAGTTTTTTTTTGTAATGACCGATGAAATCCTGTATAAGCATTAAGAA
Organism: Standfussiana lucernea; assembly: GCA_964057025.1. Taxonomy (NCBI): domain Eukaryota; kingdom Metazoa; phylum Arthropoda; class Insecta; order Lepidoptera; family Noctuidae; genus Standfussiana; species Standfussiana lucernea. The sequence goes on along the minus strand of OZ059788.1, from coordinate 4,242,575 downwards.
CCAGTATGTATCGATAGCCAATACAAATTTTATTTCAAATAGTTTTATGTTAGTCTACATATAATCCGATTTCAACGAAATGCCTCGACTCAACAGGCAAGAACGATGTGAGTACTTCTCTCAATGACCTGTGAGGCTTATTGAATCTTTGCAAATCTATAAGATCTTCGGCGAGTGGAAAGGCACATCGCGGCAAAGCAAGCGTATTTTCGCTTGGGGCCCTATTCTCAAAGCGCGGGTTATTCAGTATATAGAGAAGTGAAAAGATGAATGCAACGCGACCCGTTTCGCTTTTATAAATCGAAATAGAAACTTTTTATCGTACAGTTAACGTAAAATGGCTTTTACTATAATTTCGGTAATAAAATTCGTTTTGATAAATAGGTTTTGACTGTCTGCGGTTTGGATTTAATTTGCTGGTAATTGACTGATTTTACTAAAAGTTTAGAATTTTGTTTTGCATAATATTCTAATCATTTATCATGAATTTGTGCATGGTAATTAATTTCAATTTAAACTAAATGCTTCGTAGAACATTAATGATGTTTATTTGCTACATTAAAGTTTGAATATTGAAGACTGTAGTAGCAGTTAAACTGATATTACAGACTTAACGTACAAACCAATGTTTAAAGTATTTATTTACAACATAAATCTAATCTTTTCGTAATATTATTCAAGGAAAATTAAAGCAATTATTCCCATAAACATTTAATACATTTTTCAGCAAATAAATATTCAGACAAAATATATTTAAGTATATTTTTTAAAGTATAAAATATATGTGTCGGAGAAAGCGATAACATTTAAACATCAAGTTGCTGATTTGACCATTGTAGTAGGGGTAAACGCCGTGACGTCAGATGTTGTTTTAATGGCGGCACGTGGACAGAGTCGTTTTGTAGAGTGGGGATTGTGCCGAGATCACTTTTGCTCGGAACTCCAACCAAGTCACTCCTTCAGAACGAAACTGTCGGTTTGCCCATTTTGTGGAGATTATTTGTTAGTGTTATTTAATGTAAATTTGTGTTAAATAATAAACTGTGATTTTTGTGTACCGAAACCGAAACTATTATTTTAACATTTCATCATGAACCCGGTACCACCGAACCCTAATGACAACGGCGCTATCGCTCAGCCATCGCTTACGCCGTCATCAGAATTGGGATCTGGACTCGATTCCCGCTAGCGTGCTATGTTCGAGATGCAGCAGAAGAACATGATGCAGCTGATCGAAGCCATCAGGACACCAACAGTGGCACCTCAGATCATGCTGCCAGAAATTAATCCGGAGCTACCAGATACCGATCCACGTGCTTGGTGCGATACTATCGATATTTGCCTCGACGAACGTCCACTGGAGGGTGCATCGCTTATTATAGCTCTGGCGAGTGCAAGTCTGAAGCGGAAGTTCGATCGCAGTACCGGTGATGGCGCCACTGATGCAAAGCGTTTAAAGCCACAAACTTCCACTATGTTCACGTGCCATAAGTGCGGAAAACCGGGACACAAAGCGGTGAACTGTCGTTCGAAGTTTACGCAGCCTGCTGGAGCTAACGCCCAGAAAACTACACCGGTGGCGACTTCATCGGGTTCCAGCAAAAGAATAACGTGTTTCCGTTGTGGAGAAGCCGGACACATCTCTACGAACTGCCAACGCGGCAGTGCGGGTGGCGCGTCATCGTCGGCGGGCAGCGCTGCCAACGCAACGGCGGAGCGACGCGTCGATAGCTGCAAAATAGCAGGTGTTTGCGGGCAATTCGAACAATCCGGTGAGTCGTTTTCATTTTGTTTTGATTCCGGCGCCGAGTGTTCTCTCTTAAACAAAGTGTAGCTTATAAATTCTCGGGCAAACGTTCACTTTCAACCGTGCAAGTAATTGGTATCGGTAATAATTCGAATGTTATTAGCACTGAACAAATTCTTAGTGATGTTGTGGTCGACAATAACGAACTGTCAATTTTATTTTACGTACTACCCGACGATTGTATGAAATACGATGTTATGATCGGACGCGATATTTTGACACTTGGCTATACGGTACATTTAACTGAATCTACCCTACGTATTTCGAAAGTCACAAATGTAGGTTGTTGCGATTTACCTCCCGTAATTGATCTTTACAATGTTGATTCTGATATTTCAAACGAAAACAAGGACCGGTTGACGTCCCTTTTGAATGAGTATTCGAATGCTTTTATCAATGGCTTACCGTTAACTCGAGTGACTACGGTAGAGACATCCGATCGATCTTGGCAAGATGCACTAGAAGACGTCCAACTTGCATTAAATTGTTCTGTCCACCGTGTCATAAAAGCAAGCCCTCTCGAACTTTTGATAGGCCGCGTAGCTAGACCCCTAAATCTTTTAACGTTAGACGATACCGAAACGGAGATTAACCTTCACGAGACGAGAGAGCAAGCGGTAATAAATATTGACAAAAATGCAAAGTATGAAAAATCTAGATTTGATAAAGGTAAAGCTAAGTTGGTAAAATTTGATGTTGGTGATTTGGTTTTAATTCAAAATAAAGAACGGAATCAGACTAAATTAGACCCCAAATATAAGGGACCGTTTAAAGTTGTAGAAGTACTTGACGGTGATCGTTATCTTTTAAAATCTTTGAATGGTAATAGAACCTACAAGTACGCTCACGATCGTATACGAAAGATGCCTCTAAGTAGTGTTCCTAATGAGTTAAACGTAGAGGACGGTGATGAAAGTACCTCCACCGAGTAGCAGACACATACCATGGCTATTTGGTCGCACCGTACGCACTAGTCTGTAGTCGTAACTGCAGCTCACTTGTGAGCTGTTCAGGGGGCGATGGGCAGCTGGTGGTACGGCGGGGACCTGGGTCTCAATGGAGACTATTGTTGTTTTGGTCTTGTACTGACCTGGGAGTCGCAGACTCTATGTGATGTGTGTGGTCGTATCACATGAGGTGATGACGATATGGGTGGCATAAGTGTCACTAGCTGCTGCGGCAGCTGGGCCATGAGCGTTGTATGTGATCGAAGTTGATTTAGTTGCTGAGTAAATATGATTGAGACTTAGAGGAACCTTTTGTTTGACAACTGTTATTTTCAAGTTATGCTTTTCCATAAAGTTGTGGTCAGGTTGACCGAGCCTGTACTGTTGCTCCAAATTTGACTGTTTGGTTACAGGTACTCACGAGGACGTGTAACTTGTCAGGCTGGCCGTGTCGGAGAAAGCGATAACATTTAAACATCAAGTTGCTGATTTGACCATTGTAGTAGGGGTAAACGCCGTGACGTCAGATGTTGTTTTAATGGCGGCACGTGGACAGAGTCGTTTTGTAGAGTGGGGATTGTGCCGAGATCACTTTTGCTCGGAACTCCAACCAAGTCACTCCTTCAGAACGAAACTGTCGGTTTGCCCATTTTGTGGAGATTATTTGTTAGTGTTATTTAATGTAAATTTGTGTTAAATAATAAACTGTGATTTTTGTGTACCGAAACCGAAACTATTATTTTAACATTTCATCATGAACCCGGTACCACCGAACCCTAATGACAACGGCGCTATCGCTCAGCCATCGCTTACGCCGTCATATGTAATACCACCCACCGGTATCGGGAACAGTGTCCAAGCTCCAAAGACAAACATTAAAACACTCAGCATGTGCATGCCGATGAGATGCAGAATAACACTAGACTAATTTAATGGATTTTCCTGCCATAAATCTTACGTGGAATAAACAAAACTCTTTATTGCAATGCATTGTTTTTGGTCTCCCACAAATAAACTGGCCGGAAACCTATAGAAGAGAATTATGGCTGATGCAAAAAGGTTATTTGTCAAACCATTCATTTTTAATATGAAATAGTTGTTTTTTTTTGTTGGGCGCATGAAAATGGTCTCTATATAAATAAATAAAACTGTAGTGCCTGTTTGTAATTTCAAAATAGCAATTTTTTACTGAAAGCATAATTATGAAAGTATATACGGTACTTATAACATTTTCTGTTTGTCTGTCTGTCTGTTTGTTCCGGCTTATCTCCAAAGCGGCTGGTCCGATTTTGACGGGACTTTGAAATTGTTCATAAAATCCGATTCCAATCCTAAGTAATATTTTTATAATAATTTCAAGCGGAGGAAGGTCGCGGGGCACAGCTAGTTAAAAATAAGAATAGGTCAGATTGATTGATTCATCTTTCAGTAACTTCGACAATCAAATTGTCTCCTTTCAATTACGAACAAGAACAATACTCCCCAAACACATGCACTTGACCATTCCACGAATGAAACTCGAATATCCTAAACCCGCATCGAACATCCGCCTACCCGTATGCGACTCATTGGTATTCGAAAATCGAACGAGCATCGAGTGAAGCAAATTTATGATGTGTGCAGATGCAAGCCCGGGGCGTTGCCATAACTCATGCGGTAGCCCGCACATACTGATTAGATGGTCCTTCGAGCCGGATTCGGATCCGGGCTTTGCAAGATTTTGGGAATGAGGATTTGAATGGTATAATGATTAAGGAATGGGGTCACAGTCATTTGTTAGGTGTAAAGGGTCTTTTAACAAACAAACACAAGATTTGTCATTTTGATCGAATTGTAAGTCTACCCTGGATAACGGGTCTTTGACTTGTCTGTTTAAAATTTTTGAAATATCAACTTAGACAATTTAAATACAAAAGGATTATGTCAGACAGCTGCCATGTCTCCTTTGTATTTCGTTTTCCAAAGGGAATATAAAAATACTTTTTTAATATCATACTCAGAGACTAAAATCCCTTGTGTAACAATCCAAATAAGCATAATACAATAAAGGAAGTACCTGGTTGATAGGAATCAATAAAAAAAATTGCATACGAAAACATCCCTATAACCTTATTTAACGCAAACCCGGCCCGAGCTCGAGCATTCATAACCGAGTGAACATTAACCCGATTCACGCGAATCAATCTTTGTACCTAATCCTGAAACAGCAAAATATATCTCGTGAAATGCCAATTTACGATCGGCGTATTCCCGTTAATTTCCTCTTTGATTGGCCAACTTTGTGCTAAACTCGTTTAAAACTCCCATAGTGATGCGACTACGATGCTCGATTACCGATCGAGTAATTTAGTCGACTGACTAATGCTGTTTTAGTCGATGTTTGTTTGTTTCGGTTCGTAGTAAACGTTGTTTCCAGCTGTTGTTTCTGAAGGCTGTAAGCTTGATGTAGGTAACTACATTTGTGGTAGATCTGAAACAAATTAATGATGAGTGTTTTTCTTTTTATTTTAGTTTATAAGATAGTGACTGCCTCAATAGTCTATTGGTCACAAGCCCTGAGCATGAAGTCCTGGGTCCAATTTTTGGTGGGGTTTATTCGGGTAGTGTATTTTTTTACAATCCGTATCTGCCCGGAGTCTGGATAAGTGCCTGGTTGATGACAATAGTTTCACATGTAAGTTAAACTTTCGAAATATGGGTAAACCTGTGAGTAACCCTTTGGTGATAACTGGCGTGATGATGTAACTCGATGAACACCACATTTTGGTTCCCACCGTTCATCGCCGTAGTAATTTAAAGGCCCATGTTCATCGATACCAGCCAGAAAACGTAAGCATTTACAAAACTCGTATTATTCTGGCATCACAGACAACATTCCAGCTTATGCAGATTTAAAAACGTCTGTGAGAACAAGAAATGCATTTTATAAAGTCACTTGTTTCTGTAGTCAGAGCTTTGTAGCACGTGGAGCACCTACGGCTGCAGATCATTTTATTTTTAGAAGAAATATTACGTGCTGGTGTGATATGACAGGATCGTCTGAAAACAAATCTAAGTATTTTTGCCTTCATTGTGCATGCATGAGAGCCGGTGAATGTGCAAATTTGTAGGTTTTTTTTTAAGAAATCATGGACGTATAATATTGGGTTCCCTATCCATTTGCATAAAATTTTAAGACCTAATATAACTTAGCATAATTTTGTTTGGCATAATTATATTTTCGCATAATATAATTACGCATAACAGCTTACGCATAATTTTTTTAAGCATAATTTCTCTAACCATAATAATGATTAAGCATAATATCCTAAAGCATAAATTTATTTACGCATAATGATATTAAAACATAGCATACAGCATGCAAGCAATAAGCATACAGCATGCAAGCAAGCATACAGCATGCAAGCAAACATACAGCATGCAAGCAAGCATGCAGCTTGCAAGCAAGCATGCAGCATGCAGCATTCAAGCGAGCATGCAACATGCAGCAGGCAGGGTTTCTGTCACGGCTCCGGCGCTGCGGGCCTCCGGCGGCCCCGCGCGTGCTAATCGTCACAGACGGCTTTCGCTCACCACCTGCTCCTCAGCCCGCGGGCCGCCTCGCCCCTACGCGCCTACGCGATTTTAAATTACACTCTAGGGGTAGGACAAACAAGACTACGTGGAGTCGGTTTTGCAGCAATTCTGTCACTAATTTTTGTTGCACAGCATATTAAATTTTTAAGGCATTAGGCACTAACGTTATGCGAATCAAATTTATGCCAAAACAAATTAGTCTTTAAGATGATTATGCCAACATAAAATGTATGCCTAAAAAAATTATGCCGAAGTATTATTATGCCAAAACAAATTGTGCCAAAATCGTTATGCCGAAGTATATTAGGACAAAGAACATTATGCGAAAAGAAGGGATCCCATAATATTGTTATTACATTCTAGCTGGACAGATTTTTAGAAAAATCAATCTTACTCCGCACACTGAAAGGGGTAGTTAAGTTAGTATCAATGCACGGAGGAAACTCGGTATGTAATGGGTGGTCACCCATCCACAGACCAACCTAGGCAAGCGCGGTTTAACCTGAAAATTGATCCGAGCGCCTGTTACTATTTAGACTCGAGCATGACGTTACCTGTGTGTATGTCTATTTATAAAAAGACATTAAAAATCAGTGCGAAAAAAATCTAAATAATTCCTATCGTCACGTCGATTTTTGGTCGCAACTTCCATCCCTAAAAAAGCCTTGGGTATAATAATTTGACACACAAAACAAGTCAAAGGACGAAAATTCAATGTTTGGCATAAACATGTTTGTGACTACAAACAATATGGATTTCGTAGAATATAGCTCGTATATTGGGTTCAGACGAAGTCGATATTAACTGTAAGCGCTTTTGTATTAAAAAAAGCTGTAAAGATTTTCGAATATTGCCATTTAGACAAAACAACATGTCTGCCATCTTCAATTGTTTTTCAGGTTATCTTTGAAGAGGATAAAAGATACCATAGGTTTTCCAGTAAACAAGTGAAAAGGAAATGTTGGGGACGTGATATCAAAAAATTAACATATGATAGCGTGACGGTGAACAGGGCAGATTTAAAGACAATACTTGTAACATGGAGCATTGCTTGAGCAGGAAGCTGCATCGCTGAATCATCATCAGATATTTGTACCAAAACCACACACTCAATAATTGACCCTAATAGGTAGGTACATGCAAAGCAAAGACAGCCGAAACAATAAAAGGATCATTTCAAGTCCCGAGAAACATCCAGACGGGACAAGGAGATAATTTCTTGACAAGTCAGTTTGTTAGATTATAAGGTCCTTTCTTAGAAATTTCTTCGCCATTTCGAATGAAATAACAGCCATTTCAAAGAGAGAAGATCTCAGTCTAAACAGTCTAAAGTAACCATAGGCATACAGAAGATAATAGTCTACGAGAGTTGTAAGGGAGTACTTGCATACAAAGATCGTTTGGTACTTGTATGAAATTGACGATGCGTTTTTTTTTTAAGAAATTCGATTAAGAAAACATAGTAAAATCTGTTTCGCAAAAAAAAAACCGACTTCCAAAACAAAAACCATAAAAAAGTGGAAATAACTTGTTTTATTTTATTTTACCCCATTAGTTGTAGCATTCCACACAAATTCGTTTCAAGTGTTCATTTTATATTGTAACTAAAATATATTAAGCGATCATCATCGACATTGACGAAGAAGAAAGAATACGTAATATAGAAGATGACTCATAAACTACAGAAGCAAATTTTTAAATTTTATATGGGAACACCGCGCAGGCTTCCTCTGCCAAATGACAAGAGGATCACGTAAATCGGATCAGAAATCACGGAGTAATCGGAGATGCCCGGTCGAATACACAACCTCCACCGTTTTTAGAATTCGTTTAAAAATTTCGGGATTAGTTTCGATATGGGCTATTCTGCAATAGATTCTTGTTTATAGAGTTGATATAAGTGCAGTTCTCTTTTAATAAAAGATCAGAAAATCCACGTGATTTAATCTACAGGCAAGTGGAAAAATATCAGATCTGAGAACATTACATTAGAACAAAACAAATGTTAAAATCTCACCTCGCTTCGTCAATCCACAATGCAAACCATCTATTCACCACAACGCCTGACGATTAATCTACTGACGCAAGCTTCCAGAACATGTGGCACAACATCAGTACAAAACATTCAAAACCGCAGGAAGTAATGGTACACCTGGACGCATCATTCATGAATATTACATGAAACGTTTGGAGGAAAGAAGTGAGGGAGGTGGAGTAGAAGTAAGTGGTGTTTCTATGCTCAAACGGGGCATACTGGTTCTGCAGAGCATGAAGAATAGCTAAAAGAAAAATAGTTGAGCGAGTGATGACAAAAAGAGACGCTCTTTTTAAGAATGTAGGTACAATTCTACATTTTGTGTGCATCTCATTTTATATGCTCAATTTGTTCTATTATGAATAAAATTTTATAATTAAAAAAATGTAGTTTAAATTCCTCCAAAAACTATATTCAAGTTGGACACAGAATGCAACAATGCTCCGCTACCCGTAAAAATATGATCGTGCAGAAGGTGTGATAATATGCAACTCCAAACTAAAACTCGACACGTGTTTCACCCCTTTTCGGTGCATCCTCGGATGGCTTTGGCTCGTTTATAGCATCCTAGGGGTTCACTACTCAACATCTCTAGGTGTTCAATATAAGTTTGGGTTTTTGGCTGCATTACAAAATATTATTGCATCTTCTAAAATCATGCCATATCCATTTCCTTTCTTTCTTCGAGTGCGAAGCGTGTTGTTCGGGCAGCTGGACTAACTTCCAGACAATGTTATTCTGAATAACTTCCACACTGTCGTGTTCAACCCTTGCGTGCGAATTTTAAAGCGATAACATGTTATATGTTACTTTATTTTGCTGTTAAACGGTGTACGAAAATTGTTGTCAGCTATTTGTGGTGCATGTGTAAAGAATAGTATACATTCATAGAAGTTAAAGAAATATTGCTAAATTAATTTCTAATTTATTTATTGCATATAATAGCGTTCGTCTTTTTAGAAAAACTTGATGATGTAAAATGTGTGTTCAATGATACAAGCACAAGCTTCTTCGTACCTAAAACGTACGTCCATATATTACGATCACTACTAAATATGACAGTCCCAATCACTGCTTTGTACTGTAATGAACCATCTCAAGGGGAATGTAACTAGCCAATCATGGACATATGATCGCCGACTAGCGACTGCTCTATACATACAAATAGTGTGTTTGTGTGTGTGTGTTGTGTGTGTAGTGTTTGTGTGTATGTAAATAGGCAAATGTAAGGCAATAGTCCGCTATTGCCTTACATTTGCCTATTTATACAAGTTTTTGAAAAGCCTACCACGATATGAAATCTGGTCTAATGTTGGATCAACACCAGTCCCACTTCAGAACTCGTTTGCTCCATCGGCCATCGATCTTCCACCAACTGTTATATAAATAACTATAGGATACCCGGCGTGTGCTACTACGCTATTGTGCTTAATGCATTGTTTTAAAACCATCTTCGCATTATTGCCTTTCTAATGAAACTGGTTTGGGGCACATCGGTTGAAAGGTTTCAAAGTCTATCACGGACATAAGTAGAAATATTTTTTGTGTTTTATACATAACTAGCGACCCGCCACGGCTTCGCACGGGTGCAATGTAGATACTAATGTTTTCTCTATAATATGCATGTATTATACATATAAACCTTTCTCTTGAATCACTCTATCTATTAACAAAACCGTTGCGTAGTTTTAAAGATCTAAGCATACATAGGGACAGACAGACAGCGAAGCGACTTTGTTTTATACTATTATATGTAGTGATGATAATATAGGTGTTACAGCCATGGATGCTTCACGAAACTGCAGTAGCAACGTGTGATTTTAGAAAATCTTTTATCCAAACACAACTGCATCAGAAACCGGAGGTCTATCCCAAAAGCCACGAAGCACGGAACACACACATTTACAACATCAACAGTCCCCTCTAGGGGTTTCGCGTTAATTCACGCTACATTACGCGCCGCCGTCAGCGCACCGCCGTGTCACAGTGCACTGAACGCATTGTATGCCGTCCACAATGGAAGCGCGGTAATGGATTACTTTGCGATTGTGTTGTTTATTAATAGTTTTGAGGCGGTAGATAAGTTTTTTGTGGGGTTGTAGGTTTTTGAATGGGGAAACCAACTCGCTTTTAAAAGAAAAAGTGTTGAATTTTGAAAAAAAGAAGGGATCAACAGAATAGTATCTTCACTCTGTGTTTCAAGACACTCCTACTCTAGAACTTATTAAACCTATCAGTTTTTATTATATTCCCGGCCTTGACTACCTAAGTCATATTTATTCATTGATCACACAAATGTAGATTCAGTGATGGAGAGACAAACATTTAGTTTGTTTAGTTACGAGAGGTATTAAAAAAAACCGCAGTTGTTGCAAGGTTTCCTCTTTGAAATTGTATGATTTTTTTTTTGTTGATATGTATGTTAGTTGCGTTCGTTCTTTTTCTCTATTAAAATAATAACAAAGCGAAATTTTAAAAAATTAATTGTATATTAAATAATAATTATTCTAACGATACATGTTTAGGCACAAACAAACGGAGACCTGATTTGAGACCCCTAATTTGTAGGTTCTATTGAATACAGACCATCAACATTTTTTTTTTCATATCACAAATATCCTATACTTTTATAATAATAGAATACATTTTCGTTGTATGCCTTTTGTGTAAATTGAAAAATTAACGTTATGCCGAAATGTAAGAGGGCTCTTTATAGTGCTCTAAGAATTAAATACAACTTCCCCCCACCATTCACCCACCACATTCTCATGGAGTAAAAAAAATGTTTTTAATCTCATCTCAAACAGCCTGAATTTTCACTTAATCCGAATTAATACTAATTATTTTACACAAACACGAGTTTAAAGACAAGATCAAAGGGAAACCTCTGTTTATACAACTTTCAAATAACTTTCCTTCGAAGTAAATTAAGTCGACTGGAAAAGTGGGTAATCATAATTGAAATACACGACTCTCTTTGTTTGTTTACGAATTTTTAATTGCGTTTGGAGTAATTAGGAAATAACTTTATTCTGAATTGATGATACCGTACCGAACCTTATGCCAATACCGTATAGAAGCAGTGGTGGGCCAATGATAGCGGTTCCGACTTTCGGTCAGACGGTCATGGGTACGATTCGAGTTGTTGAATTTGTTTCGTCACTAGAGACCGGATTATATGCAAATGCACATTTGCATACAATCCGGTACATAATAGACCAAAACAGGACAAAATGGAGTAGTGAAGATGATTCAGTCGAGTGCTAGGCAAAAATTCAGGCCAATAAAGCCAGGTTTTTGAAAATTTGCATCGACTTAAAAAGGTAAGTAGAGGAATAAATAAAACTTGGATTTTTTGTCTTTTCTTAATTAGGCCGGGTTACTAAGTTAGGGTAGTTACTTCTGGGACTGCCCTTGTAACTATGATGACTTCACCTTCCGTTGAAAAGGAAGGTTCTTCCGACCAGTCAAGGGTTGTGTCAGGTGGGCCACTACGCAACGGTTGATGTATAGCATCCAAATCCGGAGAATAACTGCTTGTGCGACGTTAGTTTCGCGTGACGTCAGGTATAATGCACAGTTCGTTTAAATGTGGCGTATTAGATACCGCCAATACTCAAGTAAATTGCACACCATAAATAATGTATTCCCGAAAGGAAGTCTACGTTAATTTGTGCTGATAGATTGACTATGAAGTTAGATAAACACTCTACTATTTTGATGACATCGTCAAAATCTCGGGAAACACTTGGAGGAGAGACGCACAGAACTAGGAAGCGTGGCAAAAGTAAGGAGAAGCCTATACCCAGCAGCGGTTGATTTCGTCCCACTGCAGGGTAAATTCCTCCCTTCCCTCCTTCCACTTTTCCAGGTAGGCCAATCCTTTAAGAAAGAGTCCAGCTCATCCCGTCATCTCCTAGTCATGATGATGATAATGATTCTACCTACTAGGTGCATTGTTTTTACTGGCTATCGCTTCATCAAAGTTATTTACCATTAATTTAAGTTAATTTTAATTTCATTAGTTTAAATCTTATAATCAAGCCAACGTCCTCCGCTCCTCAGTGACCAAGTTAATGAAAAACTCTAACTACAATACCAATAAGAACAAAAACTAAGCTGAAACTCTTTCATGAACATTATTCTTATTAGTTTTTATTTAACGGCAAAGAGTCCGTGTGAAACTAGTGCGCCATTTTAATGAACTTCAAGATACTTAAAGTTTCAAAGAAAAAGAATCTGCGCTTTAATTACCTCAGTATTTGCTTTGGCTTGTAAAGAATGTACTGTTCTTTCTTTCGATGGAATTGTTTTGCTTAGATAATATTGTTGTAGGGTAATTTAGGATTTTAGTTTTTTAAATATATCACTTAACTAAAGATTTAGATTAATACTGGTATTCCAAGGCCCATCTTAAGGTCATAATCTTTCTCCTTTTTTAATGTTTTATCGCGACCGTAATACATGTGGCTTTAATTATGTACCTAATTACAAACGTGTTACCGTCGCGAATCATATTTTAATCAACATACAACCTGACATTGACCTGCAAATTGCAACAAACGTAAGAAACAATGATCATGTATTCTGGTAACTAATTAACGAAAAACTCGAAAAGTCAAAAATTTTCGCAGTAAAATTCGAGACAAGAACAACAATAAATAAAATACTGTACACGTTATTTTCACAACGCTCAACGTAACAATAAAAAATGCTAAACACCCCTTCATGCAAATATACCCATCCTATCTTTCAACTCGTAATAAAATATTCCTGTGCAGACAGCCATTCTACACCCTTACAACCATACATGCGAATTTAACCAGCGAAAAAGCTAAGCGAAAAACGGGATGCACTGTAGGAACTGTCAAAAACATGCAAGTCTGTTACAGAACCCGACGAAACTCAGACACTGTAGAGAGGCAGGTCACAAAAAAGATGGGTGCAGAAGGACAGCTGTACAATGAGCAAAAACAGTACAGTGATGGTCTAAATTGGCATTTCAAGAAAAATATACCAATAGCGCCCCCTTTTCAACGTCGTTCAACCGGCAAACGATTCTTGCAGAGTTTGCCGTTTCCCCACACGAGAGTCGTCTTTATTTGACACAAATATGTTTAAAAAACCAGAAGCTGTACTCAGTTGGTGCTACGACGATTTCAGGTTCAAAATGATTGCGACGATCGCAAATTGCTTTCAACAAAACCGAGCCGAGTACATTGGCACTTACTTTACATGAAGTGTGTCTTCGCTTGCATGTGTTTTCGGCAGTTGCTTTGTATAGTATGAAGTCAACCTTTTATTGCATCTCTACTTTGTTGCCAGCAGAAAAATATTCAAAAAACATTATGACGAGAGGTCACTGCTCTTTCCTTGTATTTTTTCTGTTTACTATTCTATTTTTGGTGAAAGGGGGAGGATTGAAAGTGACAGCGCTGTCAGAGGGTTGTCTCGCTTTGTGGGTCGGATCATTGAGGGTAAAAGGGATTTTGAGAACGTTTCTTGTAATTGGAACAAGATCATCAGTCTGAAGGGATCTTCAAATAGACTTTTCTAACGCATGAAGTGAAATAAGATAATGTCAACGCCTCCTATCAAACCTAACTGCAAATTATCTGACAGATGTAGGTGATTTTCATGTTTTTATGTCCACTATCACAGTTCCAGCGTTGGACACTAGTTGCCTGAACTAAGCCTATTCGGCGCCGGCGCAGCCGTGAGACACACAATAATTATCTTTTTCTTTTTGTACTAAACACGTTTAAGTTTTTTTTTTTATGTAGTGTTGTACTTGTAGCATGTGCCAAATAAACTTTTCTTTCTTTCTTTAAACAAAGTTTAAATTTCAAAAAAGTAAACAAAAGTGTTGAAACTAAAAAGCCAACATCATAATAAATAGCCAACAAATAAATGCCCAGTTGCTTTTTATTACTTGCAAACTTCCCAAGTTTTTATTTCCTGCGCCTTATTTTTCTTGGAAAGCTAATGTTTGTAAAGTTGCGAAGGGTTCCAAGTTTCTTTGGAAACTAAACTAACACTTCTGAGCGAGGTTTTTAATCTTCTATAACTATTTAGTTGACGGCTTGTCTGTACTTCGTTAAGACAGGTTTTATAAGGCTTTTGCTAGGTACTTTACCGTGGGCTTGGTGCGAGTCCTTTAATCAGTATCTTTCTGTTCGTTTTCTAAGGGTTTCTTTTTAGAGAAGGAGCCAGCTTTACATGTTTTGGTAACACTGAAGTGCGGATCTACTGTACTGTAAATAAAATTCTCAAGACCGGAGTCATATGTGACGCCGTGTAATACATATTATGGTTCATACACAAAGGGTGGAAGAGACACCACGTATTCAGTATATTATTCTGAACCAAGAAACATCTGTTTTTTTTAACAGATTGATGCACTGAATACGTGGTGGTATCCGTTTTAGCGACGGTGTCCCTTCGACCTTGTATATAACATCTAGCATCATCACCATCAGCCTTGTTCCATCATCACCATCAGCCTTGTTCCATCATCGCTAAGTAAAAAGTTTCCTTCCTTTATGCTATCCTTACTTGGTCTGTGCGAGGCACACCCAGAACTTACCCGTCACCTTTTACATATTTTACACGCTATTGTATAGAAGCTGGTTCTTCCAACCTAACAGACAGATGTGTTGCTGGGGAGTTTGTTCCGCCACTTCTTCTTCCCAGCTAAAACACTAGGAAGTGGCGAAGGGCGGGCGTTTTGAGGGACTGTCATTCGATTCTGTGATTGTCTGTCGAACTCGACGTTCGAAAAGTGCTGATTATCAGCCTAATTTGAATAAATTACTTTTGATTTGATCTTCTAAATGTTATCTACCCACGCCTCTTCTACCGTCTCTCGGTAACCATTCCGTTCGTCATGAGTTCTAGTTACCTTTTGACTACCCCACATACTAATTACATCGAGACTAACTTACCTAACTATTCATTAGACGTCTCCCAAGTCTCGTGCTAATTATAATTAGGTATAACACCTCATGGAAAATAATTGTAGCACCAAAGAAACGAACTATAGTGACACGTGTTTAATTATTATCGCCTAACTTACCAGGCTTCGTTATACACGTGGAGGACTTATCTATACATTATTAAATTAATATAAAATGTTAACTTCCTGTTTGGAAAATATAATGTCTATGAGGAGATACTTTGTCAACAGTACTGATACAATTTCGGCAATTCTACTTATCTTAAACTTAAAAACATTATTTGTATTGAAGAGTATGAAATTGAGCATGAGATCCTGGGTTCGATTTCCGGGTCGGGCAAATTGATATTGGGTTTTTTCATCAGGAATTTGTTAGAATCTGGATTTGTGTCCGGTAGATGGCAATAGGCTCGCCCCCCATTACATGGGACTTAAACATAACTGGTGAAATGTGGGTGTACTATTAAGTACATCTCTGCCTAACTCTTCAGGGATTACAGGAGTGATGTTATGTTAAGTTATTTTAAGTACAGCAGTCGTTTACTTCAGAACAATTTAGTATCAAACAAACTACGCTGTACTATGTGTAAGTGCAGTTCGATGTTCTGTGGAGTACTTTATAGAACACGAAACTACAGCAAACATTCTCGTGTTGAACTACCCCAAATATTATTTCAGTGCCGGTCAACATTAACAGACTGTTACCCTTTAGCAGGGATGGTAAATCTTTGGACATCCACCAGCTAATTAATACATTAAGATATTTTGGATCGCAGGGAAAAAATATGTTAACCGAGTGCATAAAGTCCTTAAAGTATATGAAAATAAATGTTTTGTTAACCTTGGCTTTTCATGCAATATAACAGGTACCTATTGTGGTCTTTTAGCATGAATAGAATCTTTTTTTTCATCAACATACCTTTTAAACCAACTTTAAAAAAGGAAAAGATAATGTGCACATAATTACCTAAAACTTGTTAGTGAAAATGAAATCAGCTCAGGTTTGTTCAAAATTATGCACCTTATTATTTTTTAAATTATTAACGACAACTTTTTCCACTTTCAACACAATTTACATCAACCGCCTCAATTTCTATAACGCCTTTGCCACAATCCCAACCGCACGCCATTAGTTCCCCACCCCTGCCTCGTGACCCATAGTGACAGATTAGAATCGGAACCCAAAACCTCGACTAATCACATACCAACGTAACCATTCAGTGTTTGTATAAACAAGGCTGGTCTTTAATTAAAACGAATTCGTTCGTACAAGGGTTACGTTCAATTACATACGCACAGTTCAATGGTGAATGGGCGTCTGGGAATGTAGGTAGGTACTTAGATTTGAGTGTGTCATGGGGTTTGACTGTTTTAGGATATAGGATATACAGGGTGTTGCTTTGCATCCTCGTCAAATTCAAGGAGGTAACTATGCTAATGATTCTCGACCCGAATTAATAATAAAATGGGTAGGTAATTTTTTATATTTTTTTCTTAATATCGGAAATCTATAAGTGTACACCGCCCAATTAAAACGCAGCCCGTCTAATACTAGCCCTATAACCGCGCTTTCAAACACACAAACAAACGCAGACGTTTATTCGATAAACGGGTGATTCTCCTCTTTTGAAAAGGGCTTCATTCTGAAATATTGTCAAATTAAAACAACTAAAAAAAGTAGCGTTTATTATTCTTGACCAGGTACCGTAATTTATATTGACGATTTACGTCTTCTATGACAACCTCCTGAATTTTGACGAGGATGCAAAACTACACCTTCTATTTTTCTTTAGGTGTTGGTAGTGTAACCTTGCGTTTACACCAAGGTATAAAACATGTATCGCACATAATTATTAATAATACCAACGTGCCTCTTACAGATAATGCACGAGGATTGATCACACACATGCTCAAGATGCTTTGGCAATTGCAGACTTACTTTCATAAATATTAGTCCAGGTTTCCTCACGAAGTTTTTTTTCACCGATGTCAGTGATGTCCAAGATAAACTTAGAATGTATTTTTTTTTAGCTTGTCATGTGTCCCGCTGCTGGGCAAAGGCCTCTCCTGTCCCCTTCCAAAACTCTCTATCTTGTCCGATATCCGTCCGATATTGAACACCCAACCTCGTGGATGAGATGCGAGACCTGTGTGCCATCACGACATTTTACACATTATCTGCTAAGTAATATTTTTATATCACTTTAGAGGCAGGACCTAGAGATGCTCACGTTACACCTATGTTGTACTTGTGTGCGAAAATAAACGCATTTGATTTCATTTGACGTTTCGTTTATTGTTTTGTCGTGAAACAAGTTCTAAAACTAACTGTGTACAAAACTTGTAGAAAACTTCTCAAAAATGTGAACAAAATAGCTAACAATACCAACATGTCTTAAACACGTCAAACTTGTTTTATACACGACATGTTTTGACCAGTGCTTTTAAGAAGTAATATTTTTATAGATTGATCAGCATCACATACCTAGCCTTTCACCAACTATGTTGTGGTCGGCTTCCAGTCTAACCAGGTGCAAGCGCATCCGGTATTCAACTGAATACTTAGGTACCAGTATTTTACATGGAGCGACTGCCAAAATGACCTATAGGATCCAGTTCATTTAGAGATAAAAAGTTAACATAAGTTAATCGATTCATTGTCAATTCGATTTTGTTAATACGTAAATGTGGTGGTATTAATTGCCTTTTGCCGCTGAACATACCACTTCTAATTACCTAAGATACGCCATGCATCCATTAATTGTTATTAACTAATGCCATTAATTTTTAATTTAAACACTAAGCAATTGATTTCTCCATTCTTGAGGATACGGCACTGTTTCTCTTTACTACAGGCTACTATGTAGCCTATCTAAGAGGACAGTACCCCAACCATTTGTTGTATACCAGTGTTCATTTGTAAAGTGCAACTGTTTTTATTGTATTTACTGCAACACATTTTATGCAATAAAGTTTTTATTTATTTATATCCATGCAACTTAGCACAAACATGTAGGTCGCATCCCCCCCCCCCTAGGGTGGTTTCAGTCATCAACTAAGATACAACACAGCGAGGATATAAATCACATATAACATGAGTAAATTAAGCCTATTACGCACTCGAGGGCAACTCTAAAGATGATTTGTGTGTTTTCATGTTTACAATGTGAGACTGTGTTGTTTTAAATGTTGTTCATGACTTCATGTTAATGGATGTAGTGTATTGAGCGTGATTTTCAAAGAATTTGGTGTGTTCTGTTGACTTAAACATAACATAACATCACATCTGTAATCTCCGAAGGGTTAGGCAGAGAGGTGTACCCTAAAAGTACACCTAAATCATGCCAGTTATGTTTAAGTCTCTTGCAATAGGGGGCGAGCATATTGCCATCAACCGGGCACCAATCTAGACTGTGGCTGCTACTGTGAAATTCCAGATGGAAAAACCAAATAACACTTTGTGATTTTATTTCAATAATTTGTGTGCCCACTAGTAACGTGGTTCACCAATAACAGGTCAGTGGGAGCCGTGGTGTGTCAGTGGTAACGGCCCTGACCACGATTCGTGGATTCGAACCCAGGAAAGCTTGTTACTTTGTGTGATTGATATCACTGGAACCGCGAGGTGGAGTACAGTGATGCCCAATTCTTACAGAGGTACTTACTTAGTACCTATTAGGTACGTATAGGCTGACTATGCTTATGTTTTGTTCTGACCCTCAAAAATAATGGTAATATCTAGTAATGCTAAATCCTAATGATTATTTTCAAAAAATAAATTTGCTACACCTTCGTAGCAGTGCTAGCTACGGCGTAGCACAGCGCGTAGCCCAATGGTGGGCGCATTAACTTTAGTTTCTTAGTAGTTGTAACACTTTACATAGCACCTTGCAAGAAAGCGCGGAGTAAACATTATGTATACAGGGTGGCGCCGACAATACGGCAATAAATTAAACTGCTTATACCTCATGACGTTCCCAGTCTGCGTACAAAAATTCATTCGAATATATCCAGTAGTTTAGTCACACGACATTATTTTTCGGAATTTTCCACATGATGTAGATTAATAGGCTAGCACTGACAGGTTAACGACCCCCGCATCGGTATAAACACATGTTTCCAACTCGCTATTTCAAAAACCTTTGCCAAATTCGTTCCTTAAATGTTATTTCCAGACGCAAATTAGTGCAAGTTATACCTAAGGTTAGTAAACCAATATTTATAAATGGTGTTGTATTTCGTTAACAGTTTCATGCTATTTAGTTTTTTGTTTTTTTTTTTTTTAATTTCGATGCTAAGGTTTTTTTGATAGTTTAAACATATTTCTATGAATTAGTATTACCAGTGTTTTCATTTATTGCCGTATTGTCAAATGTAAAAAACGAATATCTTGTGTTACAACATCGTTCGAATTTACACGTCTGAGGTAGACCCACACTTAAGACTGGTCTACTTTTTCGTAATAAGAATGTCAGTGATAAATTGGAAACATGTGTTTAGTTTCTCGCTATTTACGTTTCACCCGAAATCAAAACAACAACAATGTTTATGTTTCCTACAATTTTCCAGGTAAACCCCACGCTATACAGAACACGTGCCATCAATGTCGCTTCATTTCCCATAATTAAGCCGAGGCTCCCATTGTTTGCCTTCACGGAAGTGCCCCTTTTATGATCCATTGAGAAGAATTAAATCAAATGCAAATAATAGCGTGAGATTCACAAATTTTCCTTTAAAAAAATCCCTTGAAAAAACCCGACGCGCTTTAAAAAAATAACTCTCTGTAGGAGCAACCAGCCCAATAACAAACGAATTGCTTATAAATATTAAAATATTGAAATCCGTTCCATTATGCAGTCAAAACCGGGGAACAACAAAATATCGGGACGTTGCTTGCTATGATAAACTGGTTAAATCTGGTTAATACACGCCTTACTAAGTATTGGATAGATTTTTCAAGTAATCCGGATTTCTCTCGGTTGTATACAACTTTTTGGGTTAGAACAATATCTTTTAGAACAAATATTGAGTGGGCAATGATTTTTTATCAACATTAGGTAAGGCCTCTCATAGATGTATCTTTCTAGCTTATAATATAAATCACACTCTTTTTATCGCGTTAAGAAGGAACCAATTGAAGGATGTTTAATTAAAAGTGATACGCAATAATAATGAAGTACTTTAATATTTAAGTTGACTGAGACACTTTTACACATTACACGTATTATTCGCCATATTGTAAGAGAGAGAGAGACATCATATTTTCGTCTCATCTATTACATTGTCTAAACGTTCCATTCCATTCAACACCCTACCTCAATGTAATAAATGAGACAACACCACAGCATATATATATATAACTTAAATACAACCTTCAGACCAATATACCTCTAACATAACAAACATAATATTGTAACTGGAGATACATTAGAAATATTAAAATCATTAAGCATATTAATCAACCAACTAGCTTCACTTGATGCCATGCTCATCGCTACATATTCCGCCTCAGTGGATGAAATGCTTACCGTACCTTGTTTTTTTTGAGCACCAAGATATAAGGCAATTAGAGAAAATAAAGCAATAACCAGTTGTAGACTTCCTATCACTCAGATCTCCCCCCCAGTCAGCATCACAATACCCCAATAGTTTGTCATCATTACATTTATATACAAGCTTATAATTTATTGTATGTTTAATGTATCGCAACACCCTCTTTAAAGCTACTAGTAAAGTTTCATTAGCACGGTCTTGGAATCTACTCAATATTGATACTGCCACACATAGATCAGGTCGAGTTCCTGATGCCGCATACATTAGACATCCAATAATCTGTCTACACAAATTTTCTTGATTTTTATCTGTTTTACTTTCACTTTCCAATATTTTAATATTAAAGTTTTGATCCATAGGTGTACTTATAGGCTTACAATTATACATATTAAATTTCTTTAAGACATTTTCTAGATAGGCTTTTTGACATAATTCTGTTACCCCATTATCTAAATTCTGTTTAACATTAATCCCCAGAAAGTCTGAAACCAACCCCAAATTTTTCATCTTAAATTCCCTACTTAGCATTAACTTAAAGTTACATATTTGGCTCGCCTCAGTTCCAAAAACAAGTAGATCGTCAACATAAATGAGTACATACATTTGTTGTTTATCATCACATTTAGAATAAAGACACGAATCACACTGAGATCTTTTAAAGCCTTCTCTAATCATAACAGAGTTGAATTTTACATTCCAGTATTTTGGAGATTTCTTAAGGCCATACAGAGACCTATTTAACTTAACAATATTTTCCCCATTGTTATATGCCCCTTGAGGTAATTTTAAATACACATCTTCCTCTATATCACCATATAAAAATGCCCCTGTTACATCCATTTGTGAGACTGGTAAATTAAGTTTTGTTGCTACTGCTAAAAATAATCTAAATGTCGACAATTTTGCTACAGGTGCATAAATATCATTGAGATCTAGTATATCATTTTGCTCGAACCCCCGAGCAACTAACCTAGCTTTATATTGCAAATTATTATTATTACTCTTAATCCTAAACACCCATTTACTACTAATAACCTTAGTATTATCAGGTAGCTTACAAACATTCCATGTATTATTTTCCTTGAGAGTTTGTAGTTCTTTTTGTATCGCTTCTTTCCACTTACTAGAGTCTGGGCTACTCATGGCTTCTTCAAATGTCTTAGGCTCACTGTCAGACACCCAAGCATTGTGACATTCATAAAACGCAGTCTGCTTCCTCACACGATTGCCTTGCCGTCTAGTGGTTATTTCATTACCACTTTGTCCACTCGAGTCCCCGCTTTTACTTGGCTCATACACACTTCCCTCACTTTCTGTACCACTACTAGTTTCTTGATAACTGTCCTCTGGAGGGTTTAAACATGTTTCTTCACTTGGCTCTTGTGTTTCACTGGCTTCACTGGCTGATAACTGTACAGGTAGGAGATCATACAAGTTGCTATCAAACTTTTCTACATCACTCTGATTGTTTTCCAGGAAAACAATATCTTTTCTTATTTCAACACTATCACTGCAAGGGAAATATACTCGATATCCCTTTGTTGTTTCTCCATATCCCACCAGGAAACCTTTTTCTCCTTTTGGGTCCCACTTCTTCCTTTGTACTTTTGGTATGTGGACGAAAACAGTAGTACCAAATATTTTTAGGTTATTTATATCATATGTTTTGTTGAACCACAATTCATAGGGAGTTTTTGTTGGAACACTGCTCTTACCAGTTCTATTTATAACATAGGCTGCAGTATTGATGGCTTCTGCCCATAATTTCTTTGGTAGGTTCTTAGCACACAGCATTGTCCGAGCAGCCTCAACCAGTGTTCTGTTTTCCCTTTCTGCATTGCCATTCTGCTCCGGGGTGTAGGGAACAGATGTTTGGTGAATAATACCCTTTACTTGGAACATCTCATGGACCTCTTTGTTAATAAATTCTGTTCCATTATCACTTCTGAATATTTTAATAGTATTTCCTGTTTCATTTTCTACCTGAGCTATAAAGTTTCTTATACACTTCTTAATTTCATCCTTATTTTTCACAAAGTAAACCATCCTGTACTTTGAGTAGTCGTCTTTGAATACAACAAAATATTTGGAACCTCCTACTGATGTCACTTCCATCGGTCCACAGGTATCTGCGTGAATTATTTCACAAGTTCTCGTACTCACATTATCACTCGCAGGATAGGGCAAACGGTGAATTTTACCCTTCAAACAACTTTCACATATCTTAGAATCGAGCTCTTGAAAGCTGACATTGTTTTTCTTCAATATATCCTTTACATATTGTATGTTTTGATGGGCTAACCTTTCATGCCATGACTGCAAGTCTCCGTGAGTAACTTTTGCAGCATTAACTAAGCAATTCGTATAAAAACGACAGTCCAACACATACATATTGCCGCTTCGTTGTGCAACTGCTACAATTTCGTTGCGTTTATAAAATTCGCAACTATTACGATTTGTTATCAAAACATAACCTCTGCTCGTGACACGATTGACAGATAAAAGGTTCATTTTCAGTTCAGGAACGTAGAGGACGTTGTCAATGGTCGTGTGAATCCATTCGTTCCCGTTCCATACTTCAAGCGCCACCTGCCCGCATCCTTCGACACTAATCTGAGTTCCATTACCTACAGTCACCAACTTGTTTGTTACGCTCGAATACGATGAAAAAAGTTTATGGTCACAGCACATATGTTCACTTGCACCGGAGTCTACTAGCCACTGGGTTTTATGAAAATTATCGCCGATTGCACTGACTACAACGAATGCATTGTTTTCTTTTTGTTTCTTGAAACGACACTCACTTTTGACATGTCCAACTTTATTACAATAATAACACTTCCGCTCAAATCGACCGTCTTTGTTGTTATTATTTTTATTATGATGATTGTTCAAACTTGCACTTTGATTAGATCTACATTCACTTTGAAAATGTCCCGGTTTATTACATTTGTAGCACTTCACCAATTTTTTGTTGAAGTTTTTCTTAGCAACAAATGCAGTAGAAGATGATTGCGCACTTTCACCGCCGCTTTTCTCCGTTATCCTCTCCTCTTCTATTAACAACCTGGCTACTAAATTATCGTAGGTCTGCTTATCGTCAGGCGCAGATTCCCAGGCTGATACAAAATGTTTGTATTGATCTGGTAACGACATCAAAACTTTCGTTATTACGAACTTATCCGATATAGTTTCACCGAGCTGTTTCAATTGATTCTGCATTTCCTGTATCTTTGATAGAAAAGTAGACATCTCTGCCCCTTCTTCGTATTTAAACTGAAAGAATCTTTGCTGCACAATATGAATGCTCGTCTCTGATTTTTGTTCATAGACACTTAGTAATTTTCGCCACATCTCAGTCGAGGTTTCACATGATAAAATATGTAGCATCACATTTTCTGACATTCTTGTAACTAGCAAGGTCTGGGCTTTTGCATCGCAAGTTTCCCATCGAGTACGGTCGGCATCATTTTCAGGTTTTATCTTAGTGCCGTTTACTATGTCATACAAGCCCTGGCCTCGCAGCAAAACCATAGTCTGGAACCGCCATATATTCCAATTCTTCGCACCTTCCAATTTTATTGCTCCCTGTCCGTGTAATAACGAATCCATTGTATTTTCTTGATTCTACTTCTTCTTGCCTCGTTCCAACCAGGAACAAGTAATTTCTTTCCCGGCAAAATTCTAACCTCCAAGCACACGACACGACGACGCCGCACGTGCCTTATTTTTCACTTTGATACTTTTTGCCAGTAATGACTTCTTCCGTATACTTTTATCCAATCTGATTACGAGTCTGGGCCCATAACCTGAAGGATGTTTAATTAAAAGTGATACGCAATAATAATGAAGTACTTTAATATTTAAGTTGACTGAGACACTTTTACACATTACACGTATTATTCGCCATATTGTAAGAGAGAGAGAGACATCATATTTTCGTCTCATCTATTACATTGTCTAAACGTTCCATTCCATTCAACACCAATGTTTGTTAATCCTACATTTCACAAACAAATATGGTCCTTACGGTATTTTATTTCAGCGTTTAGGTTAACAGTAGCGAGAACTACAGTGACAAGTTTTTACAAAAGGTGTGTGATCCGTTTAGTAAAACGATTTGTTTAAATTTTATTAATTTATTTGCATTTTTTGACGATGTTGCCATTCTATAAACTTCCAAATTCACATAGGTATGCATTAAATAAGTCATGTTGTTTTAACAATTTTGTTAATTCAAAGCTACCACAAAACATGACAGCCATTTCAAATGAAACTCATTTATTTCACTAAATTATTAGTTTAATGAATAGTTCGGAGCTATTTGATTCGCATCGCAAGCCAAATGGCGGTAATTTAATAATGTTTAATGTAACCACGACAGTCGTTTGTGGGGTATTAACCAAAATATGTATAGTTTAATTTTGATGGGAATTGCCAAATGATGTGACGTGTTCATAACTTTAACCATATCGGTCAACGCACAGTCTTTCTTTCTTTATCGTGTTTGTAATGACTAACCTGGTGTCAGAGTTTTATGCCACCCATGGGCCTCTGACTTGGCTTTACAAGCCGTCGTGAAATATCACTCAGGCATGTTGGTTGGCTTCACGAAGCAAGCGATACCACACGCACATGAATCCGAAAAATCAGAGGTGCGTGTCTTCGGTTCGAACTGGAGACCTATTAATTGGCTGTCCTACGGTCACACTGTTTGTTATAAGCAACTTGACTCGATCAGGGTTCTTTCTACAAAACTCCAAACTGAAAACGCACACTAAATCTATTTCAGATTTAAAAACAACTACGGTTTAGTTTTACTTACCTAACACAATTTATCGACGTTTTCCATAAATATTTTCACTGCCAAAGTCGCTTTTTGAAAAAAGTGCAAACTTCAAAGTAAACTATGTAATCGTGCTTAGATACAGTCAGATATTTAGGAACCCACTAAGAGCTAGATAATCAAACATTCGCTGTCTGATTTTATTTGGCAACACGAATCGCACTTGGACATAAAATCGATATGATGTCAAAAAAATTCAATGGTTAGGCCCATCTGTTATTCCGGTGTTCAGTGAGCCGGCTCGAATTTATTAAAACTTCAGTTACATTTGCGGTGGACCTAAAACTTTTTATATGGTTCGTCTGATTTTGTGGTCGCGACGATCCGTGACGAAAATCACTTTAAAGCTTAAAATGTTTGTGTCGACATTATTTTGTATTACAATTCATTTCCTTTGTGACAAACACTGTTATTTCTTTTGTTGTCTACAAGGAACGGCTTGTATTGTTACTATGAAGGTCCCTTCACGGAAAAACAGTCCTGTCTTTAAAGGATTTTGAACTTTCCGTATAAGACTACTGCCATGTTTTCTTTTCTCATTAAATTCCATACTCAAACCTAAAGTGTTTTTATCTATTAAAACTTTATACAGACACTTTTGAATTGTCAAGGAGTAGTCAGTTCGAAAACATTGATAGAGAAGAAAAAACGCCATGGACTCTCTTTTTTTTTAAATCAAGTTTGGTAGTATGCCACAATCTTAGCTAAGACTGTAGTGATAAGTTTGCTAAAACAATGGTACATATTTTTAACATGCTTTTAATAGTCACCTGTAACTATGTAAAAAAAAGTTAAATTTGACCCACTTCCCGGTTTTTGATTGACCTGAAAATTTGCATACATGCTTAATTTGGATGACAATGCATGGTTAGCTAAGTAACGTCATTCTAAATCTAAAATGGCGGTCTCCCAAAGATGGCGGTCTAGTTATTTTTAAACATTCTCATGCTCGTAGGTATCAAATGAAAGGATTGACTGAAAAGAATACGAGAAATAAACTGACGTAACTAAAAAGCCTGTTTATTACTTTTTTTTTAACTATTATATTTTATTGCATAAACTTTGGGTAGGTAGCCTTCTTTGATATACACTGTCAAGTTTTGTAAAAGGTACCAGTGCAGTGGTGTGAGGGGAAACTGAATAACCTCTTCAGACACACTCACGATGCTTTCGACAACACGGATTAGTCACGTAACGTGCAATTTTAATGGTGACTTCTGGTAGAGAAGTATGAACCAATATCAAAGAGGTGGCGTCCTTTTTTGATCACTGTAAATCGGGCAGTCTGCATTAAATACTGCAATTAGACTACTATTATAAAAATAAAACAAAATACATTAAATAAATATATTTTATTTTTAGACTAAGTATGATTCCATAATTGTTGGTTACAAAGGTCTTAAAACTACATTAGTATTGCATCAATTCATAATTTTTGTTTATAAAAAATAGTCAATTAAAAAGAAATCATATGTCAGCAAAAAATCCTAGTGTCAACTCATCACATGAAGGTGGATGAATCTCCCTAGCATTGCGGACTCTGACCTCTCAGAAATCATCCTTAGGATTACATTCGTGCTCCCCGTACCGGCGCGTCAGAGAATCTATTTTTAACCGACTTCAAAAAAGGAGGAGGTTCTCAATTCGGTTGTTTTTTTGTGTTTGTTACCTCATATCTTCGTCATTTATGAACCGATTTGAAAAATTCTACTTTTATCTGAATGAATCTACTTCCCGATTGGTCCCATAGAAATTTCATCAAAATCGGTTCAGCAGTTTGGTTTTTAAATCAAAATATCTGGGACAAATATGTCATCCAAGTAAAAGAAATTGCGAAATTGATACTTGACAAGGATTTGTGTGTGATGCGGTAACTAAAAATGGTAAAATAAAAACGTTTTTGCAAAAAAATAACCGACTTCCAAAAAAAAAAACTACAAAAGTGGAAAAAACGTGGAAAATAACTTTATTTTCGGAAGTCGGTGCCAAAAAAGTCAATGAAACAAACAATAGTCACCGACTTCCGAAAGTAAAGTTATTTTCCACTTTATTAGTGTTTTTTTTTTTGGAATTCGGTTTTTTTTTTTACGCAATATGGCATAAAAGTCATCCACCCTTGGACCAACAAACATGCCTGATGCGCTGCAGAATCGAGGGAACCTCACCAGAATTTATAATACAATACTGAAACTACTAAACTATTCCAAAAACTTTTCAAAATCAATCTTACAATCTCAGTCTATTTAATGTGACTTATCCTTATAAATGTATTACTAACCACTCCAACCACATCTTTAGTAACCCGTCAACATCCAAAACTTAGCTCATAGAAAGGTCGTATGTAAAGTAGATACGAAAACTAACCTGTAA
The DNA here is from genome assembly GCA_964057025.1 of Standfussiana lucernea. NCBI lineage: Eukaryota > Metazoa > Arthropoda > Insecta > Lepidoptera > Noctuidae > Standfussiana > Standfussiana lucernea. Next base: position 4,214,486 of record OZ059788.1, on the reverse strand, counting down.
ACGCTTCAGTACTTTTAATTACAGTTGGTAATCCTAATAAAATTACTTATTAAGCTCGTTCAAGCCTTGCAATGGGTTGTAATTGGAACGTAGGCACTCATTAAGTCCCGAATAAATTTTGTGTTTATGAGTATCGTACTTTAAATACCCGCTGGAGGTCGATTATTGCAGCACTCGAACACACATGCTCAAACGTGCGAGAATTTCTTCTCGAGTGACTTTATCGAATGTCACACGTCACGTTACCAAGTTGTCACGTTTATTGTGTAGGTATTATTACATTATGTACTAGCTGACCCGCGCAACTTCGTCTGCGTTACATTTTTGATTAATGCTCCGCTCCTATTGGGCGCAGCGTGATATTATATAGCCTTCCTCGATAAATGGACTATCCAACACTAAAACAATGTTTCAATTCAAACCAAGTAGGTCCTGAGATTAGCGCGATCAACCAAACAAACAAACAGACTCTTCAGCTTTATAATATTAGTATAGATATGAAACCTAATACTTTTACTACAACAATTTAACTTTTTTAGACCAATATATGTATATATACTAATATACCAAATATGAAACCAAATACTTTTACAACACGAAACAAATGACTCCTAACAACCGACTAACCGACATCGATGCAGTTTACCCGGTGAGGGTCGTTCTTTCACGGAAAATCTTAATACCGCGATTCAGAAATTGGCAACAAATGAACAACGCCATCTATTGAGCACGGAGTTAAACTGCTAAAATTTAATGCATGGAAAGCGATCGAACAAACAATATAGGCTATGAAGATTTCAAAACAGCATGCACCATCTAAAGTACCTTTTATTATTATAACTTTTTAAAAAACTCGGGCAATCGATTTAAAAGTGATCTTGTGAGCACATTTATTCATTAGTACCATTTTGGTTCAATAGATATCGTTGCTTCTTGAACACTTTAAATTCATATATCTTTTGATTAAGAGCACGGATTGCAATGAAACTAAAACTAATACCTTCTCTAAGTTACGCACAATACTTGTGCATTGATACATAAACAAACAAACATAGACGAAAACTCACAGACAGACATACAGACAAAATTTCAAAAAATAGTAGAAATGGGTTTCTTTTTGTTATCCTTTAGCACTCCTACTATTTTTTTTTTTTCGAAATATTTTCAATATACAGAAACGCCACGTCTACAGATTTATTATTATGTATAGATACTGCTCGTGAATCTAGCTTTAAATTATCTGGATTCTATTTACGTGTTCCATCGTCGTCAACTTCATCTCTGTTCTCAGTACAAGATTGAGGTCAAGAGTAGGCCCATTTAATATATAAAAAACTAAAAATACGACTATGGCGTGTGCTCGACGTTTATTTATTTATATAAACTTTAGGCTAACAAAAGGTACGAAGGCATTCTCTATCAGTCAGCCAACGATAATCAAGATATAAAATGACAGGTGCATCAGTAGTTAATTTGGTTCTTCATTTACATGCAACCATGCATAAACTCACGATGTTTTTTCTCATGATCTTCATTTATTTATACATACCCCAAGTTTAATTTAAAACCTAATAGAAACCAATTTTGAAATCACTCAATTAATTCTCAGTCCCTTTGAAATCCTTGTCAAACACACAGAATATTTGAGGAACTTCCCTGAATATTGACAACTTGTAGTTTTTAATTTTACAAGTCACTCGACATCTCGACTGTCGGTTAAAGTCGAGTGATTTGATAATATGGACCTTATAATGATGGCCTCAGGTAGTGCCGTTGCCTCAGGTTGGACCGGAATGTGTTGTGTACACAAATTCTTATGTTTATTCAGGTCTTTAAATAAGTGTGGAATATTTTGTAAATAAATAACATTGGGCAATTTTGTAGCCTAGTGCCCCTACACGGTTATTTTGGTCGTTTGTAAAAGAGTAACGAGATACAATAGGAGTTGTATGATTTTCAAAACCTTTTGAAAAAGATGTAAAGAGAGGACCTTCGGACCAACCGAGAGCTGTTTCTGGTTAAAATCCCGACAGCCGAGAGTTGTTTCTGACGGGATTTTGTATACTCGTATAGGCTTAACTTGAGGCTAACCCTGATGGCACGATGCGGGATTTTAGTTCTTAATTTTCGTCATAGACGTCACTAGCGTTCTTTTTGTCAATTAATTTAATTCGATACAATGAACATAGCTTGCCACACCTATCTGACTGCGTCTGTGCCTATTACAATCACTGCATCCAACTAAGAACATCTCTCCATCCCTGGTTCAGGTCGTCTTAAAGGTTCAGCCAAACCGTTACGGACAAATGTTCTCGACGCCGGACATTGACAAATAATGTTTGGAAGTAGTTATGTGTCAGTGTCCATTGTCCACGGCTGGTCCGGAATCTATCTGTGCCAACACAGCCAATATGCCAAACTCATCGTCATCAGGTTTCCCAACAATACTTACCCAAAAACCCACAGTTACCAAGTGAACTAACTTCCAAACTCGGAGACTTCAAATTTGTCTCAATAATACTGTTAATAACTTCTACCGGTGTCAGTGTTGGCCCACGAAGACTGAGTAGGGGCGCGTTTACATGTCGCCAGTTTTTAGTACGAGTTGTTGGTTATAAAGAGACATTAAATGCATGAAAACTAAGATTTTAGACATTAAATCGTTACCTGACACATTCGTGTCAATTGACTTCTAGCGCAGGTTGTTTGTTTTTGTGAGTGGCTAATAAATAACTTTCTTCTGTATCTGTAAAAATCTTCTGCTTTATTGGCTGAGCATGTCAAAGTAAGAAGAATATTACCAAATATGAGCATCTCTGATAGAAATTAGCCAAACCGAGAATCACATAAATTATTTCACGTGACAAACATGTAATGAATGTTATAAACTGCATCTGTTAGACTATAAAACAAATCCTATCATAGTCGGGAAAGGGCTAGGCAAATAATGATGATGACGATGTATGTTATGACCCTCAGTCTCGATATATCCAATTCTCAGTCTGCCCTGCCCCAGCTCTACTCAAACACTGGCGCCATATAAACGCGCCTCAAGCCAAAGTCCGGGCTTAAACTCCGTATAGTACGTACATGTTCAACTTTACGCGGCCCGATGTATGAAACTTGAACGATCCTAGTTGGTAAACTGAGAACTAAATGGAACTGACATTTGGGTTAGGATAATACACCAGACTGAGTGGCGTTTGAAATATCAGATGTTACAGCATGGATACAGGTAAAAGATTTAAAAAAAAAACTGTTGGGATGTTTGGGGGGTTTTGAAACTGGTGATGGTACATTTAAGATCAGGTATTCGGGATCGGAATTCAGAAAATTTGCTGTTATAGTGTCCGGTGATTCGGTGGATGAACGCAGGGTAAGATCGTAGTGAGGATTTTCGAGGAAATCAGCTGTGGACGTTTTTATGCGTTATGAATATCCTGAATAACAAAATACATGAAACACTGAAGATATTTCACTTTTTCTTACGTTTCTAGAAACGTAATCGCATAGACTTATTGTGAGAATGATATAAATAATCTGTAGAATAAAGAAAGAATCACTTGGCAAATCGAAAGACACGAACTGACAATCGACTAGCTCTATCACGTTCAAAACAAAATAAATAATCAATGTAGTCACTTTGCTCATTCTAGTGATACATCCAGCGCCATCTGTTATTCTCGCATGGTACTAAGTTCCCGCTTTTCGGGCGGTAGCGGAAGGGATGTTCTGCTCCTACAAATTATTGTATAGAAGGTGGGTAAATGCATATAAATCACGTTTTGTAGGTCAGATATTATATAGGTACGTGAAGTCTAGGGTAAATAGATGACCTAAATGTAGGTACATATTATCAATCTAACAATCTTCGACACCGGAACCTTTTACAATGTTAAATCAATAAATTATTATAGTATTAAAACATTAAAAACATGCTTTTCGTATTTTTCAGCAAACCCTTTCATAAAATTTTGATACCCATATCATGGGAATGCATAAAAAAATAACTAGTCCGCCATCTTTGGGAGTCTCCCATATTGGATTTAGAATGACGTCACTTAGCTAACCATACATTGTCATCTAAACCAATCAGGAACGCAAAACTTCAGCTCAATCGGAAACCGGAAAGTGTGTCAAATTTAACTTCCAGTTTTTTTTACATAGTTACAGGTGACTATTAAAAGCGTGTTAAAAAGTCCTTTTGAAATGTTGCTGACAAAGTAAAATAAATGAGATAGATTTTAATCCTTTATCACATTTGCAGCGCGGGATTTAAAAAAAATATGGCGTTCTAAAATAATTGTTTAATAACGGAGGATTTTTTCAAGAAGCGCTTTTCCGAAAAACAAAGTTTTTTTAATAAAATTTACTGAAAGTCGACGTTCTGACAAGTCTAACCTTCAGCTGTATTTTAAAGAAAATGCTTTAGAGGTCGGAAGATATTTGTTCCTTTTTTTGGTTTTTTATTTGTTAGGCAGAATGGTATTCCTCTTGATAAAACCATACTACTTAACCCTACATCTTTATTATTATTCTTTATCGTGTAGTTAGTACCTAACCTGGTATCAGAGTTTTTATGACACCTATACCCTACGTCCTAACCAAAGCGTTCGAAAACACTTCATTATTTTTTTCGGCAATCCGTCGTCCTCTATCGTAAATCGGTCCGACGTCGTCGCGTTCGGGTTTGTCAACCAAAATATACGTCTCGGTTACAAGTACGCTTGAAAATCGCTTTGGTTAAGGCTAGGGCATGCGGAACCCAATTTCGATTACTTAGCAAAACCGGGGTTTTACATGCCCTAGTTAAGACGCATCCTATCTCAAAATATTTTAAACAGTTACAAATGTTTCATTTCTTCATCATTCACCTTTTCAAAACTTATAAGTAAGTAGAGTGTCTACTTTTCCTGTAGCTTTTTCCTTCCTTGAAAAGTTTCCCAGGGTTTTTTTTAACAAAAACTAAATACCTGCGGAAAACTTCTAGCCGTTTGTTTTATGATGTTCAGGGTTGTTACTTAAGATGGGAAGCAAAATTGTTACATTTTTAACAGGCTTCAAAAAAAGGAGAAGGTTTGTATTTTTTTTTTGGTGTTTGTTACCTCACATCTTCGTCATTTATGAAACGATTTGAAAAATTCTTCTTTTATCTGAAAGGATATACTTTCCGATTGGTCCCATAGAAATTTTATCAAATCGGTTCAGGACTTGGATTTTTAAATCAAAATATCTGATAAAAATATGTTATCGAAATAAAAGAAATTGCGAAATAGATAATTGACAAGGCTTTGTTTGTGTTGCGATAACTAAAAAGGGTAAAAAAAGACGTTTTTGCAAAAAAAAGAACAGACTTCCGAAAATACACAAAAAAAAAAACTTTTTTGCAAAAAAAAACCGACTTCCAAAAAAAACACTAAAAAAAGTGGGAAATAACTTTACTTTCGGAAGTCGGTGACTATTGTTTGTTTCATTGACTTTTTTGCCACCGACTTCCGAAAGTAAAGTTATTTCCCACTTTTTTTAGTGTTTTTTTTGGAAGTCGGTTTTTTTTTGCAAAAAAGTTTTTATTTTACCCTTTTTAGTTATCGCATCACACACAAATCCTTGTCAAGTATCAATTTCGCAATTTCTTTTACTTGGATGACATATTGTTTCCAGCTATTTTGATTTCAAAACCAAACCACTGAACCGATTTCGATGAAATTTCTATGGGACCAATCGGGAAGTAGATTCATTCAGATAAAAGAAGAATTTTTAAAATCGGTTCATAAATGACGAAGATATGAGGTAACAAACACAAAAATTTCCAGCTATTTTGATTTCAAAACCAAACTGCTGAACCGATTTTGATGAAATTTCTATGGGACCAATCGGGAAGTAGATCCATTCAGATAAAAGAAGAATTTTTCAAATCGGTTCATAAATGACGGAGATATGAGGTAACAAACACAAAAAAAAAAAAAAAAAAAAAACATACAACCGAATTGAGAACCTCCTCCTTTTTTAGAAGTCGGTTAAAAAGGGTAAAATAAAAACGTTTTTGCAAAAAAAAATAACCGACTTCCAAAAAAACACAAAAAAAAGTGGAAAACACATAACATAAACATTACTTTCGGAAGTCGGTGACTATGGTTTGTTTCATTGACTTTTTTGGCACCGACTGTTTGACCGTTATTTTTTTTGCAAAAACGTTTTTATTTTACCCTTTTTAGTTATCGCATCACACAAATCCTTGTCAAGTATCAATTTCGCAATTTCTTTTACTTGGATGACATATTTTTTCCAGCTATTTTGATATAAAAACCAAACTGCTGAACCGATTTTGATGAAATTTCTATGGGACCAATCGGGAAGTAGATCCATTCAGATAAAAGAAGATTTTTTCAAATCGGTTCATAAATGACCAAGATATGAGGTAACAAACACAAAAAAAAAAAAAACATACAACCGAATTGAGAACCTCCTCCTTTTTTTGAAGTCGGTTAAAAAAAACTGGAAGTCGGTTATTTTTCAAGATAATAAGGTACTAAACGTTTGGTCTAGTAGTCATGAGGTCCTTGATTAGATTCCCAGGTCGAGTAAAGTTTTATTGTATATATCATTCGTAGAGGCTATTATACCTAATGCACCTGTGCTTGTGTGTTTGTAAGAACTAAGCCAGTAAAGAACTTTTAACCTAGACCAAAGAACCTATTGAACTACACTTTCAAACTACGTTCCTAAACTGCTATTAATAATCGGTACTTATGCCTCGGTGCGACTTAACAGGTAAATTACAGCATTGGCCTGGCAAAGTTACAGCTGTTGGTAATTAATAGTTGTGCCTGGCTTGCGTACTAGGTCTGTACTGATGATACGATATTGTTTAAGGTTTATTTAAAAGGAAGATTTGATTCTATTGTAGAAATTTAAAATAACTTATTAGTATTGCGCAATGTGGCATATCTTCACACTCTATAGTAAAATCAAAAATTCAAAATATTTCATTACACGTAGGCCTACATGGGCACTTTTAAGACTTCGAAAAAATGTCCACGGGTACACCGAGTACAGTCACGAGCACCAATATGTAAACACTTAGCAACTTTTAAAAGTGATTTTCTCCTACTGGTCTGATTAAAATTTCATGTTGTTACGAACATAGCAATTTGGAACTCATATTTTTATGTAATAGCTCCTATCTCCAAGTTACACTCCTTATTTCACGCAAAAATTGCTTTTCAATTTAGGAAAATGTATACATATTGGTGCTCGTGGCTGTACACACCCACATTTCGCCAGTTTTGTTTGAGTCACATGTAATAGGTGGAGAGCCTATTACCATCAGTCGGGCACAGGTCCAGCCTCCCGGCTGCTACTGAGAAATTCTTGACGGAATAATCCAATATCGATTTTCCTGATCCGGGAATCCAACCCAGGACTTCATGCTCAGCAGTCGCCATTGCGGCCACTAAACCAATGAGGCAGGCTTTCATTTAAGTGACATAATTATCGTATTATTATGAAAGACATATCTAATATTATTGCCGAGCAACTCTGTGGTTGGTATAATATTTTTCGGAGAAAACTTTTCAATAACCACTAATCCATATTCAATTAAGAATACGATTAATAAAATATAGCATCTGCCGCCACGAAAATTTTAAGTAATACCACAAGAATATTAGAATATCGAAACACCTTTGTTTGTATTTAATTAATTTGGGCAAGCCACGATGAAACCACAGGCGTTTATTGAATACAATATTTAATTAAATGCTTTATTTTATTTTTGTACTAGCTGTTGCTCGCCACTTGGTTCAAATTTAAGGCACGCTAAGGGAATGACACCCTGAAACAATATCTTAAGCCTAAGATTATATATATTATATGTATTAAATTATATATTATTATTAAAATATATATATTATATATTAAAAATATATATTATATCAAATATATTATTATTATATATTATTGATTATTTATATTATATGTATTGTGATTATATGTTTAAGCCTTTAAAGGACTGTCCCACTATTCCGGTTAAAGAAAAGAACATAGCTTTTAGACGCGGTTTCGCCATGGGCTTTCGCATAGGTGAATCCGCGTACAATCATATAGTGAAAACCTCGATTACAAAAAGCCAAAAGGCTTTGTGTGATCGAGGCGCTTCGGACCATACCAAGATTCATCTTTTAAAATATCCATAGTTTCAATACTTACAAGGACGTCTTAACGTGGACACCTACTAGGTTTAATTCAAGTATACCTGGTTTACAATATAGATTATAAAACTGAATCAATGTACGTAAATCAGCCATTTATGCCTATATCCGTATCTATTTGTGCCAAGCCGGTCAGTTCCAATTTATAACCAGGACAAACAAATAATCAAACTACCATTAACATTTTATAATATTTATTAGGGATTTGGACGTAAAAAAAGTTATTTCATCAATCCAAATAGCCTAAAAATCAATATTTTTATACAAAATCTTTTCATGGGGTCGTAAAAATCGGATTTCCTTTCGTGTTTTTATGAGTTTTGCTGTTATAATGAATGCATAAATCACTTTCTTAAATCTTGCGACTCCTTCCGCTAAAAATATCAAATTCCATATAGAAATTGCTACTAGTACATCGCAACTCGAATGTGCCATCGCCATAATATTTTACGCTTTTTTGATTGACCTGGAGATATTTATACTTACATTGTACTTGAACAATTCATGTATGGGTCGAACTAGTGGTGTTCTGTTTCTGCCTACCTCTATGTACAAAGGCGTGAATTTACGAATGAAGGGAATAACTACCGCCAAAACGGAAGTCTTACAATATCGTCCAGATTCACAAACTATCAATTCACAAATCAAATCCTGCTCACCCCTTATAAACATAAGTTTGAAGATAAAGACAAAACTAAACATCAATTTATCGCCCGTTCCATGTAAAGACAAACTATAAACACCAAATAGATTTTTCTAGAGAATGTTTATCGTGTTTTTATTGCTTTGTTCGACGCCGGGAATCGAACCCCGTTTACGGCGAGTCATAAACTAAGTCGGACGAGCATTCGTAAATGTTAAAAACTTTTTTGCAAAAAAAAACCGACTTCCAAAAAAAACACTAAAAAAGTGGGAAATAACTTTACTTTCGGAAGTCGGTGACTATTTTTTGTTTCATTGACTTTTTTGCCACCGACTTCCGAAAGTAAAGTTATTTCCCACTTTTTTAGTGTTTTTTTTGGAAGTCGGTTTTTTTTTGCAAAAAAGTTTTTATTTTACCCTTTTTAGTTATCGCATCACACACAAATCCTTGTCAAGTATCAATTTTGCAATTTCTTTTACTTGGATGACATATTGTTTCCAGCTATTTTGATTTCAAAACCAAACTACTGAACCGATTTCGATGAAATTTCTATGGGACCAATTGGGAAGTAGATCCATTCAGATAAAAGAGGAATTTTTCAAATCGGTTCATAAAGGACGAAGATATGAGGTAACAAACACAAACATTTCCAGCTATTTTGATTTCAAAACCAAACTGCTGAACCGATTTTGATGAAATTTCTATGGGACCAATCGGGAAGTAGATCCATTCAGATAAAACAAGAATTTTTCAAATCGGTTCATAAATGACGGAGATATGAGGTAACAAACACAAAAAAAAAAAAAAAAAAAAAAAAAAAAAAAAAAAAAAAACATACAACCGAATTGAGAACCTCCTCCTTTTTTAGAAGTCGGTTAAAAATGTAACTAAACGATGTTAACTTAATGTGTCTAGATTATTTTAACAGTCTTTTTTTTCGATTTAGGATGGGCGTAACAATCTAGCAATCGGAAAATAATGCCAAATAGGCATAAAATATATTATTGGTAGATAATACATTTCAACTTTTTTTTATATGTTTTTATTTTCTTCGAGTATTTAGTGAGTGATTGATAAGTATTTTAATAACTTGTGTAAAACAATAGAATAACTGACAGGAACACATTATTTAATTATTCAGCTGAAAAAATATGGTGGGAGAAATATTCGCGTTGCCTTATTAAGGGTTAAATTTTACAATACGCACAATTCCTGCCACTTTGATCAATGGGTTGGAAAAATTTAATTGATTTAATCTTCCATAGAGTTCCATCAGCTACTCCGTACTCCTCGGTACGACTTGCTTAAGTAGTTGATGCTGAATATTACATGTCAAGTCCTTCACTTTATCAGCTTAAGCAGCCAGATTCTTTATTGCTAGTATTTGTTTGCAGAATTGTACAGGCATTGCTTTCCATAGATCTTGTATTCCCAACGCTTTACTGCCACATACTAAATTTAAGTAAATGAAGAGTAATTTTCTCTTTACAATGGTATTAAAATATCGTGCATACTATAACAGAATTAAGCAAAAAATTAAATAATTGTTGGACGTAACCAGTTTTGTTACCAAGCACTGGAGTCCTAACCTAGTTTGATACTAGGGCTTGCTTATTGGCTTATTTATTTATTTATACAAACCAAAAGTATTTGGTGGATTTTTTTTCCTTAACCTTATTATCCATTTAACATACAAACATACCATCACGCCTTAATCTCATCATCTTCATCATCTCATGTGCCATGTAATAGGATGCGAGCCTATTGGCATCAACAGGGCTCCGGGCAGACTCCGTGGCTGCTACTGAGAAATTCCTGAAGGAAAAACCCAATAGCACTTTGCCCGACCCGGGCATTGAACCCAAGACCTCATGCTTAGCAGTCACAATTGCGACCACCAGACCTACGAAGGAGTCCATTCAACTCATAATCAATATAATTATACTAGCTCACCCACGCAACTTCGTCTGCATAACATTTTTTATTAATGCTCCGCCCCTATTGGTCGCAGCGTGATGTTTTATAGCCTGTAGCCTACCTCGATAAATGGGCTATCCAACACTAAAAAAATTTTTCAATTCAAACCAGGAGTTCCTGAGATTAGCGCGTTTAACCAAACAAACTCTTTAGCTATATAATATTATTATAGATTTAAGAAACAAGTGAATATGCATCTTCTAATTAGGCAGCCGTCAATCAAGTGTCAAAACTTCCTCATTCCGTCATCAATCGAAGTTGAAGCTTCATTGAATCTTGAAACTTCGTAATACAGCATTCATAAAATGTTGGCTGATCTAATTTGAAGTTTTCTGTTTTCTTCATTGCTTGGCAAATGCTTCAGTTATAAGTATTAAATTATTCTGTTTTTTTTTTTGTTTTTTTTTTTTTTTATCAAAGGTTTATTGCTATCTCTATGTCCCAACATAGAGAAAACAATAATCATTTTCTAAATCCATCCATCTATTTTATAACTTATATTGGATATCCCTATATCCAAGTTGGCCTTCGAACCCAAATCTACGGAAGCAAAGACAATCTCCGTAGATCCCCTTGTAAGGGAATTGGCTTTACTTCGGTTAACTTCCTCCACCCACACCAATTAACCTATTCTCTCAGCCTCCAGGCTCAGATTTCATGTGAGTCTGTAGCGTTTTTCCACTACCAGCAAGCGACCTTCCATGTTGTGCCGCATGCTCTGTCACCTGGGAGGAGCTAGTGGTTAGATAATAATAGCCGATTGGATTGATCATTAGGTTAAGCCGCGCTTGCCTAGGTTGGTCCGAGGGTGTGTGACCACCCATAACATATCAATTTTCCTCCATGCCTCGGAAACTACGTTAAGCCGTTGATCGCGGCTGTCATTTGTAGATCTTTGACAGTCGTTGTAGGGAGTCAGTGGCCCGAAAGTCTGACAACCATTCTTACCAAGGGGTATCGTATTACTCAGTATTAACCGGGTTGTGGAATATAAGGTTTATTGATCGATATAAATAAGGAAATTCATAGTAATAGTTCAAAATCTTAATTATAATATCTATAGTAAACAAACATTTAACAGTTAATTTCAGCGTGTTAAAACTCTAGATAAATAATATATAAAGCGAAAATTAAACGCACATAATTTGGTGTCTCCGGCCACTTAAAAGCGTAGTTAAGCCAAAAAGACTGATGTAAAGGTCTCTGTCTAGGCTAGAGGGACACTGGCGGGGCAGGAGTATGGTTTTAGCCGGATCGAGTCCGGCACTACCTCGACTGTCTCAACCTATGAGGCAGTCGAGGTGTCCGTCGGGATTTCCCACTCCTGCCGAACCAAAAAAAAACTGGCTTGTGGAGGTCAGATGCCTATCTGACCACTGACTGATGGGACTGTCTAGTTGCTCCATGTAAAATACTAGTATTCAGCTGCATCCGGTAAGACTGGAAGCTGACCCCAACATAGTTGGGAAAAAGCTAGGCAGATGATGATGCAGCGTCTTTTCACTAGCAGTAAGCAACCTTCCATTTTGTGCCGCAAGCTCTGTCATCCACGCAATTGATGACCTTATGACTCCGTAAGTGGGCGTAGTTCGATAAAATTTTTGCCCAAACATATTTGAACTTTTTGCGATATCGAAAACATTTCACATAGATATGCAACGTTATGATCTATTTTTAATTTATTCGTGCTGATAAGTGGGATGAAAATACTGAAAATAACTGAATAATAAATTTAATAAATTGTATTGCTATATGCGGAGGCAACTGCACTACATTGCCGAAAATGTTGTCGTCTAAATTTAATTTGAATCGGAACTATGCCGAAACTATGCTAAATGCAGTTCTAATTTCATTATGCTTAAAATGTTTTTAGACAAAATCGATATTGGAACTGAAAGTTCTACATTACGTAGGCTAACTTTAGGAAATAATGTGTGAACAAAGTACCTAAATTTCCTCACCATGAAGGCAAATCTTGCTGGTGTTCTCTGTACTAGTATATTTCGTTTTGGATTAGTTAATACTAAACTACATATATTCCTGTGTAGTATTTTTTATTGGTTCGCTTTTCACGCAGTTAAATACTTATAATCCATTGAACTAATACCTGTGGCAAAAGAGACCTACAGGTACCTACTGGCCTAGGGACACACACAAGGTTATCTTTCCATGCATTTCGAATTACTAAGACTATTTTCAACTAGTTAGACATACAACGTACATCATTCTGAACTCCCCCACACAGAAATTTTAACAAAAACATCTGTTCCATACATTTTGACCGTGCAGGTACCAGGCCACTCAGAAAGTATTGCGATAAATAGTTTTTATATATGGGAGACTGGCCAGTTAGAATCTTTTTCGAAAATATGATTACTTGTAAGTAAAAATATGTGTGTTCCATTTTCAAAATTTCCCTCCACATTTTTTGCGAGCCAATTCAAAGTATCGTGTCTTACTGAAAAATGGATCTGCGCCGGGAACATTTTAGAGCTATGATTTTTTACGATTTCAAGTGTCGCCTGAAACCGGATGAATCGTTCGATAGACTTCAAATGGCATTTATGGATGAAGACCCCTCCAAGGCAACCGTGTATCGTTGGTATAACGAATTTAGGCGCGGTCGACCAACCTTGGGGGATGAAGAAAGAAGCGGTCGCCCTTTGACGGCTATTACAGAAGAAAACGTGTTAGCAGTGAAAAATTTAATCCAAGATAATAGGCGAATTACATATTCAGGAGATTCAGCACATATTAAAGATTGGATCGGGAAGCGTTCACGAGATTCTACACGGGCATCTTCGCGTGAGGAGGATAGTATCGCGCTGGGTGCCGCACTACCTCACCGACGCTCAGAAGCAGGCCCGGGTGGAATGGTGCCGTGATATGCTGAACAAATTTGAAGCAGGCTCGTCTCGGCGTGTTTACGACATCGTAACAGGTGATGAGTCCTGGATTTATCAATACGATCCAGAAACCAAGCGCCAGTCGACAGTTTGGGTGTTTCAAAATGAACCAACGCCTACCAAAGTGAAGCGATCTCGAAGCGGGGGGAAGATTTTGATCGCCAGCTTTTTTAATTTGACTGGCCACTTGGCCTCAATTCCCTTACGAGGTCAAAGAAGCATCAACGCCGAATGGTATACTACCAAATGTTTACCAGAAGTTTTTTCTGTTGTGAGCAACAAGCAACCAAACACAGGGCTCCGCGGACTACTGCTCCACCACGACAATGCGCCTGCACACACCGCACTCAAAACGAGGGACTTCCTGGACAGTACACCAGTCAAACTCCTGGGTCACCCTCCTTACAGCCCTGATCTAGCACCGTGTGACGTCTTTTTATTTCCAAAAATAAAAAATCAGCTCAAGGGGATACAATTTTCGTCGCCGGAAGATGCGCTGGCTGCGTTCGAGCAGGCTGTACACGAGGTGTCTGCGGCGGACTGGAAAAAGTGTTTTGAAAACTGGTTCAGACGCATGAATCTTTGTATAGAGGCTGGTGGAGAGTACTTTGAAAAGATTTAATAAAAATATATGTACCTGTAGAACATTTTTTTTTAGTGTCGCAAAACTTTCTGAGTGTCCCACGTATTGCACTTCTGTAGGAAACAGCTGATTTTTTTGCAAACTACCGATGAAAAATTTCAGGTTCACAATGATGTACCGAATATTTGTGGTAACTGTTTTCGTGTCGGCCCCTTCCACCCTTTATTTTTTTTCAATAGCTTGACAGTCCCATACATTTTTTATAATCGTAATCGTCAGATAGAATGTGATTTTGACCTGGACCTCTGGACACCTACTTCTTCTTAGCGTGTCGATGACAATTCAAATTGGGTCAGCCCAATATTTGGCGACGAGTTTGGCACTTTCAGTAGCGTCCATCAGCTCCTGTGATGTGCAAACAACAGGACAGGCAGGACACGATATCAAGTGACCCATCGTTTTTGGGGTAACACCACATTCACACTCCAGGGCAGAGTCATCTGTGAATCTCCACCTGAACAGGTTTTCCTTGCTTCGGCCAACCTGTGTCCGGAGCCTATTTAGAGACTTCCAGGTCGGCCATGGCAACTCTTGTCCAGGTCGGCCATGGCAACTCATGAACACCTACTTAGGTACCAACAATTTAAAAGTTAGAAGCAACAAAGTGGCAAACACTTCCGTACTATATTTATCGCTTGCCGCGATTTAAACTTCGCTTGAAATATAAACTTAACAGTTAAGCGCTGAAGCAGTAAATAATCCGGTATAATAGTTTAAACTCAGTTGAAAATTTTACCCTCGGATGTATAAAATTGCATCTATAAATGTTTGGGGAAACATGAACTTTCAGGGTAGTTTTATTTAAAACTAGTTAGAATTTTAGATACATATGACTGTGATTCATTTAGTGAGTAATCCATGTTCTGGAAATTAAATAACACAAGTTTACATTGAACCTAAGTTCACTAATAGGTAATTTTGATACAAGGAACATTACAAATTAGAGCTGATTTCTAAACAAAGAAAAGTTACGACTGCAGAATAACCATAGACGCAATTAAACCCAAGGAGGAGCGATTATTGTGTCCGCGTGCACAGATGAATCATCGAATCAAGCAAGACCTGATAGGTTAAAACATAATACCAGTATTGTCCTAACTGACAAGCATGGTGCATAACAGTTTCATATTATATTCCTGATCATTGGAGAAAACCTGAGTCAATCGAAAGTTTACCTGAGCATTCATCGAATTT
The DNA here is from genome assembly GCA_964057025.1 of Standfussiana lucernea. Taxonomy (NCBI): domain Eukaryota; kingdom Metazoa; phylum Arthropoda; class Insecta; order Lepidoptera; family Noctuidae; genus Standfussiana; species Standfussiana lucernea. The sequence continues at coordinate 4,198,913 of OZ059788.1, read as the reverse complement.
TACCCGTAGTTTCAACAACAGAGTAGTCAAAAGAGATCATCCTTTTAAGTATCCCTATTTCAGCTCAATGTCACTCTTCTAAAGTTACAAACACACCAGCTGTTGAAACCTACTCCGAACTCCTCAAACAGTGGCCACAAAAAAGGGTCAAACACATGTTATGAATAGAAGAGCTACAGTGATGTCAATATTTATGGGAAAACTTCAAGTGCTTGTAAACGTCGCCCGTCGACCCGCGTCCGACTATAAAACTCTACAACTATTTTCTTGTTCCTTTTTTTATTGTGAACTTAGTAATAATAATTGTTTAGTTTGTTCTGAATTTTGGGCACCACCATTTTCTTTGACGTTAATTTCAGTCCTCGTCCTCAAAAGTGTGTAATTAGTGTTGGGACGTGCATTTGCTTTGATTGAGATAACCAATTCAAAACCTGACGAAACCAGTCAAGCGAAGACTGGCGTTTATTCCGTATTTTCTTTAAAAAATGGAGAATCTTCAAAAGATCATAATAAACTAGCATCGTCTCTATTAAGACTCATATGTAGGTAGTCATCGCTCCATGTAAAATACTGATATTCAGCTGCATTCGGTTAGGCTAAAAGCCGACCACAACATAGTTGTGAAAAGGCTAGGCAGATGGTGATGATGATGTAGGCGTCGGACTTAAACAAAAACAATGATTTCATTCTCAACAGCGAACGTTTTTATGTTCGCTGTTGAGAATGAAATCGTGGTTTCGAAAGTGAGAAAGTGTTATTAAACTATACATTGAACTTGCCTTTAAAAGCACAAACATTCTAAATGCAGCCAGATACTATATAATCTCCCCCGCAAGCAAGCGCAAAGAAAAGTCACTTAAACAAAATAAAAACATCTTCACATTACAACACAAATATGATTGTTAGACAAAAACATTGAACAAACTTCAAACATTGCCTGAGGCCGTCAGAGTTATACACCGACTTCCAACTTGTAGCCGCAGTTATGATTTACGTCGAGCTTCTACACATGCTTATGGTGTTCAGTTCAGCGCATATGTGCGACTTTGCCGCGCAATTTAATGTCTTAAACGTACTGGTTTCAAGCATATTTGTAACATTGTAACTTATTAACTAGTATTTAATTAGTAAGTACCTAGTTACTATTTTTGTTTATTAACATTAGCGACATCTATAGGAGCTGCACTTGGAACTCAAAGCTTTGAGCCGGCATCGAAAAATGAATAGTAGGCATCGCTTAGTGTGAGTGAAAACGCCAACATATAACGCGCCTTGTATTGCTTTAAAGAAATATATTTAGGTACCCTTCCTTTTTATGATAAATCCAGTACCATATATCCAGTACTAGCTTTTGCTCACGGTTTGACTCGCCTTATGGTCGTAAATTATCCCACGGAAACGTTTTAAATATAGCCTATTACACTCGGGAACAATTTAACTTCCCATTCTAGAAAGAATTTTCGGAATCGGTTCAGGAGTTCCGAAGATTATCCCCAACATACAAACTTACAAGCAAATCTTACCTCTTTATAATATTTTAGTATAGCATAGGTACTTAGATATGGATATATCTATTCTCCTTTCCTTCACCTTCTATTCTCAAGTACTTAACAAGCATTTTTTGTTTAACTGACAGTAATAAGTTAGAATACCTGCTCTCTTTATGAGCACAATTTTGTTCAAAAATTAAATTTATTACTCCAATTTTATTTTACCAAGCAAACCATAACAGAAACCAAAACAGTAAACAAGCACTAAAAACACGGCACACAAAGCCGAAAAACACCGCAAAAATTAGATGCAAACAGTTTAAACTAACACTTTTAACGCCCTAATTGGCAAAGATTACGCCCGTTTTAAATATTCAGTGAGAGAAAATTGCTCACATTAATGGCCACACAAATTGTACCGCAGTGCAGGGTTAAATCCGTGAGTATTGCTAATTTGTATCAATTTAACAACACACTCTGTTACATTGAGCGTTAATAAGCTTTCGTTCATCGATGATCGTGTCTGCTTTTAAAGGGTTATGTGATGAAAAATGTATGTTTAGATAGAAATGGGGTAATATCCTCCTGGTGGTACGAGGACTAAAACGCGGTATTTATAATAGTGGACTGTATTACAATAATCATGGTCTTATAAGGAAAACAAACGGTTTAAATGATATGATGTGGCGAGAAAGAAAACAGATAAATGAATCGCTCAGTGGCGCGGACGATGACGCAGTGCCGGGCCGGCCGGTGCGCGCTCGCAGCTCGAGTGCCCCGCACCGCGGCCTCAGCTCCCCCGCCCGCGATCGCCCGGCGCGTCGTGATATTCTCGACAATGTTTGTTTGTAATTTTTATACGTGTTTAAACAAAGTGTTGCTTTGTTCATTAGTTTGACAATAATCTGTGTCTATTGATTCTGATGGGTGTAAACATACCTTTAACGAAACCAAAAGGCACTTGTTCTAGCCATCATTGCATTTTTTTTCTAGACCATACCTGGGAAACTACTTACGGAGATATTGGGAGTCGAAGTTCCAACTTTTTCACAAGTTTTTTTTTTCAATGTTATACTTTAATACAAATACCTCCACGGCCCCCGTACTATTCAATGCATCCATCAGCACAATGTTTTAAGTTCGCCGTAAAACGTGATTTTTCATCCCAAAAAAAATTCGTTTCCCAGCAATAATTTTTGCGTAGAGTTACTTAGTTTGATGTACAGAATGCTTGGTTGTCGGCTTCGTGAAGGGTTCGTGTACACCTTGTATCGGTGGTATAAAACAAGAGGATCTAAATAAAATTTTTTTTGCAAAAAAAAAAAAACCGACTTCCAAAAAAAACACTAAAAAAGTGGAAAATAACTTTACTTTCGGTGTGTGTAGTGTTTTTTTTGTAAGTCGGTTTTTTTTTGCAAAAAAAGTTTTTATTTTACCCTTTTTAGTTATCGTATCACACACAAATCCTTGTCAAGTATCAATTTCGCAATTTCTTTTACTTGGATGACATTTTTTCCAGTTATTTTGATTTCAAAACCAAAGTGCTGAACCGATTTTGATGAAATGTCTATGGGACCAATCGGGAAGTAAATCCATTCAGATAAAAGAAGAATTTTTCAAATTGGTTCATAAATGACGGAGATATGAGGTAAGAAACACAAAAAAAAAAAAAAAAAACACAACCGAATTGAGAACCTCCTCCTTTTTTTGAAGTCGGTTAAAAAGAAGCAATAGCTTTCAAAGCGTTTCGTGCTCCCACCATGACTTCCAACAGGATTAACATAAGGTTTTCGATAACGCAAACCTTTTTCGCAATCCAGCATTTGTCCTGCTCCACAAGGACAGGGGCGCATAAATTGATAGCATTAAATAGTATTGCTGGGGCTGCTGAAAATTGTTCAACTGTCTTTGTATTATATAAATTGCACGTCTTGCTACATCGTTTTCACATAATGTACCATCTCAACAATAACTATGTATCCAAGGTTTTTGTAACAACATTATGATTTAAAAGAGTGTCAATGGAGTTTCTTGCCCATTCTTCTCTATAGAGATCTACGCTTTGAAATGGGCAACTACAGTACTTTCACAATTATTGTCTTGTGACTGGGACTGTAGCTTCCTTTTTTATTGCTGTCTTTGTTTCGACAATTCAAAAGTGCCTGTAATTGGCCTACTTGAAATAAATGCTTTGATTTGATTTGACGGGATAAAACGGGATAGGACGGGATAGGACGGGATAGGACGGGATAGGACGGGATAGGACGGGATAGGACGGGATAGGACGGGATAGGACGGGATAGGACGGGATAGGACGGGATAGGACGGGATAGGACGGGATAGGACGGGATAGGACGGGATAGGACGGGATAGGACGGGATAGGACGGGATAGGACGGGATAGGACGGGATAGGACGGGATAGGACGGGATAGGACGGGATAGGACGGGATAGGACGGGATAGGACGGGATAGGACGGGATAGGACGGGATAGGACGGGATAGGACGGGATAGGACGGGATAGGACGGGATAGGACGGGATAGGACGGGATAGGACGGGATAGGACGGGATAGGACGGGATAGGACGGGATAGGACGGGATAGGACGGGATAGGACGGGATAGGACGGGATAGGACGGGATAGGACGGGATAGGACGGGATAGGACGGGATAGGACGGGATAGGACGGGATAGGACGGGATAGGACGGGATAGGACGGGATAGGACGGGATAGGACGGGATAGGACGGGATAGGACGGGATAGGACGGGATAGGACGGGATAGGACGGGATAGGACGGGATAGGACGGGATAGGACGGGATAGGACGGGATAGGACGGGATAGGACGGGATAGGACGGGATAGGACGGGATAGGACGGGATAGGACGGGATAGGACGGGATAGGACGGGATAGGACGGGATAGGACGGGATAGGACGGGATAGGACGGGATAGGACGGGATAGGACGGGATAGGACGGGATAGGACGGGATAGGACGGGATAGGACGGGATAGGACGGGATAGGACGGGATAGGACGGGATAGGACGGGATAGGACGGGATAGGACGGGATAGGACGGGATAGGACGGGATAGGACGGGATAGGACGGGATAGGACGGGATAGGACGGGATAGGACGGGATAGGACGGGATAGGACGGGATAGGACGGGATAGGACGGGATAGGACGGGATAGGACGGGATAGGACGGGATAGGACGGGATAGGACGGGATAGGACGGGATAGGACGGGATAGGACGGGATAGGACGGGATAGGACGGGATAGGACGGGATAGGACGGGATAACACGGGATAAAACGGGATAAAACAGGAAAAGACGGGATAAAATGGGAAAGTACGGGATAGGACGCGATAAAACGGAATAGAACGGGATAAAATGGGATAAATTTGGTCTTTGAATATGGCAAAGACCAAGGGAATGACCAACAGCACCATGCGCAACATAGTCGTTGGGGGTGTGGTGATTGAATATATCCAGGAGTACATATGTATACCTCGGCCAAATAAAGTCTGCTTCCAGGCAAGACAAGACAAAGAAGTTGCTCGACGCACGAAGAACGCCTTTTTTTTCCGGATTGGAAATCATCAAATGACTTCTCCCGCTCTGGGCTGAGCGGGAGGGAGTGTCAGACTTTTACTGACTAAAACCCACCCATGTTCCGTCATCGCCCTTTGTGTCCCGGGGCCGCGGTATCTCTTTCGAACAACCCGCAGCACCCGGACACGAAGAACGCCTGGAAGAGCTATTGGTCGATGAAACAAATAATGAAGGGACCTCTCCCTCTCTCACTGAAGAGAAAACTCATGGACATTTGCATTCTTCCTACCCTCACTTATGGAGCGCAGACATGGTCACTAACCAAGCGTCAAAAGTCCGCACTCGGGGCGTGACAGCGAGCAATGGAGCGCAGTATCCTTGGAGATAAACTTTTTGATTGTATAAGGAACTCGATACTGCGTTCCAAAACTCAAATTGCCGATGTTGGTTTCACGGTTGCCAAGTTAAAGTGGAAATGGGCTGGCCACATCTGTCGCATGCCGGAGGAGCTATGGGCTAAGGTAACCACACAATGGGTCCCAAACAGCACCAACGGAAACAAGGTGTGCGCCTTCAATGGTTGGGTCATGACGTTTTTGATGTATTCTTTCGGCATACTCAAATGGACTCAGACGGAACTTGATGCCCTGGATAGGAGGGTTCGCGCATTGATGACCGCAATTCAGATGCATCACCCTCGGTCGTCGGTACAATGAATGTCGGGAGAATGTATATCCCGCAGAAGTGCGGGTGTCGCGGCTTCTTAAATGCCAAGACCCTGCACAACCGTGCAGGCCTATAGTATTAGACACTCATGACCGCAAGGGGGTATGGCAGAGCAATGAGCTTCACGGACGCTTTTACCGGGCCCTACATGGGCCCGATGTAGACTTCATAGCATCCGTATCCTGGCTACGTTTTGGTGATCTCTTTGGGGAAACCGAAGGTTTTGTTTGTGCAATAATGGACGAAGTTATGATGACGAATAACTACCGGAAATACATTGTGAAGGATGGCACGGTTGACATATGTCGGGCATGCCACCGTCCGGGAGAATCGATCCGACACATTATTTCTGGGTGTTTTCGTCTGGCTAACGGAGAATACTTGCATAGACACAACCTCGTAGCCAGGATTATCTACCAGCAACTTGCTTTGAAGTACAACCTTGTGGAATCAAAAGTGCCATACTACAGGTATGCGCCCGACCCAGTTCTCGATGATGGTAATATCACGTTGTATTGGGATCGACCTATCTTCACTGACAGGACTATTTTTGCCAATAAGCCTGACATTATGGCGATAGATCGAGAGCGTCGCGCAATGATTGTTGATGTAACGGTCCCGCATGGCGAGAACCTCATGAAAGATAAGCAATTCAAGTATCTAGATCTCGCTCGTGAGGTTATTGACAAGTGGGACGTGAGTACAGCAGCAGATAGTCGTGTCGGCCAATGGCTTAATAGCCAAGAGCCTCGACCAACATCTGAGGAGGCTCTCGCTCGGCAGCTGGATCAAAGGCTTGATTCAGAAAGCAGTACTTCTGGACACGGCGCGTATTGTTAGGAGGTTCCTCTCTCAAGAGCCCTGACCACCGGTAGCTCGGACCCTGTTCCCGGTGCCGGTGGGCTACAATTTTTTTATATTTTTAAATGTTTTTATATGTTTTTTTAAGAAATATTTAAAAATGTTTAAAATAAGATAAAAGATGAATAATAATAATAACTTAGAAATAGCAAGGGATCGACACTAGTGGAAGTAAAGAAAGAAAGAAAAACTATTACTTAGTCTCGCACAAAATAAAGTGGTACTTATTATTATATAAATTCGTCAAAACAAACAGATTTGCCAAAACCATCCTGGAAATACGAGACTACGAGTAGGTACCAACATATTTCTCAGATAAGTCTAAAATACATGAAACATGTCTAACCTGTACAATGTATGCATACGCGTATATCATACTTTTCAGATCATAAACTCGACAGCTAAAGACTAACACAATTTTCTCTCTAAGGGATGCTACATACTTGATCGGGTATGTTTCGGCACAGCCGAGCGGCAATTATGTATGTTATTATCGAATATAATTATGTAGATACACGGTTTGGGAAATATCCGTTCAGCTTAGTTCAGAATCTGGCGAGCCAACTCGAACATGATTTGGTGATGCTAAATGCCGAACTGAGCTCGCCGTAAAGCATGAGCCAAATTTGAAAGTAACCATGTAACTAAGAGCGCTAGCATAGCTAGTTCCGAACATCTTTTTTTGTTGAAAATTTGTTAAAATCATTTTATATTTCAAAACTCGACCTCATTGACCTTATTGGGACCTTTTTATGGGACCTTGGTTATGGTCGCGTCATCTACAATGCGTTTTGTCAGACATTCCATTACTTCAGATTGGGTTTGTTGTTGAACGAATACTGCAAAATACCGACTCGGACAAGTATGTAAAACCCCTGACACAATTTTCTGTCTAACGTAATTTCGTCAACAAAGTTATCTATACAGAAAATTTGTAAAATTAATCATGAAACGGCGAATTTTGAAGCAGACGTCACATTGTGAATCCGGACAAGTCAAGCACTCAGTTAAATTAATGTGAGCTAGGTATAATATGTTCGTGTATTAAAAACATATGAGATGGACATAGAGTAGGTGATTTTTGTGAATAGATGGTGTGTTTCTATAAAGTGTTTCTTGAATGTAAATGGCAACCAAAATTGTATCAAGTGGCAGTGTAAGAATGTCTAAAAACACGACAAATATGCCTTGACTATAATATGGTCGAAAAAAGAACATAATTATAAGAAAAAATATTACGCATCACACACACACACAGTAGGAGTCACCTATTGTTCTCAGGAGGCACCCGCACTTAAGATGACCCTCTGGCCAAACTTGCTGACCTTAACACGTGTAAGAAGCTAAAAAACTAGGACAGGAAAACAAACAGTACTTGGTTTACCCTAGGATGGGGCAAAGGTATGTCGTACACCCACTAGTACGTACCTTTATGGTAGTCTTCATAACTGAATATCGGCCATAGACCTAGGAGATAATTATAATAGTCTGTTCACAAGTATGTGCGCAGACACGGATGCACTCTCTCTTTCCACACTCATAGTTCTAGAGGACGGCAATTCGACACCATTGTACAGGATGCACTATGTATGTATGTAATTACTGAAAAGGCACTAATGCTCTGTCCACTGTAGATTTTAGATCTTAGAGAGAAAACTGCAAAAAACCTTCCATCATGCTATTTATCTATTCTGTCGGTCTTCCCAAAGTAAAAGATATTATATATTTCAAAAAAAATGAGAACTCTTTCTTTTTGGGTTTTCTCAACATGAAATGATAATAGATGTTTATTTTTTAAATTAGTTTTTACAAAAACTTTTACACGTTAAGAAAATATCTTTTTAAAAACTAGATGAGGCCCGGTGTTTTGTGCCTGGCTACTCTGAGAAGAAATAGTCAAAACAAACTAGGAGAGACGAGAGATCTCTCTCGTCGTGATGTTATTTTACGTTCATATTATAATTCTCACTACTCACCAATACCCCACTACAGGTACACATTCAACTCCCACTAAATTGAGACTAAATCAACAACATTTCGTAACAGAGCTCTCATCACCCCGACCAGTTGTTAATTGTTCAAAAAGTTCCTCTTAAACTGTTTATATCATTTTACATTTTAATATCCCTCAAACATTTTGTAACACGTACCGAAACATTTTGTACCAAGGACTGAAATATTCTGTAGCACGACACCGTCCGCATTTAGTTCCATCGAATAGTTTAAGGTTTAACTTTGAAAAGTTCAAATGAGTTCCGGGAGGTAACAGTTTTGAAAATAAACATGCTTTTTCCTCTTATTTGTTTTGCTTAGATGTTGTTTAAATTTTGGTGTACGACCCGTAACATGACTGGATAATGAGCCAATTTTGTTTTCTAGATTTCGTGTTTTAAAGGAATTTTCTGTATTCTCATATTATTTTTAAACGACTACGGCTAAGCAAAAAGGAAGGTTAAGCAGCTTTTTGAATGTCCAGTATACATGTCAATCACACATACGTTCATGATGAAGCATCAATCAGTTTTAATTTTTTACAAAAGTGTGTCAATATCAAAATATTACTAGTACTTTCTTGTGGCACCAAATCCAATTTAAAATACTCTTCTGGTTTAATTCACTGCTTTTTCACTTTCCCAACAAACGCTCCTTTTTGTTTTACACAATAATATGTTCAGTAAGCTGTCTAAAATGAAAGCACTATTTAATTACCGAATCCCCACAGATGCACCAAGCACTTAGGTACAAAACTTCCCTCTCACCCCATAAATATTAAAATCTATGTCTCAGGGTTTAAAACGGCAAAGTGTGGTGAAAGCAGCTTTGGCGCCGAGCCCACCCGCCACAGCCATTACGAGATTCTTTAATATTTTAATACTTGTGCATTATGCATCGCATTTCCACGCCAGACATTGTGACAGAGTTTAATCCTGGTGAAATGGTTCAAACGCTTTCATTATGAACATTTTGTCTAGAGATTATGCGGTTGAAAGTTGAAGTTGCAGTGTGTAGATCAAGTGACGGAGGGAGACTAATGTCAGCTGGTTTTCGGGCTCGTTGAGTGTTCGGCATAGTTCGTGCATTTTCGGTTTTGTTGTGAAATTAGATGATTCTATTCACATGTAGGAGTGTGTAGGTTTCAACGATGAGTACCTGTGTGATCAAAGGCATGTGTCTCTTGCAGTGGACAGTGGCATGTCCTGCTGTTTGATCATTATAGAAACCGATGGACGCTATTGAAGATGCCAAACTCATAGCCAAGTTTTGGGCTGACACAATTTTGTTTGCCAACGACACACTTAGATGAACTGTAAGTATCAAATTATTTATAAGATCAATGTTATAAATAGAACATCTTTAGGTAACACATTATTTACAGCCCTCAATTCCCTAATCTGAAAATAGCCCAAGTACTTACGTGTAAATACGATCCCAAAACATTGAAGCCTTTTAGAATTCAACTCACTTCTGAAGATGGGCGTGAAAATAAGTAATTACAGCTTTCGAAACACGAAACCGTTTGGCAGACCAACTAAAAATTCGATATTTCCAAAATTAAATGAGAAGTAACTTGAGTAGTGTCTAAAGTATTAAATGAACAGGTGCCTGGAGTCACTGAATAAAGTCAATATTGTTCTTTAAGTACTGAAGGACGTCGAGTATTGAACTAGTTATATGGTCGCAGTTTGGTAATTTTATACTGGTGTCTTTGATGAGATGTCAAACGGGGGATGATGTGGAATGACATTGTCAGGCTTTAATATTGCAGATCTGTGGTTTCAGCAAGGCGGCGCCTCATGCTAGACAGATTGCGATACGGTTTATTTACTCAAACAAACCAACCGCAGTGGTCACATGCCCGAAATCATATTCAAACATAAGTGGCATTTAATTATAAGTCAAATAAATTCAATTTTATGAACATTAAAACCACTTTTACTGTGTTTTATTTCAATTTAAAGTTCAGTGCTTCCAAAAAAAAAATACCTTCAAATTCATAAATTGCTACTACGTTTTCTTGACAATTTGACATACCCTCGGGTATGTAAAATTTGAAGTTCTCGTCTCCAAACAAGGGTGGGTCCACATCTTTTTGGCGCCGAGAATTTTGATAGCTTATTGTTCTGCTAGTAAATTATTTTGTGTTGGGAAAGGAGAACAGGGAAATAATACAGCTCATGCCACCAGTAAAATACTCTCTCTTTTATGAAAGATGTGCATGATCAATAGCATGTGTAGCAGAGACAAACCATAAGGATACGTACGCACTGGCAGGCGCCTTGCTTAGCACCTAGAGTCTAGCCAATCGCCTAGCAAGAAACGAAGTGAATCGAACGTTCTAGATTTTTCGCACTGCGTGCTTGGCACCTTCGCTGGCAAGTAACCTGATGTTAAGTCACTAGGCTTTAGGCGCCAAACAAGGCACCTGTCAGTGAGTACGTAGCCTTAGAGAGCTAAAAAAATATTACTGATCCAACTGATTATCAAAATCAAGTAGACAGCTCCATAATTTCATATCGTTGTTATTCCCATTCAATACAAATATTAAACCATATAGTATGTATGTATATGTATTTATGCTCACAATGTCTTCATTACTGATAAGGAAAAAGCCGTTGTTCGCCTCTTATATATTTGCGAAACCTATAACAACCGTATCTTGGTCTTGTTTGTTTAGGATCGTCATTTGTTTATCGAATGATGGGAGGAGAAATGCAACTTAATGTATTAATATTTAGGTATAGAATACCTACAAGCCAGTTAATACTGGGTACCCCTTTGGTAAGACTGGTTGTCAGACTTTCGGACCACTGACTACCTGTAACGACTGTCAAACATCTACTAATGGCAGCCGGGATCAACGGCTTAAAGTGCTTTCCGAGGCACGGAGAAAACTCGGACTATAATCCGCGGACCAACCTAGTCAAACGTGGGTTAACCTGAAGAAGAACCCGCGTGGCTGATTTTATTTAGCTACAAGCTCTGGCAAAACCGGTTTTCAATAATATATAATTATTATCAATACAGGGAGTATTGATATATTTGCCGGTTATTTACCAAACAGTTTCAAACCCATCTCATTTTTCGTGAATAGTCTACATTAACTGTGGCCATTGACGGTAAGCCGCTGCCATATTGACAGCAAACGGCGCAACCCTTTGACGTCTTATACAAATACGAATCCGGTCGGCAAAGACGAGTGAGTGACGACCATTAAGATGCAACCTTCCTTTGCCATTTCAAAAGGAAATCTTTTGAAAAGACATTTTTGAAATAATATGTTTATTTGGTTTAAATAAGTAGAGTAATGTACTATGTAGAAGAAGTCTAAACTCTACAAAAAGCATCAAATTCACTCAAATACAGAAAACAGACGGCCTAAATCGCTTTGGCTAGAAAAATGGTGTTTTGCGCAAGAATTCCTGTATAACGAAGGTGTCTTAGGAACTAACGAAAGCTTTTTGAAATAAAAATATCCTCTAAAGGAGTTAAATAGTGATGAAAGTTTTCATGGAATTCCGTCATTGTTGTGAAATCCCACCGGGCACACGCATTTTTGGAATGTTTTTTTTTTATGTTAGAGAATTAAAAATTTGCAAGCCCATAGTTTGTATTGTTAAAAGAGCTAACTGTAAAAAAAATGCCTTTAAGTACTTTGGAAATCCGAGCAGCCGGCCATCCAAGGTTTTTTTTTAATTTGATATCACATACACTTGAGCCGTTACGTACAAATCGCAGTTGATTATTGCAAACAAGCAATTACCGACCTAACCTACACACCAATCTCTACAGTCGGAGTTTCCTCTTCAGTACAAAATGTTTAGGAAACCTAAATTAAATATGAATCGTCAAAATATATTTTTATTTTCAACGAAAATGACAGAATTATCACCAACATTATATTACAGAAACAAGATATAATAACCGGGTTACCCCCTGCAGACATGATGGATGGACGTCATAAAAAAATTTGAAGGTAGAAAATATACAAAAGGTGCGTTTTTCAGCAACTTATATTTCTTAAGAGAAAAGAGGAACCCTTGCAGGTGGGACGGGAATTTATTATCTCCACTCGCTGAGTGTCCGGGACAACACAGATGCTTTTCTGTGCTGGATACGAAAGACACAACGAAATAAAAATGTACGTCGATGCCTCTCGAGCACTGGGTGTGGTACCAGACGATTTATAAATAAAATTTCAAGAACATAGTGCAGTCTTTATAACTGGGATCTCAATCCTCGTCTCTTTGGAAGGTGTATGATATACATATAAGCGACAGAGTCGCGTTCGGTGAAATAGCATGGTCGATCTGATAGAGGTGCCTCCAGGTTTTTCGAACAAATGAACGCGACGATCGTGAGTTCGTGCGATCCGTCGCTTTGATTAGGACGATGGGGTGGTGAATCCAGTACGGTTAGGTGTCACTTTGAGTTTGATATAAAGTAGTGAATACGAAACAGCGATTTAAAAATTCGAATGCCATTTCTTTTTGCATATTCCGAATTCATGGCGACAAAATATTCAGCCTCTTCCAGCATTCCCCTTCATCTACGAAACAGCTTTATGCAAATTAGTTAAACAGGTAACCCAAGCGTAACACAATGTTATTATGTTCAGTATTCTGATGAAAGTATTATGTACCTGGTATGTGGTCATTTTCGGGGGACACCTGAATATTATCCAGTCTCTGGTCCCTATTGTTTGGTGTGGAAGGGAGTTTATTAAAAAATGAGGCGCCATTATATTTGGGTGAAATGTATGGTGAAAGTTGGAGATATTGGTGATGGACTTAGGGGAGAAGTGAATGGATGATGTTTTTACTGTGATATCGGTGGGGGGCTTTGAAAAGAGTAAATGTTTTAAAGAGTTAAATTCGTGCGAATCTTCCAATAACCCAAAAAAAGTATCAAAATTCCAAAACATATCCTTAAGTTTTAAGCAAGCCCATTGCCAGACTGTTGTTTTAAATAATACCTACTTTGAATTCCTTAGGTACAAAAATCTAATTTTAAATAATACCACGCGTGCCACAAACGCTTTTCCTCTTACAAAATGCAGCCAATATTTTATTAATATGAGCTTTATGCATCCATGGGATTCCTATAAAAATTAAATTCAAATTTACTGCGCGTAAGATTGAAATTCTATTCTCGAGTAGCTGATTTTGGCATAATATAAACCGCCTCCGTGCCGGACGTAGTGCTGGGAAACATGATATATGTATGTATAAGATCTTTCCCTGCTTACTAACTAAGACACGACTATGGGACTGTATGTCATTGTTTTGTTTATAAAAAAACGACTCAAAATAACTTTACCATCGGGAGTCGGTGGCAAAAAAGTCAATGAAAAGAAAACAAAGTCACCGACTTTTACTCTTCATAATTAAAGTATCTTCTGATGAGTTAATTTTAAATAGTAACTGGCAGTTATTAAGGGACCATCATGTCGTCAACATAATCCAATAAGTAAAAATAACGTATGAAAGGAGTTAAATAAACTACTCAAGCAGAGTTAATAAAAGGAGATGGCTAAATGGAAGTATGGACGACTGCCCCAGCAATGCATAAACATGGAACTTTGCAATATGTAATGTTGAATAGCTGAATATTAGTATTTCATGTGAAAAAAGTTTCAAGAACTTTTCATATCTTTACAATCCTGAAAATAAAATCGTGTAACTCCTACGTCAATAGGTATAAAAAACTGCAAACAAATGACATATTGCTATGAACTTTTACCTAGGCGTTTGGATATTTCTGCAATGATTTACGATATTTTTGACTAGCGACACATCCCGATTTCGCACGGTGGTACGTGAGTATACATCTACAAAGAGGTAATTACGGGCTTTCTACAATCCACGCAAAAATCACTCCCGCCCGCGTGTATACATAATAATGCATTTTACCTAGCGGAATTGTACATCTATCTCAAATACAAAAATCTATAGTTGTTTGGGTGTCTGTTAATATTAATCCCTATTTTCACATAGGTTCATCATTTCAACCACTTATTTATATATTATCTGTGAAAACTGTCTTTACTTCAACTCATATTTCTACACGAATATATGCCTAAACCTTCCGGAAGAACCAATCAACCTACTAGTGACAATCCCTTCAAAATCTGTTTGTTGATACATCAGTAGGCAGACTGACAAACGCGCCAGGGGGACTTAGTTTAGTAGGTAGGTATGCGGTGATTGATAAATCCTGCATAAACTACGATATCTAGTTTAGGCACTTAATAACCAAGGACATAAAAGATATTGAAATAAAACAACAAAAATACAATTTATTTATTTATTCCTCATTCTCATTCCGCCGCAGTCTTTGCGTTGCCACACCGCAGTTTATGCATCGCATGATGAATGATTGCAAGTCCGTGTCGAGAAGCGAGAGGTAAGTAGATAGGCGAGCACACACTAAGTCCAATAAACAAGCCAGGGTCAATGAAAATCCAAAATAAAATAGCACAACGAACAAGAAAACGGCATATCGTTGAAACGGAGTCTGTTCTGTTGTCTGGCGTATGACATCTGACCATAGATAATACACTAGCATCTGACGTTTGTTTTTTCTTAAAGAAGGGATTGAACTTCAAGTGTAACAGAATCAATAAAATAATCGAATAGGTTGAAAGAACAAATGAAATTAGTTTTTATCGAGCACTATTTAGTTTTCGACACAAAATAGGTAGTAAGATTAAACGAAGAAGCACAGTCCGAAGCTTTCATTTATTTTTATTTGATTTTGATTAGAATAAAGTGGAATTGTGTAAAGTCGATTGTGTCTTTAAAAACAACCCCATTTTCCGAATCAAAACCCTGTGAAAACATAATAACAAGCAACTATACAGGACACCGAATTGGACGCCTTAGTTTCAGAAAAACCTGTTATCAAAAATCGATTTAAGTACCTACAGTTTCATTTGACATTCTGCAAAAGCGATAAGACCCCTCCCTAGCTTGCAGTTAGTGTTATTTCCCCTTGACCTTGTCATGTAAATCAAAAAAGCAAATAAAATACTTTTTTTACGTTTAACGTTCACGAAAGTTCTAGGAAATTATTAAACACTAAACAATTCATGAATGTTTTTTTAAATATTACGAGTTAATGTGAGATTCCTATACATGCTGGGGGCAGTCATTTAGCCATCTCCTTTATATTGGACCACCGCGCGGGCTTCCTCTACCAAATTAAAAAGGAAAAATCGGTCCATAAATTGACAGAAATATCGATGAACATACATCTAAAACAAAATGTATAAACAGCCGAACATAGAACCTCCTCCTTTTTTGAGTTCGGTTAAAAAGGGAAGGTGTCATCTGTTGGCGCG
Organism: Standfussiana lucernea; assembly: GCA_964057025.1. Lineage (NCBI taxonomy): Eukaryota > Metazoa > Arthropoda > Insecta > Lepidoptera > Noctuidae > Standfussiana > Standfussiana lucernea. The sequence continues at coordinate 4,182,940 of OZ059788.1, read as the reverse complement.
TGTTAGTTTGGACGCAGCTTGCTTATAATAATGTTGTATTATAGACTATCAGATTGATAGATCATTTTTCGTTGAAAATGTGGCTGTTATTGGATATTTTAGGTCTAAAACAGTAAAAAAGCTCTTGAAACTTTAAATTGAGTCCTTTCCTAATAAACACATAATGAACAATGTTACTAGGTATGCCAAATCGCTTGAAATTTTGTCTCAGTAAAGCCTGTATGTATACAAATACACTAGTTTTTACTGTAGTCAAAAATACCTAGTAGTTTTGATTTTATAGTCATTCAAAGTTTCGAAAAATATCGAGTCCCGCTAACAGTCACGTAACCGCTTGTGACGTCATGTCACAACGCGCCGCGCGGGCCGCGTCCCGCTTAGTATCAAGTCGCCAGCGGTTGCGCAGTATTTTATTTTGTTGTTTTCGTCCGCGTATTACGTTAATAGTCTTATAATAGTAAATATTATTCGATTAATAAAATGGATGAAGGATTCGAAAAAGGGCAATCAGATAATCTACCTAAAATAGATGGATTAATGGTTGCGCATTATTTATCAACAAATAGTGATTTCGTTGCCGCCGAAATGCGAGGAATAAAAATGCAAAGGTAAGTAAACCTTCCTTGCTACTACTTATGCTTAATAGTTTATCTGTTCTAAATTGTTTTATTAAAACAAAATACCAACTAATGTCGTAATGTTTGTAAACGCACCCACGATACAGGAGAAATTCCTAGTGTGGGGCAACGTTTTTTAAAAAAGAAGAAGAAGAATGGAAGACTGCAACTCAAATAGTAGAAGTACCTACCTACCATTAAATTTTTACGTTAAAGACAACAAATATGTATTATAGTTCTGTAGCTATAGGTAGGTACGTATGTATATATAGGTAGGTACCGCTCTTCTTAGTAAATTTAAATGAATACATACATTGATTTATTGCAAAGTGCAAACTAGCTTCCGCCAGCAGCTTCGCCCCCGTTTCCCTCGGGAACTGTACATTTTCCCAGGATTAAAAGTAGCCTATGTGTTATTCCAGACTTCGTCCATATCCGTTCAGTAGTTTTTGCGTGAAAGATAACAAACATACACATACACTCACAAACTTTCGCATTTATAATATTAGTAGGAAGTAGGATAGGTATGTACTTAGGATGTAGATGTAGTGGGTTGAACGTTACAGATGTACTAAACCTTTTTTTTTTATTTGTATTTTTTTACTAACAAAATACGTAAGGCAATTTTATTTTATTTTATTTTTGTTGCAAATGTAGATGTTTGAACAGATGTACTAAACCTTTTTTATTTATTTGTATTTTTTTTACTAACAAAATACGTAAGGCCATTTATTTTTATTTGAAACTTATTTCAGATCGGCAAGAGACAGTTATGGCGATGATGCTATTGGTTATGTTCAAGTAAAAAGAGTAGGTTATTTATGTACGGTTAAATGTATGATTTCCTAGTATTTGGATTGGACATTTTTAAAAGTATTTAAGTATAATTTTGACGGCATGGGCGCGCGACCGCGAGCGGACTGAGTGAGCCAGACTGAGCGTGTTGTGCGATGACGTCACACCGTCACCGGCAGCCCGCGTCGTGCGGTTACAACTTGTTTTACTTCTAAATCGGAAACTAATTGACGTATCGAAGTAATTCTTTCACTAGTATTTTTTATTTTTGACAGAGAATATGGAGTGCTAATAATCAAAATTAGTTAACATTCTTCATGAAAAGGTCCACGAAATAGACCAAATTTTAACAAAAATAGAGTCAAACATAGAGTTTGCAAAGAGTTTCTTCTTAGAACTCCTCGAAAAGCTCTGCCTGCTCTGCTCTTACTTGCTAGTAAAATCGGTTGACGAATCATCGATTTTCAACAAAATCAATCATATGAGCTCCAAAAACTCAAGAAAGACGTACGCTTGTGGCAATGATTAGATAATTAAGTATACCTATTACAATTAGTATATTAATACCTGCACTGCAACCTTTGAACTTTTTATACCACCTGTTTTTTGTCCATTACAATTAAACAACTAAAATTCATTTAATAAACAAGATAATTTTCCTTAATATTTCAAGTTGAACATGTCCATAAATCTTGGTTGTTTTAATTGAATTTTGTGCATCGCAACAAAAGTAAAATTACAAAGATACTTGTCTGCAATAAATAGAGAAGAAGTATTGGTTTATAAGGATGTATTCACAAATATTCTACAAACGAAAAAGATTGAAAACTTTTACCGACACAGCTCGCCGCTGTCCTCTGTGGCTGACCATCGAGTCCACATCATGTCACCGTGTACTACAGCGTTCACTGACGATTGGCCACTTTTTTAACCTTATTACTTAAGGCATAAGGTTGAAAAGTGGTGGACTGTCAGTGACCTCGGTAATACCATGTACGAATAGAAAATTATCGTCGCGCGAATTCCGATTATCGTGATGTAGTTCAACAACGCGTCCGAACGCGTCGTCCCGAAAGAGGGCTTTCAAAATTAATTTATGGCTTTTAATAATAGAGAGGTTCTATACACATGCTAGTGTATTTACTTTAACAATTCAACCATGATAACAAGCAGAATTTTACCATAAGCTCACCCGAAACATTTTATAATTTTCTATCTATAGCGAAATTTGAAGTAGCTGTGAAGGATACCTAATCCTGTCGGCTATAAAATATTAGGAATTCACGTGTCTTATGCTCAATATGCTCATCCTTATAACCATGTAATAAAGGTCAGTTTTATTCAACTTACAGTTTTGCAGCGGCCATTGTAAATTGGTTTCCAAGGATGCTGATTCTCTTATGTCGTATATAAGGTGATAGAAGCCGAATTGTCTGTTAATTGTTTCAAGACGTTACAAGATGAAGTACTTTTTTGTGTTTCGTCTTCGTTTGTGCTAGTACTTTGAATCCAGGTGAGTGATTTTTTCGTTTCTTTACAATGTCATCTAAGTTCCAATGATTACAAAATGTGAACATTCACTATCACTTACGGGATATCTTCCGCGATTAATGTTTATATTAAGCTCCCAATATTTCGACGCTGTTGCAAGCGCCATGATCACGAGATGACTGGAGAATGCTAAGTTGGAATGCGAAGGTGGATGATAAGTTTACTTATAAACCGTGAAAGTTTAAAACAGTGTTTGACTACAAAATGTGGTTCCTAAATATACTTCAGGTATAGATAGCCACAGTATGGTCAAACTTTTCTACGGGTAGCTGGAACAAGACAAGTAGCAACCGCTTTCAAAACGTTTTCTATATTTAAACAACCAATTAAATTTGATTAAGAGCTCATTCACACGGCTTCCGTCATTGACGATTCATCATGACGGCTGGACGTTCACATTGCATACGGAAACGTGTTTAACCACGATTCCGTATGCATTTGTATTTCGAGAGCGAGCGCATCAACAAATCCGTCACAAAAAAACACGATTCGTGATTTTTTGACGAACGTGATTTTTAAAAGACGATACGTGATTTAAGACGTGTCCGTCATTTTTCACGATTCGTATTGCGTTTTAAAAAGCATTACCGCCGTCAAAAAAACGATGAATAGTGAAAAATCGTACGAATGAGCCGTAAACTTAGATTTTCGATAGCTAATGTCAATCCAGTTCTATTTTGACGTTTTCGCCATCGTTATCTCTGATAGAATGTCACTTTGTCTGGGGCATAATATCTTTTCTCTGAGCGTAAGAGATTCTATCAAGAAATTAGAGACAAGAAACTCACTCATACGGAATATGAGTCACATTCTTGTCTGAAGTCACCCTAGTTTTTCCCCAACTATTTTGGAGTCGGCTTCCAGTCTAACGTCAGTATTTTACAAAGAGCGACTGCCTATCTGACCTCCACAACCCAGTTAATAGTGGGTAATACGATATCCCTTGGTAAGACTAGTCAGACTTTTGGGCCACTGACTACCTGTACTTGACGTAGCTATTATTAATAATTATAGTGGTCTAGACAAGAACATTCTATTAAATGGGATTCAAGTTACCTGGTGACATGTTTCCAATACACAGCCCTTGAAAGACATGCGTGATGATGTTTACACCAGACTCTATTTATATAAAAAGACAATCGGCAGAATTCGTACAACATACTTTTTTTGTTGTTCTGTGATAGAATTTGTACCACTTATTAAGGTAACTAAACCATTCATTTTCATGAAACATTAGTATTTTTAGAAGTCCGGATTAATTAATTATATCAATTAAAAGATTCAAGTAATTAAACGTAAAATAATCTAAAACTAAACGCAACTAAACGTAGCTATGGTTTTAGAAGTTGCCATTTGTAAAATATCACGAGGCTCAAAATGATAAATAATTATTTAAAAATAGAAATAACAGTAAATATAATTAACCAATTACACATTATACCTTACAATGAATAATTATTGCATACAATCTTAATAGTTAACTATATAATGATTGGAATATTATTTTTGCCATCAATGTCTTTTTTGTATTGGCAATTATTTTATTGACAGGTTACGAAAATCTTTCCGAGTCTCTGTTCAGTTCTTTGCTGTTGTTTTGGATTGTGGTTTGTAACTGCATCTGAGCAATTTAGCAAATTATCTGGCCATTTTTACGTTGAGTTAAGCAACTGCTTCTCCGTACTCTATCTGTTGATAGTACTTTCGCGAAAGGACGCTTTATTAGTTGTGCTGTGTGTGTACGTGCTTTAATTATTAAAATGACGAGTTTGCAATGCATCAATTGTAACGTTCGCTTGTCGCGAATAAGAAGGCACGCTTTATCCGACGAGAGTGAAGATATCGTCAATACTATTCGGCTGTGGACATATCCTAGAGATGTAAGTAGTTTCCAAATAACATTTTGCGTACGAGTGTGCCAGTTACGAAGTGATAACTTTTACGTGTTAAAAAGTAGCCTTACCATTTAAACTACACGATATCATACTAAAATAATATGTGTGTACTAAAACTAATCTAAAACACTGTTGTGGTTGTATAAATATTTACAATTTGTCCTATAAACAAACAATTTGTCCTGTAAACAATCACTTATGTGTTTGTACATTAACAAACACATAAGTGATCTTTTACATGTATTGTTTACTTGCCTAACACTTGGTTGCCTAACTTGGTATGCGTAACACTGTTAAAATAGTTATTACTGTTAGTATGACTATCATAGTCATATAAAGCAATGTTCAGCCATACTCAAAATCACTTAATTATTTTCTATTTCTAGATAACACCTGCTGACCATGTTTGCCATGCATGTTGGCAGCTAGCTACTCATCCACGTTCTTCTGATAATATGCCGAGGAGACGCATAGGCCATCAAAGTGTTTGTGTTGTATGCGGACGATCCATACTACGAATCAGTCGACGCAGGATTTTGATTGAAGGTGCAAATGAAGAAGAACAAAGAATGGCTAACACAGTTGCTACTTGGATCCAACCACGAGAGGTATAACAACATGTACCTATTATAACCTTTATCAATTAGGTACCTTGATTTGATTTAAACTAAGAAATAAGAATATAATTATTTCTCACTAATACCATGCATTTTTTAATGCAAGCTTTTCTTTATTTATATTTTTTATTTTAGCTTCGTTCTGAAGATGAAGCTTGTGTGCCATGTTGGCTAAGAGCTAGAAGAACAAGGGTTGTTTCACCAAATGAAGATATTCAACCCATTGTACCTGATCATCTGGAGAGTGATCATTCTGATTTGTTGTGTGCTGTATGTGGTCAGAGTCTATCCACCCCAACATCAGATCAAGAGTGGAATCCCGACAATACTGCTCGTTTGTTGGAGCACCAGCAGGTATATACGAAATAATATATTTATAGTAATTAGCTTATAAACATGTGTCACGCAAAGGGCAATTACTATTTTATGTTGCTAAATCTGGGACAGTCATGATGTTGGCTCCACTAACAACAAAAGGATACTGGTTTTTCCATTGTCACATAGCCCTTCTTCTCTACTCCAGTGAGCAATAAACCTATTCACTCATATTAACACAACATAGATATTTTTGGTAAAGGTTTTCTGTAAGGTGAAAACCAATCATTGTATGTCAAGAACTATTCTGTAGCTTGGTCATGATGGGTGCAATTTATGTCTATCAAACTTAGTGTTTAATTTTTATTTCATCAATGTTATTTATATTTACAGATGTCATCCATGAATGAAGTTTGTGGAGTTTGCTGGGGCCAAGCTCGAGATTTGAGCTTCAATGTTCCAGAAGAACCACAAGAAAGACCCCAACATATTGTGTTGCCCAATATAAGAAGAGCGGCTGAAACACCAAGACATTGCATTTTCCAAGAGTGCACGGAACCAGAGCGAAATATTGTGCCTGAAGAAACCAGGCAACACGTATTGGTTAGGTACCAATATTTTATACCAAGAGGTGCTCGTATTTGCTCCTTACATAGACAGGAGGCTAATTATGAAAACCTGTATACTGCTGAGTATAGCCTTAATAGCTTTACTTCCACACACATAGAGGAGATTATTTTTATATTAATGGAAGGGTTAAGTAATATCTCTTATGAGAATATTCAAAACTACCCCGATAACCAAGTACAGTACTTTATCGGCATAAATAAACAACAACATCAACAAATATTAGATGTAACACCGAGGCTTAAGAATATGCATCGGGGTAGTTTTGCATTAACAGCCTTATTGTGTAAATTAAGGACTGGGGATTCAGGGGACAGATTGTCATGTCTATTTCAAGTTCCGAGAAGGACCCTAGAGACATTAATGTCTGTAGCAAGAAATATTTTGCTAACTGATTATGTTCCACAATTTCTTGGTTTTTCTCATTTAAGAAGGGAGCAAGTGGCAACAAGAAATTCATACATTGCCGATCACATTTTTGGTGAGCCTAATGCACCAGCTGATCAAAAACCTGCAATCACAATAGCTGATGCAACATATATATATACACAAAAAAGTAGTAATTACTTGTTCCAAAAGGATACATATTCCCTTCATAAATATAGGAATTTATTAAAGCCATTTATCCTCTGTGCCTCTGATGGATATATTATAGATGTACGCGGACCATATAGTGCCACTACAAATGATGCCACCATAATGAATAATTTATTAAATGAAACTGAATTTAATGATTTTTATAACGAAAACGATATCTTCATTGTAGATAGAGGTTTTCGTGACTGCATGGATAGTCTGCATCAGAAAGGATATATAGGTCATATGCCTGAAACCAAAGAAGACGGCCAATCACAGCTATCTACTCTTGATGCCAACCGTTCACGCTGTGTCACTATTAACAGGTGGGTAGTAGAAGCTGTGAATGGCCGTTTTAAGAGAGACTTCAAAATATTCCGCCATGAATATTTTAACCGTGGTTGTCGCAGTTTAATGGCAGATTTTAAAATAGCAGCTGCTCTGCTGAATGCGTTTACTCCGCCATTTACAGAAAATATACATGCAGAGCAGTTTGTGTCAATCATATTTGAGCGCCTGTTTTTAACGAATACTGTAGCTGAATTAGTTAGGTTACATAATTTAAACAGGCGCGGTTCCTGGTTTGTACCCATAGACGCGACAACCCTCTCCTTTCCGCGACTATCCATGGAGGAATTGATATTATTTGCTTGTGGTATATATCAAATTAGCCAGGCTCGTTCATATGTGGGTGAGCATTTTCGCTTTCATGGAGTATATACATTAGAGGTATCTCGAGAGAGAATACATGGCTTAGAGGGAATAAACCCAATGTTGCTCCGTGCTAAAATAAAGTCCCGCCATTCTTCTGCTAGAACTTATTTTGTTTTCATAGTTGCAGAAACAAATATGAATGGTCCGGACGCAATCAAAAGTTATTGCTGTAATTGCATTGTAGGTTTAAGAACAGTGGGATGCTGCTCACATGTTATGAGCATTATTTGGTACCTTAGTTACGCTCGCCATGAAGGTATGACCCGACCTGCCCCTTTCCTAGATGAAATAATATTAAGAATCGATTAGGTAATTATAAGAACAATAAAATAAATGTAATTTCCTACAAAAACAAAGTAGTTTTATTTACCCACACTCAAAACTCCATCAGCACTTCATCATTCATCATCATCAAACTATTCCAGACCGCTGCTGGACGTAGATCTCTCCTAAAGCACCCTACTAAACAGGTACAATTCTCATGTCAATTTTTCAACTTAATGATAAGTAAAACACTACAAAGACAGCACCAGCTATCTAGAACACGTAATAATATTTATTGGGACATAACCTCAATAATATTTATTGGGACATAACCTCAAAAATAAAACTGGTTATAACTTTTAAGTCCCAACTTCTAAAAATCTAAGAATTTTAAAAGGGCTTGCCTATCGTATTGACTACCAATTAAAACAAAAAATATAGCAAAACACGATATTTTATTAGGTGTACGAAACTCCCATACAACCCTGCCGATCGCCTTTAGAAGTAAATTCCATTGTTTTGTCTCTAGGAGATGACCTGAGTCTCTACAAGACTGGTGCGTGGGGCAGGGTGCGTCGAGGTGGCTGCGACTTCTACGGATGCCAAAGATTCTGCCACAACTCTGGTGGAACAGGACCAAAGGGAGGCGGCGTTTGCATCAAAAACCACTGTGACTGTACTGTAGTCCCGGAAGATTAATAAATAGAAGGTTGAATAAACCATGTTTTTTTTACTGATCAATACCGATGTGTCTAGCCTGTAGCAGTTCACTGCTGGCACCTTTTACAAGTGTTTACCTGAAAGCCACTGAACGGTATCCTCAGTTCAGTTCTCCGACTTTTGTCTTCACTATTAATGGTGGTGCCCCTTTTCGGTACAATGGTTGATCGTACGTTTGTGGTAAAGCTTGAATAGCAAATACCGACATAAAGCGCTGTAAAATTTAAATGGTTGCCAAGGACGTGAGGTTGACCGGACAGTAGGCCACACGACACTGATATCAAAACCTGCAGGTATAAGCTAGCCTATTAATTAGTTGAAAAGCCGCACTACGCTAGGCCAGCTCGAGTTCAAAGTTTTACCAATTACGTCGTGACTATAACACACATGGTGGTATACATGGTGTAAATAGACGCTTACAAAGCCGTCAAACAAGCATTCTGTACATCAAACTCAGTGACGTTGCGAAAAAATATTACTGAGAAATAACTTTTTTCTAGTGAAAAATCACAATAATCACAATAGCAGTCAATGCAACACACTGAAATTATTGTGCTGAGTTAGAGTATGACATACCTCATCTTAAGTAAATCTAAAACATTCAAAATTTGAAAAAAAAAACTAGTGAATAAGTCGGAACTTTGACCTCCAATATATCCGTTAATAGAAGTTACCCAGGTATGGTCCAGAACAAATAAATATCACATGACTGGAAGAGCAAGTACTCCTCGGCTTCGTTGTGTACCCCCCTTTTTAATGATGTAACAAGGAATTCTAGAGCCTTCACAATAACGCCAGGGTGCCCTTTTTACTTTTATCTGATAAATTAATATATTGTGTGTTGATCAACGCTACACAAATACATGCCAGTTTTCCTCAATTATATTAAGGAAAATTGTAATTGCAAATCAAGATAATGTAAAGACGATTTGATTATATCTGTCAAAAAATCCAACCGCATCTATTGACCAACAAATACCTGTTCCTTATTTTAAAGTGCATAGTGTTTAGTTTTGAACAACAGTTACTTTCACAGAAGTCAATGTTTTATTTGGTTTCATTTTCAAAGTTTACGTATATTTATATTTAATAATATCATAACATCTTTTTTTAATTCGTCACTAGAATACATTGCATTCAGGTGGGTTACAAGGATCTGTTAGTACAGGAATGTTTTAGTATTATTCCGAGAGTGGGTAAGAGATGCCGCTAGACAGTTGTCTAGAGCTGTCACTTTCCCACTCTCGGAATAGTGCTAAAATATTCCTGCACTAACACATCATGTTAACCCCCAGAATGTCGGATCCAAAAGGTTGTCACGTTCTAACAATCTCAGCCAGGATACTGAGGGCTTATCAGAAATAGTTCTGATCAGCTTTATTCTTATCTAATATATGTATTTTAACCACTTAATCTTATGTCACTTCATAGTACTTATTGGTTTTAGTGAATAAATAAATTTAATTACTTTTTTAATAAATTATAACTATATTATACTTTAAAAAATTATACTATAAAAAAGTAATTATTTTCATAGCCCTTCTAATTTTACAGGCGTGATGTTCTTTATATTTAATACAATTGCTAACAATAATTTATTATCTCTTGAAACTGCTTATCTCGCAACGGAGAATTAAAAAAAATACTAAAAACAACATTTTGAACATTTAATTTCAACGTGCATCCGATACGCGAGCAAAAGTAATTTAAAATATGAGTTCAACAGACATTTGCAGTAAAAAAACGAATGAAAACGATAAGTGAGTCATACACTGCAAAATTCTATTATAAAATAAACGGCTTCTGAAAAAACATGGTACCTACGTGTTACGAGTTAAAAAACCAATACATGTGACATGTTTATGTTACTTTAATCTCTTACTTTTGAAAAACTTGATTGCGTAAGAGATAGTTTTGACGTCATTTGCAAGACGTCAAAACAATGTCTTAAGCAATCAAATTTTTAAAAAAATACAGAAAGAACTAGACATAACAGAGCTAAATAAATTTAATGTCAAATCAAAAACTTCAGACTAACTCATACATCAGGACTATCTTTAAAACTGAGTCTTTATTTATCATACATCGCCTGACATAATAATAAAACCACTTCAAAAAACCACAAACACCACTAACACTCACACACACTCCCTCTCCCTTCTCACACACATACTCATACTTCAACACTCACACATATTATTAATTAATATTATTATGCATTTTAATTGGTACATCGACTCACTTTCACTCTTGTAAACTTCAGTTTTGGCCGATCACTGTCTCTTAAGATACAGGTCTCCTAGTTTAAGAGATAGGGTTCATTATTTTTTGTATGCATAGACTTCTCTTCATTGTAGACCTAAATCTTCTGTGCACATTAAGTTTATATTGTTATACTTATTGTATCTCTGCCACTTTGTTTGTTTGAACTGTGTCTGTGTGTATTATTTGGATATATATATATATATTTTTCGTTTCACTGTTGTAAGTTTCTGCAATTTTTTGGTAATAAAATCACGTAAACAATTGATCAGAACCATCACATAGTGGGTGCCTGAAGACGATTGTCGTCACCGAGGCAGGCCCAAGAAACGCTGGCCTGACGATTTGGACTCGTTCCTGACTGATTTAACAGAGAACGCATATTACCAGAAGAGTTGTAAAGGAATGGGGGAGGCCTTTGCCCAGCAGTGGGACAGAATGGGCTAATAAAAAAATAAAATAGATGAGGTGAGGCGACGCTAAACCAGTTCCGAGATTACGTGCAAAATACGCAGGTCAGAGAAATTTTATTGTTACATATCAGCCGGAGGGCATCCCATTCAATTTCCATAGGCACCCTCCAAGAATCGCCACGTTGAACGCTCTTAAGGTTGTCGCATCCAACAGAATCCCGCTGCTATTATCAGGTCATCAGACCACTTTATTAGAGGCTTTTCAACGCTGAACCATAAAACCAATGGGTACCTAGAGTGATTATTTCAAGGGGACATCCAAATCCACTGTCACAATTTTTTATTCAGACTATAGCAAAAAAATTAATAGGCATGCCAAAATTCAATTCATGAAAAAGAGAAAAGTTTCTTATGAACGTTTTCCGGTATCTCATAAGCATTGGGATTTCGACACGTTGTCCCACTTAAAAGAAGACTATGTATATTTTATTTTGCTCTTTAGGACACTACTAATTTACTGATTTTCAGTGAAAGAATATATTCTGTGACAACCCAGAAATAAGGTAATGTTAAGGCTGAGGTCGAAGAGGTCAGGCAATGCCGATCCAGTGCCAATATATGTATACGTATAACTTTAACTACTACATTACTAGAAACAGCAATTTAGCCACATCTGAGAGACCAACACTAGTTATTTCAAGCTTAATCAAATAAAAACTTTATACAAATCCAAAACTAAAACGCTATCAACTAAATTTGTGACGTCACTCTAACCCTCCACTCGGAGTGGCCCGAGCATGTAATCCTCGCGCCCGTTCTGGCCCACTGCATAAAACCGATAGCTCAAACGAACGAGCCATGAACTAACGTGAAAAATATACTTTGTCTAACTTTTTGTTAGCATAACGTTCGGTAGTGGGTTTGGGGTTGAAAGAATGGTTGGGTAATTGATTTTAATAGGAAAACGTTGTTAAAAGTGCAGAACTGTCTTTTCCTGAGGTGGATGATATGTCAGTTAGTAATTTTCGATCCACAAAAAACATCAAACAAACACAACACATACAAAACACACACACACATACTCACACACTTTTTATACTTGGAAGAAAAAGATCGATCATCATCATCCGATTAGCCTTTTAGTATAACGGACGTTGCGGAATACCAGTATTTTAAATGGAGCCTATCCGACCGTTTTAACGCAATGGCTGGCTAACACGACACCCCTTGTTAAGACTGTATTTGTATATAATATCAGAACGGTTCGATGAAAGTCTACGAACAACCCTTCTTTTGATAAATAATCAAAAAGTGCCCTTTAAGCAGTAACGATTAAAATTAATAGCCCCAAAAAGTACACATTCGTCCCACAATAACATTTCAATCAAGTGCCTATATTATTTCTTAAAACAGAATTGTTAAAATCACTTCAGATTTCGCAAGGGAATTGGATAATGATATTTTGGGTAGGTCTACCTGAGCCCTTAAGAGCTCTCCCACGCAAGCTTCAAATGCCAGTTCATGAAATATCAATCGAATGATATCGATTGCTATAGTTGGCGTGAGATGAATCGAGATGAAAAGGTCTTGCTTTGATTGAACAGAACTTCAATAGCATCTCCTAAAAAGGATTTTCGATGGTCATAGTAGTAATTTAGAAATCGAAGTCGAAAGTTCTGCAGCATAAGGGTGAATAAAGCTTGTGTGGATACCGCACTATTTTATTTCTATAGGTTTTTGCAGACGATTAGAAAATTATTCACAAAACGTAAATCAAACAGTAATGAACATTGGTTATGAATGACCAACTTCAAGGTTTATTTTGAGAGTAGGTCGAATTTCATTGAGAGGGAGGCTGTTTCTCAATAGTGTTTCAGCAATGAGAACATTATAGACTGTTTATGCAACGATTATTTGAAGGTTAAGTAAGGGGCATGTGTGGTGTAATGCGAATGGAAAAATTAAGAGATGAGTACAAAATAGAAAGTCTGAAAAGTTGTGTTTCTTGGTAAGGGCATGTGACGCGACAGAATGAGGAAAATGTCGTGAGAAGACCAAAGAAACGTTGGATGGACTGTGAAAAATGACATGGCAAGAAATGAGGTGTGTGATGAGATGAAGACTAATAGAGAAGTATGGAAGAAGAAGTCATGCTGCGCCGACCCCAAATAAATTGTATTAAGGGTAGGAGAATGATGAATAATGATGTTATATGATGATAGTGATGTTTAGTGAAGATAGTGGTGATGGCATTAGACTATGCAACATTAATTTCGACTTTCACACTCGGACGTAACTTGAGTTAACCGACATTTAAACTATTGCTATAACAAGACAAAGTGTAGGTTACTCAAATAAACACAAGGAATATACGGCCTTCGGCTAGACACAGAACATAGGTCTAGACTCTAGACCATAGCCCGATGTTAGATGCTATTTAATTTATTCTGTTCATAAAACATCAGTATTATGATAAGGTAAAATAATTAACCCAAGCTCGTATCAAAGAGATGGCTAAACTGTAAAGTGGAGAAAAGGTAGTCCCACGATGAATACAATTATGAGCCAAATTTTAAAACATTAATTCGAGCAATAATTTTGATGGAATGATGTAAATTAGCATTTGAGTAGCTTCGTCGGGTCTTCACGTCGCGAATTCCACAGAGCCTAAAGACTAAAGTATTCAACCAGTTCGTTCTGCCTATTATGTCTTACGTGGACACTCACGGTATGGTTGGCTCATAAATTCAAGGTCGATCAGCGAGGTATGGAACGGCCTATGCTTGGAAGTTGGAGTCTCTCTGAGGGATCGCATCCGTAACGAGGTGATCCGATAGAAAACCAGAGTTGTTGATATAGCTCACAGAATAAGCTTCAGTGGCAATGGGTCGGCCATGTAAGCCGTAGAACCGATGACCGTTGGGGTAGGCTTCTTCTTGAGTGGAGACCGCAAATCAGCAAGCGTAAGGTGAGACGCCCTCAGGGGGGTCGGTGGAGCGATGATCTACGCAGGGTGGCTGGTAGTAACTGGATGACAGTTGCCGAGAATCAAGTTAAGTGGTGTGCGATTGAAGAGGCCGATGTCCAGCAGTGGACTGCTGTAGGCTGGCGTTGATGATGATAATGCAAGATAAAAGTGTAAGATCAATACTCTTGAATATACGTATGTTTCTTTACTATAAACTTACGCCACGAGTACCTACACAGAAACTATAGACCGTCATCTGCTACGATACTGCTGTATTTTTAACCGACTTCTAAAAAAGGAGGAGGTTCTCAATTCGGTTGTATGTTTTTTTTTTGTGTTTGTTACCTCATATCTCCGTCATTTATGAACCGATTTGAAAAATTCTTCTTCTTTTATCTGAATGCATCTACTTCCCGATTGGTCCCATAGAAATTTCATCAAAATCGGTTCCGCAGTTTGGTTTTGAAATCAAAATAGCTGGAAAAAATTTCATCCAAGTAAAAGAAATTGCGAAATTGATACTTGACAAGGATTTGTGTGTGATACGATACTATAACTAAAAAGGGTAAAATAAAAACTTTTCGTTTGTCGGTGCCAAAAAAGCCAATGAAACAAACCATAGTCACCGACTTCCAAAAGTAATGTTATTTTCCACTTTTTTAGTGTTTTTTTTGGAAGTCAGTTTTTTTTGCAAAAAAGTTTTTTATGTGACATCTTTGACTTAGATCTCGGTAGGTGAAGTGACATTTCCTATATTACTTACGCCATTATGTGGTCGAGTATAGTTGTAAAATATTAAATGACATCTCTTTTAATTTTTCCATTTCTAACCCTTTTCTTAACCTTTCCCCATCCTCTCTTCTCTCTCTTCTCTCTTTTTTATCTCTTTTTTTACCCTTTTATTTTTTTCGTTTTTTTTATTTTTTTTTTGTTTTATTTTTTTGTGTGTAACGATACTTTTTACTTACATTACATTGACAAGAAAGCAATACAAATATAATAAACTTTTCGTATTGCTACTTTCAATAGTCCATCAGAACTAACCTTCTGTCTCATACATAACACATAATTTACGTAGGCGTCTGGATACAAAGTGCTTAAGCGTAGGTTGTTATGATAAATTTTAAAGGAGCTCTACGTCTAAGAGCCCCGGGGCTCTTAAATGGTGTAAATTTTCTTTTCACTGTGTTGAAACCAGTATATTTTTGTATGGCTTTGATCTCAAAATAGCTAATATGACTTTGTAGTGTTTTATTCGAAAGGGTTTCATTCAAAATTATGTTATTTAATCTAATATACGTGGTTACGTATTTGTTTTTCACTCTCTATTTCTACGGAATAAAAACGATCAGTACTTATTTCTGAGAAAAGATTTAATAGGTAATCATAAATCTTACTACTATTACTACAATGACGCCAGAACGGCTAAACGGATCTGGATGAAATTTTGCACAAATATTGGTTATAGTCTGGAATAGCACCTAGGTTACTCTTTAAATGGTTTCTTTCTCTTTTCTTCTTTATAAGTAAAAACTGTTGTTTCTAAATTCTTGTCTTGGTAATTCCTTTACATTCCGGTGAACGCCGTGGGAATCCAATAGATGCGAGAAGCACTGGCTCGATCGATGTGGCGAAGCTTGGGAGAGGCCTATGCCCAGCTATAGACGACTGTCGGCTGATAAATGATGACTCTAGTGAAGAACAATCCACCTCGTTTCAAGAACCTTTCCACCTGCTCTAACTTACAGCATAAACCTCCTGACAGAGGTCACTCCGAATAAGTATTCGGACCGCCGAGTCTGCGTCATTTCACTGCTGCGCCATCGAAAGGTAAACTTAAATGAATAATATATATAATTTTACACAAAATTATAAATAACAGCGTTTTATAATCAAAATTAGAGTCAATATGTTACTGCGACATACAAGCTGAATAAAACCGGGAAGTTTTGCGGTTACTGGAAAACTGAGAAATGCTTTAATCTGCTTTTTTTTGTAGCTCTAAAGCAATGCACTTGTTACAAAAGCTGTAAGATGGGTTTAGCTTTATCTCAATAGTTAACTGATGCGTGATTTCATCCCAGAAAGTCTGCAAGCTAAGTAATTCTCCAGATCAGAGTTTAGTTTTTAGGTTTCTTAATCTGCCTAAAAATGTATTAATCATCATCTTTTTCTCAGTATAATAAAGAGAAGAATTCTTAGTGCCAACAGCCAAGCTAATGCCATCTATGGCATAAAGCTGGAACTAAATATCCACCGGCATACCAACATTGATGAAACCTGGGAAATAAGGTCAGGGATAGAGCTTGTGATTTTCTTTGGCTTTATTCAATTTTGTTATGCTCATGTCATCGTAGTGTAAGCTTTGGAAATAGCCGTTCAGGCGACAGGCCATACATGACTTACCTTCAGGTGAGATAGTAGTCAAACGCGTGCATATTAATTTGTAAAAGGTGGTAATGATAATAATATTGACTCGTAAAGAATTCACCCTCTCTGTATTCTAAAATAGATCCGTCTTAAGCTGCTGTCAAAACAATTAAATGTCACCTTGTAGCAAAATCTCGGAATTTATTTTATTACGATTTTTTTTTGCAATTTGCAGGTCAGTGTCAGGCTGTATGTTGAACAAAATATGATTCGCGACGATAAATACAGAATTATAAACATTAAATCATCAAAGCAGCCCTCTAAGTCCATTCAATCCCATTGAATGACTTTTTCAAAACTAATTCGGGCTATCTTAGCGCATCTTCCTCAAACGTAATATTAAAATTACAAAACGATGCTAAAATATGAACGAAAACCAACACTAGATTTTTCTTTATAGCTGCATATTCTGCAGTCACACTCCCGAAGGGTGTTGACAAGTAAATATCGATACAGATCGCAAAAAATATCGAAGCATCAGTTGTCGAACCTTTGAACCCTACTCACTCTGTCACATACAAAAATACCGAGATAATTATGTCAATCCTTTTGCCCTCAATGAACGGTTCTACGTCATTTCGAGAGTAGACAAAACGTCACTACCTACAAACGATGTACATATCTACGTATACATCCGCAATGCGTAAAAGTCATTTCGAGTTCAACATCAGCGCTCAAAACCGCTCTTTGTCAATCAACGATGTAAATGATAGATGATGGCTGTCCGACATATTATCGTCAATATCGTGAAATTATTGAGTATGAGAGCCCTCATCATGAGTTCGTTCCGTTTTGAATAATTGCGTCTGTCGAATATTTGTAGGGTCGTTCTTTGGTGAATTTTGATGCAGGTGACTATGATTGATTGGTCGTGTGGGAATATGTGTTTTATAGAATTTTATTTGGTGGACACCAGCGATATGGCAAACGCGTGGCTAATTTCTAGGCCGACTCATTATAGAAGAAGAAGCATTTTAAATAAGCTACGTGTAAAAGTCATTAAAAACTATGATTGACAAGAAAAAACTAAAACCAGAAAGCAAAGCTATTAGTAAATAGCCTCACATCAGAACCTAAAAACTTCGATCCATCCAAAAAATCAACAGCTCTATGCAAAAAAAACCAATATCGAGTGCCGCACTCGAATACGAGTCGAAAACAATAAGGTAAGGGACTTATAAAATTGAAAACGAAAAAAATACGCATCGCCGATACGAAATTTTGATCCATTCAAATTTTCAAATCCGGATCGGCATGGACGAAACATCGGAACGTCAGTCGATCTAACTCTGAATGGAAACTATTTCACGAGTAGCGTGTAGTCAGGTTTACTGTCCAGCTAATACGCGAGCCGAGAGCGACCGAACAATAAAAATTGAGAAACAATCGACGAAAATCAAAAGCCGTTTTGCATTGGGTTTTTTTTTTTGTTTGGTTTGCCGTAAATAGAACCATGAGAGAGAAGCATGGTAATTCCAAACAAATGTACCATGACAGGATTAGACTGTAGACATACAAGTATGTAGTTTTATAACATTTCTTTTATTTTCTTTCTAATTCCCTGCTTCCTAGCTTAACACACACGAAGAATGAGATCGCCAGTCCTACTAACAAAGCCCCGATATTGCTGCCCGCTCTTATAGGCTTCAAAAGTTGAAGTAACGTGTCAACGATTTCAAGCCATTGAAAAGGTAAAGGTACACCGTGATTTAAATAGTTCATATAACACAATCTGTCTCAAAACACTGGACGTTCCTACTCAACCCTCCAAAAAGTATTACATACGAGTCTCTATTCACTTGTACAAATAATATGACACGATTCTACGTATGTTTATAATAACACGACTACATGATACGACGGTTAGAGGGACGCGATATTAACAGAACTCCGAATATTTTCTGAGGCCCGGTATTTTCATCACTGCATGAGAGCATGAAACGCTAAAAACGCGCGTACGACATTTTTTATTTTGATGCATTTTATTTTTTATGTCGTGGAAATAGGTTAATGGTTGTGTGGGTTGGATTTTTATAAATTATATTACCAGAAATATAATGATAGAGTAGGTATACAAATACTGCTATAGTTTGTTGTAACTATGACTATATTATCGCCAACGGACGGGCTCTGAAATAGTCTGGCATCTTAATTAGGTCATGCGGAACCCGGTTTTGGTCCCATAGTAAAACCAGGGAAAACCGGGTCATAAAACTGGATACCCGGTTTCGCATGCCCATCTTATTAATACATGACAGACAATTTAATAGCCCAACTGAAGCATCAAAAAGTTAGTTAAGAAATCGAAGATCGAATCGAATCCAAAATGGTTGAGTTGAATGATGGCTGATCCATGCGTCATGTTCGTGAACGGGCGCTGTCAGTTGTGACTGGTCATCTCGCAGCTGCCATGGATTATTGTATTTTTGAATTGTTAATTTTATCTTTTTTATTCTGGACGCTCTTACTCGCACGTCTTTCTACATCGTTCTCACATGTATGTTTAATCTCGACATGAATGATGTAACCGAGACTTTGTAACAACATAATGATTTAAAAGAGTGTCCATGGAGTTTCTTGCCCATTCTTCTCCATAGAGATCTACGCTTTCGAATGGGCAACTACAGTACTTTCACAAGTTATTATGCCCTGTGACTGGGACTGTAGCTTAGTTTATTTTTTTGTGTTTTGACATTCAAAAGTGCCTGTAATGGTCTAATTGAAATAAATGCTTTGAGTTTGAGTTTGAGTTTGAAGACTCTATGCTATGCTTTATCTTATTTATTATTTAAGGCTCACAAATAATCACAATGCTAAATTAGCTAGTCTACAGACAGATTTATAAGATTAAACCATGCAGAAAACTCCTAAAAACAACCAACTACTACCTACCTACACGCTGTAATCATTGAAAAGTTAGTATAGAAACGGTGAACAATTAGTTATGCAATAAGAATTTTATTGTAATTAAGGCAAATGATAACCATTCCATAGTTTTATTGAATTTTAATAAAAAGTAATTATTTGTACAGATGTTGCAAAAGTTTTGACGTAAACTATTTAATTAATTCAAGAAGTTGGGACAGTAAAGATTATTTTATGAAACAATGTTCAATGTTCTTTTGACCGCGTTGTGCTACAAAGACATTGGTGTCAATTTCAAGAGTGTTTTTGACAAGGTCTTAACATTGAAAGAGGTAGGCCAAAATAATTGATTGTGCCCAAGTGAGTTTCTATTCAGTTGCCATTTGTCGAGGCTAATAGATGTGTGAAAAAAAAATAACCGACTTCCAAAAAAAAAACACCAAAAAAAAAGTGGAAAATAACTTTACTTTCGGAAGTCGGTGACTATTGTTTATTTCATTGACTTTTTTGCCACTGACTTCCGAAAGTAAAGTTATTTTCCACTTTTTTTGTGTTTTTTTTTGTGGAAGTCCTCCTTTTTTTGAAGTCGGTTAAAAAGAGTTGTACCTACTAGCAATAGTATGCTGAATAGGGTAATAGCGTAACACACTTACAATCTTAATAGGTACCATTCTTTTTGACGATATTCAACTTGGTCGAGGAGATATATTTTCCAAACTTAACAAGCTGAATCGGGATCACTACATAGTATAAAACAAAGTCGCTTCCCGCTGTCTGTCTGTCTGTCCCTATGTATGCTTAGATTTTCAAAACTACGCAACGGATTTTGATGCGGTTTTTTTTTAATAGATAGAGTGATTCAAGAGGAAGATGTTTTTTTTTTTTTTTTTAAAAACGTTGCCCCACACTACGAATTTCTCCTGTATCGTGGGTGCGTTTACAAACATTTAAACTCACATACATAAACAGCCAGACCCGGAACAACTACTATCTGTAGGCCATACAAATATTTGTTCCGTGCGGGGATCGAACCCGCGACACGCAGCGCAGCAGTCAATCGCTCAGCCACTGCGCCAACCGTGCTGTCAAACCGTGTCGTATATTATATACATACATATTATAGTAGATAAAACATTAGTATCTACATTGCACCCGTGCGAAGCTGGGGCGGATCGCTAGTTATGATATAAATTATGTTATGCAAAGAGTTATTGGGCATAGATGCACATCATATAAAGCTCACATACACATACAACAGAACAATACAACTTTGATAAAAAAAACTATTAATTTATTAGATCATGTCTTCATTATTCGATTGTTGCGTGTGGGTTGGCATCATAGGCGTCTAAATGTTCGACAAGAGGGATTCCATCTGAAAATATAAAAGGTAACAATCAACTATACTTGCTTGATGACAAGAAAGGAGGGGTCTGATGAGATTACAAGTAATAGAGAAGTATGGATGAAGAAGACATGCTGCGCCGACCACAAATAAATTGGGTTAAGGGCAAGAGAATGATGATGACTTGCTTATTTAACTTTAGTTGCAACTTGAAACGAATTGGTAGTGAATGGACCAGTCAGATGTGTTGCTGGGAATTTTTTTCTGTCTCTTTTGCACCCCCAGCCAAAAAATTAGGAAGTTAGTGGCATTTTATCACTGGCTCATTTAATTTTGACGTAACAATCGCCAGTCGTAGTCAGTGACCCGAAAGTCTGACAACAAGTCTTACCAAGCGATATCGTATTACCCAGTACTAACTGGGTTGTGGAGGTCAGATAGGCAGTCGCTCCATGTGAAATACTGGTATTCAGCTGCATCTGGTTAGACTGGAAGCCGACCCTAACATAGTTGAGAAAAGGCTAGGCAGATGATGATGTAATTTTGACGTAATCTTAAATACTAGCTCCCAGTCTAATTTTAATAATTTACTTTTAATTTTTATAAGTATCGCTTCGAAAGCTTTAAATCGCATATAGATAATAAACAAAAAAAAAATGGAACGCAAATCACCAATAAACTATAATGACAAATCTTTCGTGGTAGGTGGTGATGGTACTCACCATGCGAGGCTTCGACAGCTAATCTGAAGAGAACTAGAAGAAGAACTACGAGTCCTAAGATTTTTTGATGCATCTAAAACAGAAGACTTTTAGTCAAGACTTTGTTTTCTATTTCGAATTTCTTCTATCGACATATACTATAAGTAGGAAAAAGCTAATGCTATGATATATTGCATCCTCGTCAAATTCAAGGAGGTAACTATGCTAATGATTCTCGACCCGAATCAATAATACAATGGGTAGGTAATTTTTTTTTTTATTTTTTTTTTTAATATCGGAAATCGATAAGTGTACACCACCCGTATTAAAACGCGGCCCGTCTAATACTAGCTCTATAACCACGCTTTCACACACACAAACAAACGCAGACGTTTATTTGATAAACGGGTAATTCTCCTCTTTTGTGTCAAATTAAAACAACAACAAAACGCAGCGTTTATTATATTATTGACCAGATACCGTAATTTATATTGATTATTTAGACCTATGACAACCTCCTGAATTTTGACGAGGTTGCAAAACTACACCTTGTATAAGCCAATGAGCAAGATAACCAACTGTTAAACTGATGTAGCTAAGTTAACTGTTCAGGGTACAATGAGTATTTAAATAGTTGGGGTTCAAATTTGTTTCGAATTGATCATAACATAACATAACTTTAACCCCCAAAGGGTTAGACAGATGTGTACTCAATAGTACACCCACATTTCGCCAGTTATTGTAATAGGGGAGAGCCTATTGCCATCAATCGGGCACTAATCCACATTCAGTAGCTATTAAAGAGAAATTCCTGATGGAAAACTCAACATCACTTTGTCCCTGACCCGGGAATCGAACCCAGGACAGTGAGTGACCAGTCATTGACAATATTGTAAATCATTAGGCGATTGTTGTAACCAACATATTAAAAATGTGAAATGTAAATTGTCAAATATAATAATTATTAAAACAGTATTACCTTAGTTTATTAAAATGCGTCCAGCAGTAAAAACAAGAACGTATCGCCCGAAATACAAGTGAATTGTGTTAAGGAAATACAAAATGTTTTTTGTAAAAACAGACTTTATTAACACAAGTGAAAATAATTTTATTCAATTGAATATTTTATGCAAATATACAATGTGAACCAACACAATTTGAACATAAATGTAGGTATGAATTTTGTAATCACATTCTTACAATGTCATTTCTGTGTAGCAGCATTGCATTCTTTCTGGTCAATCCAGTATTTTTTTTTTCAATACACTTCCTCGAAAACTGGCTCTTATCGCACTACGATTAGGTTCAACATGCTATGGATTTCACCCTCGTGGTTTTCTTCTTATATTCCCGCACTATAGTGCGGAAATAAAAATTCCACACGTGGTGAGGCGGCTCGCCCCCACACGCATTTTTTTTCTGTTTCATTGAATCAATTTGCACTTTGAACAAATTTGGACTAAAACCAAAAAACTAAAAGTGTATTGAAAAACGTCGTTTGATACACGTGGGCATTTGTTACTGCAGTTCTCGGCTCTATAACAAACTTTCCTCACTTATGTCAAAATGTACTATTTTGTGTTTATCGCTATTGTTGTTGCTGATAGAAAGTATTTTTTTCTAGGTTCAGTAGTAGCCACGGAGTCTGGATTTGTGCCCGGTTGATGGAAATAGGCTTGCCCTCTATTACATAGACCTTAAACATAACTAGCGAAATGTGCCTTTGTGTCTTCTCTGTCTAACCCTTCGAGATTTCAGGCGTGATGTTACGTTATTAATACTCAAAACTTTACTCACGACAATTTCCTCATTCCTCCAGCTGAGTAAATCTCCTTGTTAAATCATGTTTTAACAAGGAAATTTATTCAGCTGAAAACAGACTTCATACATAAACATGATATTAAGTAGACAAGGTACATTATAGGTATAATGTGTTTTTGATGGACACGTGTAAGATACGCACGAAGAGTTAATGGTTAGGGTGTCTAGACTTCAAGGATTTCAGCACTTACCATTTTAGGATTGACGTTCTTTGTACTATAAATAATGATGATGTATGTTCGAGGAGAAAGTTTTGAGTATTACTTACTAGGATACAACAAATCTCCATTTATTTTAAGCTCCATTTTCTTATATTTCATTGTGATTAGAATGTATCTGAGTTGGTGTTGGAAACATAAACTCCTAAGAATCATAGAAAATTTGTATTTTTTGTTCTAGTACATAAGGTATTGCTTTGCATCCTCGTCAAATTCAAGGAGGTAACTATGCTAATGATTCTCGACCCGAATCAATAATAAAATGGATAGGTAATTTTTTTCTCAATATCGAAAATCGATAACTGTACACCACCCGTATTAAAACGCGGCCCGTCTAATACTAGCCCTATAACCGCGCTTTCACACAAACAAACGCAGACGTTTATTCGATAAACGGGTGATTCTCCTCTTTTGAAAAGGGCTTCATTCTGAAATAGTGTCAAATTAAAACAACAAAAAATAAAGCAGCTTTTATTATTATTGACCAGGTACCGTAATTTATATTGATTATTTACGTCTTCTATGACAACCTCCTGAATTTTGACGGGGTTGCAAAACTACACCTTGCATATGTCTTGTCTGCCCGTGTCTGTTATCATTTTAAAAATAAACCTCTTGAGCCTATTTTTTCTTCGTAATCCCATAATAGGTACTTTACTATGCTTTGATTACGGTTACTTTCAATTTACATGGTCTTCTTTATTTTTCGTGTGGTTAGTGCCTAACCTGGTGTCAGACTTTACATGCCGCCGATGGGCCTCTGACTTGGCTTTACCTGCATGTCGTCGAGAAATATCTCTCAGGCATGGTGGTTTGGTTTCCTCACGATGTTTGTTTGCACCGAATTCAGTGATAATTAAACGAAAAATCAAAGATGCGTGTTTAGGGTTCGAACTCGAGACGTATGACTTGACAGTCCGTCGGTCACACCACTAAGTTATCACTGCTGATACATATACACATTTATATAGTAAGATGATAGTAAATGATCATTATTTAAACAATTTGGATGATGATGATAGAAAAAACTCACATACTGCCAGGTCACTGATCACTAGATAGTACTCGTATAAAACAAAGTCGCTTCCCGCTGTCTGTCTGTCCCTGTGTATGCTTAGATCTATAAAACTACGCAACGGATTTTGATGCGGTTTTTTTCTAATAGATAGAGTGATTCAAGAGGAAGGTTTATATGTATAATTAGTATCAGCATTGCACCCGTGCGAGGCCGGGGCGGGTCGCTAGTTATTTATAAAAGATAGCTAAATTTGATGTTTTAAATGAAATAGACAACAAGCTTGCTAGCAACTGTGGCGATTGAGATTCTTTCAACTTTGTAGCTGAGAGCTCTTTGCCTTGCTTGGTTATGAATTGTATCGTATTGTATTGTTTGTCATAAAAGGAGGACGGAACGCCGATGTTAAAACGGCTACCATATATACAGTACTTATATTATTCTAAACCAAGTTTTATAGGAAACGGCTGTTTTTTTTATTAAACGACGAGAATGTCTAGGCTTAGATTTTTTTAATATAAATTGCAATACCTACACTGTCAAAATGTATGGAACAGCTGATCTTTGTGTAAAATTACCGATGAAACATATAGGCAGGTAATAGGCCACCCATGCCTTCTAGTAAGAATTGTGAAGGTGACCTGTGGGGTGAGTTAAGGTCTGTATAAAAAAGTTGGTAGACTTCTTTGGGTGTTAATGGCAATCTTAATTGAATTGTCTTAGAATTTGATACTTTCAGTAGCATCCATAGTTTCTAACTAATAACTGCACTATTATTTCTCTCTAATCTAGCTGTGGGTCATGAATCATGACGTTTTCTGTCTATGTATTCACTTCATTAAAAACTACAACCGACATACCGAAACTACAAATGATCACAGTGCTCATTTAATACAAGGTTTTTTAAATATTCTTACCGCTAGACTAAAATGGAAGAAATACGTACTATTTGTAATAATGAGCGAGATCCTTCTAAATATTCGTCTCAATTCTGCATTGCAGGCTTTCAAGAGTAAAAATTAACCTTTTTTGAATTTTCTGCCACTTAAGAGACTATGTTTTAAGCTGGATTATTTTATACGACTTAAATATAATGTTGAAGAATGTTGTAAGTTTAGTTATGGGTATCAAAGGGTTAAAACCAAAAATATGAAGATCTTTTTTATTGGATTATCTCTGTGAGATCATATAATTGTTGGTATTATTTGATCCCAAAGGTATCGGACAAACCGTAGGTAGGTACATCTATTGTGGTTATGCTATCCAAGGCCGAACTTGCATACAATATCTCCAGGTTATAATTCTAGATTAAGGAAATGAACACGCCATACTCAACCGGAATAAACAGCTCAAACAAAACAACACCTTATTTTCATCACACCAAAAAATAAACTCCGCATCTCGTATGCCTAAATAAGTCAATTTCCCCGAAAATTTGAAAGTAAAAGATTACAAAGGACTTTGAATTAAATTGCATTTACATAATTTAAGCAACGCAGGTGCTGCGAGCTCTGAAAGGGTAAAAAAGTTGGGCACACGCGCGGTTGCCGCTTTTAATTCAACCCCGTGTCGTGAAGTTATTTAGGCAACGTTTGTACTTTGTAATTTTTTGGCTGAAGCTGTAAACAGAGGGTTATGAGTTTAGAAGTAAAAGTGTACTGTGGATACGTGGGGAGTTTCGTAAACTTTGCTGTAACTAGTTTTTGGTAGTTATATATTTTGATGTAGTATGTTCGTGCTTAGACTGCCTTGCCGTATTCAGTCATTGTGTTGGTACAGTTAGTACTCAGAAAGCACGTTAGACCGTTGATCCTGCACCTGATTCTTCTCCAATTGTGTCTGATTGCCTTCACATGAGAGTGCGGGAAGAGAGAGTATATGAGTTTACCGTCGATAGCTTCTCTTCGCTGACATTGACTGCCGTCTGCCGACCGTCAGCAAGACTACCTGTAGACACAGTTCAATGTGCTGGCTCGATGCTGATACTTCATTTTGGGTAAAGAACAAATCGACTACAAACCAAAGACTATTCAGTTGCTGCAATTGCTCACTCAAAACCCGCAGTAGTATTGTGCTATTAAAACTGTTCTTTGAACCCTAATTAGCTCGATCATAGGCAAAATAATGATCAATTTGATGTTAAAATATATCAGCACCTCCATTACACACAAACTTTTGTTCACAATCCAAAAGATTCTTAAAGAAATTCGGAATCCATGGCAAGCTTGAAAAATTAATCCGCTCGACAACGAAACTAGCGCAATGGATGTTATTGAATTTTCAAAAAGAATAACACTGCTATTGTAAGTGTGTTACGGAATTACCTCACAGGTATTTCTGCAACTTTGTGTTAGCAATGTCTAAAATACATTCTCCCACTTGTTAGAAAACAGCCACATTTCGCGATAGTTTCCGGAATACACAAAGGGAACTATCTAGTAAATAAAACCACATTTCTATCGTGAAATTTTCAGGAAAATGTTCCTGAATGATTAATTACTACTTAAAATTATATGTTATTCCGTGATTTTCTCTTAAGACGCAAATATTTCTCAAAACGTGTGCTATGTTCTTTCCGATACATAAATCTAGTAAGTTAAGAAACCTTATCGCTTTTTACCTCGACTTGTTTAGATTTTTTTTCAGAATTAAACAATTTAGGTCTAAGAAACCCAACTATAATCGTAAATGGTTCTGACTGGCAGGCCATTGAAATTGAATGCCTTTACACTTAAGTTTATTTACTGTTAATTTTTTAATTTATGTATTTATTGTTATATTTAATTTATAAATGTTTTCGTGACATTTTCTTTTATGCTGCACCTACTATGTTTTCTTTCTGCATCACCCTAAGGTAGACTGGTAGAAAATGCCCAAGGCATTATGTCCGCCTTTGTACAGTGTTATTTATACTTGTGCATAAAGTTTTAATAAATAAATAGGATATATAATTTGTAATCACATCTCGAGCAAAGTATGTGACGAATTGCAAAGTGGTTTCATTTAGGACTAAATTATCCTAAATAATTAGGGCTTAGACCGGACTTTCCTGAACAGAAAAGTGGAGTAGACTCTTTGTCTAGCCATCTCATCTTTAACAAAGCTCACCGTTGTATAGTAGGTAATCTCTGTATAAATAATAATGTATTTCTGTCTGTGTTTTGTTGTCTCCTGCTGATATGGAGGGCAGTGGACATTTTGTTTTTCCAACTCCTCCGCTATTATTTTCTGATTCATTTTGTTGCGGGATCCAAGACAGTTAAATTGTTTTTCGGCACTTCGTCTAGCTTCATTGTCTCAGCGCTTTTCTGGTGGTCGTCACTGTTGATTCTGGCTTTCAGCAGTGGTTTGGAAACAGTGGCGGGGCTTATCCCTTATCCCGAAAATAATCATCACTGTCCTGCCTTTATCACAATTTATTTGGGGTCTGTAAATATAATATTTCCGTATAAATATAATTTGCACTAAAACTTTGTAATAGCAGAAAAATAACAATCCACGAATTCATACTATTGTTATTAATTGCAAAACTGGCTCATGTTAACGCCCGAAGGGACTTCGTTAATATTTTCTCCACAAATAGACCATAATTAGGGATAAGGCACACAATAGTTTTTACCCTGATAGCAAGTACCCATGGGATAGTTTCCGCCCACAACGCAGTTAAAGCCGCGGGCAAATCCAAGTACTATATAGGTTATCTTACCTCTCAATCAAAACCATCAAATGAAAACAACTCCCCAGCAAACACTGCAACTGAAGTTGAAAATACAAAAAGAAACTACTCCACAAAGAAGAATCGAATCTGAAGTCGGGAAACATTTTAATTTAACAAATGGCAAGTTCTGCCAACTTGAATGGCGGAGCGTATATAAACAGCGGGACGTTGTTTAGACAAAAGATAAAAGATAAGGGAAGGAACTTGTAAGCTGGTTGTTCCTTGCGATAACGTTTTACGCAACTATCTCGTCGACCCAATATAAGTTGCTGTCCTATCTTGAATGGGTCAGGCCACATAGAGAGCGGGTAGCGTTGGATGAAACAAGACTAAGGACGAATAATATACCATGTAGTACTCTGCTTCTTGATTGACTGCCTAGCAACTAAGAAAGATTTACTGGGTGATTTTTTAAACGTAGGCAATACTTTAGGAGCGTGTTGTACTCATGAAAATGGACAACTTTTACTATAAAATCGATCATAAAATCGCGAAAAAAATATCAGCTGCTCCGTACCTGGTCGTGTAACTCGAAAACTGTAAATGGCAAAAGCAGATTTTTTTGTCATATTTCATAGTTAGTCCCATATTTATGAGTATTTCACTCCCTTGAACTATTAGGGGGAGGAGCTGGTGGCTAAATAATAGCAGCCGCTCGGGTCGATCGTCAGGTTAAGCCGCACTTGCCTGGGTTGGTCCGTGGATAGGTGACCACCCATTACATACCAACTTTCCTCCGTGCCTCGGAAAGCACGTTAAGCCGTTGGTCCCGGCAGTCATTTGTAGATCTTTGACAATCGTTACAGGTAGTCAGTGGCCCAAAAGTCTGACAACCAGTCTTACCAAGGGGTATCGTATTACCCAGTACGAAACGGGTTGTGGAGGTCAGATAGACAGTCGTTCCATGTAAAATACTGGTATTCAGCTGCATCCGGTTAGACTGGAAGCCGACCCCAACATAGTTGGGAAAAGGCTAGGCAGATGATGACTCCCTTGAACTATTGCCCACGTTTAACCAATCAACTTGTACATGCAGACACAGTTTCGCACTACTAACCACTAACAGATACCTGTGTGTGCTGAGAAGTTGATTGCGTCACTTCTTCTCCCCAGTTGGACCTCTAGGAAAACCACCAGCTACGCCACCCTTCACCATTTGGAAGAGGTGAAGGGTGGGTGTTTTAGGAGACTCTTTTATGTCTTTTGTTTATTCAAAAAGTGCTGATTACTTGCACTCTTACAAACGCTCAATAAGGTACACTTATCTGTCATTTCAGTTAAGTAGGTACTTCTTATTTTCGTCTATAATTTTTTTTGTATGATTTAGTAATCTTACCAAGGAATACCAGTTATGTACAGTTCCATCTTCTATTTGGTGTGGTTAGTACCTAACCTGGGTCAGTTTTTATGCCACACATGGACCTCTGAATCAATAACTCTCAGGCATGAGGATTTGGTTACCTCACGATGTTTTCCTTCACCGAACAAACCACTTGGCTATCATTACGTTACTGCTATCATAAGCTACCTTCATTCTGGGTTTCCAAATTCTTAATTTTTGTAAATCAAATTAATAACCTAAAATTATAGCTTAGGCAACTGAAATACTAAGACGTTTGAAGATTACAAGTCAATTAGAAAAGGTCTACTAATTAATATTAAAACTACATATAAAACCTTATCTAGTAATTAACTTTGAAGATAACCCTAATGTTATACTTTAATACTAATTATATCTCTGTATAAATTAAGTTAAGTCTGTTGGGTACTTTGCCAAACGTTTTTCCGCCTACGAGAAAACATAATTTCTAATGAGCTTCTAACACTAAATTAACTTTACTAAATCTGTTTTATATTTTTAGAATTAACTTCTTGTTGGCGACAAGGAGAGTACTAGATACTTGTCCTAAATGAAAAAGTCGTCCTGGAAACATAATTATCTTATAGACTGACTATCAAATTAACAGCATTAAACTAAAATGAAAAACACAGAAATGTTACTACGATACAATAATTACAGAGAGCTAAAGACAATATGCTTACATATCATATCGTCAGAAAAAAAGATGAAATTTTAAAACACCTCGGCACCAGCTACATAAAAATATATGATTACGATCCGTAACAAATAAACACAAAAACTTTATTGCTAAAAATATTACAAAAGGTTTTACATTTGGCCCAAGTAGTCAAAGCACCAATACAGATCGAGGGTTTAATGGAAAAAAACATTATGACAAATTTGGTGGCGAAAACATAAATTAAAATAATTTAAACTCCAAAAAAAAAAGAACAGGATTGAATATCTTCTTTTGCACCAAAAATTCAAAAACAATATCCCAGCAAAGCCCATTCATCAACTAACAACAAACAACAGTGCACCAAATATGCTTAAAGTCATCCTAGATTCCCGAAATCCGTAACACTTAACACAAGAGCAACATGGCAAGCCAGCGAGTTTAATTTATACGTACCAGTAACTCTGCTCCGTGTATGCCAGGCATGATCCTACCAAGATTATGCAAGTTTGCAAATAGTTGATGGGCTATGCACTTACCCCGTAACTTTGAGTAATTGAAAACTGTCCAAGTTTACCGGTCATGCGCTTGAACACTTCAGTGCATTCACTGGTAACACAAATATTGGAGTTAACTCGTCTATATTGTGTGGGAAGTTTTGTAGGGCTGTA
Organism: Standfussiana lucernea; assembly: GCA_964057025.1. Lineage (NCBI taxonomy): Eukaryota > Metazoa > Arthropoda > Insecta > Lepidoptera > Noctuidae > Standfussiana > Standfussiana lucernea. The sequence continues at coordinate 4,151,804 of OZ059788.1, read as the reverse complement.
AGTGTACTGCTTGGATTGTACTTTTTTTGATCGTAGGGTTAGAAGTTAGAGATAGCCAGTAGCTATAATTGTTGTGAGTATTTTATGAAGGAACTAAGAAAAAGCAGTCTTTATCTTTTTTCCATCTTATAATTATATGGCATGTGGCTAACTGCTACTGCGCTATCAATTCTAATTAAACTGCCAAGAGGTGCTAAGTAAAGTAGCCAAGTGATAATTGTTCACAAGTTTAAAAAATGTTTCTCATAATTTTCAAGCTGATAGAAGTTGTTTTTACAAGCTTATATTTATCTTGCAACTGAATTTTAATACAGTTATCCCCAACCAATTGAGCTGAATTATGCATACACGTTTAGTTTGGAAGACAAAGCATAGTTAGCTAAGTGGCGCCGTTCTAAATCCAATATGGCGGACTCCTAAAGATGGCAGACTAGTTATTTTGTATGCATCTCCATAATATGGGTACCAATTAAAAGGGTTTGCTGAGAAAATTAAAAGGAAAAACAAATAATATTTAAGCAACATTTTTTAATATCAAAATAAAAATCTTGTGCACATTGAGGTATGTATAAAATATAGTACATATAACATTGAGCAATGGAAGTTAAAATATTATATCTAAACAAATAAGTCTTGTAATATTAATCGATTTATGTGTATCCCAATAACGGCGTTTTAAAATGAGAAAACTATTCAAAATGCAATCGTCCTTCTTAATATTAAATACGATAAAAAAGGTCTAAGCATTCGATTTGCAATAAATAAAAGATTAAAAATATTATGATTTTATGTGAAACAACATAATTAGTACTTGTACAATTTACATTGAAAAAGACGCTAATTCGTATCAAGAATTTTTTAGATAATTCAACCACGATTATTAAATTCACTGTGTGTGTAATAACAATTTATCGTCAAAGGTCTGATATCCTTGAATAAGCATACATATATGTAAGTGATGAAGACTGAACAATACAGCTACAGGTAATATTCATCCCATGTTAAAGTTACTTCCTCTACATTTTACAATAATTGGAATGTAATAAAATACTGATAGTTAATTCAAGTTTTATCATTAGTATCACTTATTAAAATTGTGTCATTTAATAACATAATTGGTTTCTCAAAAAGATGTATTAACTGATACATACAAATCATTTTTATACTACTCAATATACCTATTTAATCGAAGAAAAAATATTTACCGCCGATCGTCATTAAAACCATATTTTTAACATCGAAATGTCAACTTGTTTATTGCACTGACTGTATCCTACAAAAAGTATATTCGATAGAAAACCTTAATTTTGTTAAGTTAGGGTTTCAATTGCAATGCAATATTTTCGGCATAAAAGGCAGTCGACCATCTTGAACTTGTAATTTTGGCGATAAAAAATGGAAGTCGATTCCGGATACGTTCGGGAAAAATTACGACATTTTTATTAATATTTTATATAGCAATACTTGGTTTGATACTAATCAAATATTTATTTATACACCGTCAGAGACACATAAAATAAAATTGGTATTATATTTTTCCTAATTTCTAAATTTTATAAACGTAAAAAAGTTTTAAATCTAGTTAACTACTTAAAATAAAGATATATTTACAAAATTACCTATAACCTTAAATAATTGAGCCTATTTGGTTCACAATAATATATTACATTGGCGCAATACCTAACCCACCGCAGTTATTAAAAATTATGTTGGGTCAACGTTCTTTGTAGTAATATTGACTCCAAACTTACAAAAAAAAACTTCGCCACTATTCGTTTTTAGGGCGACTAGTTCACCAATAAAACTGGACATAATATCAGAACACCCCAACTGCGTTTAAGAGCCGTCCATATACTTATTGTTGTAGAATATTGCGTCTGAAAGCTCCTGAACTCGATTTAGAAGTGTTGATTGCGTTCAGTTCGCCTGAATAGTTTCAAGTTTTATTCACATTCCAGTTTCTTTTGAAAAACAACTGCTAGTTTATGGGTATTGCACCGATCTCAACCTACCTAAACCATAGAAAATCATCTGTGTAAATATCACACAGTGATTTTCACTTACAATATATACTAAGAACGTTTAACACTAAGCTACGAATCTAATTTAGATTGACTAGTGTTTCTCGATGATTCCACTGATATGTCTTTTCTTGCGTTATCACTCAGAACGGGCCGAGCTGAAAAAAAAACCAAAATTAGTATAATTAATTTAACGCGAAGTAAGTGCATTTGTTGATCTTTGACAGTCGTTATAGGTAGTCAGTGGCCTGAAAGTTTGACAACCAGTTTTACCAAGTGGTATTGTACTACCCAGTACTAACTGGGTTGTGGAGGTCAGATAGGCAGTCGCTCCATATAAAATACTGGTATTCAGCTCTATCCGGTTAGACTGGATGCCAACCAGTAGTAGATATTCCAATTTAAATTAATACTGGATGTGATGTATCAGTTTTTTTTTTAATATCCCTGTTTTAGAATTTTTTTTTTTTTGGAAAAAGTTTATTGTTTTGATTGACTGTGTGAAAGATGATAGCAGACTACTGAGATAATTCAAATTAGGATAAGAAGGGCAAGGAAATGTTGATGTATGGAGGGATGAGTCTGCAACTATATCTAAAACTAGCTTTTGCTCTTCGCAACTAGCTTTTTATCGCGACTTCGCTCTCATTATGTACAGAAATAAACCCAATGAAAAGTTTTAAATGTAGCCCATGACACGCGGGGATAATGTAGCTTTAGCATTAGTAAAAGAATTTTCTGAATCGGATCAGTAGTTCCGAAGATTACCCCTACATAAAAACTTTTACCCGTATAATATTAGTTAGTATAGACTACGACAAAATTATTATTGTCAAATCACAATCAGTCGAGAGCACAATAAGCATTGTAATTTTTTTAGACACAATGGTAATCTATGTCGCTATTATGGCATTTGGTACTGGGCTGAAGAATAGGTGGGCCTTTTCTTGAGGTCGGTACCCACAACAGTACTTTTACTAATGCTTATAGAATAATAATATAAAGATCTAAAATTATGACTGAGCAAAGTGATTGAATACATTTTTACAGTTCGTTAACTTTGTACGTATTTTAATTGTAGTTTCAACTTTGTTAAGATTGTTATGACAAAGTTAAAAGTGTAATCATTGATCTGACTACATTAGTTATAATATAACTAATGTAGTCAGATCAATGATTACACTTTTAACTTTATATATAACTTTAAGAAAAGTTTGGAAAGGTTTGTTCTTGAAAGATTAATTGAAACCGAAATTATAAATTAAATTGAGAATTTGTAACAGAAACGATACGAATAATCTGGTTTCTATAAGAGGTCGCAAAATATATCACGGGATCTATTACCACGACAAAAAATATCCAGGTAATCAAATGGACTACCCGAATGCCAGATTTCATCCAAAGCCGTTCAGTCGTCATGGCGTAAAAAGGTAACAGACAGATCAACAGAGTGTCTACCAGAAATATGAAACGAATAAGGAGATAAATTTGTTGTTAGTCAACTCACCGAACAATCGAAGAAGAATCTTCTCGATCCCATGTAGAGGTGACTCGAAGGTCAAGCACAGAAACATGGCAAGGAAGAACGTCAGCACTATATGAGATATTGCATTCGCCATCTGAAAAATAAAGTTTTGTTTATTACAGTTTACACTAGATTAATTTTAATTAGTTGATTACAAACAAATACAGGGTGTAAATAGACCCTTAACGAAATCGAAAGACACTTATTTTTTGTGTCATTGCGATCATAGTTTTATTCTGGACCACACCTGGGAACCTTCTAGTTACGGAGATATTTTAAGTCTAAGTTCCAACATTCTCACTCGTTTTTATTTAAATGCAAGTTTTAAATTTTCAACCACTGCACTATTCAATGCATCCATTAGCACAGTTTTATGCGTGCGTTACATTGAGTTTTACCGTAAAACTCGATTTTTCACCCAAAAATAAAAACGTCACCAGCAATAATTTTTGTGTAGAGTTACTTAGTTTGATGTACAGAATGCTTGGTTGGCGGCTTCGTGAAGAGTGCGTTTACACCTTGTATTTATGGTGAAAACGTTGAAGGAGAACATAGTGAGAAGATTAGCATGTAGGGGAGATCCGCCATGAAACGGACGTTTAAATTCGGAGTAATATTAGATATTGTAGTTAAATACTTAAAAACTCGTTAACTATCCTTAGGGAATTCAAATATATTATACTATTAGTAATACACCATATTTTAAGAAAATCAACTTTATTTTAAGGAATACAATGCTTTTTTGTATCTCTGTCACTTGTCCGTTTCATGACTCAGGTAGCATTGAAAAGGACAGTAGGTGTCTTGAAACGGCCTAGGAACTAATGTGACACTTTGTGTCATTTTAATACGAGACGTTTCACAAATTATGTGCTGTTACACATTTACACTTGTTACAATAAGTCAAACACTTAGAATCAAAACAAATTGAGATCAAAATAATTAACAATTATAAAAAAAACAACGTAAAATAATCAGTCACTTCTTATATAAACATGAGACTTTGGCATTAATCAAAAATATTTCTTATTTGGAATAACAAATCAAAGACTATAATATTAGGAATAACAATAATAAACTATTTCCTTAATTATGTCGTCAGTCATTTAAGATGAATAATAATCAGTCTTTTCGTTACTTATAGGATAGATATTAATTGCAATTGTTACAAAAATAATTATTCATACCCTTCATGCCACACGTTTCGTGTGCCCATTTGTTACAAATAGCACATTTTAGCCAGTCTACATTGCTATGCAGATAAGCCCCTCTACAAACAGTGCAATAGTCATCATCATCATTTTTATTGCCTTTTTTTACGGTGATATTTGCCTTGCTTTTGCCCTTAGCCTTAGATGTAGAAGGTAAATTATACGTCGAGTCTTTAGCTCCAGAATTATCATCCGAAGTATCCGATTCTTGGAATGAAAAATCCGAATCCGACGATTCTGAAGACGACTGTATCAGCTTTTTAATGTTTTTAGATGTTTTCATCTTAGCCTTCTGATTCGGTTTCTTTTTAGCTAAATGTTTTTCAATTAGTGCATCCTTCTCAGGCGTATCAGTAATAACTGTGCTTTTCATTTTTCTGGAACGGCTCTGAGTTTTTTTTCTAGGCAATGCCTTTGGATATGGTCGGATGCATTCAGGAGATAAAACCGTGGTTGACAAATTTAATTCTGAATCTGGTATTTGTGGAGTAAAGTTAGAAGAGATAGCAGCTGACGTTTCAGCGGCATCGTTAGTAGATAGTATTTCAGCAGAAGTTCCAGGAGCATTGTCAGTTGATACTTCGGTATTATTGAGCTCAACTGCAGGTCTGTCAGTGACAAAAGATGTCAAAAAATCATCTTCGGTAAATGTATTCCGATTAAATGGATGAATACCCGTTTTCTGAAATCCTGCGATCGCATTTTCCATAGAAAATGCGGCAGTGTACGCGGTGTTGGCAAATTGAGCCACTTCATAAATCGACACGGGCTTTCCGGGATTAGATAACATCCATGCATTCATGGCCTCTCTATATCGAACCTTGAAAGGCCCATAAACAGAAACGTCCAGTGGCTGGAGGCGATGGCTACAGTGAGGGGGAAACGTTAAAATGGTAATATGATTATCTCTAGCCAACGTGACAACGTCGATGGTAATGTGACTAGCATGATTGTCACATAGTATCAAACAGGGACTTTCCTCAGATGGCTTAACATATTTGACAAAATGTACCATGGCCTTGTAAAAACTCTCCTCTGTTATCCAACCACTTGGGTTGGCTAAGCCAAGTGACCCTTTTGGACCGCCTTGTAACATGAATTCCTTAAAATGGACCCTAGGAAACACAAATACCGGAGGTACAGTGCCACCCGAAGCATTTATGAAACCAAGCATTGTGACTAACTGTCCTCTTTCTGCCGATGTCACCTGCCCAACTTGTTTACACCCTCGGGTTGCAATTACTTTTGGTGGGTTGGTAACTGTCGAACATCCAGTTTCGTCAAGGTTCCATATCATATGCGGTTCAATCGCCTTTTTATGCAGTATGTTTGCAAGATTTTCGTAAAACTTACTAACATTTTCTTGGTTAAAAGATGTAGCCCTGGATAGGGACGTATTTTCAGGTTTACGTACTGATAATGATTGGTTTCTTTTCATAAAACCACGAAACCAGTCCTTCGTAGCCTTTTGCCTCTCAATCCATATTTCTGGTGCGACATTATTGGCAGCTGCAAATTGGTAAGCAAGCTCCTTTACCTGGGTTGTAGCACATAGTCATCATAGCACATAGTCATGTGTGTTAGTCCATAGCACATCTTCGAAGATCTTTTTAAATAATCGGCTAGTTGTTCCTCTTGTTCGCGGGAAAAAATCCTTCTATTTCCAATATTGGGATCATGACTATACGCAGTTGAAGACGTTCTAGCTTTCTTAACGATATCTGCCAAATATGATTTCGATATCTTATATGCTGATGAAACTGAGCGAATTGACTGGCCTTTTTCCAATACTTCTTCCACAGCTCTCTCTATTGCAGCTTTTTCTGGCCGAACTCTCTTCTTTGGCGGCATCTGAAAAATTAACAGAGATAAGAAATTAGGAGTGATGAATCGGACAGCACTGGCGCATTGAAACGGCCGTCCGTTTCAATGCGACACCCCCTGTCCGATTCATTGCAAACCTAATCTATAACACATTAATAACCAAATTTCAATTAATAAGTATTGTAAAGATTATAACTCACCGTTACGTGTGTATTTGATATATTTCGCAGCAAATACAACTATCACGATTGCAGCACAAGTTACTATAATATTGTAAACGACTTCGCAAATTTTTGGTACAATTTACAAAAATCAAGCATATTACTGTCATGCAAAAATGTAAATGAACGTAATGGCTGCGGCAGCTGTCATTATTGTGGGTTTGTCTATGATCATCTGTGCTACCAACATTCAAATATTTATATTATTTTCGGTTAGAAATTGTGAAATAACGGTAGTGTCCGTTTCAAAACGCGTCCGTTTCATTGCGTAGTCCCCCTACTAATTTTTAGTTAAAAATTTAAAGACACACACCAATCCGTACTGGACTCTTGTCATGGATCAGTCCCAGGTGAGGGTATCATTTAGGCTGAATATGCTATGAATCTCAGGATAAAATCAATGTCCTAATTATCTCTTGGTCTTCCAGTAGAGAAATAGTTTTGGTGTGGCATGTGTGTGTGTGTGTTGTAGGCACAGCACGGTTGGCGCAGTGCTGGGCTATTGACTGCTGCGTTGCGTGTCGCAGGTTCGATCCCCACACGGAACACATACACACATCAAAAGTATCTAGGGATCAACATATATTTTTGCAATAACTTTTCTCCTGATTGATATTAATTAAAATTTTCTTTAAGGATTCATCAAATAAAGTGTTTTCGTTTGTCACAGTAACGATAAACCAAGTCACCTTTGCATTAATAAAGAAATTTGCCATTTTCCTAATAAAGGGATTTTTGACATTTGAACCACTAACATTAAAGTTCGAAAAAAAGACTGAAATAACAGTTTTCTTTAAAATTTTATTGGGTAACTTAAACAATTAATAATCCGTGTTTCTACCGCGAACACTAACAACACAAGAACATCGGTTTGGCATACTCAAAATGAGTTCATCCAAATCACGCTGTGGAATGGCCGCCCATGTTCGTTGCAACAACAAAAAAAGGTCTTCTTGCGACTGGATACCCTCCTTATTCGGCAGAGCTCTTCTCTGTAGCATATCCCATGCATGCTCAATCGGGTTCAAGTCTGGCGACTGAGCAGGCCAGGGCTTTATGTTAGCCATTGATGTTAGCTGCGGCGAGAGTCTGTCTTACAACTCTTGCGGTGTGCGGTCGTGCATTATCATGCATTAACTGAAATAAGGGACCGATTTGCACTTGTAGAGGAACGATGACGTCTGATACAATCGTCTCAGCATAAATTTGAGCGTTGAGGTTGCCTCTGATCCAAATAAACTCAGTTCTTCCGCCGATCCAAATACCCGCCCATACCATGATGGTTCCACCACTATAAGGATGGACTTCCTGGCAGGATTTTAATCGCTGTTGGCGTCCAGGGGTTCTCCAGTGTCGTATACGTCTTGTATCCGGTCTCATACCAAAACGAGACTCATCAGAAAAGCACACGAAACGCCATTGTTCTTCTGCCCAATTTCTGTGTTCAAGAGCCCATTGATATCGAATCCTACGATTGTGCATTGCTATAGGTGGTACCCGTAGCGGTCTTCGGGAATGAAGGTTCACTTCATGCAAGCGGTTTCTGACTGTTTGGTCGCTAATTAAGTTCCCTGAAGAGTGATGAAGCCTCACGGCTAACATCATGGCGGTTATTGTTGGAGCTCTTCGAGTTAAGATTTGAATGTATCGGTCTTGTCTCCGTGTGGTGCAGCGATACCGTCCTCCATGGCGCTCAGCCACGGTACCAGTGCTTCGGTAACGTGTCCAAAGTCGACTGATAGCACTCTGACTTGTATTCAGAGCTAAAGCCACAGTACGTTGCCGGGAACCAGCTTCTATCATTCCCACGGCTCTGAGCATTTCTTCCCTGCTTAAATGACGTCGCCGCTCCATAATAACGTTGGTTTTAATCAGTAGTAGGGAAACAGTAGCACTAATAATGTCTTCAATGCGTTGTATGTTTTTATAGGGAAAATATTGACAGCTTATTTTCATCTTTTACTCGAATTTGATTGAGAGTTCCTGATTCAAATTATGAAATGCACCAAAAAGGATCCACATAAATTTATAAAATCATAAATTTATTACAAAGCCACATCTCAATCTCAAGAAATCCGCATAAAAATGCTTGATCCCTAGACACTTTTGATGTGTGTATTTGTATGGCCTACAAATGCCTATGCCTATGGTTTTGGGTCTGGCTGTTTGTGTATGTGAGTTTAAATGTTTGTAAACGCACCCAGGATACAGTAGAAATTACTAGTGAGGGGTAACATCTTTTTTTAATCATTACTTTTATCATTTATTACGTAAGCTTCAAGCTAATCCCACTGTTCCCATTGTTCTTTTGAAAACCTCACATATAGCTTACAAAAACATAGCAAGGAAAGTAATTACATCCGAGTTTCCTGAATCTTTTCCTGTTTGTCGTCACTAAACATATGTTGGGAAGCCAAAAGTATTCTTTAATTACCAAAAAAAAAAGACAATCGTTACTTTGCAAATATTTTTTTAAGACAGCCGTGTATAGTTGTGGACGAGAGTTATGTAGTATATTAAATTAGTTGTAAAAACAACACATTGATTGACAAATCAGTTAGTGTATTCATTCTTTATCTTGCCTACTGCTTGTTCTTAGGCTTCATCTCCGTGGGAAGACCACGCGGGGCCAGTGCGGGATGACACGTGAAGAAGCCGATCGACGGTTCCTACTTATAAAGTAAATCGTCACTAACCAAAAAAGCTACATGTCTAAACACTAATGTTTCGTACGTAGGGACCGTCGAGATATTTGTCATTAAAATAATAATAGTCACCGGTTCAATGTGGTGAAATGTGTAGAAGACGGAAATCTAACACCCGTAACTATAAACAAGTCAAAGTGTTTACTTGAGTAAATTTAATTTTTTAAGATACGTTTTTTAATAATGTAGTTTAGTAATTGCCTGAATTTAGAACTGTAAATAGATAGAATTCTTAGCTTTGCTTTCTTTGACGGTTCTTACTTCGTTTAAATTCTTGTCTATTGCATAAAAAAAATTGCAACTAAGTTATTATTTAAGCTCAAGTAACTTGACTATAGATACAATATTGACTTACTTAACTACCGCCTAACTAAGGAGTGATAAGAAAAGATATTATCCAAATAATACTTACAACTGTGAAGAAGGTGATATGTAGTGGATGTCTCAGTTCACCGACGTAGTACAATTCGACGATGCCGTTCACCAAGTAAGCACAGAACGTCAGTCTTGAGAACGGAGCCAGGAATTTCCACGTCAGTAATTTTCCGAAGAAACCTAAAATAAAAGAGGGTTTAAGTAATAAAACAGGTTTATAGATAGGACTTAGGAATTAAGAAGTTCCTTAATGTTAATCTTAAACGAACAGCAATATAAAAGTGCAAGTAGTGAAACTATACTAAAAATCTGTACCAATCAATTGCTAACTATAAAAAAGTTTGAGTAAAACTTAGGAGTAGCGCAAGGCACCTTGCTTGGCCCACAGATACAAAATTTTAAATCCGACGTTAGAGTACTGTGACCTCAGCAAGATAATTTTAAACAGATATTTTACCTGCATTGCCAGTAGCACAGGCAATAATCAGCCATCCATTAGCCATACCCCAGGCAAGTTTGTGCAAAGAAATGTAGGCAGCAGCCTCTAAAGCGCTGTATTGCCAGTCCTGATAGAAGAAAGTCACGGAGAAGGTAGTTATAGTACCAAGAACAACGCTGGTGATCCACGCAAAGGTTTTCATCATGAAAGAGAACTGATAGCTGAAACAACAAACAAGAATAAACGTCAAATTTTAAATCCGGTCGGATTCCGATAAATTAATGTCCGGAGTTTTATCGGCAGTATACCATAATAAGTATTTATTGCATTTGATTCGAACATTATCCGTCCGAAGTAAGCTTTTCGAGACCTTAGTGTCTTCTTAATTCTAATTTGGATTGGAGGTAAAAAAACATCGTATCCACTTACTTTTCTGTTTGTACCCGATGCAGAACGTATCCAGTAAGAATCCCTATGAAATAAATAATCATCTTCATATGCGTCTTGATGTAAGCTTCATTGAAGTAGTAGTTGGAAATGATATCAGTAAACTCTCTGTAACAAGAATAATTGTTCGTGATCATACAATATTGGAACTAAAGTGTAGCCTAATAACAACAATAACGTAACGATGACAATAACACACTCGTTACACAAAGAAAAAGTAAATGCAAGCTTACTTGGCATAAAACAAAAGGGTAGGATCCAAATTATCCCTATAGGTGATAAATGCTGGACCAGCCAAAGAGAGAAGAAGGCCAACTGTCAGAAGTATGGGGCCAACCCTGCGCCACCTCCATAGACTGTAGATGAATATGGGTGCTATGAAGAACAGCTGTGTGTCTACGGAGAGGTACCAGGATTGGAACATGCACTGAAAGAAACAAAATTGAATTTAGATCAATTGATGAAAGTTTAATTTGACTAAAATATAACATGTCGATCACAATATTAAAGTAGTCAATGGAACCAAATGATTTGAATATACATCCTATTTATATTCCCAGTACCTATAGCGCTATAGCAAACCGAACAAATAATATAATGAACAAATAAACAACAACAAAACAATGGTAATAAAACAAGAGACCAAACAATATTCACACATTTTGCTTAATTAATTTCACTGTAAAATAGAACTGAATAGCGAAAGGACACATAACCAAAAAAGATAACTTTAGCACGCAGCAAAATTCATCAAGTTTGAAACAGGCAAAGTCTTTGTCATCGCTTGTCCGAGAGTCTAGCGCTTAAAAAGATTCGCTCACAATAAAGATGGAAGCATTATAAAACTAGCCTTGTGAATCTCAGTGAAACTTTAGTTTGACAACTGGAAAGTTGACCCTTATCCTCTTCTTTTACTCTGAAGTGTTATATTGTTAGTTCCTTGTTCTCTTCATGTTCAAGTTTTTTATTACTTGCCTTCTTCAAAAAATATTTGACTTTATTTTCTTGCACTTGGTTCACATTGGGCTTAACATATTCATAGCAAGCACATAATTCATTACTATCCGGACAAAGGAAAACATTAAGAGAACTGGAAACAATAATTGGGGAAACCGATCCAGTAGTGGGATATGTAAACTAAAAGTAAGGTAAGGTCTAAACATATTGGTAGTAAGCCAGTATTGGTAGTAGATTGATTTGTTGTGCTGTTTGAAACTCTCAAACTTGCCCCCAAACGCAAGCCTATTTAGTGTTAAAAAAAACTTACCATTTTATCAGTATTGACATAATTATTGATGTACAAAATATTTGTCCACCAGGAGGCCATACATCTTTCTTGTTCCAACAGCAATCTGTCTTGCCATAGAGGACCTTCTCCCATCTTAGGTAACCAAGTCATGTAGAACAAAATAATGACCACGTATGCTGGAGTTACCCTGAAAAGAGACAAATGTCAGTTTTATCAGTTGAAAGTAGAAATTTGTTAGCGTATTCTTTAAATATTCATAAATTAAATACCTTTGTGGCACCAAAGACGGGCCATTTTGGTAACTTGCAGACTACCTAAAATTTTCACTAAGATATCTCAATTGGTAATATCGATTTAAGATTCGTAAATAGTAAACATTTGGCCATTTGAATGCTTTCGTCGACCCATCTGACTTCTGTAAAGAAGTTGGTCATTGAAACCCCAAACCATTGTAATATTCAAAAAGCGGATATTCTTATCGCCTGTCACGCACGAAGTCTCAAAATGTAAAATCTAGGTTTGATAATAAATTCTAGGCACGGGTAAAGTGAGCTATCGATTAACTTTATATTCGGTTCGGAGTCTGTCACTTTCTGGTAGGCTCGGGTCAATCTAATATCTTTCTAGGCAATTTCAAAAGTTTGTTTTATCAGACTGAATTATTCGAAATGTTCGGAGAAATAGTAACAGTTTACGGGGAAGGAAATATAAAAGGGTACAATACATTTACCCGGTCATTAAAATGTATATTTTTGCAAACCAGCATCGTAATAAAACGTCAAAGAGGCAAAAACAACAAGTTGCTATTGAAAGCGAAGAAAGAGCAAGCTAAGCTAGGAATGAGGTGGCTTTTATAATACGGTACAGAAATGCGTTTAGTTAATAAGGCTTATTCTATACTACAAAAGGTACGGCGTTCATTGTGTATGGCAGTTTATTGGGTAAGAGCTTGCTATTTGCAAAAAGAGGAAGTAGTTGCATTTTGATGAAATCCTCGTAGCAAAAGGTTTATGCAAAGGGATTTTGTGATATATTTTGAAGTAAACATTTTATACATTTTGTTTACGACAAGGCTTATGTTGTTTTTATTAGAATATCAAATGAAGCGAGCGAGTATTTTAGATACCTGTATCATCCAGGTCAATAGTGCTCAAACAGAGTTATTTGCTTTCAAAATAATAGAGAGCGGAGTTAGTGATCTATTTTCTGTTGCTATGAGAGATATCTATTTCAATGAAACAAGAATAGTTACTCGAAGCTAACCAATAACTGTAACAGTTGGTATAATTAAAAACGTTAATGTTATAAAATTGATTTCTTTTCTTTCACCGTCACTTACGGGATATCTTCTTTGATTATAATTTATTTTGAGATCCCGATATTTCGACGCTGTTGCAAGGTGGATGGTAAAAACTTGTTAGGTGCAGACAAATAGAAAATGAAATCAATGTCCTTTCTTTGGCATTGTTCGCCGTTTCGTTGAGCTCCTTGAGTTATGAGTCGAGCTACACGATAACTGACAAATGCTTGCACTGGCTGGACATGTCCACTCAAATCTGTGTGGTTCTTTCTTTAAAAGACCATCTCAGTATCATCTGCATCGTCCTCATGTGTTTATTAAGATTATGTCTGGACCTTAAAAGAGACTATGACGTCTGAGTTTTTTTCGGCTGTTTCTTCTCGGAGTAGTCAGATACAAAACACCGGCCTCATCTAGTTTTAAAAAAGAAGACGTGTTAAAGTGTTTGTAAAAACCTATTTGCAAAATAAACATCATTTATCATAAATCTGTCTACCCTCTTTCTTTGTACAGAGTTCCAGTAGTGAGCGAAGCGAACGACAAAGTAAGATGATAGACAGATTTGTCTGCACCTAACAAGTTTTTACCATCCACCCGCATTCTCCAATCATGTCCGATTCATGGCAATACGCTCCCATAACTGGCGAAATGTGGATGTCATAGGAACACCTCTGCCTAATCATTCGGGGATTAAAGGCGTAATGTTAAATTTAGAAGACAATATCTTACCTGATATACCGGAAGATCAAGATGGGTAAAACATTGACCTTGCCCCTTCTCTTGTCCAGCTCAACGAGGAACAGTCTTGCGAAGAGGAAGGCGCTCAGCATCAGGAAAGTGTCCACTAGCAGAGTGTTGTTCAACATGAATGCATTGACTGGTTGACGGACTAACTGGAAAAGGAAGAAAGACATTAGGACGTTACCTAAATAAGTTACCTTCATCATCCCTTCGCCAGCCAACAGCAGTATTTTTTATTGGCACAAGCCCGCCACATTATACCCAAAACACTGCAACTCCTGAAAGCCAGAATCAACAGTGGTGACCACCAGAAAAAAGCCGAGACAATGAAGCTCGATGGAGTCCAGGAGACACAATTTAACTGTCTTGGATCCCGTAACAAAATTAATTAGAAAAAAATTGCGGGCAAGTAGGAAAAACATAATTTCCGGTTCCCTCTATACCAGTAGGAGACAGAACAAAATAAGGTCATTATTGGCCATGTTTTTTTCTGTCTGTGTCTATGCACAAAGGGACTTTTACAATTGGGATAAGCCCAGTTGCCTAGCATCACAGATAAATTATCATCACACAGCATACAGCCTCTTCAATGAATAAGTCGATCCATGTAAATGCTGCATCCGGTTAGGTTGAAAGCCGATTTATATAATTATATAAGACAAGCCTAGACCATAGTATAAATAGGGGAAATAAGTTATCTTCATACAAACGCACCGCGCGCGGCTTGTATGTGTGCGCCATAGTATCTATGCGTCGCCGCACGCACACTTTAACAAAATCTCGACCCGTTTCTCAGCAGTCTTGCCAGAAGGTTGCTTTTGTAACCTTTTAGGTGATTTTTCAACTGCATTGGTTACTTTTAGGTTACACTAATGAAAAGGTTACTTTTAGGTGATTTTTCGGGATTTGCAGGATTAACTTTTAATTTTTTACATAAAAGCAACTTGAAACGGAACGCTCGTTTTAGAATTTTTCATGTTGGTAAGCTTCGTTAGCAGTAGTACTTAGAACAATAAATAAATTACTTGAAATTCATATTTAGTATGTAAAACTGTACTAGAATTCATATTACGCGCGCTTGCGCGCGCATCTGATGGACCATATTTTTGCGATATTTCGATACTCGTTTAACTTCATATCAATTCTTAATGCATCAATTTTATTATAAAGGATCAATATGAATAAATCAAAAAATGCGGGCAAGTGCTCAAATACTCATCGATGTATCTGTAAATCAATACAACTAATTTTCTATTCTATCAATTTATCCAGTAAAAAAATATGAAAGGTTATTTTTTCTACAAAAAGGTTACATTTTTTTATATTTCAGGTGATTTCTGACATGACCGACTGGCAACACTGTTTCTCAGTGCGCCAGTCGGGGCTAACACTGCACGAGGTTCGCGCGTTACGGCTTTTCGGCACCGCTAAATGAATAAAAAATGTCTGATAATCGCAGGAGAACGTATATTGACTAATGATCACTGAATTAGTTATACAGAGATGTGTTGTCTTTGGCAAGGGCCGTGCTTTAAACTAATGAATTAAAGGTTACTGATATGTAACCTACCGTTTACTCGTGCTCAATTGCTCATCACCGCCCCGCGCCGCCCGTCTGCTGGCCCGTCGCTGTTTCTTTCATCATGAAAGGTTTCATCATCGTTTAGGTAAAATCGACCTCACAAACTCTGTATCCAGACTATACAAATAAAAAATACAACTTCCCGATCCTTGCCAATTTATAGGCACTGAATTAAAATTTAGATAAAAGTTCAACCCTAAGACAGTAGGCAATTACATCGCGGATTGGGCCGGAGATAGCCTACTTCCCCTCTTTATACTATGCCTAGACAGACCGATATAAGTCGAATACATCAATGTGAAGAAACCAAATAAAGATGAACAACCAGAAAGACTTTCTAGATCTGACTAGTGCTAACGAGAGCTTACTAAATAAACATTGGTGTATCTTCTACCTAGAAAACTTCAAATTCCTTCGAAACAGCCAATTATGAAGCCATTCCTATTCATCAGACGACCATCACACTTCATTACAGCAACTCTGCTCTTCATAGTTTAAGCAATTCGACGTGGCAAACCTACTGAGTTCACGATTAGTTCTCTTAATCTAAGTTTACCTTGAGTACAAGCCTAGGCAGTTGTACAACTAAAACGGGGCCCTGATTACGGATAAAATTTATGCGATACTGTATCTGGGTGACAAGCTCCGGGAATAATTAGAAGCTCCGTGTAAATCCAAATAAACTGTGTAACCTTGACCCTATTGAGGAGATTATGCCTAGAGATCAAGCCAGCAAACTTTTACATAAATTATGCTGTGAACTTGGCTTGGCTGACTTTATGGGGATAGGGTTGGCTGATGTTGGCAACCAATTAATCACCAAATTAATAGAAGAAGCATAATTTTAACCAATCTACAAAGCATAGTTAAGAGAAGAAGAACTTCAAATAAATAAATTTGACATTTTCCTTCTGTTTGACTGCAATTTGACTAATTTCGAGGTAGGAATTTAGATTACACAAGTGTGTTGGTTTTTTTTTGTTAATTATTTCAACAAATGATTAACTTGCAATATTGTTTTTAATTTTAAAATAAATAAACTAAAATAAAACACTATGTACTACAAAGCAAACGGCTATAAATAGGTACAAAATAAATGAATATTTTGACAGCCCTACACAGGAATTTCATTAACAAAATTAAGTCCCTAGTAACAACGCCGTATTCAAATATCGACAGAGGCTTTAATTTAAAAGAGTGCAGATATATAAAACAAACAATATTTAAATAAAAGTACTGAAACGTTACTTCTTCGTTTATTAAGTTTATGACTTGAATATAATTTATTCCTCGTTTACTAGGTCTAGCGCTCGTAATCGCGAGAACACTGCTTTGTACTAGACAAAGTAATTTAAACTTGTTTGTTTCACCCCTTTTAGCAAAGAAAAAAAGGCATAATGTTTTGTCTAGTCTTGTCTAGGCTGGCTCCAATTACAAGAGCCTTGGTCATTTTATTTTGATGTTAAGACGAGGGTGAAATTATTTATTAGAACTGCTAATGAAGTAGTTGCACTCGACTTCGGCGGAGCCTAAAACAAGCCCCTTCTTGGCTACTCTCATCCAACCGCTACCAGCAACCCTACGATGATCTTCACAAAATATTACTGAAGGGCGTCCCACCATACGTTTGCCAATGTTTGCAGATCACAAAAAGATCTTAGTTTACGAGAAGATTTATAAATAAGGAGTTTATAAACAATGTTAAAATAAAACATATTTACCCGATCCCAAGCATCTGCATCCATGACAGGTCCACTAGCAATGAACATGCAGGCATGGCCAGCAATGATGAAAATCATGGCCAAAGCCTTGATTCCGGAGATACATTCCAAGCCCAAGGTATTGTGCTGCTTCGTAGAGATGATCTTCTTCACATTGTTGATAATGGAGAAGCAGATGATCAAGTTGGAGACGAGGGACTCCTTCTTATTGCCATAGTAGATTGTGTAGGTTTCATAGAGAGTACTGAAGAATAGGATGGTGACGAAGAGGAGGATCAATGACCTGAAGTAGAAGAAATAATAATTAAAATCGACGAACCGATATACTATCTGTTTGGGTAGAGTAAACAGTAAGAAACAGAACATTAATGTTATTAAAGAAAACAATAATCCTTGCACTAATTGCTTCAGTGTACGCTTTACGATTGAATAATCACCAATCACAAAAAATCGTGTTTCATTAAACATGAAGTTACTATGAATGAAGCCATCAGGGTCTTAAAAGTTACAGGCAGATCCAATCGCTCAAATTATTGTATAATACACCCGAAAAATTCCAAGCAATTTTCAACCTAAAACCTCCAAACTCCAATTTACTCGCCCCAAAATTGTATACCCTTGGAAAACCCATCGATACAACAAAATTATTTTATGATGAAACGGTAGCATAAAGTATTAATGAAAATGGGAAGTAATATTATCTTCCCATGTGTGATCAATCAGAATACGTCGAAAGTTATGGCTGTGTACGTTCAGTGGGTTCGGAGAAAAATGTGTGTTCTTAACAAAGTATATTTACACAAAGAAAACAAATAAATACAGTAATTGGCGTGATTTTTTGTTGGAGCACAATATTGTTAGTTTTGTTATTTGGATGTCAAATTGGAAAACGTGAGGAGATTTTTGTTGATTTTGAACATTACGTTAATTTAGAAAATTAAGTTCTCTGCGTTTTTTAAAGAGTTTGTGACTAAGCGCTGTGTCGGGAGACGGCGTTATTACTTCTGGCCCAATTTTTTGAGTTTGGTTGAGGAATCTTTTAAAATAAATAATTTGTATAATATTAGATAGAATATTCATTGACATGTATTTCTTCGTAAGTTACAGTTAGCTAAGTGGCAGCATAATCAGCCTATAATATTCCTACTGCTGGGACAAGGGCCTTCACTCCAGGAGAAGTAGTAGGTCATAACCATAATCCACCACAGAAGCCTCTGGCCCCGTGCTCGTTGGTGGATGGCATAATTAATACATCTTCCAATTTTGGTTCTAGGTCTTATGGATTAGCTAAGTCATCATCTGCCTAGCCTTTTCCCAACTATGTTGGGGTCGGCTTCCAGTCTAACCGGATGCAGCTGAATACCAGTATTTTACATGGAGTGACTGCCTATCTGACCACCACAAGCCAGTTAGTACTGCGTAACACGATACCCCTTGGAGAGACTGGTTGTCAGACTTTCGGGCCACTGACTACTGTAACGACTGACAAAAATCTACAAATGACAGCCGGGACCAACGTCTTAACGTGCTTTCCAATGCACGGAGGAAACTCGGTATGTAATGGGTCACCCATCCACAGACCAACCTAGGTAAGCGCGGCTTAACCTGAAGATTGATCCCAGTTTCTGTTATTATTTAGCCACGACCTCCTCCGATAGATTAGCTGAGTAATGCATTATTATTCTGATTAATTATAAAAATGAAATATTAAGTTTTGCTGAATGAGCTCTCCTCAAAACTATTTCAATGAATAACCTTAATTTATCGTCTTAGTTACCACTTCAAGTCAGCCTAATTCCCCCTCACTACTTCTAATTTTATCTTGAAGTCAAAATCTAGCTTCAAATGGCAGCAATCAAAAATGTTAACTACTCAAATCAAACTATTCCACTAAAAATAAAGCTAAGCAATAATTAATGTCATTCATCATAGTCAAGATACTTGGTTAGTTAATTACTAGCCTGAAACCAAATTATACCTTATGTCAGGCGAAATTATTTTGAATGGAGTGGAATTACATAGCTATCGGTTTGAGTGGTAAGTTGGTAAATTATTTTTATAATGTACAGCACTTTTTATATTATGCTTGTGAGCAGGAACAATTAAACTCCGGGAACTGAAAAGAAAATGCGTTACGATTTTTCCATTTTCTGTCCATAAAAAGCTACATTATGTATTACACTGTACGAACTACTTCTCGGTTACGTTTTTCAAAAGATCACACTGTCGCTAAAGAGTATCATATTTTGTGAAATGTGATTGATCTTGAAAAATGTATTAATAGGAGCAGATGACCATTCATTCCTATGAACTTTTGTCACTGTTGTGTGAACGTGGAATAAAACAAAAGTGAAATGTTCACTCGAGTGAATCAGCTTATACGCGTAATGGTAGTGTAACCCTTATAACGTGAAGTAATGTTACCATATAGCTACGGAAAATAAAAGAAAGAAAAACTATAAAATTATCTTCTTTTATTACCAAAAACATATAGAAAAACACATTTACATCGCCTCGCTCAAATATTTTGAGTTAATTGAATGCAAGTATTAAATTCCTCCCATATTTCCTGAACGCAAAAGTAACCGAACAGTATAATTGGTTCCAGCACAAAGTCGCCTCGATTATGTCGTCCAATATCATCCATAGCCATACTAAATCATGGGAAAATGGAAGAAATATAGAGGTGGGTAGTAACCTGTGTGATTTATTAGCTGAGGCTCTAGCGTTGGTATGTGGACTTAACAGAAAAATATTCTAATCTCTCCATTGTTGCTTGGTACACCTAACTTTTTGTGGTATAATCTGTCGCTTACATAGATTAATAGGGAGGCTATTATTTTGAATTTTGGATTGTAGGGACGTTTACCTGGCTCGTTTTATAAAGAAGAAATGGGACAGAACTCCAGGAAATGCAGGGTATTAACTGTCCATATTTGTTAGTGGACTACCAATAAGGACTACCTCTAGGTCTACTGGTCCCAAACGTGATTGATGAGCATGAGGTCCTGGGTTCTATTCCCAGGTCGGGCAAAGTGTTTTTGGGTTTTTCCATCAGTAATTTCTCAATAGCAGCCACGGAGTCTGGGTTTGTGCCCGGTTGGTGGCACCAAGCTCACCCCCTATTACATACATGGGACTTAAACATAAATGGCGAAATATGGGTTTACTATTAGGTACACCTCTGTCTAAATCTACAGGTATTGCAGCCGTGATGTTATGTTATCTGTTATGTTACCAATAAAGATCTGCGTTTACTAGAGAATTTGATCAGTGAACGTTAAGAGTATTTGTCTGACTACAGCATCTTATAAGGGCCACCACAAATTTAAGTAGACTTAGTTTTCGCGCATTACCTAGTCTAAAGAAGCTCCCATTTAATTATGTAAAAGCTATACATTATATCGCTATCTTAACATAAGAACTCGTATACTTACAAATAAGCCACATCCAAGGACGTAATAGCCAGCGGTCGTCTCCTATAGCAGTCCCGGTCACTGACTTCAACTCCTGTGGTATTGCTGACAGTATGGGCTAGAACACTGCTGACGAAGCTAGCCACTGACTTAGCATTGCAGGCGCTTGGCACGCAGACTGCCCAGCGTAGGGTTTCACCGCGACCAGTGCGAGTCTGAAAGGGATGTCAAAATTAGAAACGTTTTTTGAAGTGCATTTTGACACGTGTCAGCTGTGTGGATTGATCGTTATGTGAGGTTAGCACTTGGGATTCAATCACTGTCTTGTGTTTACAGTCGAATCGGGGTAGTCAAAACGCAAAGTGCAACATGTCTACCCAGGTTAACAAACATTAAACTTCACCTACAAGCAGTACACGTAACTGACCAACAAGGTGCTAATGTACCACTGATGGTTAGATAACTACATTGCAAATGTGTGAACTTAATTTATTAGTACAAACTTAGTTCCTAGTTCAAAATTTGGAGTAATTAGAACTGGTGGCCAGAGTTCAAAAGTAAGGCAGTTAGTTTTTTTCCATACTTCATTTTAGCTCTTTATCCATGCTTATTTTTGCCCTCTTGACCGAATTCTATACGGTTTGTATAAATAGGCACTTGATTTATGTAATACCTGTGTAAATGTTTAAACCAAAATGCCTTTTGTTCAACGGGTTACACGACAGTCGTTAAACTAAGTTTAACAATAAACGTTACTGTTACAAGTGTTGCATAAAAGCAGTTTACGATGTAATAACGCTAAACTAACAGTGACCATGTAATTAATTCCCGTTTATATTTTAACATCATGTTTTATAGTGATCCTAAGACGTAATTTTTACGTACTGTTAACAGAAGAAATATGTGTGCGCTTACTTTTGACGATGCTTTTCTCAGCTTAATTTCTATATCCTATTTTTTCTCTGTTCACGATGCATGCACAATGGGTTAATAATTGCATTCCTAGACAACAACGACCCGACAATAATGGAATAGATAATTTACAAAATCTAATTTTTTCGTAATGTTTACGAGTCAACTTGTGATTGCTTATATACAATGCGGCTCATAAAATAACCAAAAAGTCAACATAGACTCGAAATCAGTACACTTAACTCTTTCGCCATTTGTACAAGCAAGCTAGATTGGGGGCAAAGACAACCATGACCTACATTAATATACATCTAAAAAGTGTCAAAAGTAACACATTCCTAGCCATTAGTTATTATTGACTGCTAAAACTAATACTTGTTTTAAACAATAAATAAGCTTTCTTGCAGTATTTCAATAGACTAAGTGTGAAACTTAGCCGCTAAGTTATATTTGCTGGCTTCTGTAAACTTTGTCTAGTACTAAAACCTGGTGTTTGCAGATTTTTTATCCGTCATGATGACCACACCTGCTTATTTGTGTCATGTATCTATGGTTTTCTTCGCGCATCCTTCGTAAATTCGATCTATGACAATGCTATAGAAAGTTGTATTTTCGATTCGGATTTTTCGAAGTTAAATTACGTTTTTGTCGCACCTTCATGCTAGTTCCTACGATATAATTTGACCGAAAGTAAATACTTGTAAATCGAACATACATAAGTGCAATAAGCACACGTATCGAAAAAAAAATAAAACAATAAATTCATTTTTCTATTAGGTACCATGAGTGATTTTCACTGAACTGAAAAACTTTTAAAGAAAATCCCAAGATTATATACAAATGAATTACATCAGCAGTGCAGCTACAAGTTTACGGATAAATAAGCCTACTTTTTACCCGACATCAAAGCTAGAAAGGGGGTTATTATTTCAACCCCTATGTATTTAAGATAAGACATAAATATGACCGATTTATTGTACAGCGTGTACATATCTCTACGAAACATCTTGCATAAGTATCTATTTACAAAAACCGGTGGGAAAGTTTCAAAAAGTATAAGAAGCAGGTGTTGTTTTGAGAAAACACATTATCGATTTCAGAGTTAACAAAACTTTTTTGCAAAAAAATAACCGATTTCCAAAAAAAACACAAAAAAAAGTGAAGAATAACTTTACTTTCGGAAGTCGGTGCCAAAAAAGTCATTGAAACAAACAATAGTCACCGACTTCCGAAAGTTTTTATTTTACTCTTTTTAGTTATAGTATCACACACAAATCCTTATCAAGTATCAATTTCGAAATTTCTTTTACTTGGGTGACATATTTTTTCCAGCTATTTTGATTTAAATACCAAACTACTAGATCGATTTTGATAAAATTTCTATGGGACCAATCGGGAAGTAAATTCTTTCATATAAAAGATCGGTTCATAAATGACGAAGATATGAGGTAACAAACACGAAAAAAAATACAACTGAATTGAGAACCTCCTACTTTTTTTGAAGTCGGTTAAAAACTACCTACAGTAAAACATATTTCGAAAACCAGCCTGTATGTGCAAGACAATGCATGTTCTACTAAAATAATTCTCAGCCTCCCAGGTATGTACGAGCGAGGGCAACTAGTTAAGTCACACGCGTCACCGAAGACAGGTAAGTCGTTACTATGACATCGTTAAGTAGAATTAGTGGTATTACCGAAAGAGCCTTATTACTAAGTTCTAAATATCTCTGTTCAACGTAACTTGTGCTGCATAGTTACTGTTGCCGTTTTGAAGTTCCTACACTTTGTGTCTGAGAATTAGGAAGTCAGTTGCAGTGTGTTCTGTCTTGACATATTGTAAGTTGCTGTCATATTAGAAGAGAGTGCTTGAAGTTATTGATTATAATTGTTTTAATTCAATAGTATTTGCAATGTTAATATTAAATAAGTAGAATTTTCCCGAAGAGTTAGACAAGACTGATGTGGATGCGGCTAACCAACTGAGAAGATGCCGATTACATTAAATCGCGATGGATAAATTGTTTTATAAGTCAATTAATTAATAATGTGACAGTACTGTAGTTATAGATTATTTTAATATTACACCCACATTCGCCAGTTATGTTAAAGATCCATATGCCTGGCCCGCTTCGGCCGCCTACGAAACCGAAGTTCCGAAACTAGTTCGATCGAGGGTTTTGTTGTACCAACTTGTACGTAACTGGTTTTAGGGCTTTTTATGACTATTATTTTAATCTCGATTGGTTTAAAATTAAATGAAAGCCAATGTTTTATTTGTGTTAACTTTTCAGGATTTTCTGGCCTGTAAAAATAATTATTTTCGTGTATGGGGCAATGGACAGTCCTTCGCTATCCAGGATGTCGGTATATCCAGAGGCATAGTCAAACGATACGGATAGAGCGTGGTATTTTTCAGGGCGATAGTTTGAGTCCACTTTGGTTCTGCTTAGCTTTGAATCCTCTAAGGCGAGACCCATTTGAGTTTGAAATATAAAAATGGAATGGCTCCCGCCTGCTTCCAAGTTTTTTAAATTTAAAATGTGCTTGTTCTTAGCTTTTTAGTGTTTTTTTTTTTACTTATTTTTTTTACCGCAGTTGTGTTTTTTAGTTTTTTAATTACTTTTTTTTATTTCCAGCTTTTTAGTTTACAAATGTGAAAGATTTCGCAGAAGATTAGCCAAAGAAATTTTTACCGCCGTCGCCGCGTGGAGGTACTCCCAGCTTATGTTGTGTTCTGATTCAAAATTTATACTCGGTGTCACTTTCACAATTAATATGAATCTAACGACAGCTTTGAAACTAAAATCGTGATCGCAGAGCGTGCTAAACATTTGATTTTGGCGCCAAAAATCCGCCATTTTGTTTTTTTTTTAATATTGGTATAACCAGTGTCACTCTCACAGTAAATACGAATCTCACGTCACCTCTCAAGCTAAAATCCATCGAGCCGTTCAGGCTGCAGAGCGTGCCAAACATTTGATTTTGGCGCCAAAAATCCGCCATTTCGTTTTTTTTATTTTGATATACCCAGTGTCACTCTCACAGTAAATACGTCTCGATCGAAACTAATTTCAAAACTCCGGTTTAGTAAGCGGCCGAAGGAGCCTGGACATCAACAGGGCATAAATCCAGAATCCGTGTCTACTACCGAGAAATTAGCACTCGCAACCACTATACTAAACTAATCCCGTGTCACTGTCTGTGCCCATTTCATGGCAATTGGCTCGCCCGCAACTATATGGAACTTAAACAGAACTGACAAAATTCGGATTTACTTTAGGTGCACCTCTGCACAACCCTTCGATATTACTTTGAATGGCTTATTTTTAATGTTTTCTAAGATTTTTGGTTTTTTTAGTTTAAATAAAAAAGCCAATTACCTTCTTATTCTCGTGCTTCTGTCTCCACTTAATAGTAGCGAGGCAGTATTGTCCCTCGATAGTGACTCCATTGTATCCAGGGTCTTCGATGGCCACACACTCGTCGAAGTTACCCAGGTGGTAGGAAGACCCGAAGAGGAGACCTTGTGGAGACTTTGCAGATGCATCGAACACTGGAAAGAGAGGAAAGAGAAGTTAATTATACACATAACATGACATCACGGTTGTAGTCACCGAAGGGTTAGGCAGAGGTGTACCTAATAGTACACCCACATTTCACCAGTTATAAAGAAAAAGAAAGAAAAGAAAGAAAAAACGTTTATTGGCACACGCCACAAGTACACAATACAAAATATAAAAAAAGCAAATATAAAATAAAATTTAAAACTAAACAAGGAATATTGTGTGACTCATGGTGTGTTATGTTTAAGTCGCATGTAATAGGGGGCGACCCTATTGCCATCAACCGGGCACAAATCTAGACTACGGTGACTGCTACTTAGAAATTTCTGATAAACCCACAAACCCACCAACAAACCACCCACTAACACTTTGCCACGACCTGGGCATCGAACCCGGGCCCTTATGCTCAGCTGATGTGCTTGCGTCAAACATTCCAACATATATAGTTGCTTAGTAAATAAATTAAAAGCTAAAATGCATACAGAATGATAATAAATTATGTCTATTTATTTATGTGATTATTCGTTTCTGGAATAATTATAAGTCTAATATTAGCTATTTACATGTAAGTCACAGTTGAACCACCTATTTTAGTATTACCCATAATTCTATGTCAAAATGTGGAAATTTTCCAAAAGTTTCGGGCTCATCGACGTACGTACACTACGTAGTAACCACATTCATGGTCATAATGTTTTGTGTGTACGTCTGTAACCAACACACGTCGAAATTACTGTACCAATTCAGATTAGATCGTTAAGATGGCTATCTTTAAACTGAGCATGCTTCTAACTCGTGCTTGGTCTATTTTTATGCTTTGTGTTGTTGAAATTCATGGGACTTTATCTTTGGATTTGACAATGTACTTCTAATTTATAGAAAACAGTAAAAAAGTTATACCCGTAGTAATTAATATAAGTAATAAATTAATAACTGCTCAGTTCACCTAATTTTGAATCTGGAATAGACTGGTTCTTTAAAAACTTTTTTTTTATTTTTTTTACACATAGTTTTTGACGTTTAGGAATACTATCCGAATTATTTAAGAGTTCTTAAGCCGAAGCTTAGTTATCTGTAGAACAGACTTTTGTAAGGTCGTAGTAGTACACAAATATACTCCCAGATTACGTGATAATGTTATCTGCGCTTTTCTACATGGTTACAAAAAAAAACCTACAAAAATTAACTCGGTTTCAAGAAGTAATCACTTACTAGAACTAAACACCTTCCCAACAAGATTCATCTCAACATCATCATCTGCCTAGCCTTTTTCCCAATTTTATTGGG
This sequence comes from Standfussiana lucernea, assembly GCA_964057025.1. Lineage (NCBI taxonomy): Eukaryota > Metazoa > Arthropoda > Insecta > Lepidoptera > Noctuidae > Standfussiana > Standfussiana lucernea. The sequence goes on along the minus strand of OZ059788.1, from coordinate 4,125,263 downwards.
GTTCCAGTCTCACCCGTTGCAGCTGAGTACCAGTATTTTACATCGAGCGACTGCCTATCTGACCTCTATAACCCAGTTAGTATTGGGTAATACGATACCCCTTGGTAAGACTGGTTGTCAGACTTTCGGTCCACTGACTACCTGTAACGACTGTCAAAGATCTACAATTGATAGCCGGGACCAACGGCTTAGCATGCTTTCAGGGGCACGGAGGAAACTCTGTCTGTAATGATGGTCACCCATAACCTTGAAGACCGACCCGTGTGGCTGTTACTATTTAGCCACGAGCTCCTCAACAATTGATCACTAAAGAGTTCCCAGATAAAAAAAACCTTACACGGACAGATCAATCTTTCTCTTTGTTACAAAACAAAAGACGATAGACGTCTTGCGGAAAACCGGCAGTCCTTGTGTCCGTCCTCACGAACTTATAATGGTTTCCCGGTAGCATTGGCTATGACATGTATAGTAATTATGAGGATGTGCTGGCGTTTTGGCAGACCTTATTGTATTGGTATCGATTTTTGCAAAGAATGCGTGATTGAATGCGTGAAAAAATACACGTCCTGGAAGTGAGAAGTTTTTTTAGGTCGGCAGTTTGACCTTCAGTTTTATTTTATGGACTTTCAAACGTCAAAAAATGTATGGTTAAGCAGACGGTTAATGGTAGTAAAGTACTTCACTTTAGCAACCTTCAATAAAATCCCATAACTGTACTACAAAACTAGATATATAGAATTTGTTTCTCTGTAAAAGAATTAATAAAAATGTAAAAGAAATAATTTCAGTCGAAGACACTACTCAGCAAAAAATTTCACAGCACTCACGTCATTTATCATATTTAACACCTAAAAAATATGCCTATATCCGTATGAATTAAGCAAATATTATTAGATGAACTAACTGAACTGAACTTATTGAACTAACTTAGTTAACAATATCCCGCTAAAAATTATGCAAATAACCAATGTTTTTTTGTAAAGCATCGATACTAGATCGTTTATACCAACCTACAAATCATGTATCACTACATGTGAGTTTTATGTCTGTGACACAAAGTTCATATTTCAATCATATTGACACTTGCTCATGAAAGGCAACATCTAGCTAAACAACGTTTAGAGAATATTCACACATACATTTAGGCTGTTAGACTTTGGATTGGTTTGTCATCGGTTTTTACCATTGATCATCTATCAAAGCCTATAGAGACGTACACTAAATAACAGGATCTAATGGATGCAAAAGTATCTTTAACTAAGCCGAAACGCACTTCCCACAACGCACACTCCCCATCATTTCGATCACTGTTTTGTTCTAGACCGTACCTGAGAACCTTTTAATTACTGAAATATTGTAGGGGTCAAGGTTCCAATTTTTACACAAGTTTTTTTTATTAAATACAACATTTTAATGTTATACATTTACTTAAAATACCTCCACAACCTTCGTACTATTAAATGCATCCATCAACACAATGTTCTGAGCGCGTTACATTGAGTCCTACCATAGAACGTGATTTTTCACCCCAAAAAAAGACGTTTCCTAGCTAGAATTTTTGCGTCGAGTTACATAGTTTGATGTACTGAATGCTTGATTGGCGGTTTTGTGAAGGGTCTGTTTACACGTTTTATATCTTCCTCGTAAAATTAACACATCTATTTACTAGAGTTGGAATTGTTGCTCCAGAATGTTTTCAGGGATAATTCCAAACGCAAATCGTAACGGCAAAGGAGCACAATTGCTATAATTGGTATTTCATTACTCTATAGAAACATTAGACGGCAAATTATGCCTTCTACGGAAGCGTTTGGTGAAGAAAAAAGTTTTGTGAAATCTGCACATGACAAAATTATAAGGGTTCCGTTTATTCTGTTCGGCTAAGGTGATGTACACATAACGTGATGTATGTTTTTAAATTTATGTCTAGGTAATTCTTATTTGCCCGAAAAAATATTGCGTACAGCTGTTGTTCCGATCATCAAAAATAAAACGGGTGATTCGTCTGTGCTATCAAAGTATATACCTGATACACATCTGAAAATAAACGATGCTCAATTCGGGTTTCTGCCCTATTTATCTATAGACAGTGCTATCCTTAGCCTTAAGCAGACTGGGTACTATACAGCAAGAAAGACACCAGTATTTGCGTATTGCCTAGATTTGTCAAAAGCATTTGACATTGTTTCATATAATGTGCTATGGGGTAAACTGCAGCATGAGACGAATATACCCCGGGAAGTAACAAGTTTATTTAAATTATGGCAAGCTAATCAACAGAACCGTCAGATGGGCAAACTCCTTTTGCATCTGATTACAGGGTTGAGTGTGGCGTGAGGCAGGGGTGGCTGTCTTCGCCCGCCTTGTTTAATCTACATATATATGAAGAATCTGATAGTTGAGCGCAGTTTGTAGCGCGTCCGGCATGTTTGCCGACGCGGACGTTAATAGTTTTTCGGGCATCATGTTCAAGAGATGCGCATCTCTGCTACCGGGTTCACGCCAGCCCCAACACCATTCTCAGAACGTTGGCTGATAGGTGGGACTCTCCGATCTTGGGGCGGTGGATACGACTTCACGCAGTCAAGTAGACAAGCCCCAGGATCGGCTTGCCTCACGCAGCTTGGAATAAATTTTACTAACACTGGTTTGTAAGTTTGAACTACTGTTTGTATACATAGGCAACTCCAATTGCACAGCTCTGAGTTTGATCCTCAACCACTATCATCCATTAATGGACGGATAAAAAACACGAACCAGGAACAAAATCAAAAGAAATAAAAAACTTGTTCCTACAGAACAAGAAGATTTAATATACACTATTACGAAACACTTTTTTGCAGGTAAAGCTATAATTTAAAATTCAAGTCCAAGAATGCTTTACCGCCTTACATTTCCTTCCAAGTCAGAATTGAAATAGAAATTAATCCATTCTCTGTAGAAATACCAGGGTGTAATAAATATGCAGATAATGTCGAGATTAGGTAGCTGCAGTGAAAAATTTTGCACTTACACTGGGGTGCAATTTTATTGCGGACACGCTAAGTTAATGCTAAAAAGTAGGGAAGGGGGTTGTTGACTTGCGATTTGTGTAAGAAAGAAGAATTGAATTGAGTTTGGGCTTTCCGGAATGCAGACCCTATTTCTAAGCTTTTATTTCGTAGACCTATGTGTAGTATTGAGCCTCTTGCATCTAACAGCTACTTTCTTCGACCAACTCTTATGGCCTTTAATTGGTGGGTTTTCGTGGAGAATGGCAGAAAAACCGTGTTGCACCGCGGAAGAGGTTGATAATAATTAATTTGTATTTTTCCTGATCGACATTCGAGCTCTTCTCTATTCGAAGCTTTCTTTTACCAAAGCTCACTTGATTTAATTTAATATCCGGCCATGATTATTTTTATAGGTCAAGTAAAAACGTAAATTATTTTAACAGACTAATAGCAGGTCAATTACCTAAACTCGCATTGCGGTAAATATTTAATCCTAGTGTTATACCAATTCATTGTAAAAAAACCATATTTAAGTTTACTAATCCTAAATCTACTTAAGACCACATCATTGACATAGCTGCATCCGATAGCTGTATTTCTGTGTATTTTAGAACATATTGCTGCTAATGACATCTTCAAAGTTTTGGTTATTTTTATAAAGATTTTGATTGTCATATTTGTGTCACGGTTCAGTGACTTTATACGAGGTTAGAGGATTTATTGAGGTCAATACGTGCTTTGACATAGACCATGTTCCCGTTCAGGCACTACACTTGAAATTTGATTTGATGAATTTTATAAGAACGCTGTCTCTAGACATATGGGGCGAATTCTCTGTGCATCTGTCTAAGAGAAGATACACAATCCATCCAGAATTGTGTACCCGGTTTTGATAAAACCCGAGATTCAAGATTTCCTTGTCAAAAATATAGCTTTTTAAATATAGATTCATTAGCTATCTTGTTTAAATGTTCAACTTCTTTAAAACCCGAAAGCAAGTCTTTAACATATTTTCGTCTTGTAAAAGATTTCAACGTATGGGATGTTTCGATGTAAAATTATACATAGAGTAAATATCGCCAAAAAAGAGAGTCTTCAAAGTTTGTAATTCCCCAATTACTTTGTAATTCACGAATGCTTAACTACCACAAAGTTTCATACCATTCCCACAATTTTCGTAGAAACTCCACACCGTATATGTGATAAATTAAAAACATTTGTGCGACAGTCGCGACGTCAGGTGGGTCCTAATTAAATGTGCAGAGCAACTTGCTCGTCAGAAGTGGAGGCCACACTGTAAGAATAGTCAGAAGGCCCAGACTAGACAACGCATATTGGAAAACACCGCTAAAAGGTCATTGTAGATGGCGCGTAACGCAATAACCAAATCGAACTCGCTTAGTTTGATTTGATATTTTAAGTTACTTCAATTCGAACGCTTTTCTTTATAAATTAACACAATATCTGTAATTTAAGACAACAGGCAACCTATCAAATTCGAGGTGTCCGCAAAATTTTTTGAACTCGCTGCGATGCTCTCTCGAATCGTGACTTTTCTCAATTGCTAGACTTTTCTGTATATAAAGTTACTCCTTGTATGAATCGACACCGAAAAACGAAAACTTAACACAAGTTGAAACTGCACCCCCCTGGAAATAATCGTTCCCCATTATTGTGATGTTTAGGTCAATCCAGAGACCGTTGTTCAGCGCGATTTCCCTTGGAGAGTAGTATTTAAAAAAAAAAGTTTGATACCCAAATTACATAGTTTCAAAAGTTATTGCATTTCGTGTTTAACCTATCGGTTTACCCAAGATCAGCTTTTTATAGGGTGAAACCCCACTGAAACAAATTCCTGGTTAGTAGCCCGCTATACCTATACCTACATTGTGATAATTTAGCGCTTCTGTACTTTCCTACTACGTGGTAAAGTACACTTGCTGCCAAAAACGTCACGACTTGAAGTGGCTAATGCTTTTTTACCTCACTTAACAACACTAACCAAACACTCCGCTTGATGTCGGGGTATAACGTCACTTTATCATTATGGTGGCTACAAAATATTTGCCAACTGACGCTTATTGACGAGTTTATTAATATTTCAATAATAATATGATCATGATGTTTATTTCGATAAAACGGTTATATTTTAAAGGCATTATATCTATCCGGACGTTATACTTTTTTTTTGTATCAGCCTACTCTGTCCCATCGCTGGGCAAAGGCAAGTTATGTTAGTTATGTTATACTTACGCATTTTTTATTTTTTGTTGCTCTTTGTAATAACTAATAAGCTTTTCCCATTGACTGTCCTTTTTAGTAACTTTAACTTATTCATTAAAAATACTCAACGGATTTTTATACAATTCTCGCCATCATTTAAAGAATTTATTCCGGAAGGCTATGTTCATTCGTATTCAACTTGTGTTTTGTCAGGTCACAAAAGCCGTACGAAATAGGGGCGGGTCGCTAGTAAATAAAAATCAATCAATCAATTACATAACAGCATATAATTACGATTCAACCGTCTGACCTTGTGATCAAGGTGACTTTGTAATGATCTGAGTTTTATTAATTGCATAGGTGGAAGCACCTGCCTCTGCGAGATACGTGAACGGTATTCTTACAATCACGCTTAGTTGTTCAGGAGCGTGGAGACTGGCACAGTTAAAGATATATAGACCTTACTATCTTATGCCTGCGGCTTCGCTCGCATGGAGATCGGTTATTGTCTCACGGGATCGTACATACACATTACTACTCCTACTTACAGATATGTAAATACTAGCCGACCGGCGCAACTTCGTCTGCGTAACATTTTTGATTAATGCTCCGCTCCTAATGGGCGCACCGTGATGTTTTATAGCCTTAAAATCAGTAGCTGCTATTTAAAGGAATATGCTTAAAGATTTTATAGCTTTTTGTTTCCGATGATAAATAAAAATGATGTTTATTTTGCAAATGGGATTTTACAAACACTTTTACACGTCGTCTTTTTTTTTTAACTAGATGAGGCCGGTGTTCCGTACCTGACTACTATGAGAAGAAACAGCCGAAACAAACTCAGAGGTCATCGTCTCTTTTAAGGTCCAGACATAATCTTGGTCAACTCACATGAGGACTATGCAGATGAATATCCACTTTAATATAAAAAATCTGAAATTAATGTCTATTTGTGTGTTACCTTTCCACATGCTTAAAGGTAGACTAGGATCTGGACTATATACTATATATTTTTTAAACGACTATGTGTGTCATTCCCCGAACGATTTTCGACCTCTACGCGAGAGAAGCTGCTTGCAAAAGCTAGTTCTGAATTAATTATAGTTCTCAAATCACATGCTTAAAAAACACATTTTCCCCATTTCAACGTCAATTGGTCAAGCGTTGAAATGAATCACTTGATTTATTAATTGCAAGGTACTTAACCTCGTTGACCGGACGAGCCGAAACTAGATGACAAGTTCAGATAAATAATGTCAGTAGCAGAAATGTATTCAACTGAAAATGAGGATGAATGAGGAACACAAAAATCGTATTAGATATCAGGAAGATCCTGAAACCAAAAACATATAATTATAAGTAGTAACTTACTATGAAACTACGAGTAATTATTATTATCCTCTTCCAATAACTGGGTGCTTAAAATAGCCGCTTCAGAATCATAATAATATGAATTACTTTACAATTCGTAAAATGGTCACTAAGTGACTCAAACTCAAAGCATTTATTTCAATGAGACCATTACAGGCACTTTTCAATGTCAAAACACAAAAAAATAAATTAAGCTACAGTCCCAGTTACACGGCATAATAACTTGTGAAAGTACCGTAGTTGCCCATCCGAAAGCGTAGATCCTATAGAGAAGAATGGGCAAGAAACTCTATGGACACTCTTTTAAATGACATGACAGTTCATAATATTAACTGCATCTGTGACCACTTTAAAAGTTTTAACGTGATTCATATTATAATTATCCTATTGCGATTCAGCTGAAGCGGCCATTTTAGCCACCCTTGTTGGTGTCGGTAAAAATGTAACATGTCATATTTAGCGTGTCAAATTATGTACTTACATTTTTCCATAAGGTCTTAGAGAGTAATGGGATCACATTGTTTCTATGACATTTCCTCTGACAGCCTATCTATAGAATCTTAAGCCTCTTTGGATAAAGGAAGCCAAAGAAAAATATAGGTTGGTTGACAAAGAAAAAACAAAGCAAAATACACTCATTCATCACTTGAACAATGAACACCTAACAAATAGATAAATCCATCATTTTTTTTATAAACTTTACTCGGATAACACTAATATTTGTCGGTAAGCAATCAGGCACACGACTCTTATATATGTAAGTAAACAATGGTGAACAGCCATTCACTGGCACTATAACACATGTATGACATCATAAGTAAGTCATTATGACAGTGAGTAGGTACTTGACCATATCAGGCCTTTAGACCACAATAGTGTCAATTCCTACGAAAGCGGTAAAAGTTCCAACGCAATAGTTACCTAGAAATACATACAGTTAGTTTGATTACCTTATTAGTTTTTAAGATGATATTTTGTACATTGTAAAACACTGACTTGAGGGTCTAGAGAAAATTATATCATCATCATTATTCCTCGGCCCCTTATCCCAATTTATTTGGAGTCAGTTACATGTCTTCTTCTTCTATTTCTCTATTACTCGTCATTTCAGCAATGTTGGAAAAACCCAATAACACTTTGCCTGACCCAAGAATTTAACCCAGGACCTAATTAATGCTCAACAGTCGCGCATGACTGCTGAGCTGCTGTTGTTTTGCTGAGTAGCAAAAATAGAAAATGATAAAAGATAACGGAACAAGATCAAAATCCTACCAGCATAACCATCAGATAACAAGTACAAGGTACATGGATAAATATTGATCAATGTCCTTTCTATGAGTTTTAATAAAATACAGACTTTTTAGTACATCCACAAATATTGACATAATGGTCACCTTTTCTACAACATTAGTTTTAGTATATGCGAAACCTGAAACACGTGTCTAGTATTTTTATGTAAAGAATCTATGTACAAAATTTCAAAACTGTAACATGAAAAATCACAAAGTTATAAGCTTGTTATGTTACCTGGTTGTCCGTACAAAAACATACTCAGCACGCGGCGCCAAACTGTGCGCCCGCGCCTAATGCCTGTTTTGTGCGCGTATGATTGCGGATAGGTACTAAATGTCGCTCGGTGTACAGCTTGTAACCTTTTTTTAAATATTTTTGGGACAAAATATAACATGATATAAAAATTATTGGAATCGATTCAGTTACTTATTTTGATCAAACTATAATGTTGTATACGGACGGTGGAAGGGACACAGACGCGAAAACGGAAACCACATAGGTACTCAGTAAATCATTCTAAACCCCCCCACATGGAAATTTTTCGTCGGTTATTAAAAAAAAAATAAACAGATGTTCCATACATTTTGACCGTTTAGGTACTTATTGCACTTTTGTAGGAAACTGCTGTTGTTTTTTTTATATGGGGGTCAGAATGATGTACTAAATATGTGGTTTCCGTTTTCGCGTCGGTGTCCCTTCCACCCCGTACTTTTTTTATAATTAAGTTCACACGTGATAAAAGTTAAGAGAGCTAATGGACTTTTCATTCGGTATTAATGATCGAATTACATGGTATAAGCAAACTTATGCTAGTAAGTAAATCAATTATTAAAGTATTTATTTAAGTTTTTCCTTATGTACAACGCATTACATTACATTTACATCCGTTAACTTTTTTTCTTGTAGGCTCTTCAATTTAAATTCTTAATTAGGTACATAGCAACTGAAAGTTTACATAGAGTGGTATTCAAATTATGTACTCCGTACCTACTTAAATAATTGTGTTAGCATTAATTATGCAAACAAATTGTTGAGCATAATTACAATCGTCCTTTTAACGTCACAGCTAAGACACAGCTAAGCCACATGCTTGTGAACAAAATGCACATGTTTACATACATAACATCACGCCTGTAATCCCTGAAGTGTTTGGCAGAGGTGTCCTAATAGTACACCCACATTTCGCTTACTATGTTTTAAGTTCTATGTTATAGGAGGCAATAGGCTCATTGCCATCATCCGGGCACAAATTCAGACTCCGTGTCTGCTACTGGGAAGTTCCTGATAGAAAAACACTTTGCCCTACCTGGGAATCGAACCCAGAACGTCACCCTCAGCAGTTACGCTTGCGACCAACGAGGCAGTTATTTATAATATATATTTATTTAATTATTATTTTTGAAGTAAAATGTAATTAATGACTGTAAATATCGGATTACTGGATTTTTTTTCCAAGTATGGGTCCAATGACCTTCTTAGTAATTTCCGCATTATAACCGCCATTCTATATGTTATTTTAATCCAGACCAACGACGAACAGACGCTGGCACACACAATATTGTAAACGATTACCCTTCCTTTTTGGCACCTTCACGAATAAGGAAATAATTGTACGTTACAGCCTTTCGACATGCAACCAACATTGGTCCAAGACCAACTGACCACATTTACAAGAAATGTTGGATCAAACTATGGCTACACCTTTTATACAAAGCCACAAAGGTGACACATCTTATGTGAATCAATATAAAAAATAAAGCACACAAACAACCAATAAATCAATACCTTATCATTCATAAAAAGAAGCTTGTAAAATATTAATTGACATATCACTAGTTTTTCAATCGAGATCTTAGTGTTTGATATGCATAATATGAAAATTTATTTCTTATTTTGTAGCGCCATTTATAAAATTAACTGAGTAGGTAATCAAGGTCTGCCATCCCCTCTGATACGGCTATTCTTTAAAACTTACTTCAGACTGCAAGAGATAGAGCTAGACGTACTGTTCTGCTGTCTTTTTGTTTGATTATTATGGTTAAAATACCATTTCATATTTTTAAAACTTCAGTTACAAAATGAACTGAGCAGGAAACTAGTTATGACATAACAGCATTCATGAATAATAATTTATTGTTGAATTAAAGTAGGTATGACTGTGGATTAATTTAGCTACATAGTTTCATCTCAATGATGATGCGGCCATCTAGCGTATATCGGCCACAGCAACTGCATTCTGAGGCTTTCTTGGGCCTCATCAACCAGTTGAGATTTTTGGTGAGCTGCTCTTTCATTTGCTCCCAAATTACTAACATGACAACATGACTTTTGTCTGGGTACCTTAGATAGATTATATTACAGAAACTGCCAAAATCGGACAACCAGTCTTACCAAAAGTAATTATCTAACTGGGTTGTGGAAATCGAATGGGCAGTCACTCCATGTGAAATACTGGTTTTCAGCTGCATCCGGTTAGACTGGAAGCCGACCCCAACATAGTTGGAAAAAAGGCTAAGCATGATGAAAACTGAACTATAGCTGTATGTATATTCTAACGTATGCAAGCCAACAAGACATGTCAAACATTGGTTCAAACATCACCAACTAACCACATTAATATGCTGAGTGAGTAGCTATTCTGTAATTATAAAGAGTGTACTCAACAATAAACTGTACGACACACAAACAAACAAATGTTTCTTTGTTTGTCACGTTGGCTGAATATTACATGTGCTTGGAATTAGATTATTAACTTCTTGGAGTTTAACAAACATTTAATATGGCTGGCATTGTGTGGTGTAGGTATAACGTTAATTTTAAGACTGCAATTAATGTAGGCAAAAAAAACTTACGAAATTAATAGGGATATTTTTTGGTTTTGGTATTTGGGGATCGTTATTTTTAAAACAGCTACTAATAGTTTTCATTTCAATCAAGCTTGTTTCAAGTCAAGTTTCCTTCAACCCAGCATTCTGTACATCAAACTATGTAACTCTACGCAAAAAATATTGCTAGAAAACGATTTTTTTGGGGATTAAAAATCACGTAACGCACTCAAAACATTGTGTTGAAAGATGCATTGAATGGAGCTCCATTCAATGCATCTATTTAAAGTAAGTTACACCTTCTAAAATAAAAACAAAAAAAAATACAACCGAATTGAGAACCTCCTCCTTTTTTTAAGTCGATTAAAAAGGGGGATTTTGAAAAAAACTTGTAAAAGTGTTGGACTTGACCCCCAATATCTCAGTAATTAGAAGGGTCCCAGGAATGGTCGAGAACAAAAAAATTATCGCAATGATGGACGGGAGCACAAGTGCCTTTCGGACTCGTTAAGGGTATTTTTACACCCATTGTAATTCACTTTTACTATAGCATGATATTAAATTAAAATACTATTTTTGCCAGTTTCCTTGTACAGGCTGGCAATTAAAGTTTTTTTTTTTAATAATTTAATATTATGCCGTAATAGTAAATTGTGTTTAACGTCATCTGATATCGCCGTCTAATTTGCATTAATTGACAGCGGCAGTTTGTCTCAGTCCACTCTAACGTTAACTGTCAACAGTAATTGTATTCAACGACAACGACATTATATATTACTTACTAGTCTATGCTCACGGCTTCGCCCGTGTTAAGTACGGAGTTAACCCAAAAGAACGTAAATGTAAGTCTATGATACTCGGGAATAATGAAGCTTTCCGTTAGTGAAAGAATTTTCTGAATCGGATCCGAAGCTCCGAAGATTACCCCCCACATACAAACTTACAAACTTTGACCTCTTCATAGTATTAGATGATTGGCAAATAAAATGATCTCTTATCTGACATAAGAACCCAACATCAAGACACTCATTTAAAGGTATGAGGAATAGAGTAAAGGTTCTTCAGCTTCTATAGAAAAGGCATGCTTCTCCGACCAGGTGGCCTTAAATGGCCACTTTAGCAGAACAGAATATGATAATAATATGAACTACGTTACAATTCGTAAAATGGTCACAAACTGATAATACACGAATTAACTGTCTGTGACCATTTTAAGAATTTGAATGTGATTCATATTATTATCCTATTCTGTTCTGCTAAAGTTGCCATTTTAGGCCCCCAGATGGGTTTTATGTCTGGTGGGTTAATTACCCGTCGGTTGTGATATACAAATATGTTAATCCACCCACATCAAAATTTCTCCCATTTTCAAAAGTACATCTATTGATTTTGGAAACTAAACGCTGATTACTTTTAAGCGCACGTTTTGGTTGTATATGAAGGATGATATGGCAAGAAAGGAGGTGTCTGATGAGATAACGAGTAATAGAGAAGTATGGAAGAACATTCTGCGCCGACCCCAAATAATAAATTGGGATGAGAGCAGGAGATTGGTGATGTTTTGGATGTTTGTGAGACTGAATTTAGTGATTAATATTAACCCACAACATTTAAAATGTTGGAAAAGTTTGACGTACGTATTAAACTGAATTAATGGTCGCCCAGGCCTGCCCAGAAAGATCTAGCGAGACGATCTGGACGCGTACCGCGAGGGCTGTTTCGAGGAGGCACGGGAAAAGAGCTCATGGAAAGTATTTGGGGAGGCCTTTGCCCAGCGGTGGGACAGTACAGGCTATAAAATAAAAATAGATTAGATAGATTTTGTGGGTTGACTCGTTGCGGTAGAACTATGTCCAACTTTGATATCGCGACGTAGAGTAGTTGTGTAGGATACGTCAGTGTAGTTCGTTTGCGAAGGTATAGATGGCGCACCACACATACCAAAACCATTAGGTGTCACAACTTACAACGCACTCTGTAAAGGAATTTGGTAACACACAATCACGTAGATCCTCATTTCATAGTACCTCATAGTATATTGGATGACGACGACTGTCAGGCCTCCACATTAGTCCTTTATTGCTTTTATAATCAGCCATTTACATTCAATGAATGTACATAACCGGTGTCTGATACGTTTAAGCCATATACGCACAAGGAAATATTTTGGTATTAGATTTTAGTACGGGAGGCTCCATTTTCGTTTTCGTCAGTATATATAGTTATATACTGACTACTTCGTTGGTCAAGTGGTCGTAATTGCGACTGCTGCACATGAGGTCCTCGGTTTGAATCCTAGGTCGGGCAAAATGTTATTGGGTTTTCCAATCAAGAAATTCTCAGTAACAGCCGCGGAGTCTGTATTAGTGCCTGGTTAATGGCAATAGGTTCGCCCCCTGTTACTATTGGACTCAAACATAGCTGACGAAATGTGGGTGTAGTATTAGGCACACCTCTGCCTAACCCTACGGGGAAAAACAGGCGTATTGTTATTTCACTTCAACATTTGATGCTAACTTATCATAAAATTCAAAAATAAAAATTGATTGGACACATCGCTGTTTCTTTGTTTGCTAGTTAATTTGTTTACTCGACTCTCGAGTTTCTCGAACAATAATTTACTTGTTTATGTTTATTCGTTGGTATTTCCTTTCACTTTCTAAAGTTATATTTAATCTATAAAAATGAACAATTTTAATTTATTTGACATCTCTCGGAATAAACAATTTACTGGATTTTTATTTACATATTTTATTTCGCGAAACTTCGCGGAAGTGATGGTGAAAGGTATATTTAAACTTGATCAAATAAAAAATAACCCTGTATAAAAAATATATTTCGAGTCGTTATAATTATGTATTATACCTTTCCTACAACGACTTGAAAAATAGATATAATAACCGTCAGCAACATAATAATAAATTTGATGTGGACGAATTTTTTGACGCCGTTTAATACTTTTCTTCTTTTATCTGTACATATTTGTATTATTATTTTAATTAATTAATTATGTAAGTACGTTTAAAAAAAATAACAAAAACAAAAAAAAATGATAATTTAAGTTTTGTAATAGATTTTAACCACATAGGAATTAAGAAAGAGGAAATAGTTAAAAAAAAGACACGTTGCCTCACACTAGGAATTTCCTCTGTATCGTGGGTGAGTTTACAAACATTTAAACTCACATACACAAACTGCCAGACCCGGAACAACTATCTGTAGGCCATACAAATATTTGTTCCGTGCAGGGATCGATCCCGCGACACGCAACGCAGCAGTCAATCGCTCAGCCACTACGCCAACCGTGCCGTCGAAAGTTAATGAGGTATTTCCCAATCCATAAAAAGATGTGTGTGTGTGTGTGGGTGTGTGTGTTTCACACACTATGCTATACGTGAGTTCATCATACTTTAGAGATATTTAATATCAAGGTCTAAAGTCATTTAAATAATATGGTATATAAATTGATAGTAAAAAAACTCGATCTAAATACTCGTTATATCAGTTAGGGGAAATCTTATATGGATTGGGAAATACCTTATTAACTTTCGACAGCACGGTTGGCTTAGTGACTGAGCGATTGACTGCTGCGTTGCGTGTCGCGGGTTCGATCCCTGCTCGGAACAAATATTTGTATGGCCTACAGATAGTTGTTCCGGGTCTGGCAATTTGTGTATGTGAGTTTAAATGTTTGTACACGCACCCACGATACAGGGGAAATTCCTAGTGTGAGGCAACGTGTTTTTTTTAAATATTTCTTCGTTCTTAATTTCTATATGGTTAAAATTTATTACAGAACTTATTTTTTTTAAATTATTCATTTAGGTATATGTTTATGTGCGTTCCTCTGATTTTCCTTTAAGTTTTTATATCCTTCACTTTAATTAATTGCCAAGCAAGATTAACCTTTAACCCTAACAAAGGCTTAGTAGGCTAGCTTGTTTGATTGAGTTTATTTCTAGCGATGGTTTTAAAACGAAAATAATACATAAGTACATAACTATACTCATAGAATCATTTGTACTGACTGACTTTTAATGCAGAGTGCCAATCACTGGACGGATAGGGCTAAGATTTGTGGGCATACAAATAGCTATTATGACGAAGGCATCCGTTAAGAAACGATTTTGAAAAAAACCAACCCCAAAGCGGTTAAAATAAATTTTGAAACTTTGTATGAAAATCTGTCACAACAAACCGACTACATATTTATACGTATATATATATTTCAATTAAATATACTGAAGCGCTTCATCTCAGCCTATGTATATCTAATCAAGACACGGATAAAGTACAATTTTCCTTATCGGAAGACCACACGCATTTAATTGTGTGTAGTATCTATCAATGAATTAGTTTCGTGTGTCCCGGATACATCGAAAATATTCATTCCTTAGACGCTGCTCTCAGAATCCAAGGGACAGACTATTTATAAATACAAAACATTAAAGTATCCAAGACCGAAAATAAATCGATAAATATACATGAAATCATAAATCCCTGTGTGGTCTCTCCCACCTAAAATTCCTGGTACTATAAATTGTCAACGAAAGCAACTAAACACATGGGCGCATTTACAGTCAATCCTCACCCGACCTTGAGTCTTGTCGCGAATGCCTAAACAGACGTGCGGTGTTTGGGCACAGTATAGAGTCTGATACAGAAGGCCCACTCTATACATCATCATCACCCACAGCCTGATTCACCCACTGCTGGGTATAGGCCTCTCTTTTTTTGTTCTAATTTCCACGTTCCTGTGCCAGAACAACATATAACAAGCAAATTATAACAAGCGCACAGAGACTTCTAGACGCGTAGGTACGCACGATAATCATGGAAGAGTGAACGCGACGACAGGCGTTTGTTTTCGTTGATTTTTATCATCGTTGTCATGTTTAAGATACCAGTAAATAAGTTACTTTTTAGAAGCAATTGACTAAAAGCGATCGATACACAAAGTGCAATATTGAAACCGTGGACAAAGCGAACAAACGCAGTACTACCAGAACGCCTTGCAGCATTAATGCCGTTACAAAATCGCCGGTCGCCGATCCTAATGTCAAGTCCTTAGAGATTGTTTTACGCGTCAAAGTATGCGTACGTCTGTCATCGCTCCTTGTATTAAGTTGACCTTCTGTATCTACCTACTCCTTGGTTCGGGGAGCGATACGGACTGACTCACACGCAGCCCGCCTGCTAACTAACACTTGCACTGTGATATTGACCTAAATTGTGTAATTTTACGTCGAACTTCAAAGTGTAGAGTGTAGTGGTTGATAAAACACTCACATGTGGACAGTGCAATGGACCTTGGGGGTCAAAAATGGTGGAAGTGGGGTCGTGCATGTTTCGGTTTACGGAGTATGTGCATTAACATAATAATATTGCTTATGGTAGACTGTGGGACGACAAAATGACGATGACTCTGCGCTTAAACAGTCAATCTCGAAACGATAATACTAAACCTATTGTTTTCATAACTGGTGGCTGCCAAGAAAAGAAAATCCAACTAGGAACAGTCATTGCTGATCAACGGTCGATACAATTTTGCTTATTCAGATCAAAAGTAATGCTAATCTAGTCACTCCATTTATGTAAGTAACGGATTTAAGTTTTTGTCTGACTTATTAACAGCATGACATTGGTATAACATCAGGTTAATTAAATAACCCATGTTTGGTAGCTCCCGACAAGTCACCTGATAGGTTTACCGTACTAGTTCAATTAACTAGTAAACAGTATCATTATAGGCATCAGGACACGACCGTTACCTAAAGACATGCTGGTGTCCTCACTATGTTTTCCTTCACAGTTTTAAATCCTAGTTATTTAATAAGCCTATTAAATGCATATCTAAATAAAGTGGCTTCTGCTTACCCCCATGGGAAAAGGCGTGAGTTTATGTATGTATGTATAAATATACATTGCTACAGTACCAAGCTCTATCCAAACATTAGATATGTCCGTAGAACAAAAACAAACGATATACAATTAAAGGTGCCTACGCAAAAAATCACAGTTCTAAATATAGCTCACGAACAAGTACAAAAATTTTGATGGTTTTTTTTTACCTACTTCGTCTTCGTTATTATAACAGTGGAAAAAATTAATAACCGAGTTGTTTTGGCAACACAACCGGTTTTTGTATCACTACAAAACCCTGTAAAACCCTGTGTCACTGAAAACCCGTAAAAGGCACCTATGACTATAATCGATGTACATACAGACGCCAGCACATCAGGCTACAAAAATCTGTCAAATTTCTTTAATAGATTTTCAACTGTATCGTTAAAGAATTAGGACCAAGATTGACTGGGAAAATTTGACAGTTTCCGGTAGCTTGATATTCTGGCATCTTTGCTTAAGGATATTGCTGTCGGCCGGCATGCACTAAATACGATTACTTCTATGCAAGCAATTAACAACAAGAACAATCATTCCATTTAAATCAATCGTTTGAAGATGGTTTAAGTAGATATTTAGAATGATATTTTACATAATTTTTAGAGTTAACCGCGTTTAGTTGTGGTGTAAGCGGGCCTTAATGATCTTCAGGCACATATAACATAACATCACGCCTGTAATCCCCGAAGGGTTGGGCAGAGGTGTACCTAATAGTACACCCACATTTCGCCAGTTATGTTTAAGTCCCATGTAAAGGGGGTGAGCCCATTGCCATCCACCTGGCACAAATCCAGAATCCGTGGCTGCTACTGAGAAATTCCAGACGGAAAAACCTAATAACACTTTGGCTGACCCGGGAATCGAGCCCCGAGCCTTATGCTCAGCAGTCACACTTGCGACCACTCGACAGCAGGCAGGCAGTATACCTTCAGGTACATGACTTCTTAACTGTAATTGTGTACATTGGCGTTCAATTAGTCAATAAATCAGAACCTGAATATGACGACAATCTCCAAACTCACTAAATAGCAATCGTCCATACAAGAGACGACCCTATAACCTGCTCTCTTAAGGTCATAATTCCTAACTGACCCTCAACCAGCACCTCATTACAATTATTTTGAAGTAACCCTCAAATCCTTAAGCGATATGCATCGTCGAAGATCTTTTTGGTATGTGCAACAAATTATTTATTCAGTGGTCGTACTTAGTCGTCATTGTTTCACTTACTGTCCTACTGTGACGTTCGATGTACTTAAATAATGATAATTCTGTTTCTTAATAAAGTCATGTTTGTATTTTTGGGTAAGGTCTAGTGTATGGATTGTTTTTATGGCTGTAGATCAAGATACGTAAGAGTTAGGATCCAGAAGCTATAGAAGGATATCGCTAAAGAACACGTAGCATAAAACTTTTTTTTTTTTAATAAACAACTTCCTAAATAAAACACAAATAAATGGAAAATAACTAATAATAAACTACTAATAACTTTACTTTCGGAAGTCGGTGATTATATTTTGTTTAATTGACTTTTTTGCCACAGACTTCCGAAAGTAAAGTTATTTTCCATTTTTTTTGTTTTTAATGTCGCTTATTTTTTAGCAAAAAAAAAATTATTTTACCCTTTTTAGTTATCGTATCGAACACAAAGCCTTGTCAAGTATCAATTTTGCAATTTCTTTTACTTGGATAACATATTTTTACCAGATATTTTGATTTAATACCAAACTACTGAACCGATTTTGATAAAATTTCTATGAGACCAATCGGGAAGTATATCCTTTCAAATCAGTTCATAAATGACGAAGATATGAGGCAACAAACACAAAAAAATATAACCGAATTGAGAACCTTCTCCTTTTTTTGAGGTCGGTTAAAACCCGCACTAAAATCTGCCTATTCGTATAAATATCAATGATAAATGATGTTTATTTTGTAAATAGGTTTTTACAAACACTTTTACACGTCGTCTTTTTTAAAACAAAATGAGGTCGGTCATTCGTACCTGACTACTCTGAGAAGAAACAGCCTAAACAAAGTTAGAGGTCACAAGCTCTTTTCACTTCTGTAGTAGGATATCGCAAAAAAAACACGTAGCATATTTAAACACCCCAACTAAAATCAGCCTATTCGTTTAGAGGCTACGATGCCACAGACAAACAAGCAAACACCATTGATAAAGTTAAAGGTAAGTCCTGACCTTAAACTATTCTCAAACAAAACAACGCAAAAGGTCAACCAATTGATTTGATTTTCTAGTACGAAAACAAACATCAACAACAACAAACTCAAAGCTCAATTAAAATCTATAAGTGTCAATGCCCAAACAAGATTTTAAGGCTTTAAAAACGGGCATAAAAATAGATTCATTCAATTATGTTAATTATATAGTATTTTTAATGGACCGTCACTTCAAGGTAGATAGATTGTGATAAACGGCGCTTTATTTGCAATAACATCAATCATCCCAACACGTTAATTTAAAAAAAACTTTAAGGACTGTTACATAGTCATTAAAATTACACAACACATTAAATGCTATATTTAATACGAATATGAGTATTAAATACGTGCGTAATGAGCAAAATCTGAGTCATCGATTCGAGAAGAAGAAGTATTAAATGTGTTTTTTTGTTGTGTGGGGAATCTTAGCAGTGACTACCCCAAGTTAGTCCTCTGCTACTCCCATATAGCATGTTTCAGCCTACCTTTCAGGAGTGGCGCAGTCTTTACCTAATGTTGTCACGGCATCATCAGGAAAAACGACCTTAACACTAATAAACACCCAATGAATGAGTTAAGAAAAACAACCGACGCGCCGGTTAAGCCGCGCTTGACTGGGTTGGTCCGTGGATGGGTGACCACCCATTACATACCGAGTTTCCTCCGTGCCTTGGAAAGCACGTTAAACCGTTGGTCCCGGCTGTTAATTGTACATCTTTGACAGTCGTTATAGGTAGGCAGTGGCCCGAAAGTCTGACAACCAGTCTTACCAAGGGGTATCGTATTACTCAGTATTAACTGGGTTGTGAAGGTCAGATAGGCACCCGCTCCATATAAAATACTGGTATTCAGCTGCATCCGGTTAGACTGGAAGCCGACCCCAACATAGTTGGGAAAAGGCTAGGCAGATGATGATGATGACGAATGAGTTAAGAAAAACAAAAAAAATGGGTAATTTAGATACAGTCACACTATATTAAAAAATTATAAACACAAAAAAATACAACCGAATTGAGAACCTCCTCCTTTTTTTTGAAGTCGATTAAAAATAGAATAGACGTAAGAAAGATAATTTTTTTAACCCGCAATTACAAATAGTACCAATTATGATATATATTATATTTTTTTATAAACCATTTATGACACATAATTGGAAAAACATCGCAAACAGATAGAATATTATACTTTATTAAATTGTAAACCAATATGGGTAAACAGTTTTTCTTTTTTTTAATATTTTTCTTTTTTAAATACTAAAGAGCCTTGCGTTAGGCCGCAACTCGCTTGATGTGAAGCAATGATGCGGCCTAGGGTGGAGCACGCTTGCCTAGAAGAAACCGATGTCAACTTTAGAATAGTTCCTTAGACTCAGAAAACTCTTATTCATCGCAGAATCAACCGGTTTCGATGTAATACTTAACAAGTACATAAATATAGTAGTAAGACAATTAGCTGCGCACGCGACGTTTACGACGTCGTTATGTAACAAGCTTACAAGATCAAGTTGGATATTTTGTTTACTATTCCTATCCAGTAGAGCAGGAAATAACGTCTTCGAATGAGATTCACTGATCTGCTGATGTCTGGTTTTACATATTATTTTCATGTAGATACGGTTTATTTACAAATAGCTTGTCTTTAAACACTAGACAAAGTTTACTCTGGATGAATCCTTAATTATGATTTTATAATGTAATGTTATATCATTAATTTATTATATAACCCTTCCGCGTCGAAACTTTTTGTCGGTTATTAGAAAAAGACGAAAGCGACTTACTGGGAAAAAATGTATGGAAAGTTTTGAGTAAGGAAACAATAAAGAAATAAAAACAGGAAAATGAATATTCCAAGATTATTTATATCTTTTGTACCACAACCCGCATATTAAAAATATTTCACGCCGTCGGCGTCAAATCAGTCATAATGTCATTAGTTTGCGGGCCCTCCGTTTAAAAAACAAGAGAAGGTATTGTAGTATGAATAACTGCGATTAGAATAAATAGGTATATTTTATTTACATATTAATTTTCAAATAAAATTCACAAGTAGTGACCTAATTAAAACTGTTTAGGATTCTGTTATAAAATAATTTATTACTTAATTTGTTCAGCACATGAAGTAGTAAAATAATTATGTAAATAAAATATCAAGTTCACGTTTTTTACATTTTTTTATAAATTATGAAACCGTTCATTTAGTTAATTAACGGCAACACAGATCCAAAGTAATAAAATATAATTTTATTAAATTATAAAAAGTTCAGCTCACCTAGATTATTTACCTTGCCTTATTACCAACCTTGTAGACAAGCTAAACACCGTTTCTCTGCGATCTAAGATCATTCTTCTGATACCTTATTGTAATTAAGCAGATTTCTGAAGATCCGTTCGCTAACTAATTACACAGAACAGTCCGTCCGCGACTTAAGACCGTATAGAAAAACCCGACAATCCAACAGATCCAACACTCGTGTAGTCGGAGGATCTTCTCTTTTCCATAAGAGATGGAGAACTTTACACCCTGTTCTTCATGCCCCTAACCAAATATGACCATCAACTGCACCCTAGTTCTTCTCAATAATTTCACTCTTTAATAAAGTAAGTAATACCAGCCTCTCATTGTCCCACTGCTGGGCAAAGGCTGATCAACACGGTTGCTCAAGACGGGTAATGGACTCTTTTTAAAATAATCGTATTGCTACACCATCAAACAAACATTAAGTTATAAATAAATGCGACAAACAATTGAAAAGACCATATATTATGTAAAACCCCAATCATACTAACTATTGCTGTTCAATTTACGTTACAGCACTCAATTAAACGAGCAGATGAAATAAATTATGGAAACTGTTGAATGTGAACATTGGCTAAATGGTAAACTTCAAATTGTACTTTTGTGTTAATGAGCAAAACCTAAAAAAAAACTGCTAAGACGAAAGACAATATTCTTCTCTTCCTCGAATCACCTTAGCTATCTACAAAATTGACGCTGTCGATAATTCTATCAAAAATCTGTATAAGGTGGCCTTCACGCTTGGCAAGCCTTTAATTAATTTATAGCTAGCCATAAATCAATACTATGTTAGCTCTAGAAGATACCATGAAACCACTAAACAAAGATTAATTCAAATTAGGTCAAAAATAAGCTCTTTTTAAACATCAAAATTTACAAGAGACAGTTCCCCAAAAAGCCCCGCACTTAAGTAGGCCTTACAAAAAAAAAATAACGCTAATTAAATATATTTCTAAGGCAGTGGTACCTATTAGTCATCATTTAACATTAACACATAAATAGAAAAGAAACTTATGACATGACTACACTACACTACTACAACTGAACATCCTTCATACACGTATAATAACTACTACCTACCCCTCCGCGAAATACAGGCTAGATTGTTATACAAGTACTATATCGAAATACGAAGCTTATCTCTATTAAATTTATTATTAACTAATTATTTTTAAGATCCACCGCAAGATATCGTGTTGAGTTTCATGTTGTGGAATCATTCAATTAACTTTAGACCTTCTAATTGCATTACATCCGTACATTTAATAACTACCGGAACCAATTCTTGGAACATTCAGTTCAGGGCCTCTATACCACATAGTAAGCTCATTGCTGATCAATTTTAGAAAAGATTATACTCCCACATATGTATATCATCGCACCTGTAACCTCCGAAAGGTTAGGCAGAGGCGCACCTAATAGTACACCCACATTTCGCTAATCGGGCACAAATCCAGACTCCGTGGCTGCTACTGAGAAAGTCCTGATGGAAAAACCCAATAACACTTTGCCCGACTTGGGAATCGAACCCAGAACCTCATGACCACCACTAGACCAAAAGCCAGTCACCAGAAAAATAGATCTAACAGCAAAAACAAAAGAGTTTCAGTTGCTTTGCTATGGCTACCTCTTTGTTTTATTCGAACTTCTTATAAGCCTTCGGCTAAGTATTTGAATTTTCAAAAAAAAACTGTGATAGACAGAAAATAATGTGGTCTAGGAAAAGACCGGTATTTCCGGTAATACAAAGATATTTTTCAAACAGGTTTAAACCGGTCGGTGAACGACTACATAGATTCTTCGCTATTGTTATTATTTTCTTGAAAATCAATCCAGTTCTTCTGTAAACTTACTAACTTCTGTACTTAGATAATGACAGCAACAGATTTTATGGTTATTGCTGCTGACTTTGTCAATACAAATTAAATTGTTTACCGTTCTTTCATAGTTTATCGATCTAATGTCTATATTTTCTACAAGTCTCACTCAAGCCATTAGTGAGCTAACATAGTAGCTAGCTACCTAACGCGAAATTCAAATTTTCTTTGGGTTTTTTTCAAAAAAAAAACGTAAGAAAATTTGAATTTCGCGGCCTACCACTGGCGCTCTCACCATAAACATTATCACTATTTTTTAGAACACCAACGTATTATCTTGGTTACCTATTCATCTGTCTCTGTATACTTAATACATTTTCTGTTCATCAAATTACCCAGACAACTGGTGAAACAGAATTCAGTACCCGCCAACCACTCCGCGTCACAATATTACTAAGAAACCCCTTACTGTTATCCAATATGCGTTGGGCGTTAAACTAGGTTTCCTGCAACAAAGAGCTCTATTCAACAGGTCTGAGAACTGATCCAGCAACAGTTCCGGGAAACGAATGTTTGTTTACCGGGTTTAACAACAATATAGTGCTTGTATTTCTCATAGGGTTAGACAGTGGTTTACAAGTAACTCCCACATTTTGTCTGTTATTTCAAAGATTCACGATTTTTTATGATTTATATTTTTTTTTGACTGTTCGACTTAAACATTACTGTCGTGCCTGACCCTTCGGAGATTGCAGGCGTGATGTTATGTATGTAAATAATTTAAGAAGATGTGGATCAATCCCTTTTCCCCATGTCGAAAGTTATGTTGGACCACATCAATAATTTGGATCTCAAAAGTGACACAGTATGGGAAATACTGTGTCACTTTTGAGCAATAAATTACTAGTACCCAATGGTTTAACCCTTTAAAAAAATTGATTATTATATTACTAATTAACAAAACTATAATAAAACTGAACTAAACTATTTGAAGCACCCTTTACGCGCATTTAATGTCCTTATTAGCAAAACGCAAACAGTTAAAACTTGATTCATCAGGACTTTTAACTACGGTAGTAAATTCCTGCCAATGCATAAATTGCGACAAGTTACGGTTGTACTAAAACAAGTACAGTGCACCACTATTAAGTCACACTAAGTTGACTTTTATAACTTTAGAGGAACTTACGGAACTAAAACTCTGTTAATTTTTAAGCATTTAACAAGTTAGGGGGTAGTTAAGTTATTTAAGAAGGTAAACAGTATCGTTGAGCTTGAAACTTTGGAGAACCCAAAAGGTTATGTTTAATTTTTCTTATTTTTAGCATACTTGAGAAGCTGGTTTTGTTAGTTCCTGAAAACTAAATGTTAGCTGCCGTTTAGCTGTTAAATGTTAAGTTGTGTTTTCTTGGCCGTCTACGGTCGTTGTGTAATTTGCATTTGCTGAAAATTCCGAATTATAATCGTGGTTAGATGTAATTAGATTAATGCTCATAAATGTCATGATAAACTAAAACGTCACTATTGCCTGTATATTTTTCCTTATTTTCCCCCTAAAATATTTTGTTATCTAATATATGTATATTTTATTACCAATAATTGTACATTGCAAAATTCAATAATAAAACTACTTTTCGAAGAATTACGTAATTTATTAGTAATTCAAATTATTTTAATACCTTCTTTATGGTTCATTTCTTAAGGCCAGTTTCTTCACCAAAAGTAACGGCTAAAGTAACGTCAGAAAGTAAAAGTAACGGTAAAATTTGTTTCGTCACAATTTTAGCTAATGGTTTAACTGCTACTTTTGCCTGTTACTTTTACTGCTCAATAATGTGCTGCTAAAGCTTAAGTCTCTGTCATCAAAAGTTCGATATCATTGTTAGTGAAATTAAAAGATCTGTCACTAATAAAACATTACAATTCTTTCAAACATCTTTTGATGTTTTATGAAAAATACAACTGTTCTATGAAAATGAAAAAGCTTATTACATAAACTTGTAATTTTGATGTAAAATTCAGGTCACCTAGAACCTAGGCGTCAAATTTATGTCCAAATATTGTTCATTAACTTCGAAAAGCTCCTTACAGTATGACAGTTTTTATCAATTCAAATTCAATAAAAACAGTCGTTCGTTGGCGTTCGTTTTTAAAGAACTAACATTTGGTATTACTTGACAGTGATATTGCAACGTTGTCATGTGTAAAAAAGCCCCCACGATTTTTTGGGGAAATTACGACGTTTGTGTTGTGGCAACTCTATTGACTTTTAGTTTAGCTGTCACTTGAATGAAGAAACACATTTGCTATAATATCAGTGATGTTCAGCAAAAGTTAATACTTTTTCTGATAGCTTTAGTTGTTGATGAAGAAACTTGCTGTTATAGTCATCAATAGTAAGAATTATCTTGCGTCGACTTAAACCTGTGATTCATTTAACATTTTATTAAATAATTGTAAGTTAGGATTTTTGACCGGGTTCTCCTGCATTTTTTGCAATACCTCGTTTGTATTCTGATGGGATTGGCAATAAAGTTTATTCGTTTCACGAACCTTTTTTAAGCAACTTTAATTTAATGTGCAAAGATTTTTAATAACATCGAAGATTGGTCAAATCAACCCAAACTAAAATAAATTAAAAATATCATCCAGTTATTATTAATTATCATTCGATATTTTATCATTATCATTACATTATAGACTGAAATCTGTAGAATGTTTATTTTTGTAACAAAACACACCCCTTTCTTACGAGTTGACATAAAACTGTTTATCTTGAAGTAATAATTATTTATTAATTAGTAGGAGAACCAACAGCTATAAAAAATGGGTAACAATTGCATAAGGAACACAGAGCCAATTACAGGTTCTCACGAGTAAAAACAGAAAAAGTTGTAGAAATCTTAGGATCACTAACAAGCACAATAACAAAAAATAGTAAAAAGAATTAAAATAATGTACAATAGCACGGTAAATACTCTGACACCAGGTTAGACACTAAACACACGGGAAAGAGAAAAAATAAAAAGATAAAAGCACTGCGCGCTTTTAAAAAAGTCAGCGTTTAGCCGAGTGCGTGCAGAGTAGGATTTGGTGGTAAATGGGTCAAATGAGAACTCAAAACAACACGACTCATGGACTCATGTCTGATGATGCTTATGTTTAATGTAATAAACGCATAAAACCTTCAAGTGATGGTGAATACTGCATCAAACTCGTTGAGTAGTATACAAGAACAGGCAGACACGAAAAGCAACTTTATAATATGTATAGATAAAAGTACATATTATATAACTCTATGATAGGAAAACTTCAAAATACACGAACTATTAGATAAATAATTTGTCCATATTTTCCTGTAACCACCTATAAAAGTTTAATGTTATAAATTAATAATTTAGTTACTTATCCATGGCCCAATAATACTACGCCCCAAAAATTCCCAAACGAAGCTTACTCCACTAACACATACAAGAATTTCAGTACAATTTTATTTACTCGATCAGCCAAAACAACATTACAAGCAACCTTCAACGCTTAATTTGTCTGGTACCCTCAATTACCTACCAAAAAATATTGTTTACCCTCCACGTTGTTTACTCATTTTAATGGAATACCGAAAATATTTTTCTCTTCAGGCTTGTTCCCGAATAAACAGCAACTTATACAAAATAAATTAGATCCCCATTTTTGCTAAGAACAATATAAAAAGAAGCTGTATATGCTATAGTGAGGATTTTTGAGAAGCGATGAATGGGTCGAGGTTCTTACAAATCAGTATGTACAAGTTATAGATGCGGCTCCGAACACCAGTCCGTCAGAAAATGTACCTACTTAATCATTTGTCAGTGTCCGGAACCGATCCAATATCTTTCGGTAGTGGCCCGAATCTTAAAACAAGATTTGCAGGCGAACAAACCGTCCGCAAAGCGTTTTGTATCTCAACAACAATTTTGAAT
Source organism: Standfussiana lucernea (assembly GCA_964057025.1). Classification (NCBI taxonomy): domain Eukaryota; kingdom Metazoa; phylum Arthropoda; class Insecta; order Lepidoptera; family Noctuidae; genus Standfussiana; species Standfussiana lucernea. Next base: position 4,098,360 of record OZ059788.1, on the reverse strand, counting down.
AGGATTGGCATATTAAGCTTTTCGATAGCTTATGTCAATTCAATATATTTTTAAAAGCTTTTATTTAATTTGCAATGTTGGTATGGATGTTTATTTTGGGCAAATCTTGCAGGTAAATTTTAAAACAGTTATCCCCAACAGATTGAACTGAAACTTTGCATACACGTTTAGTTTAGATGACAATGCATGCTTAGCTAAGTGACATCATTCTAAATCCAATATGGCGGACTCCCAAAGATGGCGGACTAGTTATATAATATGCACCCCCATGATATGGGTTTCAATTGAAAAGGTTTGCTGAGAAGAAAACGAAATAAAATGACGGCACGCCCAAGCTTGTTTTTAAAAATGTTTTTTACTACAATGATTGACTTTTCTTATCGCTGATAGAATTTCACTAAGTCTTGGGAGATGACCCGTCAGAGAACGTTCCGGTCAAGTATTCTACATTAATTACATTATTTTATTTGATTAGTATGCCTACTTTCATCTCCGGAATAAAATACTGGTATTCAGCTGAATCCAGTAAGACTGGAAGCCGACCCCAACATAGTTGGGAAAAGGCTATGCAGATGATGACCTACTTTCATCTCAGGAACTGACAAATAACACGAAAGTGTATAAAAACAGCTAGTTAATTATACACTTCCACTAATTAAACTGTAGAATACAATGGAACTTCCTGTACCCTTTACGAGGAAATAACCATCATTATCCGTGATTCAATCATGAATGAATAAATCAAACGGAATAAGATTTTTCCTCACCTTAAACGCAGAGATCGGAATAGGTGGAGTAAGTTTACCTAAACATTAACGAAGTTTAGGCAACATAAGTAACATATTGTGGATAAAATTCTGGAATGATTTTTAATTTCCGAAATAGAGCTGGTAAATCAGAGGGTGGTATTATCCACATGTTATTTAATTCCTTGAAGTTTAGGCAAATATACTCTACCTATTCCGATCTCTGGTTATAAGTAAAGGAAACGGCTGAATTCGTACTGTAGTGCGAAGTTCTCTTTTTACCATAGAGAGTGCTATCTGCCTCTGGTTTGACGCCCCCGTTGGTTTGAAGCCTATAATGGCTTAATGGCAAATTAGGTAACCGAATACAATTTATTCATTTTCAGCATATTTAGTCCTGCAGGGCAAAGGGCTCTCTTACTCTTGTCCATTCCCGTCTATTTTAAACTAGTATGGATCAATCCTGCCTGTAGGTGTCGAGCTCGTTCCGTCATATTCACCTGGTTGGAGGTCTACTCTCTAAGCACAAAGCCCGTAGTTTTGGCCGAAGTTACAAGCGTTTCCTAGCTCTGTATCACAGGTAAGCATAAGGTTAGGAGTTCTAACTAAAAATTAATGACAACACGATTGGACAGTTCAAACACATGATTTCGAAAATAATACCAGGGAGATTTGAGACGAATATGGTGACTGAATATTTAAAAGATGTATAAATCATCTAAACACCTAATAGGTAGAAGTACCAAATTCAAAAAAAACAATTAATTCAAGAATTATAATAATGGAATTAAAATAACTCAGAAAAATGTTATGACTTCGCAAAAAAATAAGATGTTATAAGAGCAATAAATATGTATCAAATTTAAATAAATATTTCTCAAGAAAGCCTCACGTGTAGACACAGACGGGCATGGACCAGATTTTGTGATGAGATAAGGTTACTTTATAACCCGTTATTTTCGCACACATTCGCACAAAAATCGTCCATGTTAAAATAATGTCGTTCATTATACCTTCAATATTATAAAACCCGTATTTAAATTAAATTCGACAAGTTTGAAAAGATTTGCTAAAGTTTAATTAACGTCGTGTAGTCCGAAATAAACTTTCTATACATATGTATAATATCTAGTACTTTTATCTCCGCTTTTATCTCAATGACATTGCGCGAAATGCATAAATTATGAGTAAACTGGTGACCCGCCCCGGCTTCGCACGGGTGCAATGCTGATACTAAATATACATATAAACCTTCCTCCTGAATCACTCTATCTATTAAAAAAAACCGCATCGAAATCCGTTGCGTAGTTTTAAAGATCTAAGCATACATAGGGATATACAGACAGCGGGAAGTGACTTTGTTTTATACTATGTAGTGATAGTGGTATTTAAATAATTGTATGAATAACTTACCCATCAGAAAAAATGACCTACTCAAGTCACTATTTAAATCTAAAGGAACATAATAATTGTAGCTAATATTGACGTTTTCAAAGAAGTATCCTTATTATTGTCAGTTATCACACATTTATTTCGCACTTACGAGTAGTCTAAAACTCGTTGTGATTAAACGTTAATGTATTATCATTGTAGTGAGGTCCTATATGGTATTTTAATAAATAATTCATTTCTTATGAATCAACAAGGAAGTGAACCGATATGCCTTGTTATGTAAAGTATATAACTACTTGTAGTTCAGTGTCATTCACATTATTCTCACGTTCAATAACCGATGCATGGCTCAAGGTATTATCTAATATTTAATTTATAGAGAAATATTTTACGATTAATTTATTTACATAATTAATTTGTGAATGAAGTCTGAGTTTGTGATACAAAGTCAAAGTCCATATTCAAGGTCTTTAATATGGAGTGTCGACACTTTATTTAATGTAGGAGCTCGTGGCTAAATATAATAACAGCCGCTCGGATCAATCTTCAGGTAAAGCCGCGCTTGCTTAGGTTGCTTTGTGGATGGGCCACCCATTACATACGGGTTCGTTACGTTAAGCCGTTGGTCCCGGCTGTCATTTTTAGATCTTTGACAGTCGTTACAGTGGCTGATTACACAACACTACTTCTTATTACTCGTTTTGTCACAATCTGGTTCGGTTCAACTCACTGGCAAGATGCCAAGAATGCATTTATGCAACAACCACGCAGAATAGCCAATTAAATGTTTCGTATGTCAAATTAATCGACTCGATACTTGCTTTTTTTGTTTTTTAACTTTATAATTTTAAGATAATCTCTGGATATTTTTTATGTGTTTATCTATAACTTACCTATATTTTTAACCGACTTCAAAAAACGGAGGAAGTTCTCAATTCGGTTGTATGTTTTTTTTTTTGTGTTTGTTACCTCATATCTCCGTCATTTATGAACCGATTTGAAAAATTCTTCTTTTATCTGAATGGGTTTACTTTCCGATTGGTTCCATAGAAATTTCATCAAAATCGGTTGAGCAGTTTGGTTTTGAAATCAAAATAACTGGAAAAAATGTCATCCAAGTAAAAGAAACTGCGAAATTGATACTTGACAAGGATTTTTGTATGATACGATAACTAAAAAGGGTAAAATAAAAAAAAAATTGCAAAAAAAAACCGACTTCCAAAAAAAACACTAAAAAAGTGAAAAATAACTTTACTTTCGGAAGTCGGTGGCAAAAAAAGTCAATGAAACAAACAATAGTCACCGACTTCCGAAAGTAAAGTTATTTTTCACTTTTTTAGTGTTTTTTTTGGAAGTCGGTTTTTTTTGCAAAAAATTTTTTTTTAATTGCTTCGTTGGTCTCGCGGTCGCAAGCACGACTGCTGAGCGTGGGGTCCTGGGTTCGATTCCCGGGCCTGACAAAAAGTGTCAATTGGTTTTCCAATTACGAATTTCTAACTTTCAAACCCGTTGTTAAGTTTGGCACGGTAACGTCGTTTTGAATATGCTATTTTAGATTCACAAATATTTAATGATTATGAATATTTATCAAAAACAATTAAAATCAGATCACTAATTTAACATTTGATTCTTATTTCCTATACACCAATGTATGTTAAGGACGTTTGAAATCATACTTCCGGAAAATAATAATAATTATGTGTTATTTATATTGAGTTTGGAGAATCTATACTAATTATAAAGCTGAAGATTTGTTTGTTTGGTTGAACGCGCTATTCTCGGGAAGTACTGGCTCGAATTGATTTTTTTTTTAATTGTTGGATAGCTCACTTATCGAGGAAGGCTATAGGTTAACATCACTCTGCGACCAATAGGAGCGGAGCATTAAACAAAAATGTTAAGCAGACGATGTTGTCAGCTAGTTTGAAATAATTTACTGAAAATACTTTTCTTAGTAGATTCCTGGTAGACTTTTAAACACCCGAAAAGATGTCGTAGACTCAAAGTTAAATACATAATATGTCTCAAGTTTGTGTGCCAAAACCACTTGATTGAAACAACATGTCTGCCTCCTTGGCCTAGTAGTGGCAAGCGCGACTGCTGCATGAGGTCCTGGGTTCGAATCCCAGGTCGGGCAAAGTGTTATTGGGTTTTCCATGGGTAGACGTCTGCCTAACCCTTCGGAAATTACGGGCGTGATGTTATGTTATGAAACAACGTTTAATTTTTTCTTACCACTCTACTCAGATAAACTTAAATATACAAAAACTTATCACTCAAGTAAAAATCACTGAAATCTCGAGTTTTATGAAAGCTCTGACGGGTATAGAGAAACAGGCATATCTACCAACTTGACTAAAACGTTTTAAGTTGTCTAGATGCGAACACATTGAAATACGATCTTTAGTTGGGTACTTGACAATCGCAGAATACGTAACACACAACAACCTGACGTAATAGAGTCAATATTAACGATATTTTAAAGGTTATTGAATAAATTATTTATTTATATAACATTAAACCAACACACGTGGCGCTCACGATGTACATAAAATTCGCAAAAGTGACCGAGTTCAAAGTTCAATACCCATCATTTTATAGGAAGCAAGAATATTGAATTTTCTACACGGCATTGTAACTTAACATAGCAACTGTATCTCTCAAAAGTTTTGCAGATGTGTACAGGTGGGTTACCATGATCTTTTAGTGCAGGAATGTTTTAGTATTATTCCGAAAGTGGATAAGAGATGGCGCTAGACAGCTGTCTAGCGCTGTCACTTTAGCGCTGCCCCAGTACTTAAGCATACGGTACACCCGCATAGAAAAATAGTCTCTCTTGAAAAAATTGGCATCCCCATTAGAGATCATTCTCATGTCCTTATCTCAATTTATTTGGGGTCGGCGCAGCATGTCATCTTCCTCCATTATTTCGTATTACTCGTCATCCCAGCAATTACGTCCTTTCTAGGCATATCATTCTTCACACAGTCCAGCCTTCATTTCTTTGGTCTTACTCCACTCTCCTATTAGAGAGTTAATTATTTATTATTTATTTATTTAATAAAACTTTATGCACAAGTAAAAACTGTACAAAGGCGGACTTAATGTCTTGGGCATTTTCTACCAGTCTACCTTACGGTGATGCAGAGACATACACAGTAGGTGCAATAACAAAAAGGAAAATACTAGAAAATATTTATAAAATATATAGTTTATATATTATAAATAATTATATTATTAACTAATACTTATTATTTTTTATTTTTTTACACTACATATAATTATTATAAGCCGGGCTTAAAGATGTCCTCAAATCTCAAATAAAATATTTAAAAAAAATCCAATGAAAGCGCTTTATCAGTATTTATTTATGAAATCAAACCTTCCACTGGTCGATTATGTAAATTGCGGCGCAATAAAATACTTTGTTTCTTTTAGAGGACATCAGATAAAATATGGTAACACTGACTTTGAACTTTTGTGTGACCGTTTATAGGATGGCTGTGTAGCTTCCGGTTAAAAAACTCTTTTGATGGACAAAGTGGAAGATGACTAATCCATCAGCAGAGCAATAGGGTGACGCATAAAGTGCAATAAAGTATTGAATTATCTGTTGTCTAATGATAAAGTAGCTTACACCACCTAATAACATGTTGACTACTGTAAAATCAGCCACACATGTTTTGCATTCACGTTACGAAGCAGGCACGTACAGGAGCGTACATGAGGCTCATGATGACGAGTGTGAGTGTGATCATCTGCTGCAGGCGTCCAACGAATTGCATACCTTGGATAGAAGGAGAGTTGTTGAATGGTTTTTAGAGGTTCGAAATAATCTATACAAAAAACAAAACTGAAGTGTCTGTTTTTAATTTCAAAATAAAAGCTTTTTAATGTATGCATATGAAAGTATACATAAAACATTTTTTTGTCTCTCTGTTTGTTCCGGTTAATCTCCGAAATGGCTGGACCGATTTTGACGGGACTTTTACTGGCTGATATTATAGGGAGTAACTTCTACTAATTTTAAATTAGAAAAAAGATTAGGGCTCCATGCAAAAAAAAAAAACATCAATTTTTATCGAAATCCGATTCAAATAGGAGAGTAATATTTTTATAATAAATATCAGCTAGTCTTAGATAGAGTTTTAATGGACTATTCACTCATTATCATGGTCAGGGCTGCTCAGATTCCACACCCTAAGTATTCAGGAACATGTTCATACGTGATGGCAAGTATTATTATACAAGTGTTATTACATACATACAGGGTGATTAGTAAATGGGTATTACTAAAACTAATTTGCAAAAAATTTGACCCCGACAACTAGGGGTCCAATCTGGGTTTGGAAATTTATCTCCAAAAATTTATATTGATCCAGAAATGCGTAATAACCAGTACGGTAAAAAAACCTACGTTGGCTGGAACAACTGTTGTTATTATCAATAATGTTTCTCGAAGTGGGTTCTGTGATACCAATTTTGAATGCTAATTAGACAAGAAAATCATTTCTGTAATTTGCACGTTAAGTGTGATACATTTATTTAGAGTGATCTGCCTTGAAAAGCAGGGGTAGTTTAAATTTTTTCTCATATCATGAACTTTTTGACGCTGTTAAACCAATAGTTTGAGTTCTTTTTTGATAAATTGGCTTTAGAAAGATTAATTCGTTTATGCGCTATCTGAAAAGTATCATTTCAATGCTCTGAGCGACGTAGATTTGTCACAATTATCAATATTTGATCAAACGGAGGAAAATTTCCAAAAAAACTTAAAAGTTCGATTACTCCAAAACCACTCAGATTGGACCCGTAGTCATCGGTTCGAATTTGTTGTAAATTAGCTCTAATATCACCCATTTGAAGGACTGCACTCAATAACCAATCACTCTGTATAAAGTATTTTAGAATAATTATGTTCATACGACGCGGAAGTTTGGACGTAGCCTCTACCAGTTCCACGAGACGTAGAAACAATCCATAAACCGTTTACAATCAATAACCGCCGACAAGATATTTAAGTTGACAAAAATATGGAGTCAATATCTCGACTTTGACCTTTTGCCAAAATTAAGTCAAACAATAAATAATTGAAACGGAAATGAGATGCAATATTCCGTATTTAGCTGAACATATTTACGGCCTGATAGATGCGATACTTCCGATAATAAATTCAAACCCACGATAAAAGAGGTTAAGCAGTAACAGTATGACAAGGTTAGGTAAAGAAATAATTAACGTTAAGTAGTTTTTTTTGCCAATACATTGACATACTGCCTTATGTGATGTTCGCGAGGTCGCAAAAGGTAAAGCCAATTAATCAGATTCCCAGGTCATACATGGTGTAATTAGGGTTCTGTTCGAGTTTTTAATAACCCACCGAAGTCTGAAGAAAGGGTCTCCCTAAATGGTTATGCGTTAAATTGGTCCCTACGATTTAATGACGAAATTAGTGTTACCAAATTCACCTCAATCCATGTCTTTTTAAAAACACTTGCTACCAATAAAATAAATCCGAACATAGAAACTTGTTATTGCGTTTCAAAAACTTTATAAGAAGGTTCCTTATACTTTTGGTTATGAGTTTATTTATGGATAATTATTTTGCTCTTCAAACGTCTGAAGTTCAAATTCGTTCGGAATATCCTAATAAAAAATGTCAACGATCTAATATTAGTAGAAAAATCAAAAGTTCACTTTTCTTCGTACGATTTTAGAACTTGACAAAATATCGCCATTCTTTTAGCATTATTTAAGTTTGTCATGTTATATTGTAGGTCATCTTCAATTGTATTTATTATACACATAAATCTACTGGAATCAATTTTCTAAATATCTGCGAAACCCGCAATCAACTGTGCAGTGCAAAAATCCCAAGCTGCAGGAACCAAAAGTGACTATAGGTAAAAAATATTAAAAATTATTATAGCTAGCCCATAATATTGTCCCACTGCTGGGCAAAGGCCTCCCTCCATCCCTTCCAAAGGTCACGATTCTGCGCTACTTCTTACCAAAAAAAAAACATTTTACATAGTTTAAGTATTCAAATAATAGGTAAGATTTCAAAATACATTTCACGTGTCCGTTTTACAATTGATACTACTTTATGAATAAAGATATTTAATCATGGCAGAAAATACACTAATTTTAGTGGAAAAGTATATGTACATATAGTAGTGATTAGGCAAATGTGACCGATCCTATACACGCAACAGCTTTTGGAGTTTCTAGGGTTCCGTTTTACGGAAAATAAATTTGTGGATTTGCAATCTGTGGATTTATCGTACTATAAAACGTGTATGTAAATTTTTTGAACCATCTGCCATCCTTGTGATGGCATACCTTTCGAAACCAGTCCTATTAGATAATACAGTATTCTTGTTCAAAAAGACGTAAATTCAAAATTAATGAAGTCCTATTCAAATACTTTAAGAAATACTTGTTTTGTAACTCAGTGTTATAATTTAAATAAAATAATTATGGCTCTTACTTTATAATATTTAATTTTACTTAAATCAATCTTGTTGTTGTGTTTACTTAAAGATAAGCTACAAAATAATTATATACACAAGCAAATATTTCAATCACAAATCTCGCTCGACCACGTCCGAAGAGGATCGCGTTTCTTCCGTCAACGTTTGAATACTAAGGAGAATTTAAGAATTTAAATCTTTGCATTTACACATCCATTATATTAACGCTTACGCACTCCTGCATAAATAAATAAAATATTCAACCAGGTCCAAAGAGGGAGGGACTCAAAAGCATTTATTACGAACAGTACAAAATTTCGGTCGTCAAGACAGTTTTTCAATCCAGCTCAAACTGGTTTGGCAACCGATCTTCAATATGGTGCTGGATACTTTTGACCACAATTACTTAAACCTTCGGTCATTATATATTACGCAACCGTGTATAACAATAATTAATGTGATCTTTTTCGATATCTTGACATAATTGGAAAAGGTTTTGGAGAGCCAATCGCTGCAAAAGGTTGTCACTTACACGAAAAAGGTATTTTTACGCCCTTGTACTGTAATTACATTTTTACGAATTAGTTTTGCCTGTCAATTTTTCATGGTAGCTTCAAAACATTGTGAAAATGCGGGAATGTTAATATCTTTCGTCTGGATTCATCTCGCCATTAGATTTAAAACGGATCCAATTTTATAACAAGTGGAAGAATCCACTTATTTCGTGTCTTGAACATCGAAAAAAGACTCGTCTTTTATGATGTCTTTATCACAACGAAAAGTTACTCCATCTAAATTTGGCCTCTCTGACCTCGACAGGGAAAAGCGATGTTCAACGCTTTTTTTTGATAAATTTAAAAGGATTTTTTATCCAAAAAGTATTAAATACTTTACAATAAATCTTAAAAACGTTAAGATAACGTCTTTTACGTGTACAATTTACGAGTATTTCGTTTCAATACGCTCTATCGGAGAGAAATATCAGCGATTTTAAAACCCCAACAAAAGAGTTTCTGTATCAAACAAAACCGTTTAATGTTATTCGATTCTGTGTCTGGAGCTACAATTTAAACGAGTTTAAACTTTTACTGATATCGCGAGTTTAAAGGAATTTGTAAAGGGCTATAAACTCGAAAGGTAACTGATAATGTGTTCAACTCTAGATTCGTGTTTTTAAATAAGAGAAATTATCAAAATGTTCTGATGCGGTATCAGAGAATTCTGTAGAACCTCAACAGCTTCTAAAAGCACGATTCGCCGTAAAAAAGTTAGAGTTCGTTTTTTGGAAATGAAAGTGGGGCAAGTTTTGGTATTGTTATGTGCTCAACCGCTGTAAAATAGAGTCGATTGCTATTGATGCAACATGGCATTTGCCACAGATAATTACTCCTAGACGACAACATGTTGATGGTGCACTGGTGGCTTCACATTACTTTTAAACAGATGAAATTTAGCGACTAGCTTTAACATACATAGCGAAACTTTACGCCTATAGTCTCCAAAGAGTTAAGCAGAGACATTTCGACGGTCCCTACGTATAAAGCGACATGTCTATCCACATGGTAATCTATCAAACGATTCTAAAATGATTTTTTTTTAAATAGATTTGATTTTTATTAATAAAATTTAATACTCGAAATATATCGTTTTTAACACGCATATAACGCTATCCTGTAAACCATGTATTTAGACATGTCGCTTTGTACATAGGAACCATCGATATAGTACACCACACATTCCGTCATTTTCAGGCCAAACATATCGTCCGATAACCATTGGGTAAACTGATGGCAGTTGTCCCATTACTCCATCAGTTTAAATGACCATGGAAATTGAGAATCAATAGGTTGCCACCGAAATGCACAAACGTCATATTGACACAAGGGAGGTAGTATTTACTGAATAGTCACGTACCGTTAGCAGTTCTGATCGTCGTCGCAATGTGAGTCAACAAATAAATGCAAAATGTCGATCATGCATGCCGTTCCGTTGCGGCGTTTATACGTCTTTTGTCTGTACGAGTATGTATGAGAATTTTATTGTATTAGTACTTATCCTCAAAGTTGAGGGGACAGTTGGATGAGGGACGCACAGAACCAAGAAGTATGGCAGAAGAAAGGGCAGGTCTAAACCCAGCAATAGGTTATTCCGGGCTGATATGATGATGAGGTTGATCGATAATTATGTGTTTTTTTTTTTTTCAAAGTGCAAAGTATTGCACAAGCGAGTGTGGGACGCCTACCAGCTTAAAGACGTGGATGTGATAGACTGGATACGGAACGTACGGAAAGTTCGGGTGTTGTAGCGCAGCTTGATGTATTGAGTTGATTGATTAAGAGTATTTTTTTTCTACCGGTCATTTTAGTGTTGACCTGCTCTTCACAAAAAAATTGACTAACCCCAAACTAATGAAGCAATTATGAATTACATAAAAACATCACGCATCATCATGTATTCCCCGCTGTGTTAGGCAGAGCTGTACCTAATATTACAAATACATTTTGCCAGTTATGTTTACGTCCCACGAAATAGAAGACCTGCCTATTGCCATCAACCGGGCACAAATCCAAACTTCGTGGCTTCTAGGATAGGATAGGAAGGTGGAGGTGGGTGACCAGGTGTTCTAGCACAGCTTAAGAGAGCCTTATGTCCAACCGTGGCCTAATTGATTGATTGTTACTTTTGGGTATTTTTACTGTTAAACTTTTGTAGAGTATTGACCTGCTATTCGTTAAAAATAACATGATTTAAGGATAGTCAAATTTAAATTAACCACAAACTAACGATGCCGTTATGAATTTATGAGCCGAAATCCTTTTTTATTGGCCTTAACGGTAGTTAGATATTAAATTAACTTTAACTTGGGCCCTCCATTTTATGGCAATATACCTAAAATATGTTAATTTTAGATTATCTCAAGCTAGTGTCAATAAACTAATCAATCTTTATCGTGTTTCTATGGCGACCCGAATTTAACACCTTTTAGTCGTTGTATGGACAAACGAAAATCAATTATCACATGCAAAAACTTTATAATTTATCGAGTATCATAATTTACAGTGATGTCATAATATAAATTGTATCATTGAGGCACAGATTTGGGTATTATTTTGTGTGTCACAGCTTGATCGTTACGTATAATATAATCACAAATCGAAGCAAGAATAGGTAGAGAATAATGCACATATTATTATGTATATCCATGTTTACCTAAACTTCAAGGAAGTAGTATGTAACACAGACCTGGATAATACAGACCTTCCTCTTAAATTATTTACGCTCTAGGCGTTCAAAGTGCGATATTTTTTATAGAGAGTTATTATCAACTTTTAGAGCAATCATTGTCAACCCGACTGCTGAACGGTGAAGTTTCCCAAAACGAACTAAAGCTAAAATGAGAGACCTCTCTTTTGCACATCTCTCATTGCAATACCTTCGACCACCCCGCAATAAGTTTTATTTATTTTACCTCAGCTTCATTAAAAAGCAATCATTCCTCTTTCTATTACCTCTAAAAGGTGACCTAAAACTTTAAATCAAATTCCTGTCTTCAATAAGCAACAACTAAATGAATGCCGTGATATAATTGCAGCATTTGTAACTCGAGGTTGTTCAGAATCCAACCATGCCATTTTACTTAGGCATCCATTTAGATAGCGCTCAGTGTAAGTGAGAAGTTGCGAAAGCCACTCGCAAAGCAAAAAAATAACTGAATACTTGCGAAAAAATAACGTTTTGAAACATGTGGCATGCGGCTGGGCCCTTTAAAAGTTAGTGAAGTCAACGAGAGATTGGTCCACATAAGACGACCAATTTATTTTTAATCCCGGCCTAAATTAACTTGCCAAAATGATTGATCAGGAGAAAGGAACCTTTCTTGGTAAGGCTTAAAATAGCTGAGCAGGATATTTTTATTTGAGTGGCAAAAGGTTTGAAAGAAAGTAAAAAGATTAAAGAATTCCGACCTTTATTGGTTAATACATAGACTCGTATATTACATTGATAGTCTTCGCTAGTTTGTTTTCAATCTTGATACCATATCCTGATACGCATATTCATAACATGTAGTCAAGAAATCGTGGTGATATCGACATTCGCAGACTATTTGCTGTATGTAAACACAAATTGCTACCGATATTTAGACTACTGAAATTCCTTGAGTTGTAGTAAGCCTGCTTTACCAAATTTCAAATTCTGGGCTGCTAAAGAAAAAATTGAAACAGAAAAACCCAATAACACTTTAGGGTCGTTCCATCGTTTCGTGCAAAAAGCATTTCCAGGCTACTCAATCGTGAATTTATGGTTTATTGATAATTATTTATATCGTAAAATTTGGTAAAATACTGACTTTAAAGGGAGTATCTTTTATATTAAAGGATTATTAAATAGTTTTTTCAGGAAAATTAAAAAACTGTGTAAAAATTCATTCCCATCCGTTTCCAAGCAGGGACCTTGGCAGGCATGTTACTATATACATACGTGCATTTGAGTGAAGTGTTTGAATTAATACATAAAATTAAAGCTGAACTTCTGAGCTATTGATTAAATAATTTCAGTAAACAATGCATGCAGTAATAACAGAAAAAAAGCTCATTTTCAAATTGTCACACGAAAAAATTCATCACCATCCGTGTTCAGATTTTTTTAAATTACGTAGGTTTGATACGCGATCTCTAATTCGGCTTGGTTGCTATGCGCTTATAACAGTCAGTGGTCCGCGACATCGGAACGGGAAGGACGTGCGCCCATCACTGTCGCAATTACATTCATTCTTCACAACGATTATAGTGCTTCGTCCGCAAAGTGACTCATTACATTCCCTTGATTTAAAAAAACAGCTGCAGTAAGTAGTTGATTTTAATTGTTTGATATATTTACCCCTAAAACTATTTTTGATTTTATATTAATATTTAATTTGTACTGTAGTTGATAACAATTATATCCTAGGAAATGTTTGATTTTTTCATTCATCTCCACTTCATTACCGTCTTTTCTCTCCAATTTTTTGAGGGATGGTAATGAACGGATTTTGGAAGAAAATGAATAATTTTAATCTTAACTAAATACGATGTTTAATACAGTTCTGAGACTATTATTGGCATGTATATTCATGTTTTTGCATTTAAATATAAATGAGTGAAGTTATACAATCATAATTATATTGATTTTTTTTTCAGAATTATCATGGGGAAACCTCGTAAAAAGTTAACGAGAGAAGAAAAGCTAGCAAAAGATAGGTTACGTAAACGTGAAAAATATGCACAAATAAAAGAAAATCCTGAGTTATATTCTTTACAAAAAGAAAAAGAAAGAAGCAGATATTTAGCGAGGAAAGAGAAGAAGAAGATTTGCAGCATTAAAGACATGACTCCTAGGTCACAACGAGAACAAAGAAGACGCTGGCGGAAAAATTCACTAAAATATTTAGAAAGAAAAGCAGAAAAAAAGAAATTAGAGATGATATTGATGGAAAACTCACCGCCCCAGAGTGACTCGGGTGAATTTGAAAATCTAGAACCTCCCAGACCAGATCCTTTGGTGCTTAGTGAACCAGGTCAAAGTCAAAATATTCCTGATCAATTATCTATTTCAAAGAACAAAATTAGGCGTTTACGTTATAATTATATAAAAACAATAAATAAACTAAAAGATAGAATTAGTAAACTAGAAAGAGAAAAGGATGTTTTACGTAAACGAAAAAATGAAACACAAAAAGTTTGTGACTCTGTTGAAAAAAGAGTTTACGAAGCATTGTCTGATATTCAAACAGAAAAGAAGAATGAAATAAAAAAGAAATTGCTCTTTAGTGAAACTGTGTCACGAAACCTGGAAGAAAGCTATAGAACTGCTAATAAAAAAGACAAAAGAAGCTTTGTGGATACGATAGTCAAAGATGATAAGAGATTAAGAAAATATAAATTGCTACACAAGTTGCCATTTTCTCGAAGACGAAAAACTGTAGCAAATGATACAAAAAACATAATGATTAATCGAATCCAGGCTTTTTTTGAAGAAGATACAAATAGTAGAGTTGCAGCAGGTAAAAGAGAATTTATAAAGAAGGCAGGTGAGAAGAAACAAAAGCGGTATTTAAATGATAATTTAAAAAACTTGCATGGTAAGTTTATTAAAGAACTATGTAAAGTAAGTTATTCGATGTTCTGTAAATATAGACCCTTTTGGGTAGTCTTTCCAAAAACAGATCGTGATACTTGTCAATGTAAACTCCATTCAAACGTTGATTACTTGATTAAGGCTTTAAAAAACGCGAAGATCATCAATGAAAGCACAGGAACAGATGTTATTAATAGTCTGTGCTGTAATGTAAAGCAAAAATGTCTACAACGTACATGTAAATTCTGTTTAAACAAAGTTTTGAACTATCATGAATTTCAGAATGACAAAAACATTATTTTCCATCAGTGGGTTGTAGAGAAAAAGCCATATACAGTAAAAGACAAAACACAAAAGATTAAAATAGTCTCGATAAAAAAGAAATTTGAAGATTATCCGCGAAATGTTATTTACAAATTAGAGTCAACTTTAGACGTATTCCTTAGGCACAATCTTAATATTATAGTACAGTATGACGTTATAAAACAACTGAAACAAAATTTGAACGAAAAAGAGATACTAGTGCACATAGATTTCAGTGAGAATTATTGTTTGAAATATAATCAGGAAATACAATCCTTCCATTTCGGAGGAAGTAGAGAACAGGTATCCTTACACACAGGGGTTGTTTACTATAAAGACAGTGATGGTGGAACATTTAAAACCAAATCTTTTTGTACAGTTAGTAATTGTTTGCAACATGATGCTAAAGCCATTTGGGCTCATCTACGACCTATTTTAAAGATGATAAAATCTTTAGTGCCCTATGAAACAGTACACTTCTTATCCGATTCTCCCTCAAGCCAATATCGCAATAAGTTTATATTCTATTTGATCACAAAATTTAAAGAAATTAATAAAAATATAAGTAAAGTGACTTGGAATTATCAAGAATCCGGTCACGGCAAGGGAGCTCCGGATGGTATTGGTGCTGTTGTAAAACGGACTGCCGATAATTTTGTCAAATATGGTGGAGATGTCGGTTCTTTTGAGGATTTTTGGGCTTTGGTCACAAAAAACATACCAAACGTCTATTTCGAGATGGTAACGGAGAGCGAAATCAGAGAAATAATATTTCCGCCTAATATTCCCGGATTCAAAGGCACAATGAAAGTTCATCAAATTATTTGGACAGCTGATAGTACGAAAACTATAACTTTGCGTAGATTAAGTTGATTCGAGTGTCATGATTGCAGCATTTCTTGTATACATAATAAGCATTTAGGATTTCTTTGTTTTGATAAGTGTGACGAGGATGAGATCAATTTATCTGTTGTTCAGTGTGATCAGAATGAAGTTACATGTGCCAATGACAATGAGTCTATATTAAGCATAGATACGTCCACAATTTTAAATAACATCGATGATTCAGATGTTTTCAAAAACTTACAACCTCTAGCAGGTCCAATTGATTTACAGCTATCACCGTTGGTAAATGTAGCTGCATCTACGACTGGGGCCAAATCGCCTAAAGTTAAGATTTTATCTGACGTAAAATTAACTTGGGAAAATCGTAAATTTTATAGGAAACTAAAGGAAAATCTGGTCCCAAAAAGTTTGACTCCAGCATTTAACTCTGAACACCAACGGCAATTCGAATCATTTATTAATTTGAATAAGACTGGTAAATCAAACAAAGATGATAATAAATATTATGAAGAATCAGATGACAGTGAGGATTATAATATTTTTTAAGAAACTCTTCTGACTGATTTTATTTAGATTGTTACCTGATGAGCATAACTTCTCAAGTTTGATTGTTATAGTTAATTATTTTGATAATTTTACTTATATTTATTCAGTATTAAAATAAGAAGTCTGAACCTTCTTGGTTGATATTATTAATTGTAAATTTTGACTTATAGCAGACTCATTGGTGATTGTTTTGTTAATTTTTTAGAAATATTTTTTATGTTGTTGTTTTGTTTTTAGTTTTTAATGATTCTCAAGTAAACTGATTATTGTGATTTTGCATCTAAGACCAAAAAATTATAGTTCCTATTATTAAGAATCTTATTTTTTGTTAGCACCTTAGAGACTTATAGTAAAAAAAATATTAAACTACCATTAATCATTTGTTTTTATTTTGCGTGTTTAAAAAAAAACTGTGATTAACCTATCTTTTTTTTAATATTGATTGAACGGAAACCAAAGTCAGAATAGAAATAAATGTTGATTATCAATATTATACTTGTTTTATTCGCATTCAAATCTATTTTCACAGTTATTGTGCAGTAAGTATTTCATTACCATCCGCTTCAAAAATTACCATCGCAGCTCAAATCATTACGTTCCTTCCTCTTTTCATTACCATCCAATCATGAAATTTCAATTATCATTTTCTTCGTAACTAAACAAGATAAAAGAGTGCCTTTGAGTTTTTATAAATCTGTAAACGACCTGAATTCGATTTTTCACAAAAAAATGCAGAATATCTAAAAAAAAATTTGGTTCTTCAAAACGGTGTTTTTTGCACGAAACGGTGGAACGACCCTTTACTCGACCTATGAAACGAACACAGTACTCTACAATAGTCGCGCTTTCCACCGCGTTAACACCGGCAGACAATCGTTTCGTAACTTATCATATCGTATTGTCTCGTAGTAACAGACAGTCGTCGCTCCATTCTAAATTAACTATTACCATGAAACGTGTCCGTCCCCTTTGACCAGTCGTCATAACTGCCATCATCAATTTAACATACAAATCGATATCTTGCCGTGTTTTAGTTGACGATTTGTATCGGTACAAGTTTAATGGTATGATGAAATGAAATAATACATTATGTATTTATGCAATATTTTACAAGCTTGATAAAGTAAAAGAATATGCTTAGATGGTTTGGTCATGTGGACAGGACGATGACAGGGTGAAAGGCGACTAACAAAAGGTATTTAAAAGGCAGATGTGCGTGGCAACGCCGAGAGAGGTCGCTTTAGAGCTCCGGCGTGCGTATGACCAGATGTATGAACGTGGATGAGGCAAAAGGAGTATGTAAGGATCGTAGCAGATGGTGTTCTGTGTTTTCTGCCTACCTCCATGGGAAAAAGGCTTGAGTTTATGAATGTATGTATGTAGTAGGATTTTCCTTTCTATCTGACCACTCTGAGAGGAAACACTGGAACAAACTCAGATCAATGTCTCTTTTGAAAACCAGACGTTATATTGATCAGATCATGATGAGTTTATCGTACTGATACTGATGACATCACTTTTTAACCATGTCTGCTATTTTTAACCAGCTATGTGTGATGCATTACTTATAGGAATCACTGTTGATTTGACTTCAAGTAAATCTAATTTATGCGTTGCAATGTCAGTACAAGAATAGCACAATGGATCTGGATTTAAATACGCATTGCAGTGATTTTAAATGACTTTTTTGTGCTCTGTAAGGGCTCATTCACACGGCTTCCGTCATTGACGATTTGTCATAAAACACGATATGTCATGACCGATGGACGTTCACATTGCATACGGAATCGTGTTTTATCACGATCCGGCAAAAAACGAATTGGTACTCACATTAGTTTCGTGATTTTTCGGGAGCGAGCGCATCAGCGAATCCGTCACAATAAATTCTCGATTCGTGTTTTTTGACGTACGTGTTTTTTAAAAGACGATACGTGATTTAAGACGTGTCCGCCATTTATCACGATTCGTGATGCGTGTGAACACGGGCATTTAAAAAGCATTGATGCCGTCAAAAAATACGTATCGTCCTCGTGTGACCGGGCTGTTAGGATACTTTTTGAAATGCCATCTATAGTATGCTTGTGCCTTATTTTCGGTGTGGGTCCCCATAAATCCCCCTAGATAGTATCCATCTTGGGGATATTGGAGGGTTACGTCGGATCCTACATAACAGAGTAATATCCCTACAGGTTTTACTACTACCAGTAGCAGAGAGGCTCGGGAGATACTCTTACATTCACGTAACGTACAACCCCGGTTATTCGCCTAAACTTAGGCCTAAAGATGATAATGTTGAGGAGCCTAAGCTTACACCACGTGAGCAACTCCATAGTTTATATGACGCTCTAGACAAATTATAACCACTTTCGAAGTGTTTCGTATTGCTACAACGGTTCGACTTTCAACAGAATCATCATTTTCGGTAGGTTATGAATGGAAAAGTCAAAAGTGTTTTGCCTTTTTTTTGTTTTTGACTTTTCCATTATCTTTATAGTTGATGCAATGTCAATTATTTCTTATTGTATAATTGTGTGATTTTTACTAAAGAATCAACTACACACTGTACTCTTCTTCATATTTGCCAGAGGATTTCGATACGATTAAATTCGTTCACAGTGTGACCTGCGACCTTAACACGCTCTATGATAAGGCTGGTATTATTGTCATAGATTCCTTTAAGTTTCTGTTCGTAACTGAGATTTTGATGTTTCTTTTATTATTAACAATGTATCTAAAAAAATTTTTCAAACATTTTTGGTCGTAAATAGTTCCAGCCAGCCAGTCGCTTCCAAGCAACATTAAATTAATAAAACAACTGGTAACATCACAGTAAAGTAAAAATCGTTGAAAAACATGTTATTATTGAAATCAAGATCATAAATAACCTGGAGGCAAAACTGGCATAAAATATTTTATAATATTCAAGTTTAAAACACAGTATACATAAAACATAGTAGTATACAGTACCTATAGGAAAAACTATGATTTAATTTAATTATATAATTACAAGGCGATTTCGGTTATTAAGGAAAACAGTAATGAGGAAAAGTCGTTTTTCCAAGATCGTGCGTAGTAGTAGTATAACGTAGAAGGTCTATCCTTAAACCTCTAAAAACACTACTGTTTGAAATAATTGGAATGAATAACACTATAAGAAAGCTAAATAAAAATAATAGGTGCACGACAAAACTGCACACATAATAATAATGTCGCATTCCTGTAAATGCTGACACAGCTATAAATAACGTAACTGTGCATCGTTTTAACTAATACATACTATATGTAGTGTGCATAATAAATAATATTAAAATAATGCAGTAAGTACTCACTTTTCAGCGCCCATCTCTTGTTCATAATCAATCCGTCCAGGAACTTGTATCCATGCTCCCTGCATGCCGTCTCCTTCACGCTAGCTACAGCACTAGTAAGGGACAGCAGATCACTCGCCAACACTACTGAGGACGCGTAATCAGGAGACTCTTCAACATGTCTGACAGAACCATCCCTATTGCCTATCTCATCCCCATATGCATCGTAAGAAGACGTTTTCGCTTCTCTAAGATTCTTCGATTCAGCATCTTTCTGAGCCGTATTATTCCTAACAAAATCAGCCAACTTCGCCACTAAATCCTTATCCACACCCAAATTATGAACAGTCCTGTTAAGCAGAGCTATTTCCCTGTCATTCAAAGTTCTATTAGAATTTAATATAGGTGTTAATTTCTGTAGCACTTCCTTGTTCAATAATGTAGTGTTAAAAGATTTCGTATCGATGGCGGCGGTTGCCGCGCACGCGATTAGGAAAATCGCCGCGGAAAACATGACGTGCGCGCGCGCTGGCTCTAGCAATACTGAGGCGTCGATCATTCGATCATTGAAGTTAGTCCTCGCTTTGGGTTCTGTCGCCTTTTTAATATTGTAATAACTTCATTGTTTCTGATTGGTGGTTGATTATCTTTTGAATCTGGATGGTTCGATTTGACTTATATTTTAGGTCATGGGTAATTTTATTCAGGTTTTAATTTTGGGTAACATGACTAGTTTTTGGCACCTTCATTTACACATTTCATTACATATTTGATTGGTCGCTTTATATAATATGTAACACATGTATATTATGAGAAGTTCCTAGAGGCTCTTAAAATGATGATTAGCTAACAAATAGAAAATGCTGAAAAGTTATTGGAACCATTAAGACAAGGTCAGCCATTTTTCATTAATTAGTATGTTACGGATCCAGCCTTGAAATATTTCGGTAACCGGATCTTTGAATGTTTTATCAAAATTCTTAATTGTTTTTTCTTGGTGAATTATAAAAAAAAAATATTCTTAAAAGGCAATAAAGTTATTTAATCGGTACAATGATCTGAAATAAAAAAAAAACTGGCCATTTTACTTAAATGTTGTGGCTTACCGGTCGCATTCGTACGGGCTTATTACCTTACTCTTCTTAATTAATTTTATTTCCAAAAAATGCATCTCTCTTTTCCTTTAAGTGCCTCCTTCAGAACATTAACGCAGGGTAAATTTGATGTTTTTCAAACACCTCTTTGTATTTACTTTTCTAGTTACGATAATATGGAACGATCCCTTCCTTTATGAAACAGTTTCAGCTATTGTAACATGAAATAAAACAAGAAACAAAACTCAAAAAGATAATTTAATTTAACAGATAACAACGCTACCTTGAGTATCGATAATATTGAGCTCCATTACGATTACCATTCGCAGTCCACTCCCATTCATCCAGATCGTGGTCATCCTCCCTAGACTGTGATCTATTTCGTACATAGTTTTCTCTTTCCAGCAATGCTTCGTCTTCCTCGTCTTCTCCTCCTTCTTCCTCGATAATTTCCAAGTCATCGTCATTATTTTCTACAGATTCTTCGCCAATTTCATCTTCTTCTTCTTCCTCTAGAATTTCTCCAAGTCCTTCATTATCTCTCTGTACTTCGTACTCTACTTCTGTTTCAGGAATCTCTTCGAGCACTTCTCTGTGTGCCATGAAATGTGGTCTGCTCCTTATTTGTGGTACTTCTTTTTCTTCCTCCTGTTTTTCTTTCTTTCCTGGTTCAGCATCTTCTGATTCTTTAGTGTCATCTATACCAGCGGATCTTGATGGGAAAGTGAAAACTTTATGAAGGTTTTGCATTGGTAAGACAAATGTTAACGTCAGAAGGATTGATGATAGTAGTATTGCGCATATTTCTTGGACGTCGATCTGTAATAAAAATTGACAACTAGAATTAATCATGAATCATTTTGTAAAGGCCTAGAAAGAGGTGGCGAGATGATCTAGACGCGCATCACGAAGGCTGGTTTGAGGTTGCGTAGAAGAAAAGTGTCTGGAAGAATATGGGGAGGTATTTGCCCAGCAGTGGGACATACAAAGATATTACAAAAAAAAAGTAAAATTTTGTAACGTATGTTCTGTGTGTATGTGTACTAACGTGTACTCTATGGGTGCCTATAGCTTCCTTACCATGGATATTAAAGTGAATTCCCTAGAAGTCTTGACAGTAGCGACGTTTGTGATGAACACAATGAACTGGGTGAGGTACATGGCGTAAGAAAGACGGCTGATCATCACCAAGGGACCGCAGCGCAAGAAACGCGCGAGGAAACCTGTAAAACAAAACGAGCGTTAAGTTGGATGTAGAATTAAATTGAATTTCTCAAAGTAAATATCGTCATTAGGACTAGTATTTGCTACGAACAAAATACGAACACTTTATAGAATTCTAAAGGTAAAAAAAAACTATAATAATCCGCAGTAAAGATTATTTTTGAAGTTTGTTTACAATTATTAATATATACCAACGATGTTCAAAAATTAAATAAAAAATATAGCAAAGGCCTCAAAAGAAGTCACTACAAAAAATAACTTTGGTGTGAATGCACCATAAACAGAGATCGGAATAGGTATAGTATATTTTAGTATTTTTAGTTAATACTAGCACAGATACAGTCGTTCACTCTGCCTAAAATAATGCATATGTTGTACTTCATGTAATGGCCTTTTATTATGTTTTAATTGAGATGGACAAATTGTACTTGGCTTTTTTAAATAAAAATTGTTATTATATTTTAATTCCTTTATTTATTTTTTCTAACTTATTTTTACATTTTTAAATATCCCTATACAAAATCAGTATAAAAAAAACATTTAAAAATATATAAAATAGTAGTCCACCAGCACCGGGAACAGGGTCCGAGCTACCGGTGGTCAGGGCTCTTGAGAGAGGAACCTCCTAACAATACGCGCCGTGTCCAGAAGTACTGCTTTCTGAATCAAGCCCTTGATCCAGCCGCCGAGCGAGAGCCTCTTCAGATGTTGGTCGAGGCTCTTGGCTATTAAACCATTGGCTGATACGACTATCGGCACAATTACTGCTGTATGCTTTATTATATTATTATTATATTTGCCTCATCTTCAAGGAAGTAAGTAACATGTGGATAAATAACTCCTTATAAAATCTCGGAATGAGTATTAAGTTTCGAAATAAAGCTATCAAATTAGAGGGCGGTATTATCGACATTTTACTTACTTCCTTGAATCTTAGGCCAATACACTCTACCTATTCCGATCTCTGACCATAACGCTAGGTTTAGATTACAATTGTCTAAACCAAGTACTAAAATTACTTCAAAATCTTACCATTACTACTATGCACAGCATAAATCACCCATGCAATAGCAAGGGCAGACGCGATAGGTGCAAGCGACGCGTACTGAGCAGCGAATGACGCGCTATACCGATACTGGAGATAGCCAGAGTCGATGCCGGCCCACCAGACGAGGCACCATAAAGCTGTGCTGGACAGCCAACCGACGGTGAGGATAAACTGTAAAAAGGAGATACTTTTGAAATTAAAGCGAAACTGAAGTCTTCTGATGCAGAACAATAACAATAGATAGAATAAAAATACGCTGCCCAAGATTACTGCAATAAATAGTTAAGGATTGGTTGCTACACAGGACGGGAGGCAAAATGAAAGGTATTTCTGCCGCCCGGCTGTTCCGAATATTTCCAAATCAGGGCGAACATGTAAATAATATCGCAGACAGTTTTGGCAAAAGAAGTGAAGGTAAGAATACAACAAGTTCCTTATCAAAAGCTACCATAATGATCAGGGCTATCTAAGATTAGTCAATGGGTTTTCAAAACTAGTTGTTCGGGTGAATTTAATGTGTTTCCACATGTGACGGTTATTTTCTGCCTTAATTGTAGCATTTAAAACTAAAATTACAGGATTCTTAATAATACAGTGTTGATGTGATGTATGATGGCTATCATCACCATCATCATCAACTGTGCAATTAATAGTTTTTATTTAAGCAATTTAGTTTACAACAGCTGCACTTTGACTTTTTTAATAGTTGTGCATAATAACTGTGTAGGGTCAACAGAAATGAAAAATATAATATTATAGGCCGAGGGCCTAAAGAATGGGATTGACATTTATGGAATCGAATGTAAATCCTTTCGAAAGTTGAGTTGTTTCGAGTTTATGTAGAAATACGTAATTCTTTGAAAGTTCGAGTTTTATCTTTGAAGATTGTCAATAGACTAGGCCCTCAGAAAAAACAAACATTTTTTAAATAGCCTCTATTAAGATTAGCTCCAAATGGATAATGTGTTATTATTTGATCATCATAGATTATGATATATTGAAGAGATCACTTTGAGCGATAAGATCAGATCAACTATCATTATACATCAGGTCGCCAGGCTAGTTTTACTTAGCAGTGACAAAATAATTATTATCTTGATCGGCTGACATTATGGCCGTTCGTTTACGAAGCTACACGAAAGTAACCAGTTATAAACTCAAATCAGTAACAAATAGTCGGAATGTCACAGCACTAGCATTTCATTTCTGTCCGTACACGACGAAACTCACTAACGCGTTATGGACTAGTTTATGATCGATTAGTAGGTCATGAAATACAACTTTCACACAGCTTCTTAAAACCTTTCCCCGTAAGAAACTTTTCACAGCATTAATTTCGCAGTAACGTCGCATTAAATTTTCAAAACATCTCACCTTGCCATGTTCCACAGGTTTCTTCAAAGCCAGACCCAAACTTAGTCCGACCAAATACGGAGTAGAACGATGAAGAACCGACGTGTAGCTCAACCGAGCCGTCCTGTACAGCTGACTAACACTGAAAACATGCCAGAATTAAAATTCCATACTGACAAGGAAGTTGCTATAACTTGTAAAGTGTTCATGTTAAAGTATTGGGGTTTTGTAAACAACTTGAAGCTAGAGTTCAGAAGTTTAACAGGCTTGAGTTTTAACTACGGTATTATGTGGGTTAAATCTTGGAGCGTTTTGTTTAACATACTTCATAGAAATTATTGGTGCATTTAATATTATAGGTGCTTAAAGTCAGAAGATTATATTTTGTTTGAAAATATCAAATCATAACAAAACCAGTCATATTTTCTTTAAATTAGCTATCGTGATGACAACGATAAAAAATTTTTGAACATTCAGATTACATGACGCAGTCTGGGACTGTCTTATTGAAATGGTTGCCCTTTGCCACTTCGTAGTGGTTTAGATGGGAAAAACTGACGGAGCAGACTCCCCTGCAACACATCTGTCTGTTGTATTATTTGATTAATCCAAAGATGGCTTGTCACAATTGATAGTAGCGAGATCGCGACAGCCTGAACAATTTAGACTACGAACACACTGACAGGTGGCTTGTTTAGAGCCTAGAGGCACGCTACTTCGCCAAGCGAGGCGCCCAAACGCGCAGTGTGGTGTCCGGTTGTGAAGTAAGCTAACCACCTTTCAGTGCATTCGTAGCCTTATACAGACGTACAAAAATCCATAAAACTATTAGAATTTGCATTTTTAATAAACTTAGAATAGAATAGAATATACTTTATTGTACACCAAAATTGAAACAGAACGGTTTTACAAAAATTGATAATCTTATGGTTACAATGGCGGTCTTATTGCTGATAGCGATCTCTTCCAGACAACCATTGGAGAAAAAAGGGGGTAGCCAGTGGTGTACTGCTAATGCTATACAAAATGTAAAATAATACAAGTTATTCACTACTTACTTACTTTAGTTTCTCATATATACACAAAAAAAGCTTGTAAAAGACCGAATATTAATTGAAATTGTCACTATGGATCGACAACACTTTCATGATTAGCATTCACGTTTTTATATTCCATCAACAAACATTTGTCAAAGGGTTTAACGTGGCATAATAGCAAATAGTGTATTGATACTGGTTTCAATGCAAAATGTACAAAACAAATACAAATGAAACGCCACTAATAATTATGTTGACGTTTAGTCGTCAAAATTATTTCAAATACGGGTAATTAGTAAAATTACTCATACATATTTTAATGAATAAAACCAAAAGTACCACGCATTTAAATAGTTTTATAAACAATGATGTAGTAATTAAGAGTGGACAGGGATGGTAAAACAAGTAAAGGTCGATAAATGAAACGCTCGGAAGATGATCTCAAAAGAGTTGTCGGTCCAGAATGGATCACAATTTCACGAGACAGAGACAGTTGGAAGTCTTTGGAAGAGATTTTTTTCGAAGGGCAGCCTGCTATGAATATGGAAAAACAACGATAATACTGTGATAAATTGTAAAGCAGAAATAAAGGCAACAAATTTTAAAGCAGAAGTGGAAGGAATGGGGGGGGGGCTTTGCCCAGGAGTGGGACAGTTCAGCATAACGAAAAAAATAAAAATACCCGGAACCTAGATTCGTGCCAGGTTGATTTTAACAAGTTCGTCCAATTACATGGAACCTAAACATAAATGTAAGAATGTAGGTGTTCTATCGGTAAGCTTCTGCTTAACCCTTCGGGGATTACTGTCGCGATGTTACGGTATGTCCAATTATGTTATCTAGATGGATACCTTATTGTAGATAGGACTATAATAAATGGAGGCAAAGTGTTGCAGGAAAAATTACTGACGTCAAGAGTCAACCAATATAACACTCAACTTAATGATTACTTATGTAAAATACATAATGACAGATCGATAATAGTCAATAATGACAAGTTTATTATGTTGTGTTACATCGTAAAATCGATCATCGCAATAAAAACGTTTCTTATAATAGGTATGTAAGTTTACAGCTCTATTCAAAGCGGAAGGGACACCACGTATTCAATACATCATTGTAGCCCCCCACTTAGCCATTTTTCGTCGGTTATTAAAACAGCGGTTTCCTGCTAAAACTCTACGGTCAAAATGTATAGAACAGCATTTTTTTTAATTACCGATTAAAATGTGAGCGTGTTCAGAATGATGTACGGGGCATTAGACCGCCCCGTGGGTCGAGTTGTTCCAAGCGCAACTATTCAGCATGAGTTCCTGGGTTCCCGGGTCGGGCAGTGTTATTGGGTTTTTCCATCTGGAATATCTCAGTAGTAGCCACGGAGTCTGGATTCCAGAAAACAAAAAAAATATATACTATACAATGAAACACATATAAATATTCACCTGACACCGTGGTAAGCCAACATGGTCAACCGGTGGTCTCGAACGGTGGTGTATCTTGAGTACGCTGCGAAGACATGCAGTCCTGGTATGAGGATCTTATTCAATCCTGGCTTGGCCTGCATCAGCCATACTAGCATGCAGCCGAGGATCGTAAGCTGCATGTCTAGGGCCAGCTGATGAGTTTGAGGTGCACACTGGAATTGAGAAGTTTTTTGTCAGACTTCATTAATTTTTGTGTGTAAAAATGGTGGAGGAATGAAGATTGATTAGGCTACGATCTACAGCCCTTCATCATGAGGGTTCTGCACTCTGGAGAGTATTAAAGATTGTGGGCTGAAGAAATAACCAAGTTGGAAAATCCTTTGGGAAAACCAGCGATAACCATGATCGAAAAGTCATAGATATTTGACTGACAAGCTACAGAAAAACTTAATTATGTCTCTCTAACAAAAGAAGAATTGCTACGTTTTAAAAGAGATAACCACTTATTAAGCCCTCTAAAATGGAAGATGAAGAAGTTCGATCTCCAGATAGTATTATATTTTGTTCATGTATCAAAGACTAGGTTCAAAACAAAACCATACGCACCATATCCTCAAAGCCGAAGTAGTTCTGCACATACAGAAGGTTCCACCACCAGCCCTCCTGGCAGACTTCAGCGTTCTTGGTAACGAAGGTGCCCCACATGGGACCGCTGGAAATATTGTCCCAGATGTATGCGTAGAACAGCACTAGGGCCAGCAAAGCTGGTGTTAACCTGGGGATGTAAAAGAAAGGTTTATATAGGGTCGGTGAATTTGAAGGCATAATTGGCATTGTTGCAGTATTTTCTACTAAGCTGCGTGTGGTGAATTTGGTTCTTCGTCAAAACATTTTTATGGTTCATACATAGCAAGACATAAAGTGTGAGGCCAGGTTTTTCGATTAAAAAACTCAGAATTTACAGGTTCTATCAGGCAATTTAGTTGTGTTTTCAACTGTGTTGAAGTTACTAATTTTCTTAATTGGCATATTAGACATTCCGATGTCTGGTTCTTTTATCCTACAGACATGTTTTTTTTTAATTTTCCTAAACCAAAAACTAGTATTAAAACAACTTTATCAATATCGAATTGGAGGAATACAATGAATATCTAAGCAAAAATAAGCTTCTCAGCTTCTCCGAAATTTATGTTAGTCTGGCTGAGCTGTTCATAAATTCGCTAATCTGATTGGTATTTTATCCAATGCTTTTTCATTGTTATTATAATATTATATCAGATTTTGAAAGTGAGTGAAATCTTATCTTACTACTCACAGATCGATAGACGATCCGTCATTCAACACGATACGTCATGACGGATGGACGTTCTCATTGCATACGGAATCGTGTTTTATCACGATCCGGCAAATAAAAACGAATTGATGTTCACAAAACAGCGCTGTGACTTTTTTTTTAATGTTACAGCACCATGTTGAGATAGTCTTGCGTTTTGGCCTCGTACAGGACCAGTATAGTTAGTCTTATTTTAATTTGTTGTTAAGTTAATTTCTTTTATAATCTTGTTTTATTGTTAAGTTAACATTTTGTTTTGTCCAGTGCGAGACTACAAAAACTTAATAAATACTTTTTCTTCTTTCTTCTTCATTAGTTCCGTGATTTTTCGGGTGCGAGCGCATCAGCGAATCCGTCACAAAAAAAAATCACGATCCGTGTTTTTTAACGTACCTACCTGATTTTTAAAAACGTTACGTGATTTAAGACGCGTCCGTCATTTTTCACGATTCGTGATACGTGTGAACACGCACGGGCATTTAAAAAGCATTGCCGCCGTCAAAAAAATTGACGGATCGTGAAAAAAGACGATACGTCAAAAAACACGGATCCTCGTAGTGTGAACGGGCTGTTTGTGTGGATGGATGGATGTTTATAACTCTTTTACCCAAAAAAAAAGGGAATTGGATGAAATTCGGCACACAGGTAGTTTATAACCTGGATTATTAACACATGGGATACAGGATTTTTATTCTGGTAGTACCAGTACGATCAATTACCGAACTAAGCAGAGGCGAAGCCGCGGGCATAAGCTAGTTAGAAAATTGTGTTATGAGAAGCGAATAATAGTCTACTAAGTCCATGATTTATGCAAATGATTGTAGCTTTTTACGAGGAGTCAATGACCTCATATACCCATAAGTAATATTATAGTGTATCGAAAGTTTCTGGGCTAAGAGAATATAACTGTGTTTATATATTAATGCGAGGTAATTGAACTTCATAATTTACTTATACTTAAAGGTCATTTTATTGCCTTATTTGGTTTATTAGAAAAGTCAATTCGTAATCTGCATGACACAGTCTTACCAAGGGGTATCGTATTACCCAGTACTAACTGGATTGTGGAGGTCAGATAGGCAGTCGCATCATGTAAAGTACTGGTATCAGCTGCAGCCGATTAGACTGGAAGCCTACCCTTACATATTTGGGAAAAGGCTAGGCGGATGATGAAATCGTAATCTGCCTTGCCTTTTTTTTCTAATTTCATGTAAGGCCAAAGTAAAGCTGGATGTATTCATGTATTTACCGGTGATCCAAACATTTTACACGACTATCTCTTAGTAAATGTCTCGTAAGTAAAGTGGTATTCAAAGCAAAGATTTTTTACTCTTACGCTATTCTTTTCCGTTTAATTTCGTTGCGGAATCCAAGACATTTAAATTGTTTCTGTGCAACTTCGTCGAGCTTCATTGTCTCGGCGCTTTTCTGATTGTTGCCACTGTTGATTCTGGCTTTCAGGAGTTGCGGTGGTTTGGGAATAGTGTGGCGGGCTTGTCCCAAAGAAAAGCAAACAATGTTATGGAGTTTTTAATTACCTATTCTTAAATTCGTAAAATGAAAATAAATGAACTTGTGATCCACAAAATAAAATAAATCATTGTTGGTTTCAATAGGACATATGCCCCAATCAATAAGGCTCTGATTTTTCGGAATTATATGCGTATTGTACCTATAATTATCACTTGCTCCAGTATAGGAAAACATCGTGAGGAAACCAGCATGCGTGAGAGATATGTATTTCTCGACGGCATGTAAATGTCAAGTCAAAGGCCCTTGGGTGGCATAAAAACTCTGACACCAGGTTAGGCACTAACCACACGATAAAGAAGAATAAGGCAAATGAGTTCAATGAGTTAGGAACTAAGCAATTGAATGACATACAAACATACTAACACAAGACCTGTCCAAATAATATTGAACACAATATTATTTTTTAAATGTCATTATTTTTGTTTTGATAGCAAATACGTTTGTAAAAATAGGGGTCGTCTGGGACAATAAGCTTTATTATTTCATTTAAAAACAGTTTTTTTTTTAAATTGACATTTCGTCAAAAATTATATTATGAGAATGCTTTTCATAAATAAATCATATTTATTTCTGCAAATTGATTTTAAAAAACACTTTTACACGTCACATTATGTTATGTTTTAAAGCTAGAAGGGGCCGGTGTTTCGTATCTGACCACTCTGAGAAGAAACAGCCGAAACAAACTCAGAGGTCACTGTCTCTTTTAAAGTTCAGACATTGGTCAAATCATATGAGGACCATGCAGATTAGTGTAGATTTTAGTTCAGCTCGTGTACCTCCAATGCTGGTACCATTTCTCGACTAATGCTTGTTTTTAGTAATACTAGACAAACCTAAAGTGAGTGCCTGAAAAGTATACAGCGCGTTTTCATCGCCTTCCATAAATAACGTCACACGAATTTCATGATTTTTAATCCCCTCCCTCCCCGTCCTTGTCACAGCTGGTCACATTTGCGAGACTCCGCCCCCTTACTAGTGTGACGTCACATATTTTACATGTTAAGGTGGAAGGGTAGCCCGCGAAATTCCAATTCTCTTACGTTTTTTGCAATTTCAGTCAGTCAGGCTGCACATTGAACAAAATATGATTCGCGGCTGTAATAGGTATTTAGTTACAGAATTATAATCATTATAATCATCACTACAACCCTCAAAGTTCATACAACCCCTTTGAATGACTTTTTCATGAAATAGTTATTCAGAAATTTGAATTTCGCGGGCTACCCTGACGCTTCAACCTTAAGACAGATAGACTTGGAAATATTCTTAGTTAGATCTGGTGACGTCACGAAATATAGGACCCCTCCCACCCCTCGTCACACTTCGTCGACCCCCCCCCCTTAACGTGTGACGTAATTTATGGATGACCCCAAATTTGAATTTCCGACAATGCAATAATAAGTTATGCTAGTGAAAATAATCATTAATGTTAAAGTTCTCAACTTTTAGTATTAAAAACCAAATACTACAAGGCTATAATAGGTTAGACTTGACGTCAATGACTGGTTTATTTATAACTAAAGCCGTTGTTTTCGTTCTAATTTTATCTTGGTGCTTTTCACAAGTTTCCATCAAAAATCCCAGTCTGATTTAAGGTTTTTAAGAGCCAAAACAATACTTTTTTTTAAGTATTCGATGCCATTTGCGGTTTTTTTTACCACAAAACTTGAAACATCATAAACGAATAAAATACGGTTTGGGAATCTTCCTTAATGTGTAAATGGACTACAAATAACATAACATCACGCCTGTAATTCCAAATGAATTAAGCAGAGGTGTACCTACTAGTACACTCACATTTCGCTGGTTATGTTTAAGTCATACTTAATAGGGGTCGAACCTATTGCCATCAACCGGACACAAAACCAGACACTGTGGCTGCTACTGACAAATTCCTGATGGAAAAACCCAATACCACTTTCCCCGACCTGGGAATCGAAGCCAGGACATCATGCTCAGCAGTCGCACTTACGACCACTAGACCCACGTGGCAGTACAAATTGTAATATAATAATTAAACATTATCTAAGTTAATATTTAATGGCAATATATAAGATTCTTTGCTATAAGTAAATAGTACGAAGTCTAGATGTCCAATGTTTACTTTACTTTATATTCACAAAAACATTCCCCTGAGATAAATATTATGTTCGTACCTAGGTCATTAGTTTCAAATATTTTCATTTAATGTGCGCGAACCGTACCTATCTAGGTCATAGTACATTAAAATGTGTCCACACTGATAAAACGGAGCTCACCAGACATAACCAGCATGGAGTGAATAATACAATATGCAAGATTAACACTACGACTCAAATGTACTATATAAATGGACTATCTTTTGACACTTTAGGGCAGATCAGATAATTAAAATATTTTGTAGGTTTAAATATTTTTACTTTACACACTTTAATTAGGTCCTGCAGATACACAAGTATCAAAAACCTCATGGTCTGGTGTGCTATTTTTGAGAGTCATAAAATAAATTGATTGGTAGATATAGTAGGTCTGTTCGGAGGTACCTCTCTTTTCAATGGAGTATTGTCCTCAATACATAGATTTAATAATGAGTTTAAAGTTCCTACTTTACACCTATTTCCTCCTAAAGAACTACTAGGTACCTACTGATTCTTCAACATTACTAACATAATTAACACATTTCAAGGCATTTCATTTTGTTAATATAAAAGGCAA
Organism: Standfussiana lucernea; assembly: GCA_964057025.1. Taxonomy (NCBI): domain Eukaryota; kingdom Metazoa; phylum Arthropoda; class Insecta; order Lepidoptera; family Noctuidae; genus Standfussiana; species Standfussiana lucernea. The sequence goes on along the minus strand of OZ059788.1, from coordinate 4,065,892 downwards.
AACACGTGTCAAAATACCCACTAAGTAGGTACAATCACATATTAGTACATTTAGTTATTAATTTAGCACCCAGGTTCTACCAAAACATTGCTAATTAGTACGTTTTCACAGTTTTCTTATGTACTGTTGCTAATAATTAAGGGTTCGAATTCGGCCATAATAATGGGTGTAAAAGTACCCTTAATGAAGACGCAAGGCACTTGTTCTCCTGGTCATTGCTTTGCTATAATATCCTGGCTACAGAGACATTGGGGGGTCAAAGTTCCAACATTTTCACAAGTTTTTAATGTTGGAAATTTACTTAATAATATCTCCACGATCCCCGTATTATTCAATGTATCCATCAACATAATGTTTTGAGTGTTTTACATTGAGTGCTGCCGTAAAACGTCATTTTTCACCCCAACAAAAAAAGTCGTTTCACAGCAATAACTTTTTCACTTCAGTAGCTCAAACATAATTTAGAATCATTCATAATTTAGATTTCAGCTTCAGAATCAATCGTTGAATCCTTCGCTTGCTCAGGATTCAAAATCAGCACTCGCAGCAAAAAACGACTTTGCTCTCTTGTTGCACAAATAACTATTGCGTAGAGTTACTTAGTTTGATGTACAGAATGCTTGGTTGACGGTTTCGTGAAGGGTCCGTTTTTGAATACCTGTAGACTCATTATTATGTGTATTGATGATAAAATGCAACAGTCAGAAATAGACTGAAGTATGTACATCAAATTATCAATTTGTGTCTTTACACCGCAATAACTTACTACATTTTGTCGCACACGTTTCTATACAAATTATTAAGTAAATATATGACGATTATACATAATAGTTTTATTTACACAAACTTGTGATTCACGTTATGTGGGCGTGTATCTTCTTTTGTACGTATAAAAATAATCCTCAATTATAAAGTTGTGTTTTATTGGATAGGTAAGGTACAAGTGCTAGTTTAATTGAGTGAGAGGAATTAAAAATACTTGTTCAAAGGACTTCAATTGAACATTTTGTATGGATTAGTGCTAGTGTAGTAGCACGTTAAGCCGTTGGTCCCGGCTGTCATTTCTAGATCTTTGACAGTCGTTACAGGTAGTCAGTGACCTGAAATTCTGACAACCAGTGTTGCCAGGGGGTATCGTAATACCCAGTAACTGGGCTGCGGATGTTAGATAAGCAGTTGCTGCATGTAAAATACTTTTACGCAGCTGCATCCGGTTAGATTGGAAGCCGATCCCCAACATAGTTGGGAAAAAGCTCGGCAGACGATGAGTGCTAATTAGGAGCTGATTGATACCTACTTTAAATCATACTGCTACTGATGAAATTCAAGACAAAAAGTCGGCTTGGCTTAGTGACTTCTGTTATGTCATTAAATAAAATATAATATTCAAGGTGAAAGGGACTTCGACGCACAAATGCTTACCAGGTAATCAGTAGGGTTTACTAATGTTTGCCATAATTTCAAATGCAATAATTTTATATACCATACTTGTATTTGCCATAATTTCATTGGAAATAACGCTTCAGTTGCCATAATCGTGAAATTACATAAGATCAAGTGTCATATTAATTTTAATCCATAAATTTATTTGCTATATTTTTCATTTTCAATAATGTCGTTTTCCATAACATTTATTCACCATAATATTCATTTGCCCATACTAGCACGACAATGCTAGTTCAGTACAAGCGCCTACAATTTTGATTTTATGATCATGGCAAACATTAGTAAACCTTAATATATGATTATACGGTACAGATTTTTTATTCACAAGGAAACCTAAAAATAAACCAGATTAGGTTTATTTTTAAGTTTTCTGTAAACCATGCATGCTTGCTTTGCAAAAGAGGAAATCTGGCACTCGGTTGTGCGGTCACAGTTCTAACCTAACCTAACTTAGCCGTTTCGATTTTGACTGTTTGCTGTAATAAATCATTTGATTACAGACCAAATGCCTTAATGACATTGTTTTTTTATACAAAACAATAAACGTTTCTAAATTATATTAAATGTTGCTTACGTCAAGTATCGATTATGTAATGTGTTACTTATAGAAACTAAAGATTTTATAACATGTTATGGAAACTTATTTTATGGCGAATAAAAGTTATGACTAATAACTTGATATGGCAAGCGTTATTAGTATAAATGATAATAGTGAAAGTAAATATCATGGAAAACAAGACAATACAAGACAAGACAATACCATTCAGTAGGTTACATTGTTCTGAACCCCCACATTATAGATATGTTTTTATTTAATCACCTTTTTCCTACAAAACGCAATATCTACACGGCCAAAATGTATGAACCGGCAGACGTTTTTGTTTGAATTACCGATTAAAAATTTCTATGTGGGGGGTTTAAAATGACGTACTCAATACCTATGTGGTAAGCGCTTGTGCGTCGCTGTTCCGTCCACACTGTATATAAAATTATTGTAATTAAATACAATTTTCGATGTCAGTTGGCTGCTGTAGCTTCAAAGGATGTTATGTGCGTCCTTACTTCATATAGAATAAATACGGAACTAAGTAAAAACGAGTTTAATCAATGAGTCAAACTCTTTAATACTTTGTTGACTTGTTATTTTATAGTAATCTCTAATAGTTTTTTTTTTTTATCCCACGAAACCACAGCTAGGTATGTTAATAGTATTTGTTTTTTTTTATTTTTTTCTGGGTTTCTTTTCGTGGTTTAATTAAAAGGCTCGATTAGATATAGAAGGGAATTTTTTGATATTGTGAAGGTCAAGATTTTGTTATGTATGGTCTGACGTAAATGTTTGTGTTTTTCTCATTTTGTGAGTAACGTAAAATACTTAGGAAAAACACTGGAATGTTTTTGTTTTTATGAATTTAGATACTAGCCTACTAGTAAAAACCAATCCAATATTTTGTGTTTACGATAAATACAAAATATTGGATTGGTTTTTTTTTCAAGTCCATTCTAATGGAACAAATTATGAAATTCGCGGATTTGGTGCAATTTTTTCGCAACTTAGCGATTTACTAAGCTAATGATAGCATAGGTACTTACTAGTTTATTCGCTATGTTTGTACTCGCTAATCTCCGAAACCATCCAAACGGATTTCAATGAAATTTTGTGAATGTACCGTGCAAAGCAGAGGTACTTAAGGTGGAAGCCAGACGCCAGTGTAGGGTAGGGTTTCAGCAGTGATAGCCTAGTGGTGTGAGCGTCGCACTGCCAAGTCATAGGTCTCAAGTTCGAACCCACCTCTGATGGTTCGGAATCATGTGCGTATTGTATAATTATCACTTGCTTCGGTGAAGGAAAACATCGTGAGGAAACCAGCATGACTGAGAGATATTTCTCGACGGCTTGTAAAGCCAAGTCAGAGGCCCATGGGCAGCATAAAAACTCTGACACCACTAACTACACGATAAAGAAATAAAGCGCCAGGATAGCCCGCGAAAACAAAATTTCAGTGTCAGTTTGTTTGTTGATTAAAATGTGATTCACGGCTGTAACAAATATGACTCAACAGAGTTTCATTAAAGTCATGAATACAACCCAATAAGTTAATTTAATCCCATTGAATAACTTTTTATGGAATAGTCACCTTCACTACATAGTATAAAACAAAGTCGCTTCCCGCTGTCTGTCTGGCTGTCCCTATGTATGCCTAGATCTTTAAAAATACGCAACGGATTTTGATGCAGTTTTTTTAATAGATAGAGTGAATTAAGAGGAAGGTTTATATGTATAATACATGCATATTATAGTAGAGAAAATATTAGTATCTACATTTCACCCGTGCGAAGCCGGGGAGCGTCGCTAGTAAATAATACATATGAAATTCCGTTCATGATGACAAAGAGGAAAAATTCCTACCAGGTTATGATAGCAACCAGTAGCGAGTTTTGCTTCTACTATTATTTTCCTTGTAGGCGTTTATTTCGACATAAATAGTTTGTTCAGTATTCGTCTGTTATTAGCTCTTGATAACCATCATTTACATTACAAGTTTCATGTTACTCCAAATTCCGAGGTGCGTTTAATCAGAAAGCATACATAATTATGGAATTTCACAATGAAATTAGCAGGTTTTTTTGATATATTTATGTGCTTTAATAACGAGAACGTGGCTAGATAAAAACAACCGCTTAAATCGATCGATCAGGCTAAGCTATGCATGCCCAGCTTCTTTACTTGAATGGGCACATACTGAGACTCCTCCGTGCATTTAAAAGCTAGTTAAGACATTAGTTTTTGCTGTCTTCACAGCTGTCATCATAGTCGTTACCGTCGTCAGAAGCCCGAAAATCTGACCACCAGCCTAAATAAAGGTTATTGTGTTACCAAGAAGCTGGTTTCTGGAGGTCAACAAACTAATATTCAGCCGAGCTCAACATAGTTGGGAACATGGTGATTTTGGTGATATAGGCGGGTGATGATGAATAAGTTACCTTAAATATCTCGAGAACAGCCTCCTAGGAGCTCCGGTGTCGTTCTCAGAGATCCTGTGAGCCGTCAGCGCACCGCTCAGGAGTAAGAAACAGTCGGTGAACATCCAGCCAGCTCGGCACCACGACCAGAGAGGAGAACTGACTAACTGGAAGAGGGAAATAATCATCATTAGTGAAAGGTTCTGTTCTTCTTAGTTGCGAACCTTCTTATGAGCTTGGGAAGGTGCCAGGATATCTCGCAGAGTTGAAATTCTAACATATACCTATGTGTGTATATACTATTGTTTATAGCAACTGTTGTGTCGCATTTTCTTGGTGAAAATGGAATTTCTACTTCTAGCGCTGAGCCGTGTGCTGAAAAACCCAAAACAGTAGCAAAATCCAAGTGCAAAAATAGCAGATATGAGTTATTCTCGTAAGTGTGTCTTCTAGTGACACACAACAAAGAAACTGACAGACTGCTTTCTTTTTGGCCTCGTGGATACCTCTTACGACACGACAATCCTAGATTTCATTCTTTAATTAATATAAAATAGCAGGTGAGTGGCCATACTCGAAACTTACGCCGCCATCTTGTCTTTCCACGGCCAATTTCACCTCCTGACATTGTCACTCAAGCTCTAAAAGAAACGTGCTACTCTGTATCTCATGAAGCAAGAGTTTCGAATTTGTCTCGATTATCTCATAATTTAGACACTCGCATATCTGCATAATAGGTATCTACCTATGAATGTAATGAGACATTACACGCGACTTCTTAATCTTCCTAATCCATAATGTATTTGAATTACAGCCGTTACACTCAAGGTTATTAGATAAATTAGCTGAATTATGTTGAGCACGTTTTGAAATAAATTAATCAGTAATGCTGAGTCATTTCATTATTTTTAACCGACGAATAAAAAGGAGGAGGTTCTCAATTCGACCCGCATTTTTTTTGTTTAGGTATATGTTTATAATGCGATCAAGGGTAAGAGATATATCAGCAGTAACTCTTCACGTTTTGCCTGTTACAGATATGTATATTCAAAGGAAGTCGTTTGTCTTGGTATGGACATGTAACGAAGAGGGATGAAACGCATGTGACTAAAAGATTGATGGATATGAATGTAGAGGAAGAGTAAGGCCAAAGAGAAGATGGATGGATTGTGTGAGGAATTATATGAAAGAGAAAGTAGCAAAAGATACCCTGACGTCTGACCGGGAAGAATAGAAGAGAGAAACGTGTTGCGCCGACTCCAAGTAGAATAGGACAATGGCTGAGAAATGATGATGGTGGTGTTGGTGAACTCCTCACCTTCCTTTAGAGAGGCCTGAGTTTGTTTATTGTGTGTTAAGAGCCCTAAACATGTACCTACTACAATGGCTGGTTCAACTTCAGGTAGCTCAGGAAAATGATACTTACCTTAGGTTTTTGCCCAGCAGTGGGACTGTATCGGCTAAACACCAAAGCGGAACTAATAAATAACTGATATTATATTGCACCACATAAAACTAAACTACGGAGGGCAATTCTACCGTAGTGGGTAATCAGATTGATAAGAAGCCCTGGGTTTAGTTATTTGAGATTCTGTGAACCTACACCAGAATGAAGCAATACGCTGTAGATATTATGGCTACAGAGTGTAGCGTAATATGTATCTTGAGATGAATTCCAGTGCGCTTACGTAGAAGCAGATACTGAAAAACCAATTAATGTTTCTGAGCTGTACGGTTTCTGGGATCATCAGATCTGGCTTAGTGGGTTTACATCAGGACCTCAGAAACTGTACACCAATCAATCAAGTTCACGTTTACCCTTTACAATCATACTAATGAGTTAATCGTTTAGTTAGTACCTACCTCTGCTCATTTTGCAACCGGCTTGCTCGAAGTATTACCTTGTGATTCAGATTCTACACCGGACGGACAAACTAGCAACGAAATATGGCAACCCGCCAACGATAACATGCTTCATACGGCTAGTTGTTACGCGAATATCAACCCTCTGCCTTACTAATAAGAATTACGAAACAGGAATAGTGTTGGGAAAGTGTAAGTCGATTTGAAGATCGATATGTTTATTTTGTACGTTTGCATATTGATATAATAATAAACAATGTGATTTGTAAACGTCATGCTGTTTAACTGTTTAGTGCTGTGTTTATTGGGATTGGGACTTTATAAATATATTACCTTATGGTGATGAATCACTTTCTGAATTGGCTGGGCAATTCAGAAAGTGATTCATCACCATAAGGTATTTCGTTTAGTAATTGTTGTTAAAAATACAGGTTACGCCCAGACAGACGGAGTTGTTCTAAACTTACAAGCGTCTGCAATGTGTAAGTAGATGACTCAGTAGATTCACATTCAAGCAGTGATGGCCTAGTGGTGTGACCGTCGGACTGTCAAATCATAGTTATGTTTAATTCCCATGTAATAGGGGTGACCCTATTGCCATCAAGCGGACACAAATCCAAATTTAGCTGCTGACACTGAGTAATTTCTGATGGTCAACTCAAGTAACACTTTGCTCGACTTGAGAATGGAATGAAGGACCTCATTTCACACGATAAATACAGGCGTGATGTTATGTTCTGTTAATTTAAAAAAACTAATACTTTCACATCTATTCCACTATCGATCGATACGTCGCGCCATATCTGTCGACATGTCCCAACACTACGCCTATTTATTTTACAGCATGCTTTTCACGCAGATGCTCCGAATAAGATTCCACGGCTAAGGTTAAGCACCTTGGCGGCCGCATGACAATAACGTAATGTGAGGCAATAGGTATGTGCCAAATGTCGTATGTGCGATGTTTTACACGAATTTTAGGTGCGTGCTCTAGGACACCTGTCAAATTGTTTTAATTGCGCAAAATTAGTACGTTGAGAGAATAAAATAGCACTTTTTCTATAAAATAATGGTAAAAGGTTAGAAAAGGCGATAAGGTTATGGATATGCAGTGTTGAGACACGTCACTAGTTAATACTGCGGGTTGAAAGCGATTGTGTACAGAACGAAAATGTACATACAAACGTAAACTACAATAGTACTCCAACGTGTACACAAAACTGTTATGGGTATACTGGATTTGTTCCAGTGATTTTCTACTTTTACATAAATTACTGTGTATTATTTTTTATCTTAGCCGCAAAAGTGTAGGTACTACTGACTCTGCGACTACCAAGATTGCTATAATGGAACAATCATAATGGTAATATTTCTGTCTTTACCAGCCTGGGAAACTAATTGCGAACCGCAATTTGTACTATTAGCGAAAGTAAGATTTAAACTGTCATCTACCACCGATACTTCCTTCGAAGCCATATGAAGTACGAAACTAGTAAGACTAGCTTGGAGAACGATGTAGTATCACCATGGCCACCATTATCACCAAGCTTTACCTCGGTAATCCTCAATCGATTAGTATACGGCATCACAGCTACGGGTAGGAACTTGTGGGCGATCAGCAGAGCGATGGTGGCGAGGCCCCTGACTCCATGGATGCAGGAGATCTCGTCGTCTGTCCCCGGGGCCGTCAGCTTGCCGATCGTGTAGTAGAGGGAGAAGCAGCTTAGAAATCCTTCTGTGGAAGAAAGAGATGGAATATGCTGTAGTGGCATAGTAAAACCATTTGCCGTGTACTCGTTGTAGGTCGTTACTGCTATTTACAACGTTTGTGCCTCAATGAAGATCACTCTCAGGAGAATCAATTGTTCGATCCTCGTTTTTATAACATATAAAAAAAACTTCACAGATTAGTGTCAAGATAAAAGATATGAGTGAGTGAGTGAGAGATAAGTGGATATTAAAAAAAAAACGCCAAGTTGCAAGATTTTTCAAATTGGATTTTTTCGTTGGTTGCTTGAAATAACAGTTACTTGATAAAATGGTTTGTCTTTTCTACTAAAATAATAATAAAGCGAATTTTAGACAACTCATTAATTTGTTTAGTAATTCCCGATTCATGTTTACACAAAAACTCACAGAGATTTGATTTGGGACCTCTAATTTGAAGTTTCTTTAGTAAATACACCATCAAAATACTTTTTCATCTCATAAATATTGTAAGTACTTCTATAATAATCGAATACATTTTCGTTAATGCTTTTTAGATAAATTGTCAAATTAGCGTTCCGCTGAAATGTAAGAGAGCCTTTAACATATCACTAGCACTATATCATATTCTTCTTCCTCGTATCCTCACGATTGACGGTCGTGCACAAAGCGGTTCGTCGCTTTGTGCACCAGAGCTCACCAAGTCTCTCTGTTTTCCGCCATCCTAAAAGACGTCTGCAGATTGGTTTACAGGTTGGTAACTGTCCTCGGCTCCTTTTCGTTCCACCTGGCCGATGACGATGAGCTTTTCCAAATTTTCTGGCTCTGGTCTGGCATGACCGAAGTATTGGAGGATATAATCAGATAGCTAACAGGCAGACCTTGACATTGAGCTGGGCCAGAATCGAAACGTTTGTGCGGTGCGCTGTCCATGGATTATTCAAATTGGAGATTGTAATTACAAAATTATTGAAAAAAGTATCTGGTGGCATTTAAAACATCACAGACACTGCGGGAGAGATTTCTGTTTCCGAAATAAAACAAAACTTTTTAATTTTGACTAAGTCGATAATATTCAAAAGCACGAGCAAAAATATCAAAAATATCTGCATTTAACCTTGATATATCACTGTCAGGATTACCACATAAAGATTTTATTACCTAAACAGATGCGCTGAATAAATCTTGACTGAAACTTTTGTAATATTAATCAGGTCATTTTATTTTTAACAGCACCTTTTAAACAGCGTGTTTGTGCTGATTTCAATGACTGCTTTGGGAATTCACGTACGGTCAAATAAATTAGTTGTACACATTGATACACTGGGTAAGTCAATTTGAAGTGTATTTCGTACATGAATGACAGTCTGTTGTGATTTGATATTACGGGCTACTTAAGTTGGTAGAGATAATTACTTAATTTGACTTTACAATTTTTATTTGCTCTCGTTTTAGGGATCAATTGAACAAGGCCAAATCGGATACAAAAGGCGAAAAATGGTTGCCATTTAGGAAAGGCCTTACCAGTTCAGAACTATTTAGACCAGTAGTAAACTGCGATACCCTGAGTTGACAGCTAGTAGTTAATACGTATGAGTAAACCAACTGTGTTACCTGATTTCTTGCCGCGTCTCGTTTCTTTTTCTTCTTTTTCATTGCCTTCCGCCTTTTCATCAGAGTCTTCGCCCTGATCTGCTGGTCCTCGAGCAAAAAAGTCTTGAAGCGTCGCCACAAGTACCAGCAAAAGGATGACACCATAGAACGATCTGAAAAATATATGGCAAGGTTTTTTAGTATGTATGTTTCGGCTACTTCTAAAGGAGTTTGTTGTTAAGTTACATTTTTTTTATAATCCGAAGCTCTTCGTAATTATATCCCGTTTCTTTTTTCAAATTAATACCATGGCCATCTTTAATTAAAAAAAAAACTCATTAACTAGTTTGGAGGAGGCTGCTCATTAAAAAGCATATTCTCCATAGTTTTAATTACAGCAACTTGCACTAGTTACCCCATACTACCTACTTTGTCTCCATTGATTTAATGAAAGCCAAGCCCAATGAAATTTCCCATAGACAAAAAAAAAATTCAGCCTTAATTCTACCTCCTATTGGAAAGTTCTAAGTAAGTCGTTCTTTAATCCTCACTGTCAGCATAAAAAGATCTCAGAGTGCAATATAATGCAAGCTTCTAGACTGAGCGGTTTAGGGTTCGACGATCAGGGAGTGAATGATCCCATCAATCTTATGGATCAGTGCGATTATTTACCAGTCATTGTTCAATATTCACTCTAGTAGCTGTTAAAATAAACCCAAACTCACAGTGTCAAGAGAGTAGGCACTTCATTCCAGTCTTCCCACCATTCCCCTTCTTCCACATGGCAGTCTTCCTCGTCCACCTTGACTCGCACAACCACCCCACTGGTATGCTGGTAATGCTTGACGGCATCCTTGATGACCACCTCCACATCCTCAGGGTTGCAGGCGGCTGGCACGCAGACTCCCCAACTCAACGTTGAAAATCGCGGCACAAAGTGACCTGGCTAAACAAATCATGGGAACGCTTAGTGTTAATAGTTCTGCAGGGCCTTTTGGATTTTCTTATTCCCATTTTTACACAGATTTGGCACGCTGCTGGGTTTTCAACGCTCAGCTCAGCAGCAAATGTTGAAAATCCAACAACGGGCCAATCTTCATAATTTTTTGCTACGTTGCGTGCTGGTTATAGCAGACCAACGCATGGATTTGCTATTGCAATAGTCATCATGACGCTCGGTTCCACATTACATGATCATGTTCGAACAAATCTTCCCACCAAACTAATCACCACAAACGAACCAATCGAAGATCTGAAGGTGTTTCGCTTCGGACATATTTTCTGATAAAATTACTAACGATTTTAATTTCAGTTTAATAGTATACGAAATACACAGCGTCATGTCCATTAATAAAACTACTATAATGAAAGTGAATAAAAAAGTATCCTACATCCATCATGTTCTATAAATAGTACCCACAGTCCTACCGTGCCGTTGTCGGAGGATTAAATAGACATTTCTTCCCATAGGAATTTGTAAGGCAGCGAGTAAATACAAGAAAATATTATACTCGTTTTTGAAGCCTTCAGATTCCAACAATGTAGCGTAAGAGAATTAATGTTATACAGAACTGAAATGAATGGACTAGAACATAATAATCATTACATTATTATAATTGAAAGAACCAATAACTCCTAATGATTAAAGTTACGCATTTAATGTTGTTATTACACCAAATCTCAAATAATCTAAGCATTAAAGTTTCAAAGTATCAAGGTTTTATAATGAGAATTTCAATAAAGACTTCAATTTATATCGGATTGATCAATCTGCGGCGCTTATATACTTAGCTTAACTGAATCTTTAGCCATATTTCAATCTTACGGTAACCATTCAACGTAATCTTGTTTACTTTGATGAAATCCGTGACGATTTCAGAGACGAAAACTTATAGCCACCAGAGGGCTTATAAATAGTAACATTTATATCAGCGATAACGGCGATGGAAAAGTGAAAAAATTATTTGCATTGACATACGCTACCGAAAATAACATCACCACAGATTTAGGCAAAAGTGTACCTAATAGTACACCCACATTTCGCCAGTTATGTTTAAGTCTCATGGAGGCAAACCTATTGCCAACAATCGGGCATGTCAGGCACAAATCCAGAATCCGTGACTGCCACTAAGAAATTCCAGATACCCAATAACACTTTTCCCGACCTACGGGAATCGAGGATTGGAGATTAGCAGACAGACAGACAGGCAACCATTTTAAAGCTGTTAAGTATTTTGAAATTACACACAGACTCTTCAATTTATTTATTTGTATAGATATATAGAACAAAAAGATCAATGGCATTGAATTTCTGTCTACAATTCTTCATCAAAAAATTTCGTCACGATTCCTTGCGTCACGTTTGATGAGTAGACAGTCAACGGTCACTCATCGTCTAGCTTGGTTGGCACCCGATGCATGTATGATACATGTACTTTGACAGACAAATGATGCAAATGTCGCCAACCACATGGTCATGCAAACATCGCGTTTTGAAAGCTCATTGAAGCCTAAACAAAAGCAAGTGTATTTCGCATTCCTATAACCACTTTCGATATAATCAACATAAGCTATGACATGGCAATAGGCGCTCCATCTATTAAATTGGTCTGAAACATAATTGGGGATATGGTGGTCACACCTCTGCCTATCCCTTCGGGGATTAAGGCGTGATGTTATTATTACATAAGCTTTTCGGTTGCTAAATTACGTCAATGCTGTATATCTCTGAATTTTCCATTTTTGTTATCGCTGATGAAGGCGTGTCTTTTGTCTAAGTCTTCTTACCCGATTTGGCCTAGAATGTCTTAGTATCATGTCTGGCTTTTAGGTGGGGTTGCCAGCTTGGATCAAAGTTGTCTCAAAGACACTCGCAGCTGGTCATAGGAAAGTAATTACAGTCTAATCGCTTTCAGAAATGCAGTCTTCTAAAGCTAAATTGGTGTTTGATTTCTTTCAGAGCGTTTATTCCACCACGTACGAGTAGTTCAGTTTTGAAACGACCGAACATTTGAAGTGTTTCCGGTTACTAAAACTTGCATTGCAACTTTTGAACTAGTAAGCTATTATTGAACTGCTGTATGGCATACAAAAAATGTGACGTTTTTTTCTAAAAATGAAAGTTGAAAGAACGAATTCAAAACACGCACATTGCTCGTAAATATAAATAACATGAGTATTTACGAATATAAGTTTTGGATTCGTTCGAATAACGCAAACAATGAGCTCCCGAGTTAGCAGTTTATGCGCACCATTTGTTTGTTATGGCATCTAACGTGGCGAGAATGTAAACCTATGATTTGTTTATAACTGAAACTCACATCATCGATCCGACTCCTGATTAAGTTCTTGGCTTGCGCCAAATGCACTGGAAGCTCCAGTTCTGGATGTTCTGCCTTCACGTCGAGCCGAGCCAAACAGTACTTCCCCTGGACTTTAACCACACTGCCACTCTCCAACTGCACCCGGGCACGACTTCCCACACACTGGTCGAAGTCACCAAGCTGAATTCCATTACCTTGTAAGATACCCGAGGGAATCTTCGCCGTAGCGTCAAGCACTGTAATGAAAAATTCCTGTTTCGTTCAACTATGCGAAGCCCTTGGGAGCACCTGAGGCTACGCAGACATGTCAAGGCCACACCAATGTTTACTGCTCTTTATAATCCCTTTGTGTATTATAAATTCTAGGCTAACACTATAAAACTACGCAGAATAAACACTTCTTTTTTATAGTGAAAAAAAAATATCCTTCAATTAAAAACAGTATAACCCTTGGTTAATGAACTGCAATAAGTCGTTATTTATGTTTTTTTCGTGCAACATCTGTTGTGGAAATCTCTGAAACATTGCCAATATAAATAATTGTAAGGTAAAGTAATTATTTCGGTTAACGGATATAAATCTCAAAGTACGGGTGTTGAATTTCTAAACTATGACTGTCGGATCGTGCTGGGAAAGAAATATTAGAAATTATAGAAACTTACTATTCAGTGCCCACAGTTTGGTTCCTCGTAATTGCCTCAAAACAATTTGTCCGTGACGTCTGCATTCCGGGTTATGGATTCGAGAAAAATTTGGCGCAAAAGTAGGAAAGAATGCATAGAAGTCTTCAAATTCACTTTTGAGCAAATTCCGTCTGTGCAAAGCGTCCGTAACGTGTTTTAAATGGCTCTCAGTTGACGAAGACATTTCTGAGCCATCATCAAATTTCTCCTTTGACGATTTATCAGATTTTTTTGTAAATTCGGATTTAGTGTCTTTTTTAATTTCGTGCATATTGTAAGTGTCTTTGATTGGATATTTCTTCTTATGTTCGGGAACAATTGTTTCAGTCATTTTATCTTCTTGACTCGATTCCTTTTCGTCCTTTTCTTGGCTAGATTTTGTTTTGGCGGTTTCTTTTTCAAGTTCTTTCTTTATACCTTCTTTCTTTGGTTTATCTTCTACGTGTTTTGAATCTTTTTCTTTTTTGTCTTCTTTTTTAGGAGCTGGTTTCTCAGTGGCATCTTTAGGTTTATCTTTTGAGACTGGTTTATCAGTTTTGTGATCATCTTCCTTAGCTTTACTTTTACCCTCCTTTATTTCTTTTTGAACTGGTTCCACCTTTTTAAGTTCAGGTTTGGGTTTTATTTCGGGTTTGTTTTGTTCAGGTTTATCTTTTAAGTCCTCTTTTAAAATTTTCTTCGGCGGTTCTATTTTCACTTTAACTTCTTTCTTAAGTTCTAAAGGTTTTTTATCTAGTTTATCCTTTTCTTTAATGCCAATTTTAGGTTTTGGTTTTTTTAACGCAATATCATCGTCATCGTCATCATCGTCGTCGTCGTCATCATCATCGTCATCATCATCGTCATCATCATCATCATCATCATCAACTTCTTTTGATTTCGATGCCGAGTGCGCGCCTTCCGAGCTCTTAGTATCTTGCTTTACTTTGTGATCAGCTTTCTTCTCCAAAACTTTCGGCTTCGAGAAAGCACTTGGCTTATCATCGCCATCATCATCGACAACTACTTTTGATTTTGGTGGTGTAAGTTTAAACTCTGGCCTTTTAGTGTCTAATCTAGGTTTCAGATCAAGTTTTTTGACTTCAATTTTTTTTCTCTTAATTTTGTCGTCGTCGTCGTCATCATCGTCATCGTCTTCATCATCATCATCGTCATCATCAACCTCGTCATCATCGTCATCATCATCATCATCATCGTCATGGCTACCAAATAATGTCTTGAAAAAGGGTGTAACCGCTTCTTTCACTTTTTGTGTATCTGGTTTAACATCACTCTTAGTAGTAGTCGATTTTGATGCGACTTCATGTTTTTGCTTTTCTTTGACATCGTGATCATCGTTATGATTTTTATCTTTTACTTTGTGTTCTGTTTTTTTAGTTTCGTGAACTTTAGGTGTAGGTTCGAGGCTTGGGTCAATTTTTAAACCGAGCATACTAAATGTTTCCATGATGCTTGACAATGTACTGCTATAGAAATCCTCATCATCGTCGTCATCGTCGTCGTCGTCGTCGTCATCATCATCATCGTCGTCAACTTCTTTAGACTTTGATGTCGACTCCGTGACTTCTGAGCTCTTAGAATCATGTTTTACTTCATGATCAATTTTCTTTTCCAAGGCTTTTGGTTTCGAGAAAGCACTTTGCTTATCATCATCATCATTTTCGTCATCATCGTGAACTACTATTGGCTTTGGCGTCAGTTTGAACTCTGGCCTTTTAGTTTCCGGTTTAGTTTTCGGATCAGTTTTCTTGACTCCAAATGGCTTTCGCTTGATTTTGTCGTCATCTTCATCATCATCGTCATCATCAACTTCTTTTGACTTCGATAGCGTTTTAAACTCTGGCCATTTAATTTCATGTTTAGGTTTAAGATCAGGTTTTTTTACTTCAAATGCCTTTGGTTTCGACAAAACACGTGCCTTATCATCGTCGTCATCATCACCGTCATCGTGTTTTACAGTCTTTAAAGGAGATTCCTTGGCTTTTGAGCTCTTAATGTCTTGTTTCGGTTTTGGATCACTTTTCTTAATGTCAACCACTTTATGTTTTTTTAATAAACTTGATTTAATGTCGTCGTCATCATCATCATCACTATCTAAGTTTAAAGACTTTTTGCTACTTGCCTCTAATTTCAATTTACTAACGGGAACTTCCTGTTTAAATCCGGTTTTAATGCTCAAAATATCATTTTCGTCATCCCCGTCATCGTCTTCGTCACTTCTTATATCGAATTTATGAGCAGGTTTGGTTTCAGCCTTCTGATGTAATTGTTGCTTGTCTCGTCCCACCTTCTTCAAATCTTCAGACACATGTTTTTCACTTTCGATTTTAACACTAGGCAACTTATGACCGACCTTCACATCACAGTCTTCACACTTTTGCTTTTTTATATCGAGTTTCACACTTTCAGCTTTGGGTAAATCGCGTACACGGAATGCGGTTATCACTGTGGCAAGGATAGGCAGGCAGATTAAAATTAGAGCTAGCGTCCATCGTTGGCGCGCCATGGCCGACGCGTTGCGCGCTCACGTCGCCATACTCTCGAACTGAAACGTTCACGAACCTTGGCGTGTATTTGTAACGCACGGATTAAAACGTATCTCATTGAAACGGGTGCTCATTGATGGTTCTTGGTCGAGGTTATGGGTTAGTAAGAGTATTTTAGAAATTTTGTGGGAGCGGGTACGTATATCAGTGGGGTTAGTACTAGTGAACTGGCATTAGCTCAGCTGATGGCGCTCGTCCAAGATCAGAGTAAAAATAGTGTTGCAAAGGCAATTGTCCGGCGGTCGCGCGGCGCAGCCGATAAGATTGACTGTATTGTGATAGATCAGCGTTATTGTTGCTAAGGATCGAGTTAAATGTTCATTTTGTATTTTAATAACGTTTAACAGGCATAAAAAATATATTTTGGGATCTTAACTACTGACATTATTAAGAAGTATTAAAATTATATTATGTTTATTAATTTTAGCCTACGATTTCTAATACATCTGTTACAATATCTGCTGAAATAATTCTGTTAGGCGCTGCTGTTTTGTATGCAGAAATAATTCAATCAGGTATTCGTTGATTTGTTAATTTCACTACTATTGTAAGCAGAATATAAAATAAACTTCTAAAACAAAACTTGTTCGCCGACCCTAAGTAACACAAGAGGCAAGAAGATAATAATGATCTATAAATGCAAAAAAGGACTGAATTAAAAATACCATACATTAAATTTCATAATCCACTTCTAAATTAAAAACCACATTTCTTATTAGAATCTGCCAATTCATTATTTAATCTGCAGCGCCCTTAAGTTTCGCATATGTGTTCACATGGCTTGTCTTAATTTTAATTAAGACTTTCAATCCAACCATACAGTAATTTAGAATAACGATGTTTTAACTGTTCCAAGTATCCATAAACTTGCCTCAGAAGTTAAATCGTCTTCGGAAATTAATTTTAGGACCTTTCTTAATTCATACATCTATCATTTAAAAGAACGAAATAATTAGTAATCTCTTACTGAGTATGTAATACTCAATTATTCTGTTCTTCCTTAAAATTGTGTAAAACTTTCGTTGAAAATTACGTTTTGTTCTATAAGCGCCTGCTGACTTTTTGTGGGGAGTTAGCATTCATGCCACAGTGCTATTCATTTTTTACTAGGCGTTGTTTGCTTGACTTTTGTTTGTTCTCTTTTCTTTTATTTATTTTCTGAAAATTATACAATGTAGATAGACTGTTTTTTTGGTTAAATGAGTTTTGTAGCAAAAAACACAAACAGTAAAACTGAATTCGTTTTATGATTAGTTAGTACGAGTACCTATCTCACATGTGCCTGTATTCCTCGATAGTACAGGAAGTGAAGGAGTTCATCCACATTTATTTTGTCCATTATCTAATAATGTTTTGTGTAAATCTTTTGTTAAATAAATAGTACAAGCACAGGTACATTAAAGTAGGTACATAGACATTTCCTTACCCATGTTTTCCTTTGTACAAAAAACCTAGTACCAAATATCGTTTACAAATACAGAAAGTGAGAACTTGCCGACAGTAAAATCTACAACATAGCCCAACCGGGGACCAACCCCCCGCGCTAAGCAGCCGCGCATAAGATTACGACTACCACACCAACGAGACAGCTTTACAACGATGTTTAGACGCCTATGATTTAGAGCTTAGTCACTTAATAGGTATGCAGGTACTTTTTTTTCGTTTGGTTAGTGCCTAATCTGTAGTCAAAGTTTTTATGCCGCCCATGGGCCTCTGACAAGGCTCTGTTCTGGTTTTCTCACGATATTTTCCTTCACCGACCGCAAGTGATAATTATACAATAAGCACATGAATTATAAAAATCAGAGGTGTTTATATTATGTGGGTTACATTATGAGGCGTTTTAATGTTAAGATATAAAGCCTCAAGGGTCAAACATTCACCACGAAGACAGCTTGATCTCTGCTGCTCCCACAAGGGCAACACGATACACAAACTACTTTTAACAAAATTCACTTTCGCTGTAATGTCCTGAAGGTTGTGGTTACCCAATAGGTACCAAATTGGGGCAAACTTGTAAACAGAAAATAGATATTGATAAAATTACATTTTATTGAAAAACTTTGAGTTAAAACTTTAACAGCAAGTTTTTGACTCAACTGTTTCGGACTACTTAATAAAATATGAATAAAGAGACTTGGACGAGGGACCACCTCATCATGTAAGATACTGGTATTCAGATGTATCCGGCTAGACTGCAAGCCGAACCTAATAAAGTTAGAAAAGGTCTAGGCGGTTAACTGATGTGAATAAAAATATAAGTTATGGACCTAATGAACTGAAAATCTACAGTAAATCAGTGAAACCTGGTTCATGACCGAAGGCCAAGGAGAACCTGCTAATCTGTAGATTCATTGATGACTCTGCCCTGGAGTGCAAAACTTAGTGCTGTTCCACAAACGATGGGGCACTTGATATCATAATCAATTATTTGCAATAAGTATTTGTTATTAATGATACATAGTCAGATATAGATGACATGCAAAATTTTACAATAGCTATATCTAAATGTTATCGGGCCCTACGTGTCCCGTTGTTTGTTCGTTACAGGAACTGATGTTCCTACTACCTAGTGGGTTACCATGATCTCTTAGTGCAGGAATGTTTTAGGACTATTCCGAGAGTGAGTAAGAGATGGCGCTAGACAGCTGTCTAGCGCTGTCACTTCCCTAGTAAAGTACTCTCGAGATGTTGCTACTGACAAAGTTTAGATTGCCAAAGCCATGCTAAGAAGATTTGGTTCCTAATTGTCTAGGTGAAACGTCTATGTCTTTTTGGACTCTAGAATTCTAGTTGAACCATATTGCCCTAGGAAACTATCACGCGATTTCATTTAATAATAAAAAGAGAAACTCAAAACCAAAAAAATACACAGACGGCGAAGATGGATGAAATACGGCGACGTGCCAATAACACCTAACTGACAAAGTCAAAATTTTACACAAACTGAATAAAACGCTTAATTTCTTGAGAAGTTAAAAATTTGATAGTTTATTTTTTAATTTTGAATAATAATTATGTTGGATTTATGTATTATGCTGAATTCGTATATTTTATGATAGTGTAGTAGGTATTCAGTTAGATAGCGAGGTATTAACTTTGTACTTATTCTTTTTATGTGATAATATCACGACATTATGTCGTGATATTTAGAAGATTATGGATTTAACAAAACACCAATTAACTTGAGATTTCACTAAAACATGCGAATAACACCTTTAAATTCACAACGACAAAAAAAGTGAATTTCTCGAAAAATGTCAGTTAGGAGGTATTGACACTTCGCCGTCGATATGTTAGTTTAATTTTATGAATAGAACAATATCACCGGCGAACCGACTTCGATTGATTTATGATCGATACATTTCGCAAGCCAGCCCTGACTGTAGGTAACGACCAACATTAGCCAAAGACATGAGTAATCATTGTATTATAATGAGGAGTGCTCACTGCATTGAATATCAAGTGCGTTGTGAACTAGACCTTATGATCTTATCGTAATTTATCCTTGTGCCTATTAGTTTGTTGGGGTTTGAAGTGACCCCTAGTTTTTGTGTGGTTACATAACAGGTGGTGGTTTCCAATGGATGAAGTGACTCTGCTCTAATAGGATTTCAAATAGCCATAATAATGTGGATGTTGTAGATGTAGAAACTAGCTTATAGTATAAAAAGATTTTTAAAAAACAAGCTTTTAAATATAGGTAAGTGTGACGTCGTTTTTCTTTTGGTATGCTTCTCAGCAAACCCTTTTTATTGACCTATATATCATGGGGTGCATGAAAAGTGAGTCTGCCATTTTGGATTTAGAATGGCATCTCTTAGCCAACCATGCATTGTCATCCAAACTAAAGGTGTATGCAAAAATTCAGCTCAATCGGTTGGGGATAACTGTTTTAAAATGCAGTTGCAACTAAAAAAAAGCAGACAAACATTGCAAGTTAAAAAGGCTCGCAGGCTCAAACGGGAATGGTCAGATTACAAGAATCTCCAAGCAATGTGTTTCTGCAGATGGAAGATGCCAGAGGCCGGCGTTGAACGAAGTGGCGAGATGACATAGATGCATACCAAGAGAGCTAGTTCAAGAAAACACGCAAAAAAAGTTTCTGGAACGCCCTACAGTGAAATATGTAACGGCTCGTTAGAAAAATAGTGACTCTGTGCAACATCAATACAACTCAATACTGATAGGTACTGCAGACAATAAAGCGTTTTGTATGTTTATTAAAGCATTGTTTTAACTGACTACGTTTTGCAGTTGTTGCTCATACCGAGGCACATTTGTGTCGCTGAAGCAATGAGCTAATTTAATTAACTGGATAGCCTGTTTTAATCATGTACAAAAACAAAGGTATTTTTCATTGCATATGCTCATGCAGTATTTAATTCTTTGAACACAAGCAGGCTAAAATTTTAACTATTCAATAGAAATAAAAAACCACCGCTCCTCTTGGATATTCTTCTATAAGTATTTTGTTTTTTTTTTTTAATTACTTACTGATAAATAATGGGTTTAAAAAACCCTTAACGAAGCGGAACCGCACTTGTTCGCCTCAACGAACCCTGTACTTTTCTATCCATCAGCACAATGTTTTGAGTGCGGTACAACATCGAGTCCTACGACTTTTATTTTTGGTAACTGTACGTAAAAGTTATTGCTGGGAAAGAACTTTTATTTTTGGGGTGAAAAATCACATTTTTCACGTTACTTTGATGTATGTAGATTAAATGAATGAAGAATGTATGGTTGACGGCTTCGTGAATGGTCCGTTTACACTTTGTATATTATATGCACACTTGTCGTGTATTGATACGATATGAAATTATTATGATTAAAAGAGTACGACTAAAACTGGACACTTCTGACCCAAAACAAAACCTCAAGCCGAACATGGTCATGGCTTAGACTTCTATCTTAACCATGACCAAACAAAGCTAGCAGACGTGCTTACTGTCACCTGCTCGTCACTTAGCAACCTTGAAGATGTACCAAAGAACGGGGAACATACTAATCAATCGTATTGTCGAAGCTGATTAGGACATTGAACCTTAGGTATGCACCTGATGTTTACATTGACGAATTAGCACAAGGTCTAACATTGAACTGTATAAATTGTTCGGATTATTTTGTAGACTGGTCGTCTGTCAGCTGGGATTAAGAAACGAAAATGCATTGTGTATGGTTTTTTTTTCTAATAAACCATACGCTGTTGGTCGCTTAACATAACATAACATCACGCCTGTAATTCCCGAAGGATTAGGCAGAAATGTACCTTATAGTACACCCACATTCGCCAGTTATGTTTAAGTCCCATGTAATATTTGGTGAGCCTATTGCCATCAGCTGGGTACAAATCCAGACTCCATGGTTGCTGCTGAGAAATCCCTGATGGAACAACCCAACACTTTGCCCAACCCGGGAATCGAACCAGGACCTCATGCTCCGCAGTCGCCCTTGTGACCACTCAACCAACCAGGCAGTTGTTCGTCTAATGTTAAGCTATAACCGCCTCTCATGAACGGAGCCATAACTTACGCTTTACCGATTCAACCAGTCGAGGCTCCATAGTACCCACATACTCGCTTTCGAGGCACTCATGAGGCTACGAAAATACATTCAGCGGCACGAAATGTGGCCCAAACATGAACACACCGATAACAGACGATTTTGTTATTACATATGAGAATTGCGGGCAGCAGTTTGTCAGGACATTTGTTTTTGTTAATTTAAGAGGGTAAGCACGAATAAAAGTTAATTTGTTTAATTTCTGTGACACTTAACGTTCGTCCGTTACTGGAACACACGGGTGAGTTAAAACTCGATATTAAAATGGTCTTGCATTTTATCTTTCTTGTTTTATTTTTAACTAATCTGTAGACATTTAGACTTCCAGAATTGGAACACAATTCTGCTCAAGTTGCTCAAGATGTGTTGCTTCGGAGTCAGATGCGAACGCAGCGAGAGTCTGGTGAAACATTAAATGTACCAGGTATAATTCTCAGGTTCGCCTTTACAAGGTACAACCAGACCGGCCTATACACAAGGAGACCAGGAAGTGGCGGTATTAGGTGTACATCAGCGCGAGGTGACCGATTTAACGTTCTCCCAATTTTGAGAAATTGTTTCCTTAATGCGAAACGGCAGGGGCTACAAACGGCAAGAGGAGGCATTTTTTGTAATTTTGTAATTTTTTTATAAAGTTAACAATTTTTTTTTATTTATCATTTGCAATTATTAAGATTCGAATAAACATTTAAGTTTTACAACATGAAAAAAAAACCCGTTCCGCGTTTAATTTTGATAATAAACCACATTACGCGCTTGGGCCACATTCCGTACCGCTGAGTGTATCTCAAACCGATGATGGGAGCTGGATAATATTCTCAATGCTGTAAGTTGACACAAGCCTCCTTCCAGTAACAGGGCGGGTACCGTACTCCGCCCGGCTGGCCCAGTGTAAGAAGAGCAAAGAATTCTGTTTATTTTGAACATAAAACGGTTAGTTATCACATCAAGTTGCGTCGAGGTTATCACAGAATATGTCAGAATTGTGTACCAATTATGGCATGTGCCAATAAATATAACATCATCATCATCAATCCCCAGCCCTTATTCCAATTTATTTGGGGTCGGCGCACCATGATTTCTTGTTCTATACTCCTCTATTACTGACACTAATAAACATAATATATTAATTTCTTTTTTCTATCTTCCAACCTCAGTTACACTATCAATCATCCTAAATTGCCAATTTCAATACTCAATTTGTAATTAAAAAAAGAAATTCTACATATATTGCAATCACAGCTTTCTTGAATTAACATAGTAAGCAATAACACCTAGAATATTACAATCAGCATCTATTGTGCAATAGAAGCAAATACCACCTAATATTGCGTCACAAACCGAGATGTGAGGACAAATAGAACTATCTATGGGCACTACAGAAATATTAGCATCTTTTCCTTATAAAAGTAGCGGTAAATATACCGCAAGCAATTAACCTTGAATCCAAAGAAAGCCGTTTTAAAATAAAAAAAATATCAGCAGTAGCGTTAACTTTATTTATTGATTATTTTATAATACGAGTTTCATGACACAGTTCTATCAAGAATAGAAACCTCTTAACCTTAATATACACGGAATTCATTAAACTATACTTAATGAAGAATTTGGTCCATTGAGTGGAATTGAATTTTCTGCTTCAAAATTCATTTGGGATATAATTTTAAGACTTGTTAATACATAAAACAAAACGATTGCGAGTTTTATAAACAAACGAAGAAAACCGCCAAAATTATGCATTTTAAAAATGAGTAGTATAGCAAGACAACAAAGAGTTTATTTTCCTTTATCTCGAGTTTATTTACCTATGTTTCTCCTTAATATTATTAATAATAATATGTAGAACCATGTAAAACCTACACTAAAGTCTGTTTTTTTAACTAACAAGAAAAACTAGCATACTCGTCGTTAAGATTAATAATGTAATGTTTCTTTGACATTATTAAACTTGATGGTTCAGCCAGCTCAGCTTGGTTAGTTTTTAGATCCGATACAGGGTGTGTATTTAGATTTTTTAAACTGAGAAAAACTAAGTCATACAACCTCCTTTTAGTAAGCACGCAGGCGCCGACGATGACAACGTCAGTTAACCTCTTAAAGTAGGAGCTTTTCTACGTTTTATAACGGGCAACTAGCTTCAACTTTTCGACTAACTGGCTGACTTCTCCTTAAAAAAATTGAGTTTTCAAAGCTCTGTTGGACCCTCAAAATAGTAACTAAAGGTGGACCTCACATAATAAAAGAAAGAATTAGAAGAAAGAATTGTATTTATTTGACCCGCACAGGAAATAACAGTGATCAAAATTAACAATAAAACAATACAAATTATATAAAAGTAAACATTAGACAAACTTAAAAATAAGACATACATTAAGCAAAACACACACAAAGTAATAGTGCAAAAAACATAACCCTCCTTCTGGCGCAGTCGGGTAAAAAAGTGGTAAGCGTTCACTAGCTTTTTGCTGTCAATATGATTTTTTACATTTCTGCAGGGTTATTTTATGAATTATACAATTGACTTATATAACAACTGATTAATCTAGTTGATAATGAATCAACAATTTAGTGTTATTGGGTTTTTACATCAGAAATTTCTCAGTATCAGTCACGAAGTCTGGATTTGTACCCGGTTGATGGGAATAGGCCCCCCTATTACATGGGACTTAAACACGAAATGTGGGTGTACTATTTAGGTACACCTCTGCCTAACCCTTTGGGGATTACAAACGTAATGTTGTATTATAATTAATCAAGTTTCCTTAACATTTTCTTAAAGAAAGATAAACAGAACTAAAGTATACTCCCCCTGGGTATGCTTTAGTTATGTTTATGGTGTAATACACTATAGGCATACTTTGCGTTCAAAGACCTCCTTACCAGTCAGTGCTTGTCTATTTATATTCCCTTCATCTATTACCAACAGGTTCTCAGGAGGCAGGGCTGGTCAAGATCATTACCACATACCCGCAAGTTTACTAACCTATGAACAGGATAAACTACAGGTTTTTAGCTTACAAGGTATTGAAGATACCAAGGCGTTGGTATAATGTTATGGGATGTTATGTTTTGCATGGAGGATAAAAACTATAAAACCTTTTTATTGTTTTTATAACATAACATAATTTATTTCAGGCTACAATGGCCCATAGATACATATACATATATTATATCATAAAAACTAACATAAAATAATGAAAATATTTATGAGACAACTGTTTTGCAGGAAAATTAATAAAATTAACTTCAAAAATGGACCTTTAGACGATCTTATGTCAGCTTCGTATACAATGGTCGATTTAACAGCACTGGGTTGCAATCTACGTTACATTCATATTTTAGGAGTTTGATACAGAACTTGCTTTAACAGGAAAATTATTAATTACTAAAGATGCAACCTTCACATTTAAAGAAAACTTAAAAATATTTAAACCATATATACCAATATCCTATTATAGGTCACACGATATTCTTAACTATGTTTTAAAAATCATATAAATCTTCTAGTAACTGACATTTTTATTAACACAGTTTAATACAGAAAACCTAGCAAAATTTAAAAATATAGTCAGAAATAATTTTTGGCCTTCAACTCTGGCGAGTTTACGCAAACTGCCAAAATAAACAAGAAATTCCTATAAAACTGTCTCCGGTAATCTTCACAAGATACAGCAATAAATTATCAAAATTATCGGCCTGTTATTGTTTCCGCAAGATTCATAAATAGTAAAAATTATATGCTTTTTTAATTAAACGTCTAGATTTAGCACTGTAGCTTGTCGGATGTTGATTCTGCGCACTTTGTACTTTTTACGGCTGATGGTTTTTTGGCCAAGAACTTTGATGTACACTTGAAGAAACTACTCGTAAACCCATGGCCACATGTAGGCAAAATGTTATCTTTGATGTTTTGTTAAGTAAGCTAAGAATACTTTGTTCCTCCTTACGGTTATGTGCCAAGATCGAGGTCTTGAATGAATTAAGTCATCACATTTGTAGCTATTAAAATTTTGCTTCGTCATCATTATTTAAATAATTTATGAAGTTCATTCAAAACCAACTGATAGTTGAATGCCAAGCTAGCTAACAACAATTCGTAAAGAATTTTTATTTAATACACTTATCGATCGACAAATCAATTTTTTTCTTGAACAAAGAAAATTATTATTATTTCCTGTACTTATTCCTTAAATTATTATAATTACGCATAAAAGAATACGCAATTAAGGCTAAAACCTGGGGACTATGGACTCCTACTTATCATGGACTGCCCAAGTTGCTGAAGTTAGTTTCAAAGTGCACTACACGTTCCACTAATTGAAATGTCTACAGAGCTTCTTGCCTTTGAAAACCAAAATCTCCCTTGCGCAAACTCTCATCCAGCCCATCATAGACTACGCCGATGCCTGTTATTTTTATGCCACCGAGGAGCTTTTAATAAACTTGAGCGGTTGCAAAATATTTGTATTTGTTTTGTTTTTAACCTTAAAAAGTATGATCATGTTTCCAACTTTCGCAAAATACTCAACTGGCTCCCAATTCGACTTCCCAGGAACTCTCGGATATTGTGTCTGCTATTTAACATCCTTCACAACCCTAAAACGCCATCCTATTTGCGGGAACGCTTTTCCTACTCCCGTCCTTCTGATGCACCTTGCAGGTCACATCTTAGGAACCTCCTTAAGTCCCCTCCACACTCTACCGATTTCTACTTCTACTCCTTCACTGTGCACGCCGTGCGGTTGTGGAATTCACTTCCTCCTGACATTAGGGACTGCCAAACTATTGCAGTTTTCAAAAGAAGCGTGAAAGAACATTATATTTCCATTTCGTCATAGTTGCATAAGTATCTATTATTATTTATTATACTGTATTTATAGGATTGTTGTATGTATCTTAGTATTTATACGTATGTAAGTATATTCATATATTATGAAACCTTCTCAAATAATCGTAAACGTTTCAAATTGGGTTGCGATAAGTGTTTTAAACGGTACATAAACTCGGTCGAAGACAGTATACCTCTCAATGTCAAACACTTCTGGTCATATATTTCCAACCGCAAAGGAAGGACGGGTATTCCAGCCACTATGCACTTCAATAATATTCCTTCCAGTAATCCTACGGAAATTTGTAATTTCTTTTCAACTTTTTTTAAGTCTGTTTATGAGCCATCTGATTTTGTCCCCGAAAATTGGCAACCACCCGAAAATTTTGCTGATAAATCTATATCCCTCCCTAATATTTATCTTAGTAAGGATGAAGTACAAAGAGCACTTAAAGCTTTAGACCAAACCAAAGGACCTGGTCCAGATGGTCTGCCACCCATCTTCTTTAAAAATACTGCCAATACCATCCACTTGCCATTACATATTATTTATAATAAATGCTTAACCGAAGGATTTTTCCCCAGTGTATGGAAGAAAGCCTTCATCACACCTGTTTATAAGAGTGGCGATAAGACAGACATTAAAAACTATCGCCCTATTTCGATACTGTCCACTTTGTCTAAGCTTTTTGAGGGTCTTGTGCATAGCTCGCTTTTTCCTTATCTGCGTAATCTTATAATTCCAGAACAGCACGGTTTCGTTAAATGTCGATCAACCACCACAAATCTTATGATTTTTACAAATTACTTATTTGAGAAGATGGACAACCGCATCCAAGTGGATGCAGTGTACACGGATTTTCAAAAGGCTTTTGACAGGGTGGACCATAAATTGCTTTTGGATAAAATTGCCTTTAACGGCATCAGAGGTAGTTTGCTTAGGTGGTTTGCGTCTTATATAGTTAATAGAACTCAAAAAGTTGTAATAAACGGTTACGAGTCAGACAATGTTGTCGTGGAATCTGGTGTGCCCCAGGGATCTGTATTGGGCCCACTCCTCTTTATTCTATTCATTAATGATATTAAATCCTGTTTTATTAACTCAGCCTTCCTAATGTACGCCGACGATATAAAAATTTATAAATCTTGTTTAAATATTCATGACTGCCTACTACTTCAAGAGGATCTCCATAGACTCTCTCAATATTGCCTAGATAACAAGTTACAACTCAGCTTACCAAAATGTAATTCTATATCATTTACCAAAAATAAAAACACAATTTATTTCACATACAACCTGCATGGCATTCCTTTGAAAAAAGTTGAGTCCACACGAGACCTTGGAATATTGCTTGATTCCAAATTACACTTTGATATTCATATCGATAATGTTATTAACAAAGCCTTTCGGATGTATGGTTTCGTCATGAGATCTTCAAAGGACTTTAAAAAAAAAACCACTTTCTTATTTTTATACAAGACCCTGATTCGTTCTCAGTTAGAATATGCTGTTCCTATTTGGAGTCCTTTCTATGGAAAATACTCATGTAGACTCGAAATGGTTCAAAAAAAATTCCTACGTAACGTGCAGTATAAATTTTATCACTCGAGAATTTCTTATTTAGAACTACTCAAGCAGCACAATCTCTTGAGTTTGGAGTCCAGGCGTACGCTACTCATGGCCATGATGCTGCATGGCATTTGTAATAATAAGTTTGATTGTAATGAACTTACCAATAAGTTATGTTACGTAGTACCTAGAAGTATTATACGGCGGGAGGTGCGCGTTCCTCGTCTGTTTCACACTGAGAAGTGCAAAACAAACGCCGGTGAGCGGGCACCTCTCCGCCGCCTTGTAGTAACCTATAACACACACTTTACTGATACCGATATTTTTGCGTTTACTCCTGCACGATTTAAAAAAATGGCTATAGGTTTACTTACCGACAACCTTTCATAACTTACTTTTGTTTTTCTTCTTCTTTTCATTAATAATTTAGATAAGCGACCGTCCGTCCTTTCCTCTTTTAAGTATTTTTTTTTTTTATCCGTGGACAATAGTGTGGGTTATACGTATATTAAATTAACCTAATTAGCTTTGATATACAAATCGTAACGTGTAACTGTTTTTTGTCCCTAAATAAATAAAATAAAAAATAAAAATAAAAATTGTGTATTATATTTAAAATAGTTATCTGCTTTATGTTTTATGTATTCCATTTTATCTTCTTCTTTTACACACTTTGTCTACATCTCTTTTTTTAGTATCTCCTTTCGCAGGTATGCTGGAAGAGATTTCATTGGAAATAAACATTTTCTCGTTCTCGTCTAGCTAACTGAGAGTACTTGCATAAACACAATCTTGTAGCCAGGATTATCCATCAGCAACTTGCTCCAAAATACATACTTGTGGAATCGGAAGTGCCGTACTATTAGTATGTGCCCGACCCAGTTCTCGAAAATGGCAATATCACACTGTACTGGGATCAATCCATCATCACTGACAGGACTATTGTGGCCAACAAGCCTGATATAGTGGTGGTGGATCGATCAGAGCGGCGCGCAATGATTGATAACATAACGGTCCCGCATGATGGGAACCTCGTGAAAGCCGAGAAAGATAAACAAATCAAGTATCTTGACTTGGCTCGCGAGGTTGTCGACATGTGGGAAGTGGACTCGGCGATCATTGTGCCGATAGTTGTTTCAGCCAATGGCTTAATTGCCAAGAGCCTCGACCAATACCTGAGGAGGCTCTGGTTAGGCAGCTGGATCAAGGGCTTGATTCAGAAAGCGGTACTTCTGGACACGGCACGTATTGTTAGGAGGTTCCTCTCTCTAGAGCCCTGATCGCCGGTAGCTTGGACCCTGTTCCCGAAACCGGTGGGCTACTATTTTTATTTTTTATTTATAAATGTTTTTTTATTATTATTTTATATGGGAATATTTAAAAAGGAGATTATAAAAAATTACATTTTAAATTCACCTACATTTATGAATTTGATTTGATTTGTCAGGGCTCCAGAGAGAGGCACCTCCTAGCAATACGAGCCGTGTCCACTGCCCAGAATTTTTGCATTTTTCTTAGACATAAGTTATTTTTTTTTTAAATAGTATTTCCCAAATTTAATAACGCCGTGAGGTCGAAATGCGTCGCAAAAATAAAATAACATAGTCACCATAAATAAGGCAGTGAGGTTAAAGAGAAATGGGTAATATCCTCCTGGTGGTACGAGGACTAAAACGCGGTATTTATAAAAGTGGACTGTATTATAATAATTGTGGCTTAAAAGGAAAACAAAACGGTTTAAATAATATGATGTGTATGAAACAGATAAATGAATCGCTCAGTGGAGCGGACGATGACGCAGTGCCGCGATCGCCCGGCGCGTCGTGATATTCTCGACAGAGGTGAAGATGTCCACAAAATGTAAAAATTAATACAATAATATCGCATTAATAACAATTTATTGACTACAAAATACACATGTTTATATCACGACTATAAAACGTAAATGATATCGAATATACCACTTTATAATCTGCAGCACAAGATATTTTTTCCTTAAACTTAAATTTTCGTATGGCCTGTGGTTATTTTATTACAATAAGATCTACAAACCTATGGAATCAATTTGCCTAATAATTTAAATAGTAATAAATTACCCATTCAAATATTAAATGCCACTTGTTTTTTTGTTATAAATAAATAATATGTTTGAAGCCAGTGACATTACAAGACCTAATGTCAAAATTTTCCTACCAAGATCCAAAATGAACTGAGTTATTTTTTATTTTTCAAAAACAGTGGTTTTTTTTCACAAACTCCTTTTTCAAGAAATCTGTCTCGCTGGTCTAGCTGTCGCAAAGGCTACAACCACTCCAGAGCATGAGGTCTTGGGTTCGATAACCATTTCGGACAAAATGTTATTAGGTTTTTCATTCAATAATTTCTCAGTGCCTCAGAGTATGAATTGGTCTCCGTTTCAATGCTATAGACTCGCCCCCGTTATATTTTACGTAAACCCGACGACCCGAATGGCGCAGCGGTAGTGAGGCTGCCTTACGTTCATAGGGTTCCAGGTTCGAATCCCGGTAGGAGCAAGTGTTTGTGTGATAAGCATGGACATTTGTTTCCGAGTCATGGATGTTTATATGTATAATAAGTATGTATTTACAAACAAAAAGTATCTATGTAGTATATCAACTATCTGGTGTCCACGACACAAGCCTCGTTGCTTAGTGTGGCACTAGATGGCGCTGTGTGTAATGTCCAGCGATTTATTTATTTTATTTTAAACATAACTAGCGAATGTGGATGTTCATGCTGTTGTAGATTACTGTCTGCGTAACCTTTGTATATAAATGTTTGACTTTCCTCTGCCCTTTGGGAATTTGGGGATTACAGGCTTTACAAAAAAACATATTACAACAATTACCACTAATTACATTCTAAGTATTCAAATGATCATCGAACTTACAAACGAAATGATTAATAACTATACTTATACAAGGTTTAACATAATAAATCCACAACCTCTCGTGTGATGACTCCGACCACGATTCTGAACAACTTTTGTTCTATGACTTTTGGAAATTCGTAACTTTTTTTAAGTTTTGCTACACATGTTTATCAGCTGAGAGCGTCAATTTCTATAGAAAGTCCATATTTTTTTTAAAGGGGTTTGGGTAATTTTGCATGGACCAGTGGTATGATTTCTTAAGTCTGCGGCCCTGGTGAAAAGTATTTCATTAGAAAGAACACAATAAGACATTCATTTTCTTCTATAAACAATTATTTCTAAAATGCATCGCATTCGCAGCTGAGATATTTAGTGAAAACAAATTAATTTAAAAAATCATGCCTCTTTTACCCAAAACCCTTTAAAGAACTCGCACAACAAAAGATATTCAGTTGTATGGTTCGAGGCACCACACGAGAGGTCTTGCGTTTGTTATATTACACCCTACATGTATAATAAAATTACATCATGTCATGGGATTAAATCGTTATGTCGTTGACATTCAGTGAAGAATCAATGTCAGTGTCAAAAATAATTTTAATGCTTATTTTAACTGTTTATTGAATTTCTTACTTCATCATCTGCCTAGCGTTTTTCCCAACTTCACTGAGGTCGGTGTCATTGACCTCCACAACCTAGTTAATACTGGGTAATACGGTACTCCTTGGTAAGACTGGTTGACAGACTTTCGGGTCACTGACTACCTGTAGCGACTGTCAAAGATCTACAATTGACAGCCGGGACCAACGGCTTAACGTGCTTTCCGAGGCATGGAGGAAACTCGGTATGTTATGATGGTCACCCATCCACAGACCGATCTTGGCAAGCGCGGCTTGACCTTGAAGAGCGACCGGTGCAGCTATTATTATTTAGCCACTAGATTGGATTCGTTTCTTGTTCATAATAATTATTCTAACCTTTCCAATAACATTGAACAGGATTTTTAGTGTAACTGGTATTCAATGATTATGACTATATATTATTAGATTTATCTAATGTCTAGATGTTGCCTGCGACTTCGTTCGTGTGGAAATTTTGATGTGTAGGTAGGTGTGATAAAAAAGGGTAAAAAGCCTATGTGCTATTCCAGACTATAATCTATCTCTATGTCTAATTTCATCCAGATTCGTTCAGCCGTTTTGGCGTGATTGAGTAACAAACACCCATGCATCCAAACTTTCGCATTTATCGGTGCACTATTAGGTACACCTCTACCTCACCCTTCGGGGATTACAGGCGTTATGTTATATTATGTTAAGTCTTTATGGAACAAAACTATCGCAATCACATTCGAATCAAAACTAAAACTAGAAACCCAAAGACGTCTGTAAGTCATACAAGAGATTTATTTTCTTCAAACTACGCACATTTAATATCTTAGTTCGAGAAATACTTGTTAATTTTAATGTCTATGTTATCATCGCAAATCTTAGAAGCAATAAAAATCTTGAAAGAACTATTTATCTTTTGCTTGAACTGTCTTTGCAAGTTCATTGACCTATTGCTGAAAATCGAACTATGACGTCTGACAATAATAAGGAAATGTTTTGAAAGAAAGGCTAACACTTAATTTTTATTAAATGGCTAAAAATAGGGAAAACCTAATAAGTGCTTTTATCGAAATTCCGACTGCAATATAGCTACCGAATCGGAAATATGTAACAAAAAATATGTTTTAAACAAACGTGCAATCGAAATAATTGAAAAACCGAAAAGTTATCATTAGGTATACACTAAATTCTTTGGTCGAGTGGTCGCAAGCTTGACTGGTGAGCATGTTGCTCAGCAGTCAAAGCTAGGCAAAGAGTTATTGAGTTGTGCCATCAAGAATTTCTTAGTAGCAGCCGCGGAATCTGGAATTGTGCCTGGTTGGTGGCAATAGGCTCGCTCTCAATTAGACGAAACGTGTGTTTACTCTTAGGTACTCTGCCAAACCCTTCGGGGATCACAGGCGCTCAGCCTAACGCAGTCCACTGCTAAACATAGCCTAAGCTGCAAAACACCATCCTTGACCTCCGCCGACCCAGCCGGTTTTTAAGGTCGTAGGCCTATCCAGCCTAAGATGCATCCTACACTACACGTGCCCATGCCGATACACGTATCCACTCCAGGACTCGTTTGCTCCATCGACCATTGACCAGTCACAAGCACCAGCTTGCACTAGCTTGCACCAGCTTGTGGGACGACTCCCAACCAGATATGTACATACATCTCAACATCTGACGAAATAGCAGGGTAATGTTTCGTGAGAGTTTTTTGTCCCAGTTAGAGTTGAGTAAGATTTTGTAAGATGTGTCACGGGACTTACTCATCTAAGTTTGAGTTGCCAGTCATGATGGCAAGTCCAGTCATCAGTCATCCACTAATAGTTCGCTATCACGAACTACTTGGACCATTGATTTGATGATTTATTAATGACTTTAATCAAAATTTTATATTATTTGTGAAGTCATCGCCATATAAGAAAACTGAAGAGGACCAAAATGCATCCTATATTCTAAAGATGTTTGAACGTATAGGAATGAGACGTTTGAACATGTTGTATTTGTTCATCACTAATTTCTCATTTGTGTCGGATCGATTCCCGGCTTAGTCAAGTGACTTTTGACAGTCAACGTCAATACAGTTTTACATACTTTAGAAAATAATCTAATGTTTCCGTATCGGGAGCACAATATTATTAAGAGTGCTTCCTCTCCATCAGACCCGCGTCGACTTTCCACTTCGTGGTTAGAAGACACTTGATTAAAAATAATAATATATCTTGGGATATAAGTAAAAAATAAACACTGAAAACGAGATATCGTGATGCTTGCAACAGCGCCGAAATATCGGGAACTCAAAATACATGAGTCATCATCATCTGCCCAGCCTTTTCCCAACTATGTTGGAGTCGGCTTCCAGTCTAACCGGATGCAGCTGAACACCAGTATTTTACATGGAGCGACTGCCTATCTGACCTCCACAACCCAGTTAGTACTGGGTATCGATACCCCTTGGTAGGACTGGTTCAAAACAAATAGTAAGCATGCTAAATATCTTGGGATATTTTGCCCTGGAATGTGTTAGGACATTTTGATTGGTAAAGCCAGGGTCGCATCCCTTTTATAGGCGTCCGTCCTAAAACCTATCGGGTACCTACCATGATTACTCCTATAGAACTTCGAAGGTTAACTAGTTCATCAAAAGAAACCTTTATATCCATTATTTGGGTGAACAATGACTCAATTGCGTACCATGACATGTTCTTGACATTTCTTATAACATCGCCACGATGGAGTTCCAAGAAGGGCTAGGTAGAGGAGGTTACCTGTAAATCGGACAGAGTCCCTACTTTAAAAATTTTAAGCTAAACCTTTTAGCTTGAGTTTTAAGCTATTTTTTTAAATAACAATATATCCGTCATGTATAAGAGAAGAGATAGAGAGAAGTATGAAGAATTTGATTTGCGCGCAAGTAGTGCTATCTCTCTCACACAACTATTCTGAAGTCGCTTCTTTATGTGGCGTCGGGTTGCTATTTGACCAATCACACCCCTTTGTCAAGGTCAATGGGTTCTAATAACGGCAGTGCTAAAATTAAATATTTAAATAGTTTTATTTGTATAACTTCTAATTTTTTTGGTTAACCGTACTTTTCCAAGACATAACTTTGTTTATTTTTCTTGTGGTCCCGAAATACTACTCAAAAATATTTTTTGTATCGACAGGTGGAAACCGGGACCGCGGTCCAGGTCCCGAAAGCACCACGACCCAAAAATGAACATACAATAAAAAATCATCCAATGCATTTCAATCATAACAAATCAACCCTGGGTATTTATACTAACAGGCTTATGTCAGTGAATAAAGTAATACAATATGGATTAATAAATACCATATTATCACATTCTATTAAATATGGCTTTCAGCGTAGTGATACTGCTAATTATAATAATTTCATCAAGTTAATGAGGGTATAATTTTGGTTTTTGTGTTCGCCCGCAGTGCAAGCATGTTTGTAAAGGTACAAGTCCTATTCATTTATTCATCACTGTTTAAATTATTTTGATTAAAAGTTTAAAACATAAATCCATCACAAACATCGAGTTAAAATTATGATTTATCTTCACTTTTTATGCTAACCAAATACATAGATGACCAGGTAGTGACGAAAATATACATGAACCCGAAAAAACTGTTTAAAAAACAATATATATTATATAGTTATGACATTCTCAGAAAAAAAACAGAAAATAACCATATTCATCAGGCAACTAAACTTTTTAAACTATTAAAATAAATACAAAAATACATTAATAAATTATTGAAATAACTGATAATAATATATTCTGGTCTAGACTAGATAATACATATATATTATGGAAACAAGTTATCTTTTATCACACTAAACTTAACTGCACGTGATGTAAAAACTCAGTTCACTCGCAAATGTTTTATTTGGTCGAATATCTACTCAGATACACTCTGATAATACCGCTTTGTGAAGCCTCTTTAACATGTGACTAACCTAAGTTGAAGGTCTACTCTTATGAAAATACAATTAAACTATTAAACAATAAAGCCTTATTTCCACTTCTGGTTCTTACGATATTTTACTAGCTTTTATAGTGCGTAACATGCATAATGAATTTTAATATCACTGCATAAAATTCATGAACTCCAATTTTTTTAGACACTACTTTTTTACAAAATATACGATTGAGTTAAAAAATAAATAAAATCAAGTCATTTATTCAAATTAGGCTGTCATTCAGCAGTTTTTGAGCTGAAAAAAAAAACGAAACTTTTTGAACGGAAGAAATTTCTGATGGACAAACCCAATAGCACTTTGCCCGACCCATGAATCGAACCCACTACACCAACGAGGCAGTAAATATTTATATCTGCCAAAAACCACATTATTTACAAACTTAAACACAATTTTCACAGATTAGTGTTACTACTACACGTCATACCTGCATCTACCTATAGGCATGTTAATTGATACAAGTATTTCTTTCGAAACGCGCGGTCAATGCCAAAGCAATTGTCATCAAGATCTTGAACTCCGACATTTTTATATTGTAATCTAATTGTTTTCATTACAATGAAGCTGAAATCTAGCCTTCGTAGGTGTTCGTTAAGCTGAAAAACACGTTACTCGTGCTTGCCTAAGAATGGGAGCAAAGTAACATGAGATGTCTTTATATAGATGATAAATTATAGTTTATTTTGCAAATAGGTTTTTACAAACAGTTTTACACGTCTTCTTTTTTAAAACTAGATGAGGCGGGTGTTTCGTATCTGACTACTCTGAGAAGAAACAGCCGAAACAAACTCAGAGGTCATAGTCTGTTTTAAGGTCCAGACATAATCTTGATAAACTCACATGAGGACTATAGAGATGGTCTTTTGAAGAAAGAACCACACAGATTTGAGTGGACCTGTCCAGCCAGTGCAAGCATTTGTCAGTTATCGTGTAGCTCGACTCATAACTCAAGGAGCTCAACGAAACGGCGAACAATACCAAAGAAAGGACATTTGTGTAGGTCGCTTACGAGTAGTACTCAAACTGCCAGACAATAGTAAAAACAAACAAAAAACATAAAAATGACCCACATTGTGGTGTGAAGATATAAAGACCTACAATGCATCCATGCATACTATCTACATATACTAGTAGGTAGTACCTATACAATTATGCGAAAGTACTTCTGTCAGTCTATATTTCTGACTGTTTGTCGGTCTGACTGACTGAATGGCGTGGTATACCATAACCAGGGTTAGGCTCTAGAATTAAAATACTTTTTATTCCGTCAAAATTTTCCGTGCGATTATTTTTCACATTCAAACAGGTGAAACAAACCGCGGGCAAAATCTATTCGATTAAAAAATTAACCCATAGATCATAGAACAATAGGATGCCCATGCATATATTATAAGTAATTTAAGTATCATTGGTAAGCAGCAAGTAAAATTCGAAATTCATTTAAAGTAAGAAATATTATAAAAATAATCATTTAAAAAGCAAGCTCAAATCGACAGTAAATAAATATTTCAAAGGGAATTAATTAGTACCTATAGCCCATTACAAGAGCCATAATAATATTGACAGGATATAAAAATATATTTTTATGTCACGATAATATCTGAGCCCTTAATATTTGTCGACACAATAACCAAAAATATTAGGGTCGCCTATATTAGTGATGTGAATCAAATCGATTTCTGGAACATCGGTAAAAATCGATTTTAAATACTAGGTACTATTTCGGACAAATTTATTTATGCTTAATAATTCTGCAGTTTCTGAAGTCGACTCAAAATTCTTCTTAGATATTTGATAGCAACCTTATTCGTAAATAAATCGAAATTCGTTAATTACAATCTACATGAACCGTAAAGACCAATTAAAGTTCACATATTACAAAAGTATTAATTAAGTAAAGAATTTTCACGATCAAGGAACGACCTTAAAGTATACTGCACGTGCATTGTCATGGTCTTCTTACTTGGCTAGTTCGACATTATGTAATTAACACATGCGCCAAAGCTGCCAATTCTGCAATTTTCTATTTCTGGAATAAACTAAACCACCATTTTGTCTAACTGACGAAACTTTATACAAAATTAATAGTCTGCTGAGATTTAAAAAAAAAACATTATTTATTTATTTTATTATTTATTAAAACTTTATGCACAAGTAAAAACTGTACAAAGTCGGACTTAATGCCTTGTCTTGTTATTTATCGAATACTAGCACTTCGCCCTCAAAAATAGCGATAGCTCGGCTAATAAACATGATATAAATATAATTTATAGCCTTTAGCATTTACGAGAATGTAGTGATGAAATGAAATGTTTTTAGAATTGGATCATTCGTTCTGGAGATTACCCCTACAGACAAATTTTACCTCTTTAATATTAGTACTTAATGAAATTGTTCATTAGAAAACGATTTTATACAACAGCAACCCGATTTTTCCTACCGAATCGATTTCGAACAAGTCCGCCCATCCCTAGCTCATAATAGCTAAGCTCTTCCCTACCATAATCGCCACTATATAGATTCCACTCTGGGCCTAAATGGCTATCTATAAAAGACACATTGGCCTTAAAGTGCCGATTCTCCTTTGCCCTCCGCCCAATTGCCCATATCGCCGGAATAATATACACCGGATTTTTGTTTAGGGAATGCTTTGTTTATTGAATAAGAATTGGTTGTAGTGGTAATAAAATGAGATTAATTTCGGAATAATGTTGCCTTTGTTGCCTCGATTTTGGACCTTAACTAAAGGGTTTGATACCAAAGAGACGTGTGGCTTATACGGTGTGTGCTATTCTGATTTTTGAATTGTGAAAGAGACGAATGACTAATTTAATCCGCTGTGAGGAATTTTAGCGAAATATTCAGTTGAGTGTATTGAGAAGTATCTGATGGAATATCCCGGCGGCAGGTCCTGAACCCCCAGTACCTCGTGCTCATCAGACACGCTTGTATGCACTAGATTAGACCAACAAGACAACTTGTATTCACGAGAATTGTAAATGGCAGCATCGTGCATTACGGAGAAGGATGAAGAACAATGAAATTCTTCTTCGAACTTAACAGATAGATTTGTTGCTGTGGTGTTTCTATCACCACTACTTCTGCCCAACTAAAACAGTGGGAAAGCGGTGAAGGGCGAGCGTTTTCGGGGGCTGTCTTATATAATTTTGCCGTTCACAAAGTTCTATTTTGAAAAAACGTCCTTTGATTTTTGGAGTCTAGTATCAGGTTAGGAAATTGCTTCCTCTGGCTTAATTGTTAAATTATTATCTGGTATATTATGTATATTTACACCGTAAGCTAATAAACGCGTTAACTAGGAGTAAATTAACGTAAGTATATACAGGGTACGTGCGCTCAAACAGAACCTCTCGATCAACTATCAACTGTGGAGTATTATCGCTTATTGCTATTAAATTGTCTTGTCATTAATTAACATAGTAGGTTTAGAAGATTAGCTTACTACTTAAGATGTAGATGTTGGTTAATTCAATTAAACCTAAAGTTCCAGTTTTGTTGAAACTCAGCAAATTTTTCTTTCTATATTACTCTAAACACAGCATCCCGCAATCTATCCATACATGTAGGTACTGATAAACTATCAACTAGTTATTTTTTTCAGGTCTCGGTCGAGCAAAGTAAATATTGACGTGAAAATTGACACCTATCTCGCAATACTATTATTATAAATCTTCTTCTTATCGTGTGGTTAGTGCCTAACCTGGTGTCAGAGTTTTTATGCCGCCCAAAGGCCTCTGACTTGGCTTTGACATACCGTCGAGAAATATCTCTCAGGCATACTTGTTTCCTCCCGATGTTTTCCTTCATCGAAGCAAGTGATAATAATAGGTACAATACGCACATAATTCCGAAAAATCAGAGGTGCGTGTCTTGGGCTCGAACTCGAGACCTATGACTTGGCAGTCCCACGGTCACACCACTAGACTATCACTGCTGCATTATCATTATTATTATTATAAATATTAAGACGATTTTCAAGGCACCAAAGAGTTTCTGAAGAAAATACCTATATGAGAATCATTATCTTCTGCCTAGCCTTTTCCCAACCATGTTGGGATCGGCTTCCAGTCTAACCGAATGCAGCTGAACACCAGTATTTTACATGGAGCCACTGCCTATCTGACCTCCACAACCCAGTTCGTACTGGGTAATACGATACCCGAAAAACCAAAAACATACAAAAACCTGTATGAGAATATTTTGACAAAAAACGTTAGTAAGAAAACTAAGTCATCGAACTTATGATAATTTAGCTACATCATGATGATATAAATTAGTCATTAGCGCTTTTCGGATGATATCACGAGTTGTGCAATGCATACTCGAACCCTAGATATATTATGTGTACAAGTTTTTGCTCGGGGCTTCGCTTGCATTATGGTTGGTAATTATCCCACGGGTACGCTTTAAATATAGCTTGTGACACTCGGGGATAATGTAGTTTTGCATTAGTGAAAGAATTTTTAGAATCTGATCAGTAGTTCCGGAGATTACCCCGCTACATACAAACTTACAAACAAATGTTACCTCTTTTTATTTTTATTAGCATAGACAACATCACACCTATAATTCCGAATTAGGCAGATGCAGTGTAGATGTAGTAAACCGATGTTTTGCCAGTTAGTTTTTAAATCCGATGTAATAGGGGGCAACCTTATTGTCATTAACAGGGTACTAATTCAGACTCAAGGATGCCACTAAGAAATTCCTGATAGACTGAAGAAAATCTCAATAACACTGAGCCCGACCCGGGAATCGAACCCGGCATCTCAGGTTTAGCAGTAGCACTTGAATAACGAGGCAGTCACGTTCAAAAAACAGGTAAAGTAAAGGTATGCCTAAACTGACCATTTTTTTTTTAAGTAAGTAAATATGCAAGCTTCGGGGCATACCGTATGCCCCGAAGCTTGCAATATGTACTTACTTTTGCGACCTACGAAGAGCCTAGTCTAAATCTTGAAATACCGCTATGTTTGCAGTAG
The DNA here is from genome assembly GCA_964057025.1 of Standfussiana lucernea. NCBI lineage: Eukaryota > Metazoa > Arthropoda > Insecta > Lepidoptera > Noctuidae > Standfussiana > Standfussiana lucernea. The sequence continues at coordinate 4,025,318 of OZ059788.1, read as the reverse complement.
CATAGTAAACTTAAACAAACAAGATTGTTAGGGAGTCCTCGAACATCGTAACTCCATGCTAATCATCTCTTATTAACATCAATGTCAAATTCTTTACTACACCTGTGTTAGTAAACATATGTATGTGGTTTTGTCTCTGCATCACGCTAAGGTAGACTGGTAGAAATGCCCAAGGCATTAAGTTCGCTTTTGTACGGTTGTAACATAACATCACGCCTGGAATCACCGAAGGGATAGGCGTGCCTAATAGTACACCCACATTTCACCAGTTATTTTGTAGTACCATGTAATAGGGGGCGAGCCTACTGCCATCAACCGGGTACAAATCCGGACTCCGTGGCTGCTAATGGAAAACTCCATGAGGTTAAAGCGTAAATTTTGCCTGAACCGGCAATTGAACCCAGGACCTCATATTCAGCAGCCGCGCTTGCGACCACCAGACTAGCGACGCAGTTGTCTGGTTATGCTTTCTTAATAGTGCATAAAGTTTTGATAAATAAACTCTTACTTTAGTAGTATTTTTAACCGACTTCAAAAAAAGGAGGAGGTTCTCAATTCGGTTGTATGTTTTTTTTTTTTTTTTGTTTGTTACTTCATATCTCCGTCATTTATGAACCGATTTGAAAAATTTCTTCTTTTATCTGAATGGATCTACTTCCCGATTGGTCCCATAGAAATTTCATCTAAATCGGTTCAGCAGTTTGGTTTTGAAATCAAAATAGCTGGAAAAAATGTCATCCAAGTAAAAGAAATTGCGAAATTGATACTTGACAAGGATTTGTGTGTGATACGATAACTAAAAAGGGTAAAATAAAAACTTTTTTGCAAAAAAAAACCGACTTCCAAAAAAAAACACTAAAAAAGTGGAAAATAACTTTACTTTCGGAAGTCGGTGGCAAAAAAGTCAATGAAACAAACAATAGTCACCGACTTCCGAAAGTAAAGTTATTTTCCACTTTTTTAGTGTTTTTTTTTGGAAGTCGGTTTTTTTTTTGCAAAAAAGTTTTTTCTTATTTATTTTGTAGTTATTTATATTTTATGTTACCTAAATGTGCCATGGAACATAAAATATAAGTATCTGATTCACCCTAAGGTCGACTGGTAGAAAATGCCTCGGTCTTTGTACAGTAATTTTTTACTTGTTTGCATCAAGTTGTATTAAATAATGAAAATAATAAACTCACAAATGTTTTTTCGTCACTAATCATTTTGTTCGCTGGCACTTCAGATATAACTTTAAGCCAAGAGTTGTCACGATTTATTTAGTTATATCAACTACCTATGCCTTTTTTTTAGCAATCAAAATACTTTTGTTGTTTTTAAGAAGGCAAGACCAATGCATCCCTGCATTCAGACATCTGCCCTACTATTGGTCAACGTTATAATTTACCTTTAAGAAATTAAGTAATAAGTAAATTAATTAATAAGTAATTTTTAAACACCATTTAAGTAATTATTATAACTAATCTAATGAGCCTTACACAGAAAATGACCTCCAGAGATTTCGAGACGATCAGTCGAAGAGCTATCATTACATACCGTAAACATCAACAGGACTTTTGTTTTGACCACCATCGCCACACCTTATGTAAGTACCAACATTTCAATGTCATATTCTTTATCATCATTACGTCACAATAATATTCCGTAAACGGACTTACATACCGTCAAGTGACGACAGCAAAAACTCCGACCCACCCACTACCAAAACACGTCATAAACAAAACAAATGACATCTGACATTTATCAAGTTTAGGTCACAAAATGAACTAACAAATTAATGAATTAACCAATCAAAAATCCCAAGTTAATTAGTGATATATTTAAAAAAAAATTACTCAACGCTATTGTCCGATCCACTGGGTTATAGTGACAAGTACGTTCGTTCAGATCGGTTCAGATATACCCGCGAATTGCGCGCCGCCCGTCAAACAGTGTAACAACATGGCGCCGCGCGCATGCGCTGTCTTGCTCCTCGCGATCGCAACCGTAGCTGCGCGGGAGTGCATCGAATTGACACTTCCAGGCAAAAGTTTATTCACAGACTCAATTTTAAATGGGACTATTCTAAAATTAGCCGCGAAAAATGAAAGTTACGATGAAAGTGGACGTTTTAATATTGTGGAAATGTGGGAGAGGTTCCCTAAGATTGTGGTGCCCAGCAACGGGACGAGCGAGCAGTGTCGACGGGATAGCCAGCAGTATGTCGACAGTTTGGACCGCCTGGAGCTATGGGCCCTAAAAAGTAAATATTTACTTTTTTTTATCATTTTTTTTTAGGGTACATTTTTATTGATGGTAATTTATTCATAAACAAAAAAACTGGCAAATGCAATTTTAATGGAGTGATTATTAATGTGAATTCGCAATAGTATCTAATGATTTATGAATAATCCATATCCGAAAATTATATCCGCATGTGAAATATGTCGGCCGCTACATCCGCAGGTTGATAGCGGTTCCATTTTTCTTTAACGTTACCCGATTAAGAATATTTTACTTACTTTTTATGATTAGTAAATTGGGACATAAATAAAGTCCGATTATTTGTGAATTTATCATCATTTGTGAATTCATCACACGTGTGTTTATTCCGATAAAATATAATTTTCACAAAAAATGGCAATATGAAATACATTTTTTTTAATTTTCCCTTGTAATCAAATCTCTAGTAATTTTAGAAAATACAATAAGTCGGGGTTCTATTAAGACCATATCTCCCTAACCTTTCTATGATAACAGGTGTGATGTTATAATGACTAAAATAAATTACGAGCCCTGTTCCATATTTTTACCAAAAAAAAATATACAAAATCATACAAACAGAAACATTTGAGTAAACTTTCGTTCTCAAAGGAAAGGTCACTCGAATTACTTCAAGGACACTCGTCATGAATGAAAGTGGATTACAATACAAAAGAGTTTTCGTAATACTACAAAGCCAAATATAAACATTATTTTGACTGATGAATGTCTAGTACAAAGCTTTAGAAGTTTATTTGAAGGAAATACACGTGTTTTGGATTTTTTCTTTATTTAGCCCTTAGGGAAGATGCGCTAAGATAGCCCGCGAAAAAATCAGTGGTCTTGTGGTAAGACGCTTGACTTAGAGTAATGGATATCATAATTACCACATTTGGCGAACAGATTGAATAGGTACCTACATACGTACTTAACCGTTCGAAAAACTCATGCTTATTTATCCATTCATTAAATGATGATTCATTGTGATTTAATAAAATCAGCAAAATTCAAGTTCCGTTGACCTACATCTGTTGGAAACGATCACCTACGGTCATATTTCTTTTTTTTTATTTACTACCTAGTAACAATTCGAATAGGCGACAATTGAATTAATTCTTGAAATATGTGCTATTTTCGTACTTTACAAAACGATTGTCATTTGTTAATGTAAACGTCAGCCATTTGTTAATGTGCGACAGAATTTCGATTCAGTTTTGTTTTAATTCTCTAAACTGGTAACAGGAGGTCTACTCTAAGCACGAAACCCGTAGTTTTGGCTGAAGATACGGGCGTTTCCTACTCCGTATCACTTACGGACATACGATTGGTGAGGGACCCGAATTAAAAACGAATGACAACACGATTGGACAGTTGCTCCTACTCTCGATGTATTTACAAAACTCATTAATCCGAAAATAATAGGGCGTAGGGTTCATTTCGAAGTTTCGATCTACTTTCGTACGGGCCCGTATCTTCGTTGACGGACTTAGAGAGTAGAACCCCAGATTTGACACTGAGTTTATCCGACTGACTGACTTATCCGGTTTTCTTAGTAATTCAGTTCCCAAGCTTTTCTATAAAAATTGTTTATTTGTATTCTAGAAAATCGTTTGCACCAAAATCAAAATCATAAGTCGTTTATTCAAATCAAAGCTGATAATTAAACACGCAATTTTACAAGAGACAGCCCCCTAAAACACCCACCCTTCTCCACTTCCTAGTATTTTAGCTATGAAGAAGTGGTGACCAGACTCCGAAGCAACACTTCTGTCTGTTAGTTTTATTTCTGTAATTGACGGCACGGTTGGCGCAGTGGCTAAGCGATTGGCTTCTGCGCTGTGTGTTGCGGATTCGATCCCCGCAATGAACAAATATTCGCATGATCTACAGGTAGTGGTTCCGTTTCTGTCTGTTTGTGTATGTGAGTTTAAATGTTTGTAAAGGCACCCACGATACATGCGAAATTCCTAATATGGGGCAAAGTTCTAATAAAAAAGGCTAGAAAAACCTGATTTTAAACGACCATAATTATGTAAGAACGGAACGAAATACCTTTGAAATCGACAGTTTACTAGAATTTAGAATAACCAATACCCTCCGGCTACCTTCAACATCCTACAGGCAAATAATTTACGGTCTCGAAACAAAGACAAAGAAAATAATGCAAAAGTGCAATGAACTGCCATTCCGTTGATATACGAGCTGACATCAGTACTACTCTTTATTTGCTTACTCCGACAGAATCGTGTTCATTACTGTAATAATGCGTAATCAGCCAATAGGGTATGAACGACAGGTAAATTCTTCATGAAATGTGGAAGGAGAGGTGTGTCAATTCCTGATTTAATGTAATTGCCGATGATGTATACAAGGTGTAAACGGACCCTTCACGAAGCCGTCAACCAAGCATCAAAAAGTAACCCTAAAAAAATATTGCTGGGAAACAACTTTTTTTTTGGGTAAAAAATCACCTTATTCGGTAAAACTCAATGTAAAGCACTCAAAACATTTTGCTGATTGCATTGAGTAGTAAATGGGTCGCTTCGATTTCGTTAAGGGTCAATTTACACCCTTTGTGGTTCTTGGAGTTGACTGACGTTAATTAAATTATGCAACAAATTGCAGTGCAGTTTGTGTTCTGCTAACAGATGTAGATAAATAATTATTGACCATCAAAAATGAGTTCCAATTAGTATTAAAATCTTAAAATTTATTATTTCACTATCAGACTGAAGTTTTGCAGAAGGGTTTTTTTTATATGTATACAAGGCAATGTGTATACGTCATCACAAACGCAATACCTCTCGTCTGGTGTCTCGGACCATGAAACTGAACAACTTTTGTTCTTCGAGTTGTTGTAATTCGCAAAAAACATGTTGAACTTTTTATAGAAATTGACGCGATCAGCTGATCATGTAAAATGTATGGTAAAATTTCAAAAAAAGTTATGAATTTTTAAAAGTCAAAGATGAATAGTTTTTAAGTTTCATGGAGTCACCACATGCTAGGCCTTGCTTCGTTAGGATACACCTTGTATATATTTGTAAGGATTTGCGTCAAATTTTCTTATGGGAATCCCATTGAGCACACGGCTTGTATTTAAATATTTATCATGGTCTACATTCCATAGAATATTTTTTAAATGAGGAAAAAAGCTGCATAGATTGAATATGCGGAAAATTCAAAATCTCGATCTGCGCACCACAGCCTTCAATCAGCTGTTGTGATGACTTGCCGCCATTACCACTACAGATAAAAAAAATAGGGTGAGTCAATAATTTAATCATTTTGGACTTGACCATTATTTTGCAAAAAAAAATTAGTTTTTAATGTTGTAACTATGTTTGTTTATTTTATTTTATTAATTTACATTATTGTTTCTTATTATTTCACATAATATTATTATTAAGTTGCGTAATTTAATTATTTTGTTCATCGACGGCAACTAAAACCTGCGCAGCGAAAACTCTTTGGTAAAAGTTTTCATGCAGTTTATTATTTATGGTTCCAAATTCAAATCACATTATTGCACAGCGGGCAGTAATGAAATTCAGTATCTACAATATTACTGCCTTATGGCTGGCATTCATGACTTGTTTTACTTTAGGTTTTTAGGTACATATAATTTGACATTAAATTTAATTTTGTAGTTTTGTTTATTTTGCATATACACAATGAGGATTATTCCTCATTCATCCTTTATCATTAGTTATAAATCAGACATTAATATATCACGGAACTGACATCATAAATAAACCTAGAAATGATTCATGAAATCATCACCTAATATACAGATTACCTAATGCCTTTGGCAATTTATATTACCCACTATTATACTACTATTATAAACGGAACTGATTAAATTGTCATTTTATAAACCATCAATAGACTTATTGTTATAATAAAAATCTGTAGGTACGAGTATCAAAAGGCCAAAATAATTAAAAGACGTCAAAAGATTGATGGTGGTTGTGAACATATTTTTCTTGCAATATAAAAAACGTGGTCAAAAATAATAAACAGATAGATATCTATTTAAATAACTTTGACATAAATCATATATAAATTATATTGAAAAATAACATGTTTAAATACAATAATAAAGACAATAAAATTCTCAATATCACCATCTCAATAACCATAGGTGCCTTTTGGCTTCGTACAGGACCAGTTTAGTTAGTTTTATTTTAATCTGTTTTTAAGTTTTCTTTTTTTTTAATCTTCGTTTTATTGTCAAAATACTACTTAGTTTTGTCCAGTGCAAGACTAATAAATACATTTTCTTTCTTTCAATAACATCTATTTTTATGGAAAAGCCAACAGGCAAATAATTATGGTACAGTACAAGCAAAGGGTAGATCATACCATCAGATGACATCTCCCAAAAACTCGAAAAAATAAGAAAATAAAGTCTAACCAGCCAGCAACAGTCATACTCGTGGGACACAATGCCTCCACGCTGTAATAAGATGGGCCATAATCAACCACGCGGGCCCAATACGGGTAGGTCCATGATATACCAGGTTGGAGAGATACCAACGCTAAAATGGATCCCACGTATTATGTACATCATTCTGAACCCCTCCACATAGAAATGTTTCATCGGTAATTTAAAACAAAACAGCTGTTCCATACATTTTGACCGTGTAGGTCTTTTCAGAGGAAACGGTGCCTCCTCTCATGTGCGGATTGTGACCACCGGGGTGGTTTTAGTGAGGTAAAAATCCCACACTCCCCGGTCTTATCCCCAAAGACCGGTCGCCTTTTGAAGGTTTCCCCCGAAAACAAAAAAAAAAAAAAAGGTATTGCAGTTTGGTTCAAAATGAAGTTTTAGTGTCGGTGTCCCTTCCACCCCGTATATCTTCGAAACTTTTGGTTCTAGAACAAGCCGGTTTTCTCACGGTATTTTCCTTCACAGCTTTGAGCTCCGCGGTGAAAACTTACTCGCTTACCGTTTTTTTCTTAACCGCAAACTTACCATTGAATAAGATTAGATCACATCATGTCATTGACACAAAGCCGCGGTCGATCAGTAGTCTAAACAGCGACGCACGCGCACACCGCGTACAAAACGGACCATAAGGTAAATTCAGAACGAAACCCGCCCAAAATCCCCCGTTTTGAACCAAACATCCGTTACCCAACACTAGTCATCTGGAATTTAGACGGTGATGTCTCGGAAACCTTGAATTTTACTGATAAAGATGCTAGATTACGTTGGCTGCATGATAATTTGTATATCTAGGAAAAAAGCATCCTAAACTTAACAGCTAAAACTCATCATCGGCCTAGCTTTTTTCCAACTATGTTGGGGTCGGGTTCCAGTCTAACCGAATCCAGCTGAATACCAATTTTTTTCATGGAGCGACTGCCTATCTGACCTCCACAACCCAGTTAGTACTGGGTATTCCCGTGGGATAATTTTCTACCTTCATGTGGTCGAGGCTGCTGGCAAAGGTATCAGAAAAAAAAAAAAAAAACATTTATTACATAACATAACATCACACCTGTAATCCCAGAAGGATTACGCAGAGGTGTGCCTAATAGAACACCCACATTTCACCAGTTATGTTTAAGTCCCATGTAAAAGGGGGGACCTTATTGCCACCAACCGGGTACAAATCCAGACTCCGTGGCTGCTACTGAGAAATTCCTGATGGAAAAACCCAATAACACTTTGCCCGACCTGGGAATTGAACCCAGCACCTCATGCTCAGCAGCCGCGCTTGCGACCACAATACCAACCAGGCAGTCATTAATTAATTGGTATTCCATAAAACCCTGTGTTACCGGTAATATATAATAAAATCCCTAAACTTATTAGACAATTACCAACTGGACTCTTTAAAAAACAGCTGAAACGATTTCTTTTAACTAAATGCTATTACAGCCTATCAGAATTCTTAAACGATTAAAAAACGAAACTATCGGCTATTCAATTACGACATTTCTTCATCTAATATAACTAAGTAATTACCTCAACTTTTTAAATTTTATCATCCTATGGCTTAACGCCAAAAAAATTTTGTACGCCACTCCTAAATGGCAAAACATGTAGCTACATCTAATTTACTTATAAGACCTGTATACATACTACTCATGTTTTTACAAAATAAATATATCTTTATCTTTACCCAAAACTGATGTGAATAATAATATAACTATCTACCTAATTATCTAATCGTTAAAAAATAAAGCAATAAACACTAAATACATCGAACAACGACATTTAATAAAACGCGCGCGTGTTAAATATTATGTTGCTCACGAGACGACAGAGCACGATTTTACATTAACGGTATTATTATTTAAATATTATTATTGCACATTATTAATTGCACCGGTCTTAAGCCGAGTTCTACAACAGTAGAGTACTATGTGGTACGTTTAAAAAGTTGGAACGTTGACCCCCAACATCTCTGAAACTGGAAGGTTATGCTCCATCTCCTATCCTGCCCTCTTAACCCAAAAACATGCAGCCGAAGTTTGACCTCTGCGCTGCCACCGACGACGCAGTGGTCCCAGGTATGGTCCAGAACAAAAAAAATATCCCAATGACCTGGAGAACAAATTGTCTTTCGGCTTCGGGGTAATTTTACACCCATTATAATATGAGTGTTCAGTAACCGTGAAAAAATCGCATCAGCCTGTTTTTTTTCAGCTATGTTAGGGTCGGTTTCCTGTCCGACCAGATGCAACTGAATACCAGTATTTTATATAGAGCGACTGCCTATCTTACCTCCACAACCCAGGTCCAGTACCGGGGTTACAGGATAACCTTTAGTTAGCCTTTTTTTGTGGGAAATCATCAAATGGCCTCTCCCGCTCTGGGTGGAGCGGGTGGGCGTGTCAGACTCTTACTGACTGAAACCCACCCGTGTTCCTTCACTTGCCTGTGCCAAGGTGCCAAGGGTCACGGTAACTCTTTCGTACAAATCCGCAACGCCCTTTAGTTAGCCTAGTATTAAACTTTGAACAATGTTGAAAAAACAATGTAATAGATAAATATTATTAGTACACTACTAATAAGCAGTTTAATGCAGGGATCATGTGTACTATTCATCATTACATGATATCCGTCATCTGTTGATAGCTTTATTAATGATTTGACTGTAAAGTCACGAAGATCATCATCTTAGACATTTCAACGAAGAAATAAACAATCTGTTTGGAGTATTTTGTTTTGATATTGTTGTTTATATTATAGACTTACGGCAAAAAGTTTAAATGCAAATGTTGCTTACCCTAAATACTATAACTATGACAAATCTGGCAACCCAATCTTTCGCTGTTAAATTTTACTCGAAAAAAAAAACATTCAAATTGGCCCACATCAATCAATGCAATATCTAACCCTCAAAACGAGAATTCTTAAAAAAAAACAACCCTGCCACTGCGGGCCGTCCGTCAGTCTGCCATCTAACATTTTTTCGCCGTTTCTGCACGTCCATTCGAGTCACGCCAATGGCATCCTTGAATTGTACGCTGCGACATTTCGTATTCACTACCCACAGTCATTTCACCAGTGACATTTGACATACAAGGTTCAACGAACGAGATTGGAGTGTGTAAGGCATTCGATTGAAATCCGTTCGGAAAAGCCCTTGTGCCGTTTGAGGGTTAGGTGACAAGCCAATTTGTATGATGTTTCTTGCTCTCAGCTGAAATTGTCATTTAAACCGATAAATGAAAATGATTACTAGAAACACAGATTAAATATTACGACTTACGGGTTGTGGTTGTGGTCCGAACCCGAGCAGGTTCAGGCATTTTATTTGTATGATTTATTTCGTCAACATCAAAATGGTGGAGGAAAAAAACATCGTGGGGAACGTTCTACAATAGAAAATTCGAAGACATATAAGTTTTTAAACTGACATGGTCGCTAACACTATCATTAACATTGAAAACGGAATATTGGTAAATATCCCGTTTTTATTTTTATCATTAGTTTTGATTTCCTGATATTTCGGCGCTGTTGCTAGCACGGATAAACTGAAGTTATTGAGGGTGGGTGTGAGGGGCCCTCGTGGTGGAGTACTGCCCAGCATCACTCCCTCTCACAGACAGAGAGGAGCCCTGTGCCACTAGTGAAACATCATAGATTGATAATGAGTTTATTGACGTGAAATAAAATATAGTGTACTTAACGTAAAAAAAGAACCAAATTAGGTCAAATGTAATAAAATAATGTCCCACAACTTAAGCCGTTATTTTGACCAGATTGTCAATTAATTGAACAACCGAAGAAACTTGATACTCTGAGTCCATTGTTTTGATAAAACGTACATAACTATTTGCTTAATTTGTAATTTTATTCATGATCACATGTTTCAAAATTCGTATTTGGCTTTACGCAATAGACTTGCCACTTTTTTTTATGGGAATATAACATAACTGGTGAAATTTAGGAAATGCACTTCGCTTCTGAGTCTAGAGTCTGGATTTGTGCCCAGTTGATGGCACGCCCCCTATTACATGGGACTTAAACATAACTGGTGAAATGTGGGTGTACTATTAGGTACACCTCTGCCTAAACCTTCTAGGATTACACGCGTGATGTTATGTTACACTTCTGTCCTATGGGGTTACACATACTATACCTGAAAAACGCTGGTGGATTACACAATTCTTCACTACAAAGGTCCAATTTTGTTTCAGTGTTCGACGCAACTGCAAAGCTCCCGGCAGGCATCCTCAGCGGCAACGGAAACCAATATGGCGACTATGATGAATGCCTCAGCATCGATGGCGCGGTCCGAGGGAAGTACTGCCTCGCATCCCTGCAGATAAGCCTCAGTGGAGACAAGAATATGGACGAAATCGACAATTTGATACACAGCGGACATTATATAAGAAGTAATATCACTGATGTAAGTAGAATTATTATTAATAACTTTTAAAACTTTTCTATAAGGAGTAGAGCTCGTGGCTAAAATAATAACATCCGCATTACATACCGAGTTTCCTTCATGCCTCGAAAAGCACGTTAAATGTACGGCTGTCATGTATGTATATGGCACGGTTGGCGCAGTGGCTGAGCGATTGACTACTGCGCTGCATGTCGCGAGTTCGATCCCCGCACGGATCAAATATTTGCATGACCAAAAGATAATTGTTCCTGATCTGGCTGTTTGTGTATGTGTAAGTTTAAATGTTTACACACGCTCCCACGATACAGGAGAAATTCATAGTGTCATTAAAAAACCAAGATCTTCAACAGTAGCTAGAGGTTGTCAGTAAAATTTATTCAGATATAACATGAAATGTGGAGGAAATGACAATAAAAGCCTGTAAATTAAAACATTATTCTTAATACATAACTTATCTGCCTCTGTTACAGAATTAGTTTTACCAGACATGCAGATTATAAAGCAAAAAAAAACACGTTTTATTGACCAGCTAACCTTTAATGATTTTATCACATAAATATAACTTTAATAACAACCTTGGGTTTTTAGGAAAACAATCGATGTTGACGATAAATATTTTACAAGTTTATTAAAAACAACGTAGATTTGTGATTTATGGAAAACAGGTGTCCAATTTAATTTTACGTGATGAATCAGTAATTGCGTAGCATAGACGGAAACTATTCGTTTTATTATTGTGGTTGATTAATTTATAAATATAAATTCTAACAAAGAATAATCTAGCTGTTTCCATACCTCATCTAGTGTTCTTAAGCTATTGTTTTTTTTTTTAAATTAAACTTAAACTTGATGCACATGTAAAAAAAAACACTGTACAAAGACGGACTTAATGCCTTGGGCATTTTCTACCAGTCTACCTAAGGACGATGCAAAGACAAAACATAGTAGGTGCAATGTTACATTTTAAAGATTATGTTCACGAGTTTTCCCTGGGATAGAACGTGACCTCGAACCTGCAGATGACTGTCCAAATGCTTTTCGTGGGTTAAAACGAAAAAAGTTTAAATTACATTTTCCACCAAAAAGAAACGGTAGGTAACTTCAACATGCAATGCATTTCCACACTCGTGGATTTGTTTCATTTATCACAGCAAAATGTCTATAGATAACCATGCACTAACTCCAAATCGTTTTAATTCTTATAGTCTGCGATTGTTGTTTTTGTTTTCTAAACTCGGCAAAAAGGCTTATACTCGTACAAGTATGCCTGTACGGCGTAAATATTTTTTGAATATTTAAATTGTGTTGATAAATAGAATATAAACATGAGTTTAAAAAAAAAACAATATAAATTAACATTAATTTGTGTTGTTTGTTAATATTGGGATGTTTAGCGGCTTTGCTCCTCCTTCAACCTGGTGAAAGCAAAGCGCGGCAAAAAGTTAATTAAATCATAGTTTCCAAACAATTCATGACAAAAATACTTTTCGTCCCATTATTTTATTTCTTCGAATGTCTATTGAAAAGCGTCGTTTGATAAATGGGCATCTGTTTCTGCCGTTCTCGGCTCCATAACACACTCGCCTGCGGCCGAGTTGCAATAACACAGTTTCCCCACTTGTATCAAAAAATACTATTCTTGTTTTCTATCTCACGCACTACTTTCACTGATTTTCAGTAAGGCCTTGGTGACGTACAATGGGTCATGGTCAAATAAAATTCAGTGCTAATAACGCTAAGTAAATGGTCACACTAGTTTGTGGCTTTGTACAGTACTATCAATATATGTAGTTTCGTAATCGATGTTTACCATGTTTACTTAAATTGCATGGTATTTTTTCTGAAAGACCATAACGTATTGCTAGCTTTTTAATTTTCGAGCAGCTGTTCAAGACCAACAGACACCGTATATGTATATTGTCATTGCATCCAAATTATAAGAAAATTTGAACATATTGTACCTATCGGGCACATTTGCAATGCCAGACTGCTACCACACAAAGTTCTCTTCCGATTCATTTTGTTCCCAATTTAGCATAATTTCAAAACAAGTACCAACGACTTATTAGACAAAATGGATTATCATATTGGGCATCAGCCTATACAAGGTGTTGCTTTTCATTCTCGTCAAATTCAAAGAGGTAACTATGCTAATAATTCTCGACCCGAATATATTTATTCTTAATATTATATTTTTTCTTAATATCGGAAATCGTTAAGTGTACACCACCCGTATTAAAACGCGGCCCGTCTAATACTAGCCCTATAACCGCCCTTTCACACACCCAAACAAACGCAGACGTTTATTCAATAAACGGGTGATTCTTCTCTTTTGAAAAGGGCTTCATTCTGAAATAGTGTCAAATTAAAACAACTAAAAAAAGCAGCGATTATTATTGACCAGGTACCGTAATTTATATTGATTTTTTACGTCTTCTATGACAACCACCTGAATTTTGACGAGGTTGAAAAACTACACCTTGTATATTCGAGCAATAAAAAACACTAAAACATCTACACCATCTACACCAATATCAGCTTTTACCCCAAAAACGTGCATTTCAGTAGGTGGGGTGATTTCGCAACTTTCTGTTGCAAGAATGCACTCAAGTTGGGCCCGGGCTGCATAACCATGACCTTGGACAAAAGCCTGCTTTTCGACTAAAGCCTTGGCCAGTTGCGACATCGTACAGGTTTGGGGCTGATTCGTAGCCCAGTTGGTTTAATTGGAATTGTTTTAATTGGCTGGTGTAGGTTAAGTGTTTGCTTTATCATGTGACTGTCATTAGTTGTGCCTGTAACTGGCTTGTAAAGACCCAGATAATATTAAATCATAACCTGCTCTGAATAAGGTCATTAATCATTCAGGCATTACTTCTAATCTTATTGCATGCCAGGGACTGTTGTTAATTGGAATAGAACCGCGTTACGAGCTTGATGGTGTGGGCTCAACATTTAAACCTTAAATCTCTTGGTCTATTGGACTTCCTAAGCAACAATAAAATCATAACGACGGCCTAGACAAAGTGACATTAGGTATCGCGATTGCGAGGGAGTTCCTGGATTCGATTCCCGGGTCGGGCAAAGTGTGATTGAGTTTTTCCGTCAGGATTTTCTCAGCAGCAGCCACGGAGTCTGAATTTGTGTCTGGTAGATGGCAATAGACTCGCCCTATTACATGGGACATAAAACATAACTGGCGAAATGTGGGTATACTATGTGATGTTAGTATGAAATCTTCTTGTTCTTAGTGTGTTGATGGCATTCTCGACTTATCAGTCATCGTTATATTGGCAATAGCGATACCAGTAAAGTCAGATAAAAAAAAAACCATCAAGAGTCAAGATTGCCATCAGCTCTTGGGTAAAAGTTTTTGAACCGTTCTTTCTTTACCGTGTGGGTAGTGCCTAACCTGGTGTCAGAGTTTTTGTGCCACCCATGGGCCTCTGACTTGGCTTTCCATGCCGTCGAGAAATATCTCTAAGGCATGCTGGTTTCCTCACGATGTTTTCCTTCACCGAAGCAAGTAATAACTAAGCTATACGAAAGCCGTTATAAAAGTACGAAGCACTTTGAAAGTGATTGCCACATTTACAAGAAATACGTAAATACGATAAGTGACGGTATTCGAAGCAGGCAAAAGATTCAATGGCCTTTTATTTTAGTACAGTTTATCCTAATTACTGTTTTCACTGTTTATATTTTTAACGAAGTGACAAATGGCACGTAGGCCTTTGGTAACAGGTGTAAGGCGTATTGATGAATGTCATTATAAAAACTGGAGTCCGACTAAAAATTACTTAGATTTGAAAGTTAATCGTTAAAAAGATCTAGGTCTGAATCGACATGTAGAAATAATTATATGATAGACTGAAAAAAAAATTCGTTAAAAAAAAAATAAAAAACACTAGTGACGTCATTTGGTCTCTCGTATTTTTCTCAGCAAACTCTTTTATTTGATACCCATATCGTGGGTATAAAAATAACTGGTCCGCATCTTTGGGAGTCCGCCATATTCGATTTAGAATGACATCAATTAACTAACCATGCATTGTTATCCAAACTAAACATGTTTCCAGATTTTCGAATAAATCGATTTTTTTTTACATAGTTTGTTAGTAAAGCTAATAAAGTTTAAAAGGAATGAAGGAAGTGCATACTGAAATGACCACTGATAAACATGCATTGAAGATGATTGGCGACACGGTTGGTGCAGTGGCTGCGATTCCCACAAACGGAACAAATATTTGTATGGTCTACAGGTAGTTGTTCCGGATCTGGCTGTTTGTGTATGTGAGTTTAAATGTTTGTAAACGCATCGACGTTAAAATCCGACGGTATAATCGAAAAAATCTAGTGTAGGGCAACGTTTTTAAAAAAAGTAATAATTCGGTTATTTCAGTCTAGCGAGTCACTTACAAATAAAATACCAAAATAGAACTTTTTGTTTTTGTGAAAATATTGTAATAATTTTAGTTACTAACTTAACTAGTCGAGTCTACGAAAAGTTATTCAAATATTAAATATGCGATGGCGAAGGTGAAAAATTATGTTTATTCAATTAAACTAAATTGAGGGCCTATTTATTAAAGTCAGTGTGGAGTAAAATCTAAAAAAATTAATAGATTAGTTTTTCGAGTAAATCAATTAATTTGTTTTGGCTTTCTTCCATAACGAAATTCTTGATATCAGCCTGGAGTCTGCATTTGTACCTAGTTGATGGCAATAAGCTCACTCCCTTACATGGTACTTAATCGTTACTGGCTGGATGTACACTAGCTATACCTCTCTGCATAATCTTTCCAGATAATAAACGTGACGTAATTGTTAAGTCAAACTCAATACATCCCCAGTCAATAGCTGAGCTTCATTAACTAATATAGTCTAGTCAGTGACCAGTTCCATGGTACCCTGTGCCAAAAGGCCTTTGCCCTGCACTGATTATCATACTTATATCATTAATGAGTCATTCAAACGGTTTACAGTCCTACTTTCGAGGGGTGAAGACTTCAAACCGACCATAAAAACGATAAACAATCACAAAAACAGCTTCAAACTAATTCAGACATTGAAACTTCACGTCATCATTACATTTAGGAAACTACTTATCTACCCGCTCCATATCAACCAATACTGTATACAGACCTATGACGTCATAACAGTGGTCATACAAGTCATACACCATAATTACAGTGGACATATTAGTAGTAACATACAGAATTTCAACTGACTGTCTTTGGACTAATGTCTGAGTCTGAGCATGACGTCCTGGGTTTGATTCCCGAGTGGGGCAAATTGTTATTGGGTTTTCCCATCAAGAATTTCTCAGTAGCAACCACGGAGTCTGGATTTGTGCCCGGTTGATGGCAATAGGATGAAACATAACTAGAGAAATGTGGGTAAAGTAATGGGTACATCTCTGCCTAACCCTACGGGGGTTTCAGACGTGATGTTATCATTTTATCTGTCTAAGTCATATGTCCGCAGCCAGTCCTCAGTGCAGTCGGCTCGGTTTGACCACACCTTTGCTTGTTATCTTTATACAAATCAAATTCGCGAACGGAACCTAATGATTCAAGGTCGAATTAACCGTTTTATAGTCTGACCACGTAACGTTAAAGTTACGAGACATCTTTTGGTAACAAAAAAAAAATTAAACATGCGTTGCATACAATGGCTCATTTTTCGAGTTTTTAGAGATCAGTATGAACATATAAAGAACGTCTTGTTAAATAATCTCTTTCAGAACAAGAAGTAATAAACCTGGATTTATTGATCATAGCCGGCTGAAGTTCCTGTCATGTTTTTAACTGTTTTAATAATAAGTTATTACTCAATTTGACCTTCGGATTTTACTGACTGCAATGAAGTTTTAGGAAATAATTTAGAATATTACAAATTTTGAACACAATGTCGCCAAAAAGGGTAGTCTTAACAGTTGTAAGAGTTCCATAGTCAAACTCAAACTCAAAGCATTTATTTCAATTAGACCATTACAGGCACTTTTGAATGTCAAAACACAAAAAAAAAACTAAGCTACAGTCCCAGTCACAGGGCATAATAACTTGTGAAAGTACTGTAGTTGCCCATTCGAAAGTGTAGATCTCTATGGAGAAGAATGGGCAAGTAACTCCATGGACACTCTTTTAAATCATTATGTTGTTACAAAGTCTCGGTTACATCATTCATGTCGAGATTAAACATATATGTGAGAACGATGTAGAAAGACGTGCGAGTAAGAGCGTAAAGAGTAAAAAGATAAAATTAACAATTCAAAAATACAATAATCCATGGCAGCTGCGAGATGCCCAGTCCCTACTGACAGCGCCCGTAACGTGACCGTGCCTTAATTAGTTTCGAACTAATTAAGGCACAATAAATAAATTCACAGACAGAACCCGAGCGTAATAGTGATCACCTGACCTTCTGTCACAAACTGGTTGCATACGAACGTGTAACATAGTTAACTAAATATTTATTTTTAAAGTAAATACATAATTTGGGCTTAAAAACAGTAGTGATCTTGAAACTCTTGATTTTTTTAACTAAACTAATTATGACCCGCTGACATGGCTTAGGTTTCAAACAACGTGCTAGGTTCATTAAAAAATGTACATGTTATATTTGCCACAATATTGAGTGAGGTAGGTGCTAAGCGTAACGAAGAAGTACTAGGTGTGGTGTTCCTACAAGAGTCGAAATAACTCCAAACTACTGTGTATTTAAAAAAAAAAAACACTTGATTTGGGCTGAATTGGCAATCCCAGGCATTAGGGTTGGGCAGAGGTGTAACTAATAAGACACCCACATTTCGCCAGTTACGTTTTAAGTCCCATGTAATAGGGGGCGAGCCTTGGCATCAAACAGGCACAAAGCCAGACTCCGTGGCTGAACCCCGTGGGGAAAAACCCAATAACACTTTGGCCGACCCGGGAATCGAAACCAGGACCTCTTGCTTTGTAGTCAGTTAAAAAAGAACAATTACTCTCAATTTCCACACTTTACATTGAACTCGAACTTTTGACCCACCGAAGGTGAATAACATTTATGTGTAAACAATAGAGAATTACCAACATTCACAATAGCATTAGGATTAAGTAACTTAAATTAAGGCTCCCTACAAACCACAAATTACTATCGTAGAATTTTTTTAAATCATTACAAACCGAAACGCGTATAAAGGACCAATAATATTCATCTGACTAAATTTTATTATTTGTTCAACAACCCACAATAATAACCACCGGTCGAGTCGATCTTCAGGTTAAGCTTCGCTTGCCTAGGTTGGTCCGTGGATGGGTGACCACCCATTACATGCGTGGCTTAGCCAGAAGATTGATCCGAGCTTCTGTTGTTATTTAGCCACGAGCTGATATAATTTACAAAAATGAATGTTAAATAATACGTATACCACTGGTAACTGCAATGGCCCAGTTACCGCCAAAATACGTCACTACAGGTTTTCACGTACTCAAAAATCTCTCAGCTGGTTTGTTCGCGTGCAGCTGACCTCAACGATACAAAGATATGTTTCGCAATAACAGGTCCCAAGTTCAAGGGCGCCATCATTTCTTAATTCAGTTCGATTTACTGTCTCTTTGTAAACATAAATGCACATTAATTTACATTATATGATAATTAGTTTTTAGGCGACGTGACGTCTGTCTGGTGAAATTAACGCTTGTATTTTGTTTTGGGGTAAGCAGACTTAATGTTTTAATTTGAGCCTATCTGACATATACTTGGAGGTAATAGAACCATTTTCTACAGCAACCAGGTCGTGGGTGAATTTATAATTTGAAGGGCCACTGTCATTTTGACAAATATAAAGGGTGGAAGAAACATCAACGCACGAACGATTATCACGTATTCAGTACAGTCCCGAGCACCAATATTAGGATTGTAACTTGGAGATATGATCTATTTCATAAAAATATGAGTCCCAAAATGCTATGTTCGTAACAACATCAATTTTTTTTATCAGAACAGTAGGAGTAAATCACTTTTGAAAGTTGCTAACTGTTTACATATTGGTGCTCGTGACTGTACATCATTTCGAACCTAATCTATAGAACAGCTGATTTCACTTCGGGAATTACGTATTGTACTTTTGAAGGACACAGCAGATTTTATTTAAATGTACTGTATACGTGGTAATGAACATTTGAGCGTTGATGTCCCTTCCACCTTGTAAGTATGTATATCTAAAGTTGATATAGTAATAGTCTGGCTGCTGATCAAGAAACTAACTATTTATAATTTTATTTTTTTTAATTCTTTCTTACTAACCATGGGGGCAAGACGAAGTTACATCCTATCAGCGATAACGAAACAATCTAAACAAATTAAATAAATAGTATTGACATAAGCTACCGAAAAGATTAGCTTTTCTTTAGCTTACGTCAAAGAAAAGATTTTCCTGTTGAAAGACATTGTAGAAATACAAAACGCTCTAGTTTTGCCTTTTCTCCAGCTGACACTATCTTGTCATTAATATTCTCCTGTAGGCAGTCGGTCTACTAATCTTCTCTTGACATCACATCAACCTTTTTGGGCCCCTCAAGTCATCCCACTGACCTTTTATCCACTAGATCTGCCTACATAGGCCAGTATTATTCAACATACGCACAAAATTAAAAAAGATAAAATCCAAAGCGTATTTCTACAAACAACAATTTTTTTTGCACGTATCCAGATGGAGTGCTATGATTTCAGGTCGGTGAAGTAAATGATGTACCTATCAGGACTAAGGGAAGTACCACTAACCAGAAACCACAAAAGTAGTAAACTTCAGCAGTACTGTCAAAGTGGAACAACATCAGGACCCATGCATGCTACTGTTTATTTTCCAATTTCGTGCTGGTTTTCGGTGCTTATGTATTAGTACATAATGGGTTGGGGTTGTGGAGGTCAGATAGGCAGTCGCTCCACGTAAAATACTAGAATTCTGCTGCATCCAGTTAGACTGGAAGCCAACCCCAAGTTTGGAAAAAGCTTGGCAGATGATGATGTGCATAAGTATGTCTCTTGTGTTATGCCATGTGTAGACGATTATTGAGTTTCCAGTTACGAAATCGATGACTCAGATTTGGTCCGACTACGTTGCGACCTGGACAGGTCAGTTGTTTGCCTCATTCAAGTCCTGGAGGGTGCAATTAGTTCTGCACGACGGGCAGCAGAGAAGGTGTGGCATATAAATTTTTGGCGATATCAAATAGTTTTCTTTCCAAACAATAAACCACATGGAAAGAGAAAAAAAAATCTCCTCAGGTGCGAATATACGTAACAATTCCATTTTCTGTAGAACAAGCCAATGTTTGCAGAGTAGACGTTTTAAGTTATTATAAATTCATGTCACGAATCCAATATTTCACTCCTAGATCATAGTGATAATAAAAAAACATTATTCAAACAACAAAAAAACAAACAGAAGGTAATAAAGTATGTAACAAAAAACTTAACTATGTACAAATGTTGTCATGTCACATAAATGTCAATGGTAAGAGTCAACTAACGTATTTAATTTCCTAGTTTTAAATAACCTGAGGAAATTCCAAAGGCATAAATTCAACGGCATATTTTTTTATGGTATTTTTTTTAAGAATCCTGGCCGGATATCGTCCAGCCTATTGGCGAATCATATAGAACCTGACAACTTTCGTGTTGGCTTTACCGTTTTTTATGTATATCAAATCCGCGATTCGCGAATAAATCTGTCACAATGAACATCAAATACTTTAACATAACATCACGCCTGTAATCCCCGAAAAGTTAAGCAGAGGTGTACCTAATAGTGTACCCACATTTCGCCAATTATGTTTAAGTCCCAGCAGTTGCGCTTACGACCACTAGAGGCAGTCAATTACTTTAAAATTGTACTCAAATACTGACTCTTTGGTCTAGAAGGCATAAACGCCTTTTCTCGATTCCCAAATAGACTGAAATATTCTATGGATTTTCCAATAGGCATTTTTCAGAAGACACCCAGATGCATGCCCGGTTGAAGGCAATAGTCTTGCATCCTATTAGATATGGCAAATGAATTTATAGGTACACCTCTGCCTAACCCTTCCGGAAAAAACAGGCGAGATGTTGTGTCTAAACAAAGACAAAAGAAGAACGATATACATCGAAAGAAAACTACTCCACCAAGAAATCAGAAAACACAAATTCATAACACAGCTCGCACCGCACTAGATATCACGATAACTTGGGTACAGAACAATACCGAACCAAAATTGGATACCATTGTCTTCACAAAGGGTTGATATCAATACGACATTCTTTGTATATTTTCAGCAAAGTCTGTCTTGGTCAAGGGCTATTGTGTTGCTTAACACAATTGAGATTCAAAATCAAGTGAGGGGACCAAATAAGCGTACATTGTAGACGGGTGCTGCCCTCTCGGAATATTAACTAGTTGTAAACCTTGGATTGTTTCGCGTTCGTGATCTAGATGATTATTATGTTATGTGTTAATAGTTTATTTATTAGCGGCACCCTCTTCGCACCGTCTGTTTTTTTTAACGTGTCTTGTCCCACTGCTGGGCAAAGGTCTCCCCCACTCCTTCCATTTCACAGCCTTCCACTCTTCCATACGGTTTTCTCAATCCACCAGAAACGCCTCCAAGCTTTTGTCTTATGTAATAACAATTTTGAAAAGTTCTGCTGCAATACCATCTGGAACTAAAAAAATGATGTTGCTGTAAGACATTGCGAAATTACTCTGCTAAGTAAATTTTTGAGTAATACACTTTTGGATGCAGAAATTGTTGCATTATTTAATTTGATTGCAATATGAGTAACACGAGTACTCTTGGTAAAATGTTTAAAATACCTACTGGCACAGTTTTTATCGTACCATTTACATTCAACTCGTGTTTAGTACACAAACTGTGATACAATGAAACGAGCATGAAATTGCTGACGCAGCCCTATTCCCCAGAAAACTGACAAAGAGACGCTCATGTTTTTACTAGTATCGTGTTACTATTTCACCTAAGATCCTTAATTGGTCCTGGTTTAGTCTTATATCCATGTGGAATATAATGTCAGGTCCTCCTTTTCATTTAACAGTTCTGTTCATAGTCAAGGCCGAACGTCTCAAGCCGGGAATCAGTCCATAAATGCTCACTTCCAAATATAAGGTCTATGTTTAGTAGCGCCATAACCGCTAAAATTATGAATTTATGGCCAAAATATAAATTAGCATAAAAACTCACTTAGTCGAAGGATTAGTTATTGTTGTTGCTAATCAGTTTAGTGGCATCCTGTTATAACGGTCATCTTTTAGGATGCCTGAACTAGATGTAGGAGTAGCAACCAGGCGAAGGAGCGTATGTATAGATTGCCAAAAGAAGAGTAATGTATTATGTATTTATAAATGTTTTTTTTTTTTTATAAATGATATAATAATCATAATTAAACAATTAATCATAATTTCACTATAGTGAAAGGAGCTCATGGCTTAATAATAACAGCCGCTCGGGTCGATCGTCAGGTTAAGACGCGCTTGCCTGTGTTAGTCCGTGGATGGGTGCCCACCCATTACATACCGAGTTTCCTCCATGCCTCGGAAAGCACGTTAAGCCGTTGGTCCCGGATGACATTTATAGATCTTTGACAGTCGTTACAGGTAGTCAATGGCCCGAAAGTCTGACAACCAGTCTTACCAAGCGGCATCGTATTACCCAGTACGAACTGGGTTGTGGAGGTCAGAGAGGCAGTCGCTCCATGTAAAATACTGGAATTCAGCTGCATTTGGTTAGACTGGAAGCCGACCCCAACATAGTTGGGAAAAGGCTAGGCAGATGATGATATACTATAGTGACTGTGTTACATAGGCGGACTAAAACCAATCATCATCATCGCCCCACAGGAGTCCACTGCTGGACACAGGCCGATGCAATTGTACGTCACTCCGTTCGATACTCGGCAACTCTCATCCAGTTGCTACCAGCCACCCAGAGCAGATCGCGGCTCCACCTAGCCTGAGGGAGTCCCACCTTACGTTTGCGCTTCGCCATTTCCACTCAAGAACACCTCCCAACTCATCACCCATAATTAATTGAAATATTCTTTTGTTCCAGATGGGTCACCGAGTCCCCAGATATTCAAGCCTGCTGTGGGGAGTCTGCATCCCCAGTTCTTGCAGCAGCTACGACTTGGAAGAGGAGTTGTCTCAGAGATTGAGGGGTCTCGGGATAGATGTCAAAGTGCACAACAATATGTGTTCAGTGAAGAGCTTTAAACGACCATACTCCTTTGGGAAGACACTTTCTATGTGAGTATTCCATGCATCATTTCATCCTACTGGAACGACAACGAGGCAGGTAAGAGGCGATGGCGAGACGAACTCGACTCTTTACTTAAAGATTAGCCACAAACAGCAATAGATACGGATACGAATCAGCGGTTGTAGTGAATGGAGGTATTCGCCCTGCAGTGAGATACATTGTTGATAATAATAGAAAAACTTCTAGTGAACTGAGGGTGTATAGAAGCGTTATCTTGACCTTTGGTACAATTCCGTCATGAGAGACGACAAAAATGCTTTCAAATATAGCTAATAGCTATTTAAACTCCGTTAACTATTGTTACTGCAAAGGAAAGTAATGCCATTGTAATCAGATGGCTTTCAAATATGGAACTATAACCTGTGTTGTCCCAACTCGGGGCAAATACTTCCTTTCCTGGCATTTCTCACAACACACAATAATGTAATATTGCACTTTAAAACACATAAGCGGAATGTGTCCCAAATAAAAATTACAAGTAACATAAGTAAAACATATCATTACAATTAATCAACAGATAGCATTCCCAATTCTGAGACAAATGCCTCCTCTCTCCAAAATCCCTAAGTAGATTATACTTATCTTAATGATTTAATTAAACCACAGTAATTTGTTACACACCGTTAATTTAAGACTAATTACTGCTAACACTAGTGTAATGAAGCGAAATGATTGAGCAGCTTAAGTTATTAACTAAGCATGAATTACAGACTCAGTGCACATAATTGCACATAATGAATTTGAGCCATGGTTTGATGATGTCACAAAAGATGATTAAATAATATTTAATAGTTACTATTGTACGTTTTGTGCCTTAAAAAGGACGAAAATTCATTCCATCATTTCATGATCTTCAACATTTGTTACGAGAGTCAGACAACCAGTCTTTACCTGGGGATGTCATGTTAGTCAATCAGGCACTGGGTTGTGGGGGGTCAAATAGAGAAACGTCATCACCATCACCATTGGCAGCCTTACTCCTCAAGGCTCCATATGTCTCCTCTTAATTAGACAGTCGCTCCATGTTAAATACATACTTACCTAGCCAGCAAGTCGCCCCTAACATATTTAGGAAAAAATAGTCATATGATGACTTGCTATAGTACTTACTCCATTCGTTTGTTCACGACTTCTGACGCGTGGATGGAATCTTGAAATTGTTTCTCTTCAACATTGTACGAGTTTTTTTATATGACCTTTAATCATTGTCTGTAAAACATCGGACGTGTTTAAGGTGCATACCAATTTGTGTTGCGTTTCTCGATCAATAAAATTGTAGTTGTTAAAAACATATGTCCTAGCGAACTTGTAGTTCTTTATGTCCTTCAAAGGTCACTAAAACCTTTTTTTAATAAATTAATTATAAGCTCTATGAAAAACAAGAATAGGTTTTAAGATTGCTGCTAGGCTAATGGTTTATTTACTAAAAGACTGGCAGACATCTTGACGTCTACTTATTTTAATTTTAATCTCTATAGTTAACGTTAACGATTAATTATAAGGCTCTTCAGCTATCAACATCTATTTTACAAGCTAAGGGCTTGTAAAACAGATGTTGACTTTTAGACTTTCATTAAAATTTGGCTCTAATTGGGCTAAAAAGACCTTTAATGAAGCTGAAAGTCACTTGTTCTCCCAGAAATAACTATCTTTTTTTGGTTCTACCTAGACCATACTTTCTAGTAATTTATTGGAGGTCAAAGCTCCAACTTAATCACAAGTTTTTTTTCTTATTCTAAGGGTTTTAATGTTATAGCTCTACCTTAAATACATCCATGACCACCGTACTATTCAATGCATCCATCAGAACAAGATTTTGAGTGTTACATTGGGTGACCGTGAACCGTGAATTTTCACACCAAATAAAAAGTTGGCTGTCATTTGTAGATCTTTGACAGTCGTTACAGGTGGTCCGAAATTCTGACAACCAGTCTTACCAAGGGGTATCGTATTACCCAGCACTAACTGGGTTGTGGAGGTCAGATAGGCAGCCGCTCCATATATAGTACTGATATTCAGCTAAATCCGAGAATAGACTCTCCGATCTCAACATAGTTGAGAAAAGGCTAGGCAGATGATGAGTCCCTTAAAAGTTCGATATTTTCGTGGATGGGAAATCCCATCGGCACCTACCTTGTAGAACAAATAAATATACAGATCACATCAACTATTAATATTGCAGACCAGTATTAAGATGATTAATAGTTTTATGTCATACTTGATGCAATACTGATACGAGGGCTGGCCTTACTCACTTTAAGTACCTGTTTACATATAAAATCTATAAACACTGTGTGAATTATAAGTATTGGCATAATATGGAAAATTATTTGTTCTGTCATGTCGTTGTTGGGTTCTTTTATTGTTACTACAACTCGTAAATCGAATCGTTTAGTACAATTATATTAATGGCCGCTGTAAAAAAAATCATGCCACTGCTTCATACAACACTCCCCCATACGAAACCCCTTTAAATGTGTATGAAATAAAGTAAATAAATTTACGTTTATTTATCTTCACAAATTATATTGTCATACATTATTAAGTAGACAGTTACTTCGAAAAAGAAATACAGTCCAATTTTCAATCAACTAACTCAGCATAATGGGTGTGACAATACTTGGTCTCCCCGTCGAAGCAATAACTTTTTAGGGTTCCGTTGCCGAAGGGCAAAAACGGAACCCTTATAGATTCGTCCTGTCCGTCTGTCTGTGAAGCCGATTTCACTGTATCCATTGTTAGTAGCGAAGATGATCTTTTTACTATTTTAATTCTATTAGTCGAGGAGCTCGTGGCTAAAATAATAACAGCTGCTCGGGTCGTTCGTCAGGTTAAAACGCGTTTGCCTGGGTTGGTCCGTGGGTGGGTGACCACCTATTACATACCGAGTTTCCTCCGTGCCTCAGAAAGCACGTTAAGCCGTTGGTCTCAGTTGTCAATTGTACATCTTTGTCAATCGTTACAGGTAATCCGTGGACCGAAATTCTGACAACCAGTCTTACCAAGGGATATCGTATTACCCAGTACTAACTGGGTTGTGGAGGTCAGATAGACAGTCGCTCCATGTAAAATACTGGTATTCAGCTGCATCTGGTTAGACTGGAAGCCGACCCCGACACAATTGCGAAAAGGCTAGGCAGATGATGAATTCTATTAGTCGAAGTCAAATCATGTTTTTCCAATGTGGTTTCATTGTGTAATTTTTGGCATTTACGAGAGAAAGATGGCAAAAAAAATCCGAATATGGAATATTAAATAGAACAGATATAATTGAGTTATGGCCAATTCGTATATAATTTCCTGTAAAATGAATTTGTACAAACATTATCACAATTCCTTATTCCTTGCTCCACACAGCTCTGCTTCAATGGGCAGCCAAAGTTTGGTCTCAGTCCAGTTACAAATCGCATTGAGTTCCAATCTAACTATCTAATAGTTTCTAAGATATTCTGAGAAATTGAATGGACTTACAGTTGTAGTATCTAACCGGGAAACAGTTTCAAAAGCGATCCTATTTGTATTTGAACGGATAGTTGCTGGCTAAACATTCAAAAGTAGTGGCCAAACGTGATTGTTTAACTTTTGCAAGGTAGAAGGGACACCGACGCGTAAACAGTTACCACGTACTCGGTATGCCATTCTGAACCATAGACATTTTTCCATGGTAATAAAAAAAAAAAATTAAAAAATGTGCTGTTTTCTACAAAAGTGCAATACCTACACGGTCAAAATGTATGGAACAGCAGCTGTTTTTTTTTTTAAGTTAGCGATGAATAATTTCCCCCACATAGAAATTTTTTATCGGTAATTTTTAATTTGGTTCAGAATTATGTACTGAGTACGAAGTAACCGTTTTCGCGTAGGTGTCCCTTTCAACTTGTATATTACTTACTTTTATAATATTTATATTAACTCGATAAGCTGGTCTTATTAATACTAGCAAGTCTTATTAATGTAGATACTGCTAACTGTGGTTCAAAATCTAGCCTGCAAAAATAATAATATCGAATCATCTTTAAACTGGAATTGAATACTTATGAGCTAAGCGAAGCAGACTTTTGGTAGCCGAACATAACTGAGCATGAGGTTCAGGATTCGATTCCCGGGTCGGACAATGTGTTATTGGGTTTTTCCATCAGGAATTTCAGGAGCAGCCACGGAGTCCAGATTTATGCCCGGCTGATGGCAATAAGCTCGCCCCATATTACATGGGACTTACGAAATGTGGGTGTACTATAAGGTTTACCTTTGCAACCCTTCGATCATTACGTTAAGTTATGTTAAAGTCACCTCCAATAAAGCCCTGTATGACCGCTTTAAATGGTAACACACCAATTTTAACAATATTTTCTTTTCGTTTCAGCACATTCTTCCTGGCAGTAGTACTGCTTCTCAGTCTAGGCACGATCCTAGACGATGGCAAGGAAGGAGTCACAAACTTCGAGAAGCTTCTCAACGCGTTTTCCTTGAAGAGGAATCTGAGGAAGGTGTTCGATCTATCGGACTCGCCTACTAGGGTGAAAGGGGTGGATGCGTTTAGGGGTATAAACGCGTTTGCTCTGCTGATAGCGCATAAGTCTATGGCTATGGCGCACAACCCTTATGTAAATAAAGTTAGCTTTTCTGCTGTAAGTATTGAAATTCCATGTATTCGCTTTATTACTTGATAAACATTTTTTTTTTCATTAAATTAGTCAGTCTGACTGCCTCGTTGGCTAGTGGTCGCAAGTGCGACTGCTGAACATGAGGTCAGGTCGGACAAAGTGTTATTGGGTTTTTCCATTAGGAATTTCCCAGTAGCAGCCACGGAGTCTGGATATGTGCCCGATCGATGGCAATAGACTCGCCCCTTTTACATAGGACTTAAATACAACTGGCGAAATGTGGATGTACTATTAGGTACACGTCTGCCTAAACCTTCGGGGATAGCAGGCGTGATGTTATGTTTGTGGTATGAAATTATTCTGTACATGTGCATTATGTCGGATAGATCTCTGGAATAGTCCACCAACTGACAATCTTTCTTTCTGCAAATAACAACATAGATAAGCACGGGAAACTACAATTATTAGAACTAATGGCAAAAGTTTGTTTGGAGTAACACAAACATTTTTACTTTCACTTAAACAACGTTAAAACATAAATTTTCTGTATATTGCTACAAAGACAGACTTTCAAATCAAATTCTTTAACTCTTACACATCCTTAGTGGTTAGAACTCAGTACTTAAATCGACTTAAACAATTCCCAGCCAATCCAATAACGACTTCTTTGACTTATAAAGTAGGTATCAAATTATTAAACAAAGTCAACTTTAGATTGAAACTCACACCTCTCCCCGAAGTCTCTTGAAAATTTAATAAAGTCACTTAATGTGTATTAAAACCTTTTATGTTGGCGCTTAACACTTTTTCGATACAAAGAAAATAGGTCTTAACCGCGTAGGATGACCGTTCTAAACCCGTTATAAACGGGTATGATACGTTGTTGATACGTTGTAGTCAGCATAGTAATCAGTATCATGTGTCTTTCCGTGTCTGACACGTTCGAGTTCGTGGGATACGGTGTATAGGCAGACTCCTTTACAAGCGACATGCGTCTTGCGACAGTGACAGCGGAGAAAACACGATAATCACGCGAAGGAAACAAATGACGCGCGCGCTTACATATTTCTTGACACAAGTCACGTCGCAAATTGTATCGTCTGAAGTCGTGAACGGGGCCTTATATTAAATACTTTAGACTTTATAAGCCTCTGTCTAACTCTTTAAGTGCCGGTTGTATTTCACTGAACATACATACACTTAGTATTTACAAGGATTTTGTAGACATTTTACAAGTTGGTAATGAATTATCTTTATAATTTGTTTGGTATTTACAAGTAATTAATTGAATTAATGGAGAGTTTAATGGAGTTAGTCATGTTTACTGTTGTGAAATACATACCTATTAACTTAGTTTATTAGTCACTGTTTTTTATGAAATTTATAGAACTCGATTTTGGACGGAGTCACTGCTACACAGATTTTGCCTTGGGCCATAAGAATGATCTTTTAGGTGCCTATTTATAGTGCCATTTTAATGCAATCTTGTCACATCCCCAACATTTTAAATAATGGACGACCTACAATTGAAAATTTAATTAAACATTATTAATTTCCAACTTTCTTCCAGGTATTCGGTATGCCGTGGGCCGTGGTAGGCCGCTCCGCGATTCTCTACACCGACAGCTTCTTATATCTGAGCGGGTTCTTAAATGCCCACAATCTACTAACAGACCTCGAGAAGAAAGGAACCATCAACCTTAAGGATCGTCTTATCGCCAGATGGTTTAGGTAAGAGCTCCGAGTTGAAACATTTATCGATGCCATCATCATTAACTAAGAGATTGATTACACTTTGAAGTGCAGAAAATATATATCCTTTGTTTGAAACGGCTCCATTAATTAAATCCCCCTTTACGTCATTAATCTAGATTTGTAGCGGAATTGAAAAATACTGTTTTGTTTTTAGTTAAAGTTGTAATAAGTAGAGTTATATAGGAGAATAGTGTACCATTACTCGACTATATTGAAGGAAAACGGTCAAGAGAAACATAATCAAGAAGATCTCAAGACTGAAGCAAAAATTCGAAGACTCTCACGTGGTATAAGTACGCACGTTGAACAATCAAACCAGCATAAGCTGATCTCTCATTGTATGGGAAGCTCATACAAAGCGAGGTCGATGTGTCGCCGTGTCTACGCCCCGCGACCTCTCATGGAGATCTGTCCAGGCCTTGGAAACATTATAACCAAGCTAAGATTTTAAAGTTTAAAGTCCAAATAATGCAGTAAGAATCCACGTCATAAAATGAAACAGATTTTGTCGAGTTTATGGCACAGTTGGTATTTCTTTCGCTCTTTCTAGATTATTTATACCAAACCAGGTTATAATTTTGTCATGGTATTTATTTTCTATCTACGTGTTAAAGGCTAGGTACCCTCCATAATAACAACTAATAAATTCTTAATGACCTCAACACTCAAAACTTAATCAAGCAGCGCGTGGATTTTTATCCAGGTCACCCACGTGGCAAAATGTAAGCGTATTACGAGTTTACGAGTCAAGTCGTTACGAAGCGATTATCTTTGACAGATAGCTAAGCCCTCTTGTTTGTAGGGCCTATTGTTAAATCGATGTTTAATGTTCCGGGAATTTGGTAGTTGGTATTGTATTACCTACAAGCCTTTGCCCGCGACTTCGTACGTGTGGTACTAAGAATAAAATTTAAAAAAAAAAACGTGTCTGTGGTAAAATGTAGCCTATATTTTAAGTTAGGCATCTCGCAGTAGAGCGGTGAAAACTGCGTTCAAATCCATGAAGAAGTATTTGTGTGATGCGCGTACAAACATACAGACAGATAGTCAAAAATTCTAAAAATTGTTTGTTTTGGCTTCTGTTGCTCTAATAAAGACCCTCCATATATTTTTTTTTCAATATCTCAATGTACAGACATTGGTCTGTTACAATTTTATTATATGTATGTATGTACATTGTGTTATACATATACATTAGATTAGGGTCTGAGAAAACCTCTAGAGTGGGTTTAAGAAGAGAGTCAAATGGAAAGCCCTAGTAATATAATATAACATACCATGACTGCTGAGAATGAGATCCTGGGTTCGTTTCCCGGGTCAGGCAAATTGTTATTGGGTTTTTCCATCGGGAATTCTCAGTGGCTGTTAGCCATGGAGTCTAAATTTGTGCCCGGTTGACGGCAATAGGCTCGCCCCCATGGGACTTAAACATAACTGGCGAAATGTCGGTGTACTATTAGGTACACCTCTGCCTAACCCTTCACGGATTACAGGTGTGATGTTCAAGAGCACAAAATTCTATCACATCTGCATTTTATATCATTTTGTTATCATTCCTCTTCCATATTAAAATCCTTTTTCTCTTTCAGGCTGTTCCCTCTGTTCGTGAGTCTCATGTTGTTCTGCACCTACATCCTGCCGGACCTGAACAACGGGCCCCAATGGAACCTGGTCGTGGAGGAACACAGCAGGGTCTGCGAGAAGAACATGTGGAAGAGCTTCCTCTTCATACATAACTACTTCGGCTTTGAAAATATGGTATGTATAGTGATGCTCATGAAACCTTTATCGTAACCCTATCAATGACTAAGGAATACCGCGAAGTAATAGGAAGCAACGTTTTCTTTTAAAACAACTTAAAGATTATTACATTATTGCTATTTCGTTTGGCAATGAAAAACATTTTCTGCGTGCTCTCGTTTATGACCATTCAACAATGCGCCATAATTATATTTGTCAAAAAAATACGACGATCTGATCTTGTTTGCGGGGCGAACATGACCAGATACCGCACAAGATACGAGAGGTTTGGAAGGAGAAAGACGAGGCCTTTGCCCAGCAGTGGGACACATGACAGGCTAGCAAGAACGAAGTACGAAGTTGATTCATTTTCTCAATACTGTCTACCTGATAAAGCAGAAAATGTATAAAAGAAACTTGAAAATTAATAGGGCTGTCACCTGTCGGTGTTATTAACCTTTTGACCGCCACGGTCGGCTATAGCCGACAAATGAAAAAATGCCCAAAATGCCACCGTCGGCTATAGCCGACAAGAAAACGACGTTTTTCAAGTAGTTTTCATCTGTCGGCTAAAGCCGACTGTGGCGGTCAAAAGGTTAATTAGATCTGTGCTGCTTCAACCTAGATGAGGCTTGTTAACATCGTAAATTGGCAGTAATAGCCTAGAGGTGTGACCGTCGGACTACCAAGTGATAGGTCTCGAGTTCGAACCCAAGACACGCACCTCTGATTTTTCAGATTCATGTGCGTATTGTATAATTATCACTTGCTTCGGTGAAGGAAAATCATCGTGTGGAAACCAGCATGCCTGAGAGATATTTCTCGACGGCATGTAAAGCCATCTCAGAGGCCCATGGGCGGCATAAGAACTCTGACACCAGGTTTGGCACTAACTAATTGAAAAAAAAAAACGTGAATTGTGGCGAGTGTAGTAACCATCCCGTATTACGTGTGACTGTGTGTATCATTTCATTCATCACGTGTTCAAGCCTAGAAAACAAAACCAATATTTGTATTTTCCCAATATTTATTTAACGTATTTTCAGCTTTTTATTTTAACACTGGTTTCAGATGACGTCTATGAAAACGGTTTTTTATTTAAACTATACAATAGCTGGGTAAATTGAAAAGCCTCGCTGAATTCAGCTTTTAAACATTTTAGTTTATTCGGTTCAAAACTAAAGTCAAAAGTATCGAATTCAATTTAGTTTTAGTGCATCTTCTTCGGGTATATGTCGCTAAAGCTTTCTATTGCTAAAACGGTAACATCAACAGTTTCTTTCTGTGGACTCGGAGTTTTCTTCTTAAAATTGCCTTTGAAATTCTATTTATCCATCAACAAATTTATCTCTTTTTTCTTAATACTTACAAGTTTCAAAGTAAGTTCATCAGGCTTGGCGTATCGTTGAATTGAACCTATTACTCCATGGATAGCTGTAAGCTGGGTTCGATTCCAACAGGCCAGTTTTTGGTAAACCAAACTAAGTTTTCACTGTCCTGTCGTTTAGGGACATGTACTTCAGATTGAAATTACAAAAAACTAACTTTTTCCCGCTGCTTCACCTACGCTGTGGTCGAAAACGGGAACCGAAGTTCTAGGTCCTGCCGGTATAAAAGTATCCTATTTCGTGACCTAGGTGCCTACTACCAGTATTCCGTTCACTCGTAAAGTCACGTTAAAATCTAACACACTGACAGATGGAGATATCTTATTAGTGTGAGAGTAAATCTGCAGCAATGATCAAAAATTACACTCGCATTGTATGAACCTTTGGGATGTTTACATGCTTTAATAATTATATTGAAACATGACTCCACGTCGTCGTTAATTTATTGACAGTAACTGTTTAACTACAAATAAATATAATTAATCTGTTTGATCGTTCATTTATTGCTTGACACACGGTAATCAACGGATGACGATAAATATGTTAATTTTATAGGCGTATGTAATGGAGGCTGTTACTTTATCATGCCCATGGGAACTATGAAAAAGTGTTTTCAATACAAAAACCGATAAAAATATGTTATGTTCTGAGAAACCGTTCCTTTTTAACCAACATCAAAAAGAGGAGGTTTCTCAATTCAGTTGTATTTTTATTTGTGTTTGTTACCTCATATCTTCGTCATTTATAAAGCGATTTGAAAAATTCTTCTTTTATCTAAAAGGATAATATACTTCCCGATTGGTCCCATAGAAATTTCATCAAAATCGAATCAGTAGTTTGGTTTTTAAATCAAAATAGCTGGAAAAAATATGTCGTCCAAGTAAAAGAAATTGTGAAAATGAAACTTGACAAGGATTTTTGTGTGATACGATAACTAAAATAGTTAAAATAAACACTTTTTTGCAAAAATATTAACCGATTTCCAAAAAACAAGTGATAAATAACTTTACTTTCGGAAGTCGGTGCCAAAAAAGTCAACGAAACAAACAATAGTCACCGACTTCCAAAAGTAAAGTTATTTTCCACTTTTTGTGTTGTTTTTTTTATCTCACCTTCATTAATGGCCTGTGTAAAAAATGTAACATAACATCATCACGCCTGTAATACCCGAAGAGTTAGGCAGAAGTAAACCAATACTTCACCACTCTGTGATAGTTTATAAAACTGTCTTTAAAGAAATTACAACCCATGAGCAGAGATAGTCTAGTGGTGTGACCCTTGGACTGCTAAGTCATGGGTCTCGAGTTCGAACCCCTGATACGCACTTCTGATTTTTCGGAATTATGTGCGTATTGTACCTATAATTATCACTTGTTTCGGTGAAGGAAAACATCGTGAGGAAACCAGCATGTCTGAGAGATATTTCTCAACGGCATGTAAAAGCCAAGTCAGAGGCCCTTGGGCGGCATAAAAACTCTGACACCAGGTTAGGCACTAACCACACGATAAAGAAGAACAACCCATTACAAACTCCTAAGTTTCTCGTTAATCAATAACTAGGTTAGTGCTTACTATTGCTAGTATTGTAATTATCACCTGTGGTATTGCTAACAATGAATGGATGCAATATACGAGCTGACACGGTAATCTAGTAATTCAGTTTCCCATGACTCTTATATAACCGTTACCTACATTATTAAACGTATTCAGGTTACATCGATCTTTATCGTTCGCGTTGTTGTACTAGCAGTGCCTCCAAGGTGTTGCTTTGCATCCTCGTCAAAATTCAGGACGTTGTCATAGAAGACGTAAATAATCAATATAAATTACGGTACCTGGTCAATAATAATAAACTCTGCTTTGTTTTGTTGTTTTAATTTGACACTATTTCAGAATGAAGCCCTTTTCAAAAGAGGAGAATCACCCGTATAATACCACCCATATAATAAACGTCTGCGTTTGTTTGTGTGTGTGTGTGTAGGCTAGGCTAGTATTAGACGGGCCGCGTTTTAATACGGGTGGTGTACAGTTATCGATTTCCGATATTAAGAAAAAATTACCTACCCATTTTATTATTGATTCGGGTCGACAATCATTAGCATAGTTACCTCCTTGAATTTGACGAGGATGCAAAGTAACACCTTGTGTTTTCTCTGGATTATTATGTAGATTCTATAACGTTTTAAGTTAGTCATCAATATCTCTATCATCAAACTATTTGGGGCTGGAAACCCCCGTTGTTTTTTTTCTCATACGGCAATAAATTCGCAGAAAATATCATGAATTTTTAAGAGAGTTATGAAAGCACTCATATGCCGTTATTTTTTTTAACGCTTTTATTTTTACTTTTACCATAAACATTACTCCTGCAATCCCTGAAGGGTAAGGCAGAGGGTAAACACATATTACACCAACATTTCGTCACTTATGTTTGAGTCCCATGGAATAATAATACTTTATTATTTAATATTTTCATGTAGGTACTCTTAACTCCAATCAACTTTCTTGAAAATAAGTCAAAATCTCTGAGACAACATTGCAATCTGAAATGAGGGATAATCACCAAATGATATTATTTTAACTCTCAAAGCAATTGAACATTTAATGTCAATCTAATTTAATTTGGGAGGATTTCTCATTTTGTGCGGTCTCACTGCTAAGTTCTATTTAATTGGTTCTGAAGTATATAAAATAATTTTGTTCAGTCATTGTTTACTTTTTTAATCTATATTTCGTCTCGATTTCTTAATTACTAGGTGAATATTAGACATTAAAAATCTGGAGGTGAACCACCACAATTTACACAAATATGACTGCATTGCTTACAGACAAGCAGCTTTGTAACTACATAATTACATCCCAATTCTAAGATAATACTTATACAAATGAAATTACACACGTAAATATTTTTTTTACACATCATAACTGCATCGGTAATCGTAATCCTTGTGATCAATGCAACACTAAAAAAGGTTTTCCGACTGAAAATGGTAACCAACTTTTATTCGAATAAATCTTCATTAAACGGCAGTTTTAAGATTGAAACCAGCTTACACACCTCAATAACTACAACCCAACTGTCTTTTTGTTCCAGTGCCTTACCCATACGCATCAAATCGGCATGGACATGCAGCTCTACGTGGCTACCCTACCGCTGATGCTGCTCATCTGGAAGTACAGGACCCTGGGCTGGTCCCTTCTGGCTCTGATCGCAGTAGCCTCCACAGCTTTGAGATACCTAGCCATATACTGGTACGATATCAGCATGTTCGTGTATTACGGAATTTCGTAAGTATTTTTTTATTTTTTTTATTTTACTCCATCTATTTTTTTATTGTGCAGGCTGTTCATCTTATTTGTATTCCTGGTTAAAGTTTATGATCGCCTAACTCGTCAAAATGTACTGAACAGCTGATTTTTTTACGTGTTCAGGGTTGGTCCCATAGTAAAAGTTGTTCCTTATAATGAGTACAATGACCCCTTAAGAGGATTAAAACGACTTAAATTTAACCATGTATAGTAGCAAAATAATATAATATAGATAAGAAGGTAAGGAAAGATGGCGGAATGCCTTGGATGGCTTTCTCGTTTATTGACGAGAAGAAGCGCAACATCGAGAGAGAAGTGGAAGGAGTGGGGTGGGGTCTTTGCCCAGGGGTGGGATGGTACAGGCTAACCATAAAAAAGAGAAATAAAGCTACTCTTTTTCAACTTGGCAAGGTATACCTATGTAGATTCATGGTTATTCCTAATTGGCTATTGACTAAAACCAAATTAAAAAAGGGAAGTCTAGAAATAGTCAAAGTTAAGCCAAATAATGCTTGAACTTTAGCGTTTATTTAAAACTTTCGTCAAAGCTATATTACCTTACTCACATGAAAGTTGTTAATTACCAACATGTCGTTGAGCACAGCCAATTTTCACAGGTTAAATTAATCCTCTGATTGGAATCAAGGTGTTAATCGTTTGGTGGTTTTGCTCACATAATCCCAAAGTTGCCAAAACTGCCTATAGGCCGTTTATGCGCGTCTGTTATTAACATAACATCACGCCTGTAATACCCGAATAGTTAAGCAGAGGTGTACGTTATAGTACACCCACATTTCCCCAGTTATGTTTAAGTCCTATGTACAAGGGGGCGAGCCTATTGCCATTAAAAGGGCACAAATCCAGACTTCGCGACTGCTACTGAGAAATTCCTGATGGTAAAACCCAATAAACGACCCGGGAATTGAACCCAGGAACAGGTCGGTCGCGATTGGGACTTCCAGACCAATGAGGCAGTCTGTAACTAACTATTGTTTACTTACAACTATGAAACGTCATGTTAACCACATGTCGACCTTACATAACGTACACGTATACTGAAATTGAACAGTTTAATGGCATTTGTAGTTTTTTAGACAAAGTTTTTTAATGGTCCAAAGTCCATTCCATGTCATGCCAGACAATAGATGAGATTGCCTGAGCACGGCCTTAATCATGCAGTAAACTTGAATGATCTTGCATTTTTTGTTTGTTTCTATTTATTTATTTCCGGTGTTTGAACCTTCATTTAACTTAAACATTAGGAAGTTACGAAGGACGTCATATACACGTCGACTTAAGAGCCTTAAACATTTTTCGTCGGTTTAAAACTCATAATTAGACACCAGTTATCCAAAATTACCAATAATTAACAGTAGTTAACCACGTTTTACTGATTAGAACATCGACCATTTTAACTGTTTATAACTGAATAGCAGCAGTAGTGCAGAGCAATGATGGCTCAGTGATAGCGGTCGTGGGTTCGATAGAATCCGGGCGGGCACCTTCATGTTATTTTTTTTTCAGCACCGCTCTTAAGACGGTGATAGAAAATATTGTGAGGAAACTGGTATTTCCAAGAATCAAAAATTCGAATATTTGTGACATCCACAAACGAACTTCTTCTAATGTTAGAACCTTCAATTAACTTAAACATTAGGAAAGGAAGGATGTTCTTGAGACCTCAAGAACTCCCAAACGAACAAACAAATGTCCTTTCTTTGGTATTGTGTGTCGTTTCGTTGAGCTCCTTGAGTTATGAGTCGAGCTACATGATAACTCGATAAATGACAAATGCTTGCACTGGCTGGACAGGTCCACTCAAATTTGTGTGGTTCTTTCTTCAAAAGACTATCTCAGACACTCATCTGCATAGTCCTCATGTAAGTTCACCAAAATTATGTCTGGACCTTAAAAAAGACTGTTTCTTCTCAGAGTAGTCAGATACGAAACACCTCAGCCTCATCTAGTTTAAAAAGAAGACGTGTAAAAATGTTTGTAAAAACCTATTTGCAAAAATAAACATCATTTAATTTCCCTTCATACCTTCCTTATGTTTTTTCTTTTACTGTTTCAAGGTTTCCTTAGGTTCCCAGTGTATCTTCCTATGTTGTTACACAGCCTGAAATGGCTTGAGCATAAAAAAAAAAACAATAATTTAAATTAAGATCTCTGGTTTATCAAGTCTTTAATTTCAATGCACGGCCGAATGAAAGCAAAGTAAATAACAAAAAAACATGCGATACGAGTAATAATGAAGAATTAGGATTATTTAAAAAAAAAAATACGTTAGCTCTTTTTTCCAAAACTGTAAAAATCATAGTATTGTATGTTTTTCAATTATCGAAACAACGCAGGATGTTAATGATAAAATGGGTAAATTAAACGATAAAATGGAGTAGTATCGATGTGTGTCAATGTCAATATCTGTATGAGTAATTAAATAATCATGTGGTTGACGAAATCCGGTCAAAAACCCGAGCACGTATGTACGTCACGAGCAGCAATATTTAAACACTTACCAGAACTAAAAGCGTACTTTTTCCTTAAATAACGATTGTAACTTTGAGATAAGACTGATAGAGATATGAATTTCATAATAATATGCGTAAAAAAAAAACTACATTCGTAACAGCATGAATTTGCTGTCAATCCAGGAGGAAATTTAAAACTTTGTTGACGATACAATAGCACAGACACAACGCACATCGTGTTTGAGCCTTTGTACAATATTTGCAAATCCTACCAAACGGAGGAATGAAAAAAAAACACTAAGTCCAAGAACAGAATTTTCCAGAAGCGCAAATACTACAAGCCCTTGACTCCTTGACCATGTACCTAACACTTACTTAGGCATGCTTAACATAACAGGAGTACCCATGGCACCTCCTAGCAATACCTAAGCTGTATGTACATATACATGTACTTGACAATCCATTACTTAACTCAACACAGTACCTACTTAGGTATTTCAAGAACTTGTGTACGAACATTGTTTAAGTTCTTAAGTATTCACATTAGTAACTAATGAAGCCACTTGAAAAGTAGCTACTTTAGATACTTGCGTTAATGTCATCTTAGTCACTTGTTGAGATCTTGTGTAAGTATTTTGAAGCTTGATACGTGCTAAGTGTATTTATTTTATTAAAGTAACGAGTAAACTTGAATAACTGAACATCAAGCCTGTAATCCCTGAAGGGCTAACCCTTCGGGATTTACAGGCGTAATGTTATGTTATGTGTGGGTGTACTATTAGGTACACCCCCATTTCGCCAGTTATGTTTAAGTCCCAGGGGGCGAGCCTATTGCCATGAACCGGGCACAAATGCAGATTCTGTGGCTGCTACTGAGAAAGTCCTGACGGAAAAACCCAATAAAAATTTGCCCAACCCGATAATCGAACCCAGGACTTCATGCTCAGCAGTCGTGCTTGCAACCGCTAGACCAAAGGAGCTGAATAGTGTAACGAACTTCAATAGTATTGTCGTTATCAATATACGTACTACGAGTTGTAGATATTATATTAAGTTTAAATCCAGACTTGCACTTTACTGTTAGCCTGTGTCATCCCACTGCTGGGCAAAGGCCTCTCCCCATGACTTCCAAATCTTTCGATCTACGGCTCATGTAGACCACTGGTTGTTGGTTCTGTCCAGCTTGTCCTGCGCTACGAGGTCCGTGCTTACGCGACGCCTACTGGCTGCATCAGGGCTCCACATCATGGTTATTTTGACAAACAGCGACTGGCACTTTACTTGATGCAAATAATTTCATCACAACTTCTCTCAAAAACGTGTAGGCAATCATCGTGAGGAAGCTGGCATGTCTAAGAACTAACAATTAAAAGACACATCTAACCCAACATGCGTTGTGTCCGCGTGGTGACTTACGACATGACCTCTTACAGAAAGAAAGTCTGTGGCCCTGTTTTGACAAATTACGATCTTACTACGTTGAAATATGAGTCAATATAACCAACGTTTGAAAGGGTCACTCTCATTTTGCTTAACATATTGGTGTTACGAGACACCATCCAATCGCCCAGAACTCCACACAAGACACCGATGATTTATTAAGTGTTTAGATAGATGCCGCTGTCCACACAGCCGATATATTATAAGCTCCTGTTCGAAGCTAAGACCACAGCTCGTACATCAAAGATGACGGATTGCAACGGCAAACAATATCACTGTTGCTGCATTGCTTTAGGTATATTGTAGGCGCAGGATGGAAAGCAATCATACT
The DNA here is from genome assembly GCA_964057025.1 of Standfussiana lucernea. Classification (NCBI taxonomy): domain Eukaryota; kingdom Metazoa; phylum Arthropoda; class Insecta; order Lepidoptera; family Noctuidae; genus Standfussiana; species Standfussiana lucernea. The sequence goes on along the minus strand of OZ059788.1, from coordinate 3,984,867 downwards.
AGGAGTTTAGTTCCCTGTTTGAGTGCCTAGATTGTCTACCAACTTAGCACTTTCGCTGCTACGTGCAAATAATCCATTTTTACTCATTTGCGCGTCATTTATATCTACGTATGAAGATGACTCGGGAGGCGGGTTGTGGGCACACGAACGAATTATTGGTCGATCCACATGCTGACTGCTTCGCACCGAAAGTTTTAATTCAATTTTTTAAAAACTGGGGTAGTGACTCCTTAACAGGAGTCACTACCCCAGTTTTTAAAACCAACCACCACTTTCACTTGTCCACTTTTGTTGTAACCAACACAGATTTCTCATCTAACACAAGAGTCAGGGACTTCACACAATTTTGTAACCACTTTCTTATTGATATTATTGAGTGTCCATATTTCTGGCAACCTTGAAAGCAAACCACCCGCAAAATTACTTTTATGTATTTCAGAGTACAACCTCTCAAATTTGCTTTATTTTCTTTACAGAGTACAAAAACTACTAGACGCGGCGCGTTACTCCTACATCCTGCCTACACACAGAGCCACCATCTACCTAATAGGAGTAGTCATGGCGTATCTCATGAAAACCAAAAAATTGAACTTCACATTATCAACCGTAAGTATTTATTATAGTTATTCGCCTACGGATCAATAGGTTATTGTGCTGAGCGTGATGATGGCGCGGGAGGTATTATAGTGCACAAATGTGTGCGCTGGCACTGGTGCACTCTATGTTCCCTCGCTCTCAACGTCAGATGGGACGGCAATCTGACACGACCAGAGAGATCAGGCGCAGGACCAACGGCTTAACGTGCTTTCCGAAGCACGGCGGTATTACACCTCCAACTTCCAAACTCCGGGCTGCTACTAAGAAATTCCTAGTGGAAAACCCTAATGTCGCTTTTTGCAAGACCCAGGAATTGATCCCAGGACCCCACGCTCAACAGTCGCGCTTTCGACCGCGAGACAAACGGAGCAGTTCCATAAAGTAACGGAGAAATAATGGATATTCTTCTTGATTCCAGGCTCAAACAAGACTTCTGTGGGCTTTCTGCCTGGCGCTGATGACAGCCACCATCGCGACCCCCTACAAGTGGGGTCTAGAGGGGTACAAGTATGAGAACTTCGGCGCGGCGATATTCTCAGCACTGACACCTATATTGTGGGGGGTGTTCATGTGTGTCGCACATTGGGCGATTGCTAATGACTATGCTGGTAAGTGAAGTTTATGATCTAATATGTTACTGATTTGTATGGTAGTAGGTATGTTTGATTAAAATCCTGGAGAAGAAACTCAGTAGTTCATTTTGAACAAATAGGAATTCCCAAGTGTTTTTTCTCCTCGATTTTGGCTGACGTTGAAGTTGTATGAGTGTTTCTGTAATTAAGTGTCGTGTCTATTTGGAAGATGAGACTTTAAATGTCAGAAAACTTTTTTGACGACTTCTGGTTACCCTCTTACCAAGAACATGTATATGCAAAAGCTGAACAGTTTAACTCGATATTCAATAAAAACCTTTATATGTTCCACAGGCATAGGAACCATATTAATCGAGTCGCGAGTGTTCAAGTTCTTTAACAAGATCGCATACAGTGTGTACCTGACGCAGTTCCCTATCTTCTTCTACAACGTGGGAGTACAGCGAAGTGCAGAGTACTACTCGCCTTTACTTCTTGTAAGTAACCTTGTAATTCTTCTTCTCCAATACTGGCACGATAGAGCATCACTGAATTATATGGTTTGTGCCCGAATATCACAAATCGTCGATTGCATATATTTAGGTATAGATAATTTTGCAATTTTTAGGTGAAGGCTAAGGTGTGCCTACACTTTTTCTAGTCAATCCCAAAAAACATGGCTCCTGATACCTAGGAATTATGACAAAGATGGTTCGTTTTAGACAGAGGGGTACTCGAACTCAAATTGTAACATTGTTACATCACGCCCTGAAGGGTAAGGCAGAGGTTCCCCGTTAGTACATCCTTATTTCGCCATTGTTTTTTTAATAAGGGGACGAGTCTGTTGCCATCAAACGCGCACCAGACTCCGACACTTTGCCCGACCTGGGAACCAAACCCAGGACATCATGCTCAGCGGTCGTGGTTGCTACTCAACCAACGAGGCAGTCGACATATCAACGAGTCGAGTGTAAATAAATAAATAAATATCGCTGGACATTACACACAGCGCCATCTGGTGCCACACTAAGCAACGAGGCTTGTGTCGTGGACACCAGATAGTTGATATACTACATAGATACTTTTTGTTTGTAAATACATACTTATTATATGTACATATAAACATCCATGACTCGGAAACAAATGTCCATGCTCATCACACAAACACTTGCTCCTACCGGGATTCGAACCCGGAACCCTATGAACGTAAGGCAGCCTCACTACCGCTGCGCCATTCGGGTCGTCAAACAACACAACAACAGTAACAGTGTAACATTGTTATTTCTTTATTTCCAGGTGCACCTCCCAGAATTGTTCGTAGTGACAGTGATATCAATACTAGCGACAGTCGCCATTGAGATGCCGTTCAACCAAGTGTATAGGATATATTTCGGTAAGTTCTATTAGGAACAGTTAACTTTAGAACATTTTGAAATATAATAACACGGGTAGCCATACTACACACTTATAAAGGCAACAAAAAGGAATTCTGTATTCTTCTTCTTTTTCTTGAAGCTACAGCATGACAGTTATAACTTCACCAGTTTCACGGTGACGTTTGGTGGCAGTCAAAAGGTGACTTTTACGGTGTATGTGTTACCCACTTGGGACTCCAAGTAACAAGGAGCGAGCCCTTGTTACCCGGTCACGAATCCATATTACAGTTGTTACTAAGAAACTCCGCCACAGGGAATGGAAATCATTTGGAACCAGGAATCGCACCCAATACATTCTCAGTATCTTGCGTCTTACCACTAGACGAAGCAGTCGTAGCAATAATTAATTGTTGAGCAATTTGACACCCTACGTCCACATTCCGTCGTACATTTAGCTGTAATATTTGAATGTACTTAGTATTTAAATTGGTGTTCAACGAGCATAAAATTAATAAGACTTTTCATATACATATAAGTAGGTTTTTTTTTTCAAATTAATATTTTGTCTTCTCTTGTTCACAGGACAATCACAGAAGAAATTAAAAGACAAATGATCCAAGACAAAGACTAGTGCTGTGTTATAGTTGTGTATAATTATTTAGTTTTAGTCGGACATCACGCAATTAGATAGGAACCTTTGACTATTTTTGTACTGTTATTATAAATTAAATGTAAGGAAATGTAAACGATAAGTTATTAAAATAAAATCCAATGTGTATAAAATATAATTTTTATTCTTTTATTCATCCCTCCCTAAGCCTCGTATAAAAATATTTTTGTATTTCTTTACATTTTCGTTTTGTTCGCAAAAAGAAAAAGTAAAAAAAGAATGCCAGTTGTAAATGCATAAGAATATTAATTATTTACAAAAAAGGTTTTAAGTAATATTAGAACCTCTTTATTTAATTTTAATATACTACCTACCTATCTGTCTTACGTACTCGTAGTATTTGTTCCTTAAATTGATAGGTATGTACTATGCGCATAATTTATTTCATTTAAAACTAATAAAAATATGTACAAATGAACCTTTGACTCAATTCAGTCTTACCACTAAATACCACTTCTTATAACATAAAACGTTTAAATCAAGCCATTTCGGAATAACTAGACTGTTACAGGCCTGCAGGCACACAGGATTGGCTAACACAGCTTACTTCGATAGCAGTCTGGCAACAAACATTTTCGACTATTAAGGGTGTAAAAGGCCCTTCACGTAGCCGACAGACACTTGTACTCTCCGTCATTGCAATCATTTCTATGTTCTGGACCATGCATACCTTGGAACCTTCTAGTTGTGAAGATATTGAAGGTCAAACCACCAACTTTTTCACAAGTTTTTTTTTTCTTAAATACCATTTTTTGGTGTTATAATTATAACTTTACATTAAATACCTTGGATGTATTTGACCATACTATTCAATGCATCCATCAGCTCACAATGTTTTAAATGCGTTACATTAAGTGCTACCGTAAAACTCTATTTTTCACCTAAAAAAAAAAGCGTTTCCCATTAATCGTTTTTGCGTAGAGTTACTTAGTTTGATGTACAGAATGCTTGGTTGACGGATTCGTGAAGGGTCCGTTTACACCTTGTGGTTATTAGACACGATTGGTCCTCAGCCTCGAGATCCATTTAATTCAAACTAAGGGGCCTGGACAAAGTTACATTCGTAGTGGAGGAAACGACTCAAATATACGAGGCTTTGAAAGCATGGTCGATTGTCTTACCCCCATTGTGTCAAGTGGCTTGAGGGTGTTCTTTCATCAAATGATTTCATATATTAGTCGCCGATCTCACTTGGACCTGTTTCAATATTAGCCAGGCTTTCAGAAACCTAGTGACACACTCTTTTATTAGTCTTTTTCAGCACGCACATTACTATAAGATAAGTTCCCTTCAAAGTCCATCTACCACTACTTCACTGTATGAACTCTTCACCTCCACCCTGACATCCTCCTCACAGTCCGGCGCTACCCTGCCAGGTCTACACCTGCACCTGATGTTGTTGGTGCTGTCCCTCATGAGCCAGGAGTGCTCGGGACAGGGGCCCTGTGTGTTCAGGATGTGGCAGGTGCCGTTGTATGGAGCTGTGCCCCTGCGGGTGGTGCAAGCTTCCACCTGCAAAGAATAAAAAAAAAACCATAAAGTTTGCTGTCGGGAACAGCTTTCAAAACAAGTGTGGTAATTACCGTTGAAAGGAATGATGCAATTTATTGGCCCAAACTTTTAGAATATAATGCCCAGAGACAACTAGCGAGAATTAAAAGCAATAACAAATATCGTCAATAGCACCAACTCACTTGTTTGTGATGATAAGTTGCATTACCGTTTCGTCTCTATTATTCAGTTCTTTCAGTATGGTACCTGTATTCTGCAGTGAACTTCATTTGTTCATATAAGCCAGATCTGTTACATGATCTAGTTTAGAAACAAAACCGTCAAGAAAGTTTTCACAGACATGACGGCGACTCAAACACAAAATATGCCGTTACGCAGGTTACGCTGCCTACACACCACTACCAACGCCTTATAAAAACTAATAGCTCCACAGCTTTTTCTGTCATCTCAACAGCATATAAACGAGAGTATAAAAGTTTATGTAATAGTCTAATAAGCATGGCTGATTGTGGAGCCAGATGGAGTGATAGGTAGATATTGATCATCACGATTATCATCCACAGCCTGACTTACCACGTCTATGTTTAAGCCTCCTCATTGCTTGTGCTCCATTTTTCACACCAGATTATGACACGGTCATGTGTAGTTAGTCAAGGTAAAAGAAAACAATATCATCCAAACATACCTCTCGTCTACTACAAGCGCCGTTCCCACATGCACAGACTCCATTATGGCTGAGTCCATCGATGGCTGGTCTGGCTTCAAAGTCGAAGGCCACCACCTCACCCACAGGACACGGCTCCGCGGTGCCGGGCCGGTAGCAGCGACGGCGTTCCGGCACGTACAGGCGACCTCTAGCACATGGCACCTGGAACAGAGATAAAAAAATTGTATGGAGTAACTTTCTTCGTGATTATAGGTAATCAAAACGCAAACTAGTCTATATCCCAGTGATCGACTTGGATGAAATGGAAAGGAGTATTTATTAAGAACTCTTTTCGTAAGAGAGCCATTCAAATCGTCCTACTTCACTTCAAGCAATCGCATAGTACTATTTGTACTTGTGTTCCGTGGTACTGCCAGGTATGAACAAGGTGACACTGGTGCCCTGTTAAAATCTCATAGCTACTAGTACCTATTTCGGTATCAACATTTATTGCACGTGTCTGTCATTACATACACGATCTTCAGAGCTGCAAGGATCTTTGTCAGGGGACGCAATTGGATAGTGTTTTGTGAAGTGTCATTGAAATGTATTGAAGAAACAAGATGCCTACTTTAGTTTCGCACGCGCCAAAAGATCCTGGTAAAGCTATAGCAGTGAGATGGAAGATACCTATACGTCATGTTAGTTCAAAACCATCGCGACCCAGCTGCGTCTTCATTTTATTTAATTATTTTTATCATCTTAACCCTCACCTTGGTACACCTTCCACCTCTAGCGATCATCTCATCATGGGCACAGGGCCCCCTAGTATAAAGCCTGTAACAGACACCATCAGCAGCTCGAGCATGGAACGACTTGCATCTACATTCAGCTCGGGAGCCGTGTGGAGCCACCTCGGCGATGGTGAATGTATGGCCTCGAGGACATGGGCCCAGCGAATCTGGAAATTGAAATAAAAATATGGATACATTTTTCACATGAGGGTAGGCAGAAGCAGAACTCCAGTTACCACGATCCTTACATAGTCCTTTTGCCTCGTCCACGTTCATACATCTGGCCATGCACGCACGCCGTTTGCGAGCACTACGCACCTGACCTTTCTGAAGAACCTCACCAATAAGGTCAGTGTGTGTCCTTTTAGGGCTTCCCCTCCCGGCGTTGCCACTCACATATGCCTTGCACCTTTTGTTAGTCGCCTTTCACTAATCCTGCCTACATGACCAAACCATCTAAGCATACTCTTTTAAATTTTTGTCTTTACAACTGATAATTTTCGGATCAATTCCTGGCTACCCTGTGCTGGCCACTGACTACCTCTAATGACTGGATTTGATTCATAGCAAATTTTGATCATAAAACAGATAGTGATTATTTATTTACACAAGAATCCAAAAGAGAAAAAACGGCGTATTCTTAGCCTAAAATACCCATTCGATACAAGCTATTTAGCTCCAATTAACACATTACACAACTCTATTTATACCTAATCCTAGCTAATAAACGTTTATGTACAAATGCCGCCCAATCTGCTATTTAGAGCGAAAAAATATTCGCTTTTCGGTGTAATTTCACCAATTTGTAGAGTTACTAGTTTAGTTAGGCTCATTTGCCAATAAATCAGTAAACTGCACCCAATTAAATAAGTTACTCGTCGAAAAATATAATGTTTGTATAACACAAGATTAAGAACTTGTATTCGGACCTAAAAATACAGTATGGAAGGGACACCGACGCACAAACGCTTACCACTGGTTAGGCAAAGGTGTACCTAGTAGTACAACCACATTTCGCTAGTCAGGTTTAAGTCCCATGTAATAGGGGACGAGCCTATTGCCATCAACCGGGCACAAACCCAGACTCCGTGGCTTCTACTGAGAAATTCCTGATGGAAAAACCAAAAACCTAATAACACTTTGCCCGACCCGGCAATAGAACCCAGGACCTCATGCTCAGCAGACGCAGTCTCAATCTCAGTGGCAGTAACTATCTAGGTACAAAGGCCGAAATCTAAAAACGTCACTTAGCAATAACTTTGGCTACGCGTTATAACATTATCATACAAGTGCGCATGTCAGTAACAGGGACACGTAAATTGTACCAGCCACAACACGTGCCAAGTAACGTGTATAGATCTCGGCCTTGGTATTAAATTAAGTCCTAACTCCTTACCTAGTTCATAGCACGCTCCAGTCTCGTTATGATAATGAGGTAGATGGCTCTCGCAGCCACATTTCGGACCAGGGAGGAACAGCTGGCCTTTCTCACAGGGACCTCGTGTGTAGTGTGGGTAGCAGCTTCCGTCTGCAGACCAGTAGTGAGGACCGGAGGCTGCGCACTGGAAGGATAACGGTACAGTTTTAGAAGACGTCAAAAAATAATAACCAGAGTCAGTGTACTTGCAACTAGCCACTCTATGAGCTGGTGGCGTTCTGTATTTTCGGCCTATATGCATGATATTAGTTTTCTCAGATCGCATTAACAGTGTTCAATCTTCTAGCGTCCTTTAGTCAGCAAATTACAGACCAAATCATTGATATAATTTCGCAAACAACACATTCAAGATATTAGTTCAAGAACATAACATCATTGGATCTAGAGGACAAGCCTTCTTTGATAGAGCACGCACATGTCACTTATCAAAACCTTATAAAGGGCTGCATCATAATTCATAGCTGCATCAAAAATGATTCTAATTTTATTGACAGCTGGATGTCTAGAAGGCTGCAAGGATCATTATTTTGGCGCTCGTTTGGCGTTATCGGGGGAGATGCTATAAATATTCTTGGAACTGATTTGTGAACTGTATTGCATAAACAGTATGGCAGTGTCAAAATATCCATTTACCTTAAGGTGGAAGCGCCAAGGAACCACGTGAAATTTAATTTTTCTTCAGTTTTTCAGACAGGTCAGTGTCAGGCTGTATGTTGAACAAACAATGACTCGTGACCGTAACAAATATGGCTTTACTGATTTATAATCATTTAAATAAATTAATACAGCCCTCTAAGTTCATTTAATTCCATTGAATGACTTTTTCATGAAATAGTCATTCAGTGGGATGCAATTAATGAATGAATAAGAAAATTCAAATTTCGTGGGCTACCTTAGCATATCCTCCTTAACCGAATCCAGAAAGATGATGAAGATCCAACACCGATCCAGGATAGCAAGGTCTCTGATTATTTCTGTAGTAGCACTTGCCATCAACTGGCCAGTAGACCAAGGCCTCATCGGCGCATTGCTCAGATCAGCCAAACACGTAGACCCTTCCCTTATATCCACACCCAAAGTCGTACTTCATTTAGTATCCATTGCACGTGGCACAAGCACTATAGTCTGGGACCCGCTATAGCTTACCTTTAGGATGAGTTACGTCTAGACGTATCCTGCACTCCTGAGTCATGGTAGCAGCAGAAGGGATACCGTAGGACTTTAATCCATCTAGAGTACATCCAATCTGCCCAGAAGCAGACGGCATTCATAATGCCAAAAAAAAGGGAAGTAAAACTCACCGAACAATTCGCGATCCCATCTTCCCCGGCATCCAACACCGATCCAGGATAGCAAGGTCCCTGAGTATTTCTGTAGTAGCACTTGCCATCAGCTGGCCAGTAGATCAAGGTCTCATCAGCGCATTGTTGAGGTCTCACGCACATGCCTTGGCGTTCACTGGAATTAGTAATGAGTTTCTTAGTAGCAGCTACTCTTGGGGTTTCCCGATTTTGCAACGTTCGTGGTAAATATTGGCGATGAGACATAAATGGGTGTTTTTTAAGTGTTGCTTATTATGGTGCAATGAAAGCAGTGATAACCTAATGGTGAAACCGCTGGACTGGCAAGTCATAAGTATCGAGTTCGAACCCAAGACACGCTCCTCTGATTTTTCGGAATCATGTGCGTATTGTATAATTATCACTTGCTTCGGTGAAGGACACCAGCATGCCTGAGAGATATTGCTCGGCGGGATGTAATGCCAAGCCAGAGGCCCATGGGTGGCATAAAACTCTGATACCAGGTTAGGCACTAACCACACGATAAAGAAGAGATTATGGTGCAATTTAAAGAATTGGGTACACGATATGAAAAAATACAATCGAATTGAGAACCTTCTCCTTTTTTTGAAGTGTGTTAAAAATGAAGGTCAGTCTTATTATGACGAAGTTCTTTATAAGGTCCAGTAAGTCATCCTCAGTAATAGGTACATACGAATGTATGTTTAAATTAATATACTTCTCACACACATAAAAAATACCTAGGATAGATTAAGAATGAATCAGAATTGAGTCAATATTTATTAATCAACCCATACTAGAACGTCTGCGTCTCGGAATTCTGAGTCGAATCGTATTTTATTAGAATTATCGACCAGAAATCGATGCTAATGAGTTCGATAATGATGGAAATAAGCTGGCTGATCCTATTGGCCATTAGTTTACCACCCGGTTTTTACAACCTAAGACATGTTACCTTACCTACCATGGTTATGCAGAGGCGTACCTAATAACACACCCACATTTCGCCAGTTATGTAAATCCCATGTAATAGGGGCGACCCTAATGCCATCAACCCGAATCCAGACTCCGAACCTGCTACTGAGAAATTTCTGATGGAAAAACCCAATAGCACTTTGCCAGACCCGAGAATCAAAGCCAAATCCTCATGCTCAGCAGTCGCAGTTGCGACCACTCAGCCAAAGAGGCTGCCTAATGCTTTATACGGGGCTATCTAGTAGAAAAGCTGGTTTAACAGACTCTCAGTCCTAATCATAATCATATTAATACCCAAGGTTATGCCTTGAGCGTTACATAAAAACTTAAGCACCACATATGAGATTCCAAGATGCTGCAATCTAGGCAACAGTTATTTCCTAGAATATTATTTACTTAATTTGAGTAGGAATGTTTAACATTGGCCTGCTTGAATATTTTATATTGTGACCACATCAACCTGCGTTCGTGGAAATAGAATATGGACTTTTATGGGATGTTAATGGTTTCCTAAAACCTAGTGGAATGCGGTGGTGTTTCGAAATTAGAAATTTGTTAGGTAATGGTAGATTGCATTAGTATTAGTGGGATATATTTATGTATTTTAATTATGTATATTGAGAAAAATAACTTTGACTTTCGGAAAACTATTTGCATTTCAATCATCCCCCCTTTCATAATGAATGAGAGTGAATTCCATTGTATTGCATATGTGTACAATATTATAAGTCAATAAATATATATATATTTTTTTTTAAATTACTCCCAATAACACTTGGCATATCCTTAGCTCATTATTCCATCTTGTACATTAGTAGTAAGTATTGCCCCAACCCAATAACTAGTCAAGCTTATAGCGGCGTATAAAAAGGACTGTTGCGCCATCTATGATACAAATTAAAAACTAAAATCATTACTGTATCGCGCTGCTTGGAGTTTTCCACGTGTTAAGATTAGAACATTTAGAAAAGATCCGAAAACAACTGTTGAGCAGTAGCCCACCAGAAACAACACCCGTCTGATCGGAGGATACTCCCTTTTCAGAGGGGGGTGAGGAAATTTACCCTGTTCCTCAACTGATGAATCAGAGGGCCTAACGGAATGGCAATCGCTTTGAAAACTTTTCGTATTTCTACAAGACTCTGTTCCTCATACCTCAAAGGCTGAAAAAGTCATCTATAATAGAACTTTTTTAGCTCAACTGATAGTTATCAGAGGGGGTTAAAAATCGTTTCAGATTCTAGAACGTTTTCAACAAGATTGATCCAAGGTTTTGGTAGCTTACGTCAATCAAATACATTTTCGACGTTTCATCGTTATCGCATAGAGAACGTTAGTTTGGCTAAGGCTTATTTTGCAACAGTAACTTAATACTAAGGGAGCCAAGTCTTAAACCTCCGGCCTTTTACGACATTCCACGACAAGCCAGTGTTTAGTTAACCCTAAACTATCAAAGTTAAATTTATTTTAACTGTATTTGTGAAAGTCGTACTACAGTGTCCAGTTTGTTTTAACGACTTTAATGGCGTCCAGGTGGTAACACTTCAGACGAAGTTAAAATAATGGCCGAAATCTCAAGGGTTAATAGAAATATCGCAGTCTTGAATTATCGTCTTTTATTTTTCTTAATCATCGCACAACCTCTTCGTGATCCCCAGTCATCATAACATGGCGTCGCTCCCATCACTTCTCTCTTCCCTTGTTTATCGCTCTCTCACTCACACACAGCACTCTCTCCCTTACTTCCACTTACATTCCATTTCCCACATTTATATTATTTTTAATAGAAATAGAAGGTTTATTCATAAAATTACTATTGTGTTTATTTTAATATTTATAATCCTTCCATCAATAGTGTAGTTCACCCTAACAGAATCGTTTTGACTGTGCGAAAGCGATAGAGGCTGGGGAGGTGGTGTTAAAATTTGAATTTGAGCTGTCATCCCGTGCGGGCCTTAATGAACTGCAATTGAAATTTAACTGTCATCCTTGTAGATTTTTATTAGAAGCATTTAAATCCAAGTACTCGGTAGATCGCGATTTTGGTGAAAAACTGTTTGAGACTAAAATAGAATATTCTGTTAGGTTTGACCTGAAGATCAACCTGAATATCTGTTATTATTTAGCCACGAGCTTCACCACTGCCCATGAAGATACACACTAATTATAAGAAAATATCCAACTTTTCAGCTTACAAGATGAGCCGTCAAGATGCTTACCTACCCTCTCTTGTTGAAAGACTCCTCGACAGGCGCGAAGTATTCCCCTGGCCTGCAAGGTCCTCGCTCGAAGAGTTTGTGGCAGGTGTTGGTGTGGGGGAGCTGGGCAGTTCCAGGGGGACATTTGCACTCTGCGATGGTACGGCCACCCCAACGGCCTGGACTTAGCTCTTGAGTGTCTGCACATGGATGACCTTTCTGGAAAGGGAAAAAACGTTGATGATTAATTGGTTGTGAAGTTTAGAGGGTAAAAAGCGAACATGGGCCAAAGTAAGGGAATTAATTTAACCAAGGGACCACCCTGTTTATTCCCAGACCCCAATTAAATTCTAACGGTAGTAAAAAATTCGTATCTGATCTGTGAATCCAAAAACTCCGGTCGTTTCCTTGTTGCACTGTATGTGTACAAGGGCCAGGTGTATAAGGGCTAGCTTCAATGAAAGAGAACTTTTCCAGAAGACCAAACAATGAAGGGTGAAAAACACTAGACATTACCAGCTGCAAAGATTATGTCAACATTGTTCGCAACCACTTTAAACAGCCACCGCCGTGACAAATTAAGATTAATATGAAAGGAGTAGCAGATAATATAATGTGAAAACAGTAAAGAGATTCAATCTCAGACGAAGATCAACGAAACCGTGATTAAACCTGTATTACAATGTTTAAAACCTTGTTTTTTCGCAAGCCCTTTGTTTCCAACATTCTCTAAGCTTCTAAGAACAATATGAAAACCTGTTATTTTATAATCTTGCATCACGAAACTTATTCTTTTACACTTAATTTGCATGTTCATAATTAGTTAAAAAACGTTAAAAATATTTGACTGAAGCTAAGCCCGTTAATTGCAAGGTTAAAGTAATTTTGTTCTTATACAAAAACGATACGAGTTTGTGGTATAGTCGGGAGCAAAAGTGAAAACATACATAAAAGATGGTCAAATATTTTAGGACTAGGGCTCTTGGATTGATTTTTCAGACATGCAATGAGAGTCAACTCCTTGTTAGATCTATAATATTTATTTAGTGACAGGGTTATGGAAGACTCCCGTAATTATTTTCATATAAGCAACATGTACTTCCAAACATGTTATCTAAGGAGGCACAACGACCGAGGCATTCAGGTGAAGTGCGTTGTTCTCCAAAAGAGGTGATGTTAAAGAACCAGAAACTCTATCTCAATTTTGACCCACGTATACGAAGGGTTCTCGAAGTTCGTCACAAATCGTCTCGCTAGGAGACTTGACTAGTTCCAGCCACCAGAAACAGCCGGTTTACAAAAGGTTTCACTATCAAAAATTTGCCGATCAGAATTAAATTCAGCAACACTTTTTACAGACAAGCTAACAATGCAAGCATCAATTTTATCTATATTATTTATTACGCAAAATACGCGCTTTGGACGTGGAGTTGCGGACACCAGCCCGCTATACAATACAATCAATTATCTAGTGACTCTGATGACAGCAGCCCCATTTTTATTAACCGACTTAACATCATGGTCTATGTGGGAAAATTAATCGGTAACCAGTTTTTGTCAGCAATTTGTACCAACATGACAGTTTGATGTATCTGTGTCAGCTTTTTGTAACTAGTGGAAGACTAGTTGCTTAGCGACTGTGGTTGCAATTCTTTATAGCAAACCTTTTTATAGTGTTTAGTTAGTGATTGCAATATTTCGGTACAATTATGCACGAGTACCCTTAGCGAAGCTGAAAGGCACTTCTTTTCCCCGTCATTGCGATCATATTTTTGTTCTGGAACATAAATGGGAACCTTCTAGTTATGGAGATATTAGGGTTCAAAGTTCCAACTTTTCACATTTTTTTTAATGATACAACTTTTCTTTAAATACCTCCTTGACCCCGTACTATTTAATGTATCCACTAGTACAATATTTTGAGTGCGTTACATTGAGTCCTACCGTGATTTTTCACCAAAAAAAAAAGTCTTTTCAGACTGCTTGGTTGACGGCTTCGTGAAAAATCCGTTAACACCTTGTAGTTTCCATTTCTAGTTCTACATCACTGGTATTCCTGATCGCCCCTCCTTCTTCTCTTGGTGCCTCTTCAGTTAATGAAGATTGGGGATTAACACCTTATATTCTTCTATTGGCTTTCTTCTTATGAACGCACGTCCTCACATATGCTAGTCCACTTAATTGGGTTCCTTCAGTACATTCTCTTGTCAGAAAACAAAAGCTTGTTAAGAAAAATATAAAATTCCATAACTTATTTAGTGGCTCTATCGAGAATTTCTTCATTAAAGCTCAGATAATTAGGATAGTGGAATTAGGTGAAGTATTTGAAAGGTTCGGATTATGTTACACAGAACGCGTGTGTCCTTCGAACTTTTTTGAACTTTGACGGTTTTTTGTAGATCTTGATCTTCGTAGTTTGAGAGTCGAAGAAGTATTTTAATTGCTTTAGCCCCCACAATAGATACATTGTGCAATATTATTTTTTGTCAAGCCATCAACTATTTTATGGTCCAAATTCTTTTATTTTACATGCTAATTAAATGAATGTTTTGAACCAAAATATGTGAATTAATTATGTTTTATGAGCGTCTCAAATAACTGACAGCAATTTAAAACAAATTTTACTACATAATTCAGCAATTATTTTACAACTTTGGGTAATAATTTACGTCATCCGCATATTTGGCCAAAAATAATTGACATTGCTTCTCTCAGTGAATATTTTAATTCATCAAAAAACACATGTTCGAGATATAGCGAACTGCTCTCATCTTTTTACAAGATTTTTAGACAATCTTCATTCTCCCTTATCCCGATTCAGTTTCGGTCGGCGCAGTATGTCTCCATCTTCCATACTTGTCTATCACCTATCTGTCATCTTAGTACCTACTCACCAAAAAAAATTTCCAAAATTTTTGCAATAGGGTATAACATAACGTAAGTCAACTCCCTTCTTCAAATGAAAAGAGAAAAAAAAACTTTAAATATCAAATAACCAATCAATTATACAGATTCCTTATATGGAAACCATTTTGCACAACCCAAAACATTACATAAACCTTCAAGAACTACATAATATTACATTGTAAATCAATAATGTCAGTTGACTAGTTAATGTAACTTTATTTACGACAAATGTCAAGTAGTTGTTGAGTTTTTGGGTTGATTGTAAAGTAAGTGAACTGTATTTATATTAATACTGTTTATTAAGCTTTTACTACATAACTTTTTACATAATAGAGAGCAGACAATTATAGACTCCATGAACGGACGTTGGAGAGGAAACCGGAACCACAGATAACATATTGTCTATATTTTAGTGACGTGTCATGTTCCAAGTAGTGATGTGCTTAATGTTTCTCAACACTCTTCCTCAAATTTAACTTTAAATAACATTTATTAAATTTGCCTATGAAACATGAGCACATTTAATCAAAAAAAAATAAACTTAAGTTACCAAAAAATATTACTTAGTTCTTTATTTTACACAACATTTTATAAAGATTTATATCTTTAAATAAAAATTAAACTAAGTAACTATTTAACTTTAAAGTCACCATTAGGTAGACTCTATAAAAATACTTAAATAGAAATTAAGTCAATAATAGCTTAATAAAGTTTATAAACTTTTCTTTACACAGGCTTTTAGTCATCAAATCAGCTAAATTGTTATCAGAATTTACATATTGAATAGAAATTATGTTTTTGCTTATAACATCCTTTATAAAATGATATTTAATATCAATGTGTTTAGCCCTTTTGGAATTCTCAAAACTTTTGGAAATTAAGATGGCACTTTGATTATCAACAAAAAGTTTTACATTAGATAAACAGTTTAGGTTATTTGCAACTCCTTTAAGATTCATGACTTCTTGTGTAGTAGTAGCAGCTGCCACATACTCTGCCTCTGCCGTTGAGAGTGCCACACATCCTTGTTTCTTTGAAAACCATGCAATTGGATTACTTCCATGTAGTATTATTCCTCCACTCACACTTTTCCTGTCCTTGTTATCTCCTGCCCAGTCTGCATCCGAGTAGGCATATAAATCATAGTTCTTACTCTTCCTGAATATTAATCCTTTTTCCTTAGTGGCTTTTATATATCTGAGTATTCTTTTAGCTGCTTTCCATGTACTTTCATTTGCTTTGTCTAGATATCTGCTTAAATAGCTTACTGAATATGTTATATCTGGTCTTGTTGCAGTAGCTATGTAAAGTAGACTTCCTATTAGTTCTCTGTATCTTTCATTAATATCTTCTTTATTTTCTTCTTCTGGTATCTTATAATTTGTTTCCATTGGTGTAGAAACCACTGGCTAAACCCATTTTATGTAAGGGTCAAAAGCCAAAATAATAAAGCCTAAGTGTTAACTCTCTAGGCCTACGTGATAACTGGCATTGTCATTCAAAAGTAGTCCATATCCTCTAAGGCTTAATAAGTTAGCAATGCAACTGACTCACAAAGACACAACGTTTGTCGGGGAAAGCGCCGGACAATATTTAGGTTATAATGACGTCACATGACACGCAGACCCACTTCTCACTCGAATCGAAGACGCCAGCATAATAAACACGTATAAAATTGATAATACGGAATTTGTAATTCAGTTTATTTATATGACATCAAACTTTGGCCACGAAAGCCTTCATGCTTTACAAATATAAACCTTGACTTTTGAAGTTTAAGGTTTAGAATGCTTGATGGTTGGTTGGTTGGTCTAGGTTACGTGTTTCCCTAGCTAGTTCAAGGGTCACGAGACAAGTTATCCAACGCTTTGGATGCGTTCAGAGTTTATAATAAAAGGATGTTGACTATGTGTTTGCGGAAGAACACATAAATACACTTGAGGTATTGTTGTTTACGTCAAATATAATACAAGATAAACAAAAGCTGGGAGAGCCTGTCTTGACGCTGAAGTTGATTGGAGTAACTTATTTATGTATTAAAACTTCATGTAGTGTTTGTTACATAGGCGGGCTTAATGCCACAAGGTAATCTCTACAAGTCAACCTTTGGGTTAAATAAATAGGAAAAAATAGTGAATTTGTGAAAGGGTAATAAAATAACAAAAAGCACACGTACTTATTATACACATGGAATCCGACCCCGACATAGTTGGGAACAGGCTAGGCAGAAGATGCGATTGTTAAAATACTGCAAAAGTACATACGAATAAGGAACCATGTTCCTGCCACTAACGTAGACATTTTTTTGGGTGTACCTACTAATTACGAGAAAAAAAATGCATGAAATGAAAAAGCAATGGGAAGTCCTTTGAAAAGATGAGACACCTCTTTTTCAGTACACAATGAATGAATGAAGAATGTTTCCATAACATTCCGCCTGTCATATCCGAAAGGTTATGCAGGGGTGTACTTATAGCACACCCATATTTCTCCTGTTAGGTGTGTGAATGTTTGTCCCAAATGGCAAATTGGTCGCACGAAAAAAAATTATAAAAAGCTGGTCAAATTAAAGCCATGTTCTGCTGTTAGAGGTAAGGCTCATAAGTCAAGATACGTCTTATGTTACACGTAGATAATATCTCTTTTACGGTAATCAAGTTTAATGTACGTAACCGTCAGGTCTTCACGCTACTCCTGCCGCTAGTGGATGTAATGGCGTGGAAGTAGTGATGGCTAATGGCGACACTTGACACGGACATGACTTTTGGTGGAAGAAAACGTTATCGGACAGTAGGCAGTACTTCACGTAGTGGACATAATAAGAAGTTTGAAAGTGGCAACTGTTACAGAAAAAATGAAAGGAAGTCGTTTGTCTTGGTATGGACATAAGATGAAAAGGAATCAAACGCACGTGGCCCTCTAGAGCCCCGCTGGCACGTTTTTGTGCCAGCGGGGCTAAAAAATGATGCATATAAATGTGAAAGAATACTTAAGGAAGAAATAGGAGTAAATGATAGTGTGACGGCTGACACGGGGAAAATGGAAGACATAAGCGTGTTGTGCCGAACCCAAGTAATATGGGACTAGAGCTTGAAGATAATGAGGCTTCTTAAACTCCGTACTCTAGGTTAGACCGAGGTCAAAGTGTTACTGACGTGCGGTCGACTGTACTGGTTATAGAAAGTTTTGATGTGGTTTAGTAGTTGTCTGAGCTAATGTTTGAAAATGGAGT